>OX940810.1:4507173-5202070 GCA_954870605.1 Acer campestre | reverse complement strand
ACCATAAGTCCATCATTTATCTTAGGATTAAGATAGACTCTCCAATTGTCCTGATAATAAAAAAAAATTTTATCTACTGTCGGTTCTAGATAAAGTATTTCATTGTGATCCAGTTCAATGCATCTAGTGCACTAGATTCTTTTACTTAAAGACCCTTCGATGATTTTAGACTCATCATAACATATTTGATCCCACTCAAATTCTATCAAAAGAATTCTACAACTTTAACAAAATAAAGGTGCCCAACCTTTAACTTAAGTTGTGAACATTATTCAAGACTAACTAAAGAATTGTGTCTACCTCATACATATCTAGATGTCCGAACAATTCTTCTTTTCTCATAGTCTTTTGACCTTATGATTATTTACTTTGACAATTATAATTATAAATGCTATAAGATTTTGTTAAAACAGAAATCACTTTATTAATATGATAAGATTGTTAAATACATTATTATACTCTTGTTATTGAGCATAATCCTAACATGTATCACTTGTGTTTTATATTCTAATTTGTGTTAATAAGCAATCATTTGTTAGACACATCAAGTGTGCATATCATTGTTCCGCATAAAAAGTATATTGGAAGAATTTGGACCTATACCTATTCACCACCACCCCCCCCCCCCCCCCCTTCTAGGTATATTCAATACTATATTGCTTAAGGGAAATTTTAGAAACAAGTGAGACCACCTTGGAAACAAGACATCTTGTATTCTTCAGTAAACATGTGAGGAGGGCATTGAGTTGATACCTCTCCCATGACTCATGGAATATCTCTCATTTGCCTTCATTCAAGACCGCAATCTTAACCTTAAGCTCCTTTGCTTTCCTAGCGGGGAAAAATTTATTAAAGAACACTTTACAAATTTGGCCCTAGCTTGTCAAAGATTCCGGTCTAAGTCCCATCAACCACTTATTGCCAAATCCTTTAGGAAATATTGGAAACACCTCATGTGAAGTTTCTCCCTAGATAGTTGCATGATCAGAAATGTCTCAATGATCGCACTATACTCCTTCATGAATTGCAAGCAATCCTTGTTCAACTTCCCATAGAAAGAAGGTAGAAGATTGATGTGCATACTTCTAAGCTCATACCTCCTTGCAACCGAATCCAAGACAATTGGTGAAGGTTGACTCCCAATTGCCGGCAATGAGTACTCTCCCGTGGTCATCCTTTGATCTTGGTTAGTAGGAGTTTCTTCAGTCACTTATTCCCTAGGATGAGCTTCTTCCTCTCTCCTTAGTTCTTATCCCTCCATATTCAGAGCTTGCCTTGGAATTTCTTCAAATTCCCTCACAATTCTTCCAACACGGCTAGATTCTTCCATTTGTAGGTGTAATCCTCTTCCTAAAGATCTCCTACCATGCAAACACCTAAGCTCTTGAAAATTGAATAAATAAAAGAAAAAACAAAAAGGGTAAAAAAGAACTATGAAAATGTAACAAACAATAAACTAAAACTAATTATTAACAATCAAACTAATAAAGAAAAGTTAATCAATTTAATAATCGCTACCAAGTTCCCCGATGTAGGGAAAAAATACGTTTGCACGTAGCAGAAGCGAGACTAAAAGAGAGTTTAATATATTTTAAAAAAATTTCCCATATTGAACCTTAACCCTTTAATTAATAAACATATACATCAAAAGATACAGTACCTTTGTCGTGTGATCCGATTGACTATGCGTCGATGGTAATCCGCAAGATCTTCCAATCCGATCACGAACGTGAACCACCTAGGAGCGTGGTCTCCCTTCTTTTTGAATTGTATACCTGAGAATGGACAACAAAACTTTTCTGAATTTTGTTAGTCACTATAATCTCCAAAAGGTTGCTAAGAATGTTCCGGTCACTTTTGAATTCACAATCATAAGATTGAAATTCGCGTGAACCTAATTCGAAAGTGTGTACAAGATCTCTTGATGTTAAGATCACTAGTACACTATCGAAGCAAGAACAATTATTCTCTCACAAACCCTCTTGGCCGAATTCTCACTAGTCTAAGAGTTGGATTTTATTTTTCTCTAGCAAAAGAAAAATCTCTCAATTGCAAAAACTAGGGTTTTTTTTTACCAAAAATACAAAGAATATCTATATATATATATATATTTATTGCTGACCATATACCAAGAAAATAAGACTTTCTTTAAGCCTAATATATATATATATTTTTTGTGCAATTACTGGACGCCTCTTACATATATATATATTAGTTTTAATCAAACACACTTGCTTAAAAAATATATAATATATAATCCAACTGTACGCAATATAAATATATATATATTTTGTTTTATTTCCTGCATGCATTATATATTATTATATATATTGTGCACCGGCCAAATAAATCTTTTGTGCATGAATTCATCTTGTATTAAAACTCTTTTGTACAAACCCTAATCCAACTCTTTAGTGTGTTTGTGACTATATAAAAGACTTCTTTATTTGACTAAACAAATAAAGTCTTTTATATTCAGTAATACTAATAGTAGTATACTACTAGGAAACATATTTCCTAATCAGAAAAAGATTTAATTTTTAATTAAATAATTAATTAACATATTAATTAATTTCCATTTAATTAAATAGTAAAACAAAACAATATAATGGGCTTATTAGTACCCATTGCCGCCCATGACTAGAGACTTGGGCCTACTGTTGTTTTCTTATTTTATTTAATCCATTTGGACTTTAATAAAAAGCCCACATGTGAACTAGACTCATTCTTACTAAAAGAAACAAGCCCACATGCTTTTCATTAATATATTAATATAATTAAACAGCCCATTAAATAAATAATGTGCAAATTATATTCTTAATATATTAAATACAATTCTAAATGGACCCACAAATAGTCCGGTAGAATATATCAAGTGATTAATGCAAGTCCGTGCGGATTGGGGATCTTGGCGTGCCCATCTAAATTTAAGCTCCAATAGACATAACCCAATCACAATCAACAAATGATTCACTTAGGTTCAATCTATTAATTTTAGTTCATTTCACTAAAGAACTAAAATTGCACTCTTAAATAAAGATGGAATAAGTTAACGGTACTCATTCGTACCCTAGACAATCATATGGGAGATAGTGAATCCTCGTGAAGAATATCAGTAATCGACAAGAGCTCATAGACCGCCTATAGCTCTCCAAGTTACCATATTTACTCATATGACCACACATTGAACTTGGATATATATTATAACTTGTCCAGAAGTCATCTTTCAATAGACACTATTGAAAACTCAACATTAAGATTTCATATCCAAAACCACAAAGCATCCATATGATGATATTCTACTCACATTTAATAAATGGAGCCACGATGTCCATATCTATAAATGAAGTCCTCTATCGATTAACAAATGAATACCACCAAACTATCGAGGATAGACTATGCTATATAATCGTACTCATTGATAGCTCAAATGATAACACTTGCAACCATAAGTCCATCATTTATCTCAGGATTAAGATAGACTCTCTGATTGTCCTAATAATGAAAAGACTTCTATCTATTGACGGTTCTAGAAAAAGTATTTCATTGTGATCCGGTTCAATGCACCCAGTGCACTAGATTCTTTTACTCGAAGACCCTTCGATGATTTTAGACTCGTCACAACACATTTGATCCCACTCAAATGCTAGTAAAAGAATTCTACAACTTTAACAAGATAAAGGTGCCCAACCTTTAACTTAAGTTGTGAACGTTATTCAAGACTAACTAAAGAATTGTGTCTACCTCATACATATCCAGATGTACGAATAATTCTTCTTTTCTCATAGCCTTTTGACCTTATGATTATTTACTTTGACAATTATAATAATAAATGCTATATAAGATTTTGTTAACAAAACATAAATCACTTTATTAATATGAAAAGATTGTCAAGTACAACATTACACTCTTGCTATTGAGCATAACCCTAACACCCGGCAGCGACGCCAATTTTGATGTGGCCGTTTGTGTATTTATATGATCTTTAGAAAATAGTGTTTTACCACTTGGGAATCCTATTAGGATAGAAAACTTGGTAAAATGGTAAGTGAGATGTGTTCTACAGGGAAAATGGAGTAATGTGCTAGATTGATTAACTAATCCAAAATGCGGTAAAATAAATCATAATAAGTGGATAATGTGTGGTTTGATGTACCACCAAACATACAAAAAGTAAAAGTAGCAAAAGTGATAGGAAAAAGAGAATGCTCATCAACCTTGATAAGAATTGTGGATGTAAACAATTAAGATATATGCTAGGGGACTGATGTAGTGGCAAATAGATTAGAGGTGTGCTTTTGAAACTACCTTAAAAGACCAATCTCTTATAAGTTAACCATTTGTATTCTTGAGTGTGTTTAGGTCATAACTATGAACCCTAAACATCTTCCCACCTCAATGCCTAACCGATTAAGGAAAGGGGGTCAAGGTGGGATTGGTTTGTTACAAGACAAGGCTTAGATTATTATGGTTGGTGTTACCTGAAAATCGTTATTGGGACGGCATTCCAAATAACAACTTTAAAGGGGACCAAGATCAAGATTGACCCTGGTCGGAGGGGTATCACGTAGTTCGATACCGACTAAGTCCCTATCAAAGCAAGAGCTATGTAATATATATGAAATTAATCAACAATAGGTTTTATCTGATTGTCCCTTTTCATTACAATACATGAACTATTTCTTATATGGATTACAATGGTGTATGGATCATAATCACGGAGATGGAGATGGTGATGGTGGAGAAACTGTGCCTGTCTATAAGTAGTGTGTAGGGTTTCTATTCTCTTTTCGGCCAAGAGCCCCCCCTTTTCGATGAATAAACTGTTATATATATAGGTCTTGCTTGCTTGCCATGCACTCCTACAATCTCGGGTTAGGGTTTGGCAGCTGCAGGATCCCCTTCCTTTTAGGAGGTAATCTCGGAGTTTTTACGTGCAGAATTCAGTCTTTCCTTTCTAGGAGGAATCAATCTCTTACCTTCCTAATTGGAATCTTACTGTGTTTACCTGTTCAAAATAGGATCCTTTGGCGGGAGGGAGTATAACCCCTTTGTACGGCGACGTTTTTACTGGATCTTCGTGTAGTTTTGAGCTCTTGGAGTTAGAATCCTGCTTCCTAGTTCGCTTTTACTTAGCGGGCTGTCTATATCTAGTAAGCGTCCTTCTGACGGTAGTAGGGGGATATGTAGCTGACTTTGTAACAGGATGATCAGTAGAACTCCGTGTTGGGGTGCTACGGGGTCCATAGGAAGTAGTGTTGGGATGATGCGGGGTCCCTAGGAAGCCCGGTCATAACCGGGTTTGATCTCGTTGTGAGTTCTGGTGAGTATTTCGGCTTTCAGCCACATTGTTGAGCTAAGATGCTGGCGGGGTGGACCCCGCTGAAGGAGGTGCGTATTTGGGCCAATCGGGATCCACTCTGTCGAGGTACCCGGATTGTGTTCGCACTCCCATATCCTTCTTATGTCGAGGTGGAAAATTCTTCTTTGATCCCTCATCAATTTTGGCGGTTAACAGAAGTCCCCGACTCCGTCTGCACCCAGGATACTCTTGTCAAGCTGAGGGAGGAATATATGATCCCAGATAACATCATCCTCTCCCTTCCTCACCGCGGGTATGACGCCTCCTGGTCGCCTGTTAATCCATAAGGCAGCCTTCGAATGCAGTGTCCGACTGCCCCTACATCTCACACTCCGCCGTGCTCTTATCGCGTTGGAGTTGGCCCCCCTCCAAATCTCGCCGGGGTTCTGGAAACATCTAACGGGGTTCCTGGTGCTCTGGAAGGAGCAGTGTGAGAAGGATCACATGGAGCGGGAGCCGGGATTTGACGAACTCCTCTATCTTTTCAATACCGCCAGTATGGTGCCTCGGGGTCAGTTCTACCTGAGGGTGTCCAACAACTTGAAGTTCACTGTCCCAGGGGCAAATGTGAAGTACTCAGCGCCCTGGAAGGAGGAATGGCTCATGGTGGAGGGCGAGTGGGGGCATACTGCCTTTATAGGGGGATATGAATACCCCCCACTCAATTTACAGCAAAAGACAAGTGGGCAAAGGGGACGCTGGCTCCTGAGTCCCGGGAGATTTTAACAAGGATCATGAAGAGGGGGTACACCAACATGCGGTATCCTGCTTTCGATCCCTTTGAGGGAGCCCGCCTGGAGCGGTATTTGAGGATTTCTGTTGCCTTTCCTGGTAGGTTAACTGCGTCTATCTCATCCGCTTTTTATCTTCATATTTTCCTTTTTCTCCTTCTCACTGAGTTTCCTCTTTCCTTGCAGTATCGGCCACCCCGGTGGTAACAGGGCCTCCTTTATCTTCTAGGGTAGGGGGTCTGATTTTGCCAGCTAACGCCTCGCTTGCTCCTTCTCCCCTCTCTTTACTCGCGGTTGAAGATGCATCGAGGTCTACGCAGACTAGACTCGACCCAGTTCTTCCTCCAGCTCCTTTAGAAAATGCTCCAGCGGGGTCCAAGGACAAGACTCCTGTCCGTCTTCCTTCCTCCCCTCCATCGCGCTCAAAGATCACGGTAATGTTGGCCAGGGCTGTTAAGGCCCGGGGTTCAGGAAGGTCTTCACAGAAGAAGGATGCTCCTCCAACAAAGATTTCTTCTACTCCTCCTCCTCCCATGGCTTTATTCGAAGGTCAGGTTAGAACCACGGAGGAGGAGGGAGCTGTCCCTACCTCTGTTCCCATCGCTGGTATCCCTTCTGGACCGGGGTCGAGCGGTGCAACCTTTGATGAAGTGGTATCCCGATTTGCTGCCTCCTGCCCTGGTGGGGACTTGATGAACATGGCCAAACTCCCCACTGACATCCTGGTCGCCAAAGGGGCATCAGTTCTAGCTGAGGTAATGCTCATACTGATTTTTATTATTTTATTCTATTGTCTGGCGGAAAACTGACTTTCTCTCTTTTGCAGGGTTTCAAGTTTGCTTTGGCTATGGAGAGACAGCTGCTGACCTTGAAGGAAGCCTACATCGGGGTCCAATCAAAACTTGAAGACACCCAGCAGGAGCTGATCCAGACTCAGCAGAATGTGGCCACTCTAATACAGGAAGCCAAAGAGTCTGAAGAGGGGAGGCAGGAGGCCCTGGTGGCTATTAAGCGCCTTGAGCGTTGCCTGGATACTGAGACGGTTAGGTCCCTGCACCGACGGGAGGAAAAGGAGTGTTTGAAGAGAGAGAAAGAGCTGATGCAAAACGAGAACCGACTCCTGCGGGATAGTGTAGCAAGCCTAGAAGCTCAAGAAGGCCCAACCTTTGAAGATGGCTACTTCACGACCTGCTATGAGGTGGCCAATGCTTTACCTCCTCCTTTCGACCTTGCAGCAGCATTGAACTGGGATCGGGAACAAATTATGAAAAAGGCTGCCTAGCTAGCAGGAGGGGATCAAGAAACAGAAGCCCTTCCACTTGAGGTAGCCCACCCGGGTCAAGGAGCTGATGCGGCTGCTGAGATTCAACTCAATGGTACTGAGGGTGCTGCTCTAGATCCCCCTACTATCGAAGAACAAGTGGTGGATCCCGAGTCTGCTACTAGAGTGATCACCGTGGAGGAAGATGAGGGACTGGCTAGATCCGGGGTTCCTCAAGTGGAAGGGACCCCGACCGGATCTTCTATTGTGGAGGAGGCAATCCAAACTAATGCAGCTGCTGAGCCTTTGGGAGAAGGGGCAGTTGGCCAGGGGGAGCATCAAGAAGAAGACAAAGTAGATTAGCCTGGCCTTCCCTCTAAAAAATTTTTGTAGCCTGAATCGGGACCTAGGCATCCCATTTTATCAATATAGCTTGTTTTCATTACTTGCTTCGTACTTGTGTTCTTCTTGCTTTTGTACTTAGAAGCTTTCCACAGCATATAATTTTGTTTGATAAATTGGACTTCTGATGAGTAACTGGACCTCGATGGGTAATAAGGACAATGATCGGACCCCAATGGGCAGCAAAGATAAAACACGTGATAATTATATCCCGTAACCGTAAGAATCAGCGGGGTCAGATCACTTCTTCCTTTAATAGAACTTCCTTAAACACGTAATAGTATAATGTGTTTAGAGCAGTCAGTCAAGGGAACCTGCTACTTGCGAACAATTTGACTTGCTGAAGATAAACTTCTAAGTCTCTTTCTAACTGTTGGTCCTCTGTCAGGGTAGTAAGTGGGAAAATGAAGGGCGAAGCATCCCGATGAGTCTCCCCGATGTTATTGTTGTTCTGTCCTGGTAGGCAACTAGGGTCACTTTAGCACCAGGCTTCTTGGAGGAGGGTATTCCCCGACCAAGGCAGCAGGAGCGCCTTTAGGCTATTTCCTGGTCTTGAGGCGAAGTAAGAAACCAGGTACCCTGAGGCAGCCCGATTCTTACTGTAATCTGTCCTGGTAGGCAACTAAGGCCACTTTAGCACCAGGCTTCTTGGAGGAGGGTATTCCCCGACCAAGGCAGCAGGAGCGCCTTTAGGCTATTTCCTGGTCTTGAGGCGAAGTAGGAAACCAAGTACCCTGAGGCAGCCCGATTCTTACTGTAATCTGTTCTAGTAGGCAACTAAGGCCACTTTAGCACCAGGCTTCTTGGAGGAGGGTATTCCCCGACCAAGGCAGCAGGAGCGCCCTGAGGCTATTTCCTGGTCTTGAGGCGAAGTAGGAAACCAGGTACCCTGAGGCAGCCCGATTCTTACTGTAATCTGTCCTGGTACGAAGGAATTGGAGGTGGCCTGTAAGTAGACCGATTTGGAGGTAGATTCTTAAACTTCCTAGCTGGTGCAGGCTTCAGAGCCTCCTTTTTTGGGCGCAGTGCTAATCGGGCTTCATCGTGTTCAATTTTGATCTGAAGTTGTTCCTCGATGTCTACCTGTTCCAGAGCCCGATTGTAGGCTTCCTGGTACGTCTCAGGAGGATGCTTGGCAAAAGACCGGAATAGCCTGCCAGCCCACAAGTTCCTCCGGAAATTGGCTAAAGTTTCCTTCTCATTGAACACACCCATCTGGACGACCTCTTTTTGGAATTTCTCCACATAAGATCTCAGAGTTTCACCCCGCTCTTGAACTACATACTGCAGTAGGATAGGATCCTTGGGACGGGGTTTGATTCCCTGAAACAGTGCACAGAAAGCTTTGGTAAGTTTGGAGAAAGAATCAACACTACCTGGTTGTAATTTTCTGAACCATGTCTTGGCACAGTTTGTCAGGGTTGAGGGGAACATCCTGCACATGGCAATCCTGGTTGCACTCTGAACTTCCATCTGGTGGACAAAGCTTTCTAGGTGGCTGATGGGATCCTCGGTTCCAGAATACTTCTCTGAAGGCATCCTGAATTTGGGGGGCAATCCTACTTCTCTCACCCTTTTGGAGAATGGTGCGTTCATCTCACCCAGGGGGTTTTTCTGACACCCTTGATGTTTTCCCTTCTTCAGCTGCTCCAACTCCTTTGCCATCCTTGTCATCTAATCCTCCAGGCGTTGAGACTTTTTGGTTCCAGATCGGGCTACTGAAACTTCCTCATCTGATGAATCCGAATCAAGGATTACCTCCTTTCGCTTAGCTCTTTGACGCTTTTCTCTGGTGCTCTTTCGAGATTTGGCACTTCCTTCTGAATCAGGATGCGGATCCCTCTCCTTTGCCCTTGGTTTTGGTGGAGACTGAACCTTCCTTGGAGGAACCTCGATTGCGGACTTCACTAGCCTGGGTCTGAGCTCTACCTGTCGGACTAAGAGGGGTGGTCCCAATCGTTCAAAAATAGGTGCCCTGACACTTGGGCCAGCATCCCCTGGGATCCCGGTTGCTTCAAAGGGAATCCCCTGGGCTATCATCCAGAGCCGGATTGCTTCTACGTAGGCTGCGGCGTGCTATTCTAAGACATCTCAATTGACTTCCTGCCTAGCGGGGTCTTGAGGGACAACGCCTACAGCTGGTGGGGGCACTGGCGGAGGATTCTCGTTCCTAGTGCCCTTACCCCACCTCTGGGCTCTTTCAGTGGAAGCAAGGGACTGGAGTCCTGATGGCTTTGGATGACCCTCGGAGGATCAGAGTCTCATTCTGGATACTTCTAGATGGAAGAAGACTGTTTTGAATGATGGTTGGGATAATGATTCCCACAGACGGCGCCAAAAGTGTTACCTAAAAATCATTATTGGGACGGGATTCCAAATAACAACTTTAAAGGGGACCAAGATCAAGATTGACCCTGGTCGGAGGGGTATCACGTAGTTCGATACCGACTAAGTCCTTATCAAAGCAAGAGCTATGTAATATATATGAAATTAATCAACAATAGGTTTTATTTGATTGTCCATTTTCATTACAATACATGAACTATTTCTTATATGGATTACAATGGTGTATGGATCATAATCACGGAGATGGAGATGGTGATGGTGGAGAAACTGTGCCTGTCGATAAGTAGTGTGTAGGGTTTCTATTCTCTTTTCGGCCAAGAGCCCCCCCTTTTCGATGAATAAACTTTTATATATATATATATAGGTCTTGCTTGCTTGCCATGCACTCCTACAATCTCGGGTTAGGGTTTGGCAGCTGCAGGATCCCCTTCCTTTTAGGAGGTAATCACAGAGTTTTTACGTGCAGAATTCAGTCTTTCCTTTCTAGGAGGAATCAATCTCTTACCTTCCTAATTGGACTCTTACTGTGTTGACCTGTTCAAAATAGGATCCTTTGGCGTGAGGGAGTATAACCCCTTTGTACGGCGACATTTTTACTGGATCTTCGTGGAGTTTTGAACTCTTGGAGTTAGAATCCTGCTTCCTAGTGCGCTTTTACTTAGCGGGCTGTCTATATCTAGTAAGCGTCCTTCTGACAGTAGTAGGGGGATATGTAGCTGACTTTGTAACAGGATGATTAGTAGAACTCCGTGTCGGGGTGCTGCGGGGTCCATAGGAAGTAGTGTTGGGATGATGCGGGGTCCCTAGGAAGCCCGGTCATAATCGGGTTTGATCTCGTTGTGAGTTCTGGTGAGTATTTCGGCTTTCGGCCACTTTGTTGAGCTATGATGCTGGCGGGGTGGACTCCGCTGAAGGAGGTGCGTATTTGGGCCAATCGGGATCCACTCTGTCGAGGTACCCGGATTGTGTTCGCACTCCCATATCCTTCTTATGTCGAGGTGAAAAATTCTTCTTTGGTCCCTCGCCAAATTTGGCGGTTAACAGTTGGTATTCCCTCTAATAATCTATCCTATTTATTGGATTCTTAATCACACAAGGGTATCAATCCAAGGATGATTGCATAACATATTATTATAAGCAATATTATAATTAACAAGTCGGTATACAAGTCAATCACATAGTGAATAGAATCTAATGATAGAATAAATAGAATACAAATAGAGATTCAATTAAAATATAGTTTAAGCAACAGCCGAGTCCAAATGTTCCTTACATTTATCCCTTAGATTAGGGGTTTAGTTACACATAGTTACAATAAATAAGAAAATAGAGTAATAGATAAGGTAATCGCCCTTAGGCTTCCTTCTTTAGTGCTTGCTCCTTTCTTTCCTTAGATGCTCCTTAGTGCAAAGAGTGGGAGAAGAGGATGTGTCTAGATGGGTGGATGTCTAATGGTGAGTGACAAAGGCATTGGGATGTAGAGAATGGGAGGAGAGGAATGGTTAATTGAAGTAATCAAGATTTGGTGTTGAGTGTTTGATGGAAAAGATAGTTCAAGATTGGAAATGGAGGAAGTTGAAAGTGGGAATAATGGAATAGAAAGCTAGGTCTAAAATGCTATGTAATTTCGTGCTTGGAAATGTATGGATCCCTTTTCAACTCAAAGAAGAAGAATATTTATAGTGGCTTTGGATCTACACTGATAACAGCTTGAAAAGCTGAAGTGGCAAGGTGTCACCCTCTCTGTCACCAAGGCAGAAAGAGCTTACATATTTAAAGATCCAATTGTCATGGCCATTCTCATCTTTTTTACACTGGTGAAAACATCGACAATGAATGTTCTGAGAGAGGTCGCGATTTGGTCTTATGACGACACCAAAGGGCGATATGATACCTGATTGATTTCTTTGGAAATAGTCTCTCTGTCGCCATTTATTCTAGGGGCAACATTTCATGGCGACGCCATTAATTCTTCTATGTTGCCCCTTTGTGCTAAGAGTGACATCTTATGGCAATGCCATACCTGATTAATTTCAGGAATTAACTTGTAAGGATTCCCGGTTTTTGATTGGCTTATTTCATGGGCAAACCTCATATTAGGGTTGTATGTAAAGGGTAGCTTAGGTGATAGGTAATCATGCTCAATGGCTTTACTCAAGACCTCAAGGATGACAAGCACTCTAAAGGTATATCTCTAGTGCTTATTTTCTTATTGAAGAGATTTAGTTGCATACACTCACTAGTAATGTTTGCACTTGTATGCTTCACTTTTGTGTGCATTCTCTTCAAAAGTCACATTTACACACTTGCACTTTTTGTTGTATCTTGTTGTGTGCTTTTTGTGTCTTGTAATTCATTTCCACATATTGTTCGGAAACGTCCGCGCATGCACGAAAGTGTGCTTGGTTTAGCACGAAGATCGCCTTCGGGGAATGCCCTTGACTACTCCTTTGATTTCACCATCATTGGTGAAACGGCGGTTTGATTGGTGGCCATGACCGCTGAATTGAAACCGCTGTTTGATTCTAGAGAGCTCTAGATTGTATCTACGGTTACGATCGGTGGCCAGACCACCAAACGAAACCGCCGAATAGACCTGATGCATTTATTATCTCAGTCTCATTTCGACGGTTTGATCGGCGGTTTCGAAACTGCAGAATAAAACCGACATTTTAGATATTTTTCGGTCGGTTTCTTTTAAGGTTTTGATCGGCGATTTTGTTGACCGCCAAATCTGGTCGCCGATTGATCACCTGCTTCTCGAGTTCAATTCGGGGGTTCAATTCTACTGCCACAACCCCAGAATGAAACCTCTGAACGGTGATTTCAAGGGCAAAATTGTCTTTTCACATGCCCTGTTTTCTATATCTATAAATATCACACTTTCTCATTTCTCTGACCAAGTTCTTGACTCCTAAAGAACCCTAAACTCATTTGAGAGATTTTGGAGAGATATTTTATAGAGAACTCATTTTCTAAACACTCAAACCATATACATGTGCATCAAAGATCATCTAAGCATTTTCTAGCATAGTTAGTTTGCTTATATGAATGGGTATTGGTCATCACACTTCCCTTGGTATGTTTTTCACTTTTATCCATTGATATTTAGTGTTTTATTTATCATGGCATCTCTTTTATTATTTGAATGTTTTTAGATTAATATCTTATAATCAAAATAGAGATTGTTTGTGATGACATGATTAAGTGTTGTATTGTGATAGCTATCTAGGTTTTTATAATCAACGTTTAGCTAAGCTATTTGACATGTCATTTAGCCATTGATATCTAGGATTGTTTTCATTGACATATTATCATCCTAGATAAGCATATAGGGTTGCCTAGCTCTTATTGCATGTATTGAGTATTTTTATATATTCACACATGGGTTGTATTATCTCTTCATTGAGAATTTAAGTCTTGTTGCCTAAGGTTGCTTAGGCCACAAGAAAAATGGACTAGAGCCACTTTTAAAGGCCCGCGTGGTAGAAGTGGGGGGTTATAGACCGGAGTGTTAGACGAGGTCTACATAGGTTGTAAACTCCATTTCAATTAGTGGATTTCGAGGTTCGAGTGTGGCGCACTATACAGCCCGTGGTTTTTTCCCAGTGGTTGGGTTTTCCACGTATACATCAAGTGTTATTTAATTTCCACACCATACTACACTTGTTGTATTTATATTGACTATTAAGGGCATTTTCGTAATATTGACCTTAGACGAAAATTGGGTAAAAATTGTTAAAATCTATTCACCCCCCTTCTAGATTAATATATTGAACACACCCGAGTTTATTGTATTTCTTTGTACTTTCAATTAGTATCAGAGCAGGTTCCTAAATATACTTAGGTTATCCTTGCTCTCTTTTGGTGTGTTTTGAATTGTGTGTGATTTCTTGATTTATTCATATATTTTGCATTCATCTCATTTGCATTCAACCAATCACTATGAGTGATTCTGGGATGAGCAAAGAGGGAGCGTCGAGCGTGAGGTCACCATTGCTCACCAGCGTGAATTATGCCTCAAGGAAAGGCAAGATAGAGGCATACTTATGTCAAATCCATGATAGGGCATGGATGGCAATTGAGGATGGATATGCACCTCATATGATAACTCCCACTGGTGGAGGAGAACAAGTACTCAAGCCTAAGGCGGATTAGACCAATAGAGAATTTGAGACTTCAAAGTGGAATAGGAAGGCATGGCACGCCCTTCTATGTGTAGTGGACAAAAATCAGTACAAACTGATTCAAAACACTAAGATAACAAAAGAGGCATGGGATATCTTAGAGGTTGCACATAAAGGAACCGACGTGGTCAAGGATTCCAAACTACAAGTCCTTCAAATGCAATTCGGGTTGCTTAAGATGGAGGAGGACGAGTGCTTCAATGACTTTGAAGTCAAGTTGATGGATATTGTCAATCAAAGCTATCAACTCGGTGATCCATACTCTGATAGGAGAGTTAAGCAGAAAATTATGAGGTCTCTCCCTGCTAGGTTTGAATCGAAAGTTACAGCTTTAGAAGAAAATTTTGGTTATAAGGACATGAAGCCGAGCGAGGTAATTGGAAGACTCCTCGCCTATGAGTCTAGGAAGGGTCCTAGTACTTCACCTCCTAAAAAGCAAAAAGGGATTTCTTTGAAAGCCTCCAAGGTTGAGAAAGAGGAAAAAGAGGACTCGGATGAAGACATGGCTTTGTTGCTTAGAAGATTCAAAAAGTTTGTCAAGTTCGAGAAGAATGGTTTTGGATCCAAAGGCCAATACTTGAAGAAAAAGGCTCCCTTCAAGAGATTTGAGCCTAGGCAAGAGAATAGTGAAAGGAAAGGGATCCAATGCTATGAGTGTTGTGGTATAGGACACATCTCTCCCGATTGTGGGAATTTGAAGAACAAGATGGGAAAAGTGATGGCCGCCACTTGGAGTGAAAGTGATGACTCCGGAGAAGGAGATAAGTCATCAAGTGATGAAGAGCTTACCATTAACTATACGGCATTTGGAGTCACCTATAGAGAAAATGAAGTTGTTGGTAAGAATTTCTTGACTAGCGATCCCATAGAAGAAAGAAATGAAGAAGTAGCTTTAGAGGAGATTGGTGTAGCTACTCATTAGGATATGTCTTTCTCTCGTCGCGGTGCATCTGCCGCGGTTGAACAACTGCGACAGTCGGGACCGTGGCAGTACGTCAGCAAGTAACTGAAGCGTTTTCTTTACTCAAAACGACACCACTTTACTTGGATCTCATATATATATATGTTGATAGCCTTTGGTCTTAGATAGAGAGCAAATATTACACTTTTGAGAGTCTTTTGAGTTGCTTCTAAGCTAAGGTATCAAGAACACTTTTTTATCTCTCAAAACATCAAAACCCATCATTCTTGCATGATTCATTCATCATCTAGCATGTTCTAGTATGATTCTATTAGGGTTTTTATCTTTGCTTATATGACTTGTAGTTAGAACATCTCTTGCATCATGTCACATGTTCTCTCTCTACAAGATTGCTCATTTATGACTTGAATAGGTTCAAGATTGCTTCTTTATGACTTGACTTAGGTTCAAGATTGTGTTATTGTGTTTTGTGAGTTGTATTGTGGTAGATATTGTATATAGGACTTTGTTTGTCTATTTGTTATGTTTTATGCATGCCACTTAGTAAGATGATATCTAGGAATGTCTAACATGTTCATCCATGCCTAGATAAGATAAAATGTCTAACCTTGCATTTTGAGCATCTTGAATATTGCACATATTCACACTAGGTTGTTTTATCTCTTCATTTAGAGTCAAGTCTTGTATTTGCCTTGTTGGTAGTTTGCAAGCATGGACTAGGTTCACTTCTAAAAGCCCGTGGGTAGCAAAGACGGATTAATAATCTTAGGTGTGATGTGGTCAACCTAGATTGTAATCGTATTTGCAAGTAGTGGATTGAGGTTCTAGTGTGGTGCACTAAACAACCCTTGGTTTTTCCCCGTGTGGGTTTCCACGTAAAAATCATGTGTTATTTACTTTTCGCATTCTCTACACTTGATTTCATTTGTTGACTAGTTGGGGTTTATTTTGTAATCTTGATTAATCTCGAAAATTGGTAAAAAGGGATTAAAATCTATTCACCCCCCCCCCCCCTCCAGATTATATTAGGACTTGTTTATATTTATTTTCAATTGGTATCAGAGCGGGTTCCTTAACATAATTAGGAGATCCCTTGCTCTTGTTAGAGTCCTTTGCATTTGTTTGCATTTCTTTGTGTGTTTTGCTTGTTTGTGTGCATTCATATCATTCTCACCCAAACACTATGAGTGGAAATGGAATTGGAGGCGAGGGTGCCTCTAGCACAAGACCCCCTTTGCTTACCAGGGTCAACTATGCATCATGGAAGGGCAAAATGGAAGCTTATGTGTGCCAAATTCATGATTGGGCTTGGATGGCGATTGAAGATGGATATATGCCACCTATGATGACTCCTACAGGAGGTGAAGAGGAAGTTCCCAAGCCAAAGGTACAATGGACCGCTCAAGAGTTTGAAGCCTCAAAATGGAACAACAAGGCCATGCATGCTATTCTATGTGCCATGGATGACAACCAATACAAACTCATCCAAACCACTAGGATAGCAAAGGAAACTTGGGATATATTGGAGACGGCTCATGAAGGAACTGAGGTGGTAAAGGACTCCAAGCTTCAAGTCCTCCAAACACAATTTGAGACTATAAGGATGGAGGAGGATGAGTGCTTCAATGACTTCCAAGTGAAGCTCATGGATATAGTGAACCAAAGTCACCAACTTGGTGATCCCTACTCGAATAGAAGAATTAAGCAAAAGATCATGAGGTCGCTTCCCAAGTGGTTTGAATCTAAGGTGACAGCATTGGAAGAGAATAGTGATTACTCAAAGATGAAGCCAAGTGAAGTTATTGGAAGGCTTTTGGCTTATGAATCTAGGAAGGGTCCTACATCTACACCTCAAAAGAAGCAAAAGAGTCTTGCCTTGAAAAGCATCAAGGTAGAAAAGGATGAAGAAGACTCGGATGAAGAAATTGCTTTGATGGCAAAGAAGTTCAAGCAATTTATGAGGTTTGAGAAGAAAGGGTTTAGCTCCAAGGGAAAGTTTGTGAAGAAGAAGGCTCCTTTCAAGAAAATGGAGCAAACTCAAGAGAAGGACCACAAGAAGGGTGTCCAATGCTATGAGTGTAGTGGTTTTGGACACATTGCTCCCGAATGTGCTAACTTGAAGAAGAAGAAAGGAAAAGCCATGGCCGTGACGTGGAGTGATAGTGATGACTTAGAAGAGGAAGATAGGTCTTCGGATGATGATGAAGACCAAGTTGCCAACTTCATTACCTTCTCATCTTCTGACAATAGCAATGAGGTTGTGAGTGACAAAGAAGAAGAAGAGGACAAGCAAGAAGAAAGTGACTCAAATGGTGAGAGCAACTCTTCTAGCTCCAACTTTGAGTTTGATGAAGAAATGGGCTATGATGACTTCATGAGTTTCTTTCATAACTCAAGATCAAAGAAGAAGAAGGAGATACAAAAGTTAAAGGAGGAGAAGCTTGAATTGACCTCCAAGGTAACTCATTTGAGCAAGGAAATGAGTAAAGCTAAAGAGATGGAAGAAGGTTTAAAAATGGAGCAAGTCTTGGCTAAGAAGAATGAAGAAAGCTTGAGGAAAGAGCTCATGGAAGCAAGAGGATTGATGGCTAAGATGACTTCCGGAACCGAGAAGCTTGACAAAATGCTTTCTTGTGGGAAAATTCCGTGTGACAAAAAGGGGCTAGGATATGTGGAAGAAGTGGAAGCCACACCTTTGAAGAAGACAACTTTTGTCAAGAGCAAAGAAGTTGAAAGTGCTCAAACCCCACAACATTCAACTAAGTGGGTTGAAGTTGGTGAATCCTCCAAGCAAGCACAAGCAAGGATTCCAACAAGAGCACCACCACAAGCTAGAGCTCCTCAAGCTAGACCCCCACAACCAAGACCTCTTCAACCAAGACCTCCACAACAAAGGATCCCACAAGCTCAACATGGGGTCTTTCATGATCAACCGAGGAGACATGTCAATCGTGCTCAACAACAAAGGAGAGAGTTGCCTCAACACCCAAGAGCAACTCAAAATAGAATGAGGCCACAAATGTTTGCACAAGGCTATGGTATGAATCCTTATTTCTCTCCTACTTGCCATTTTTGTGGAATTGAAGGCCACATTAGGCCTAATTGTTTCAAGTATATTAAATTGTGTAGAAGAGAAAGCATGATTAAGAAAAATAAGCTTAGAAGAGCCACAATGCATGCTCCTAGGAAATTTAGAGACAATGGACCAATGGCTCATAGGAATGACTTTGTTTCACCTAGATTGAATAGGAATGATGATTATTATTGCTATGTGGCTCAAGTTGCCTTGAAAGCAAAGGCCTCTAACATTTGGTACCTTGATAGTGGGTGTTCTAGGCACATGACCGGAAACAAGAGTTTCTTTAAAACTCTTGTAATGGAGTATGGTGGATTCGTCACCTTTGGTGATGGGTCTAAGAAAAAAGTTATAGGGAAAGGTAACATATCTATTCCCGGGTTGCCCTCCTTGCCCAATGCTCTTTATGTAGATGGCTTGCAAACCAATCTTATTAGCATATCACACTTAAGTGATGAAGGGCTTTCGGTTATGTTTGGCAAAATCGATTGCTCTATTCTTAAAGAAAATGGGCAAGTTTTGTTGAAAGGCAAGAGATCAAGTGACAATTGTTATTGTCTTGAGTCAAATCTCATCTCTTGTAACTTGTCCACTAGTGAGCAAGTTGAAGTGTGGCACCAAAGACTTGGCCATATGAACTATAGGGACTTGAAAGTCCTTGATAGATTGAATGTAGTTAGAGGCCTTCCCAAGCTTGGGAAAAAGATTGAAGGTGTTTGTGGACCATGCCAACAAGGCAAGCAAACCAAAAGTGTCCACAAGAAAGGCAAATATCTTTCCACCAAGCTTCATACATAGACAAGATCTTGTCTAGGATTTCCATGCAGGATTCCAAGAAAGGTATGTTACCTTTCAGACATGGAATCAAGCTTTCTAAGGAACAAGTTCCTAAGAATGAGCATGAAGAGCAGTTCATGAGTAGAGTTCCATATGCCTCGGCAGTTGGAAGTCTCATGTTTGCAATGCTCTGCACTAGACCAGATATTTGTTTTGCTGTTGGCATAGTTAGCAGGTTTCAATCGAATCCTGGTCCTGATCACTGGACAGCAGTCAAGCATATTTTCAAGTATCTCAAGAGAACGAGAGATAATATGCTGGTATACTCTAGAGGGGATTTGATTCCCGTTGGGTATACAGATTCTGATTTTCAATCAGATTCTGACTCCAGAAAATCCACATCAGGGGCTGTGTTTACTATTGGAGGAGGAGCAGTTATATGGAGGAGTATCAAGCAATCTTGTATTGCTGATTCCACCATGGAAGCTGAGTATGTTGCTGCATGCGAGGCTGCCAAAGAGGCTGTTTGGCTCCGTCAATTCTTGATTGACTTGGAAGTGGTTCCTAGTGCGAATAAGCAGATCACTATCTACTGTGACAACAGTGGAGCAGTGGCTAATTCAAAAGAACCAAGAAGTCATAAGAGAGGTAAACACATTGAAAGGAAATATCATCTTTTAAGGGAGATTGTTCAAAGAGGTGACATGACGATTACCAAAATCGCGTCAGCAGAAAATCTAGCAGATCCCTTCACAAAGGCTCTACCTCAGAAGAGTTTCGATGGGCACCTAGAGAACATGGGCTTGAGAGATATGACTCATTTGCTATAGCGCAAGTGGGAGATTGTTAGGATTATGCTCAATAGCAAGAGTGTAATATTGTATTTAACAATCTATTTCATATTAATAAAGTGATTTCTGGTTTAAACAAATATTATAGCATTTATAGTTGAATATTATAATTGTTAAAGTAAATAATCATAAGGTCTAAAGACTATGAGAAAAGAAGAATTGTTCATACATCTGGATATGTATGTGGTAGACACAATTCTTTAGTTAGTGTTGAATATTGTTCACAACTTAAGTTAAAGGTTGGGCACCTTTATCTTGTTAAAGTTGTAGAATTCTTTTGCTAGCATTTGAGTGGGATCAAATGAGATATGATGAGTCTAAAATCATCGGAGTGTCTTCGAGTAAAAGAGTCTAGTGCACTGGGTGCATTGAACTGGATCAAAATGAAATACTTTATCTATAACCGTCAGTAGATAAAAGTAATTTCATTATCAGGACAATCGGAGAGTCTAACTTAATCCTGAGATAAATGATGGACTTATGGTTGCAAGTGATATCATTTGAGTTATCAATGAGTACGATTATATCGCATAGTCTATCCTCGATAATTTGGTGATATTCATTTGTTAATCGATAGAGGACTTCATTTAAAGATATGGACATCGTGGCTCCATTTATCAAATGAGAGTATAATATCATCATATGTATGTTTTGAGGTAATTGGATATTAAATCTCAACGTTGAGTTTTCGATAGTGTCTATTGAAAACATGGCTTCTGGACAAGTCAAAATATCCAAGTTCAAAACGTGGTCATATGAGTAAATATGGTAACTTGGAGAGTTATAGGCGGTCTATGAACTCTTGAAGATTACTGATATTATTCACGAGGATACATTATCTCCAATATGATTGTCTAGGGTATGAATGAGGAAACATCTTCCTTTTCTGTCTTTATTTAAGAGTTCAATTTTAGCTCTTTAGTGGAATGAGTTAAAATTAATGGATCGGACCTAAGTGAATCATTTGTTGATTGTGATTAGGTTATGTCTATTGAAGCTTAAATTTAGATAGCCCGCCAAGATCCCCAATCCACACGGACTTGCATGGATCACTTGATATATTCTACTAGACCAATTTAGGGTCCATCTAGAATTGCATTTAATATATTAAGAATATAATTTGCACATTATTTATGTAATGGGCTGCTCAATTATATTTATATATTAATGGATGACATGTGGGCTTGTTTCCTTTAGTAAGAATGGGTCTAGTTCACATGTGGGCTTTTTATTTAAAGTCCAAAGGATTAAATGAAATGAGAAAATAATATTTGGCCCAATAATATATATGGGGCGGTAAGGAGGTTATTTAACCTTAAATATTATTTTGTTTTCATTGTTTAATTAAATGAGAATTAATTAATTTATTAATTAATTATTTAATTAAGAAACAAATCTTTTCTCGTTAGGAAATATGATTCCTAAAGGTATACTATTGGTAGTAGTATAATTAAATAGAAAGACTTGTTTGACAAGGAAATAAATAATTAATTTTATTTATTTAATCAAATAGAAAGTTTTTTTATTTTAGTCAAATAAGAGAATAAAAGATTTATGAGTTTGATTAGGGTTTGGATGTCTTAAACAAAATAGGAATTAGGGTGCAAATCATACTCCTTTTTGTAGGAGGATTTGCGGCAACCCTAGTTATTTTTGGGGAAAGAATTCGGTCACCCTAGGGTAAAAAGAAGAAGAAATTTGGCCACCTATATAAGGCCTCTTATAGAATTCGGCCACCCCCTAAGGCTTGAGTGCATAATTTATTTCTTCTTCTTCTTCTTAACTCATAGAAAGAGATTTTTTATTCTACAAAGGCAAAAAGGAAACATAGAATATTCTTTGATGGTGTACTATTTGCTTAATCATTGATAAGCTTGTGTATACAATATTGATCAAGGTTCACGCGAGTTTCGATCATTAGATTGAGAACTCAAAAGTGACTGGAATAATCTTAGGTTTCTTTTGATTGTTTTTGTGACTAACGAACAAGAGAAAAGTTTGTTTAATCCAATCACAGGTTTGCAATTCAAAGAAAGGGAGACCACGCTCCTAGGTGATCCACGTTCGTGCTAGGATTGAAGATCTTGCGGATTACCATCGACGTAAGTCAATCGGATCACGCGACAAGAGGTATTAATCTTTTGTTATATATATTATATATTTTTAATTGATTAAAAGGGTTTAAGGTTCATAAAAGGAAAAAAATTTTAAAAGCTACTCAAACTATTTTTTTTTAGTCTCGCTTCCGCTGCGGGTATATTTTTTCCCTACAATATGTTCAAGTGAAATCACAAAGCTAAAACTCAATTACCAAATGATCAACCACCCCTAGAATATGTTCTAACATCATTCTAAACATAAATCATCTATCAAATCGAAAGATTAAAGAGAAGATCAAAAGAAGAAGTGAGAAGAAGAAGTTTCACATACAATGATGAAACTCAGACTGAAGAACAGCTTGCTGTGAGCAATCACGAATTGAAATGACTCTAAAATTACTTAGGGTTTGTAGCTCTCTTCAAGACCAACAATTTCGGCTTTTGGATCACTCAATTTCGAGTTCGTATGAGAGAGTTATGATCAAAATAAGAAAACAAAAATGTTGAAGAATTCTGCAGAAAAAATATTTTTGGTTTTCTTCAAGTTGTTAAAAATGGAGGGAAGGAGAAAGGCTTTAAAAATATTTCAAGGAGGAAAGATTCAAGTGAATCAGAAGTGACCACATCACCCTTGCCCATGTGGGGCACATGTGGTCCATGGGACCAGAGGATTGCTCTTGCCGTGGGTCACACGGCCTCCCTACAGGGTGGCCAAGGCATGGCCTTTGGCCATGCATGCCCCTCTCGCGCACCTCCCATGTTCTTCGACCTTATTCAGGCCTCCAAACTCCGAATTCGAATCCATTTTTGGATTATGAACCGTGAATCCCTCATGCACAATGATGACTATGAAACTTTGACAAAAGGTTGAGAATTCATCTCGAAAAATGACGATGAAGACAACTCAACGAATGAGAATGCAAAGTAGCATAACTACGTCGTATGGACTCGAAACTAAAAGAATGAGTATCCGAAATGATTGGAACTCAGTAAGGAATCAAATAAGATCATGTTCAAATCCAAAACACAAGAAACATAAATAAATAAACACTACACAAGCATGCCATATCTAAGCGATAGTGAGAAAACATGCAATTCTACAAGATTGTCAACAATGAGATAAATGCATGTGCATACTAAATGTGTGTGAAAGTGTTATACCAAATGTTTGAACAATGATTTAGGGACACACATATATGAATTGTGTGTGTGTGCGCTAACGCCTTGCAAGAGGAAGAAGAGTCTTAATACCTTAACATCTAAGTATGTGATGTTCCTCTTGAAGACGAAATTTGCACAAGATGTTGCTTCTTCACGTTTGAGGCTTCTTTCTTCCAAGAATCACCTAAGCAACAACTAATACAAATAAAGAGAGTTTTACAATGGAATCAAGCCAACACAAATAAAGGATCTTACAATTGGAATATGTGGGAACAAATGACCAACTAGCAGATTTGATCACAAAACCCTTAGACACTCTTAGATTTAGGAACCTTAGCAAGTCTATTGAGATTTTTCACTTGGGTTGAAGTGGTTTGTCTTGACCCCATATGGGGAGCTAAAGCAAAGAGAGCAAAGTTGCATGAACATGCATCGTGCTTCATTGATATATTTTATGCCTCTTACTTAATTACTTGTGATGATTGGTTGTACATGCTTATATGTTTTTTTCTTAATAAGTGTGATTCATTGCCTTGCTTGCAATCCATGTCATATTTATGCTCAAACATGCATTTTTGGAATAGGAAATGTACTTTGGAAGTACTTTGTGAATGACCTTTAATTGATTCCTATGTCATGATGATTCTTTTTGTTGACATGCTTAAAAGTGAAAAGTATGATATGCTTGATTGCTTTATCTTGAATGAAATTTGAGTGCAAAAGCAAACTTTGAGACTTCAATTAATAAGGATATTAAAAACCAAAGTCTCTCTTTCTTTATTTGTAGAACAAGGCTACTATCATATGGGTATCTCACCCAGAAAAATCAAATAGGGTGCAAAGTCGCTCATGTCTTGTTTTGCATATAAAGTTGGATATAGTTGCTCTTTAAAATTTTGAATTATTTAAACTCTATATCCTTGTTTTTTTCCATGACAAAGGGTGAAATTGGTTTGAATTCCTTTAGGAAACCTTTGTTATTTGCTTTGCCAAATACCATTGCTTTTTAGCTTGAATGCAACATGTCTTGCATGCAAAGCATCCTTGTCACACATTTTTCTTAAAATAAAACTCCTTGGATCTCTCTTACTTAATTGAGTTGTAAAAAATTGCTTATATGATTATGCATATGTGTTTGTGATACAAGCTCTCCTTGCTAATGCTTACCTATTAAGGGAGACTCCCTTTACCTATCTCATGACAAAAAGGGAGAGTAAGGTTGTGGAGAAATTTTTTTATTTTTTTTCGGCATTGCATTTAGGGGATGTTGAGAGAGAGAGTAACCCATGTTGGGAGTTGATGCATTTAGGGGGAGTTGCATTGCATTGCATGATTACATTAATTGATTGTATTTTTTTTTTTGGCAACTGCAATTTCTTTTGTTCAAGCACCTCTCACACACTTGCTCTTGAAAGATATTTTTCTTGTTGATTGTGTGTAGGTTGGTTTTTTCTACAAGATTAAGATTGACTTGAAGATGCACAAGACTTACAATAGGGCTTTATTTGTAATGTAGAAAATGTTGTTGACCAACAATTTTTTTTGTTTTTTGTGAGGATGCTTGTGAATGTTGATTTTGTCATGAAATAGCCAAAGGGGGAGATAGTAAGTGCCTCACTTTTTGATGGGCCTATTTCGTCGACAAAATCACAATGGGGTTCAATCTTGTAAGGGTAGCTACTTGATCTTGACTCTCATTTGAAGACATTTAGTTGCACACACACACTCTCTAGCATGCATGTGTGATTATTGCTTTTTGTATGTCTACTTTACAAAAATCACACTTGCACACTTTTCTCTAGTTTTATTTGAGTGTGTGTCTGTGCGCTAGTGCCCTGACCGGTGCATTACGCCGGTCCACCAGCGTAGCTGACCAGCGTAACCTTGGCTGAGGTGTGCCGCTGGTCCTACGCTGGCCGTCAGGCACAACCTGACCAGCACAACTTCCCTAGAGGTGTGCCGCTGGTCTTGTGCCCCTTAGTTGCGCCGCTCGTCCAGCGCACGTTGCGCTTAAAGGCTGTGCACTGGTGTGGGTGCGCTGGTCGACCAGCGCACCACCAGCGCGTATGATGGGAATTTGAAACGTTTTTCCCAAAACGACCTCACTTTTGTTGGATCTAATATATATATGCCTTGATAGCCTTTGGACGTTTTTTAGAGCAAAAATTACATCTTTTTTAGAGCCATTGAGTATCTTCAAAGCCAAGTGTTAACCGCCAAAATTGGCGAGGGACCAAAGAAGAATTTTCCACCTCGACATAAGAAGGATATAGGAGTACGAACACAATCCGGATACCTCGACAGATTGGATCCCGATTGGCCCAAATACGCACCTCCTTCAGCGGGGTCCACCCCGCCAGCATCTTAGCTCAACAAAGTGACTGAAAGCCGAAATACTCACCAGAACTCACAACGAGACCAAACCCGGTTATGGCCGGGCTTCCTAGGGACCCCGCATCATCCCAACACTGCATCCTATAGACCCCGCAGCACCCCGACACGGAGTTCTACTGATCAACCTATAACAAAGTCAGCTACATATCCCCCAACTACCGTCAGAAAGACGCTTACTAGATATAAACAGCCCGCTAAGTAAAAGCGCACTAGGAAGTAGGATTCTAACTCCAAGAACTCAAAACTCCACGAAGATCCAGTAAAAACGTCGCCGTACAAAGGAGTTATACTCCCTCCCGCCAAAGGATCCTATTTGGAACAGGTCAACACAGTAAGAGTCCAATTAGGAAGGGAAGAGATTGATTCCTCCTAGAAAGGAAAGACTGAATTCTGCACGTAAAAACTCCGAGATTACCTCCTAAAAAGGAGAGGATCCTATAGCTGCCCAAACCCTAACCCGAGATTGTATGAGTGCATGGCAAGCAAAGCAGGACCTATATATACAACAGTTCATTCATCGAAGAACGAGGCCGAAAAAGAGAGAAAAAACCCTACACACTACTTATCGACAGTTACAGTACCTCCACCATCACCATCTCCATCTTCGTGATTATGATCCATACACCATTGTAATCCATATGGGTAATAGTCCATGTATTGTAATGAAAAGGGACAATCAAATAAAACCTATTTTCGATTGATTTCAGATACATTATATGGCTCTTGCTTTGACAGGGACTTAGTCGGTATCGAACTATGTGATACCCCTCCGACCAGGGTCAATCTTGATCTTGGTCCCCTTTAATGTTGTTATTTGGAATCCGGTCCCAATAACGATTTTCAGGTAACACTTTTGGCGCCGTCTGTGGGAATCTTTATCCCAACCATCATTCAAAACGGTCTTCATCCATCTAAAAATATCCAGAATGAGACTCCGATCCTCCTAGGGTCACCCGGAGCCATCAGGACTCCAGTCCCTTGCTTCCACTGAAAGAGCCCAGAGGCGGGGTAAGGGCACTAGGAATGAGAATCCTCTGCCAGTGCCCCCACCAGCTGTAGGCCTTGTCCCTCAAGACCCCGCTAGGCAGGAAGTCAATTGAGATGTCTTAGAACAGCACGCCGCAGCCTATGTAGAAGCAATCCGGCTCTGGATGATAGCCTAGGGGATTCCCTTTGAAGCAACCGGGATCCCAGGGGATGCTTGCCCAAGTGTCAGGGCACCTGTTTTCGACCGATTGGGCCCACCCCTCTTAGTCCGACAGGCAGAGCTCAGACCTAGGCTAGTGAAGTCCGCAATTGAGGTTCCTCCAAGGAAGGTTCAGTCTCCACCAAAACCAAGGGCAAAGGAGAGGGATCCGCATCCTGATTCAGAAGGAAGCGCCAAATCCTGAAAGAGCACCAGAGAAAAGCGTCAAAGAGCTAAACGAAATGAGGTAATCCTGGATTCGGATTCATCAGATGAGGAAGTTTCAGTAGCCCGATCTGGAACCAAAAAGTCTCAACGCCTGGAGGATCAGATGACAAGGATGGCAAAGGAGTTGGAGCAGCTGAAGAAGGGAAAACATCAAGGGAGTCAGAAAAACCCCCTGGGTGAGATGAACTCACCATTCTCCAAAAGGGTGAGAGAAGCAGGATTGCCCCCCAAATTCAGGATGCCTTCAGAGAAGTATTCTGGAACCGAGGATCCCATCAGCCACCTAGAAAGCTTCGTCCACCAGATGGAAGTTCAGAGTGCAACCAGGATTGCCATGTGCAGGATGTTCCCCTCAACCCTGACAGACTGTGCCAAGACATGGTTCAGAAAATTACCACCGGGTAGTGTTGATTCTTTCTCCAAACTTACCAAAGCTTTCTATGCACAATTTCAGGGAATCAAACCCCGTCCCAAGGATCCAATCCTGCTGCAGTATGTAGTTCAAGAGCGGGGTGAAACTCTGAGATCTTATGTGGAGAAATTCCACAAAGAGGTCGTCCAGATGGGTGTGTTCAACGAGAAGGAAACTTTAGCCAATTTCCGGAGGAACTTATGGGCTGGCAGGCTATTCCGGTCTTTTGCCAAGCATCCTCCTAAGACGTACCAGGAAGCCTATAATCGGGCTCTGGAACAGGTGGACATCGAGGAATAACTTCGGATCAAAATTGAACACGATGAAGCCCGATTAGCGCCGCACCCAAAAAAGGAGGCTCCGAAGCCTGCACCAGCTAGGAAGTTTCAGAATCTACCTCAAAATCGGTCTACTTACAGGCCGCCTCCAATTCCTTCGTACCAGGATAGATACCCAGTTAGGAGATCCCCTCCCAGAGAGCTTCCCTTGAAGGAGGTATCTAGAATAGCAAGAGAGGAAGAGGGGTATAACCACTACACCCCTCTAAATGCTTCACGGGAAACTATCTATCTCGCTATTCGGGATAAGGGCCTACTCAGAAAGCCAGTTCCCATGAAGATCCTTGTGGACAGGAGGAATCAATATAAGTATTGCGACTTCCATGAGGATGTGGGACACAACACCTCAGAATGCTACAGTCTCCGCAATCAGATAGAAGCACTGGTAAGGGGAGGACTTCTAACTAAATTCTTACAACAGGTACGAGACAGCATCAAAGAAGGAAAGCAAGTTCAAAGTGGGATGCAGGAAGCAGCAGAAAGAAGGAGAGAAGGAGAGAAGGATCTAATGCAGCAGATCCAAGTGATCCACACCATTAGTGGAGGCCCCACCCTAGCAGAAACCTCCAACAATTCAAGAAAGAACCACGCAAGGAAGATTCCCAGACTCAACGCTGAACATGAGTTGCTAAAGATCAATGGAGGACCTCGAGACCTATCCCGCTCCACCAAAATCATCTTTACGGAAGAGGATGTTTACAATACGGTACAGTCGCATGATGATCCCATGGTCGTAACAGTACAGATCGCCAACTGCTTAGTGCACCGCGTCTTGATCAATACGGGAAGCAGCGTGGATATTTTGTTCAAAGGGGCTCATGAACAGCTCAGCCTAAAGAACTCTTGCTTCAACAGCTGTACCTCTCTACTATACGGATTCACAGGGGACTCCGTAATACCGATGGGAACAAAGATACTGCCAGTGATAGTCGGAGAGGCTCCTCTTCAGCAGAACATAATGACGGAGTTTATTGTAGTGGACACCCCGTCTGCATACAATGCAATCTTGGGAAGGCCTTTCCTATCAGGGATTAGAGGAGTGCTGTCTATCTACCATAACGTGTTGAAGTTTCCAGTAGGATCGGGAGTAGGAGAGGTAAGAGGAGACCAGCAGGCAGCCCGCAACTGCTATGCGGTGTCAACCAACCCCGCTGCGTTGGCTAAGCAATGCGCATCGGTGGCCAGCTACCCAGGTTCGAGAACGACAGAACGGGATGATCATGTCTTAGAGGAAGGGGAGGTACCAGACATAATCGTGGAAGAATCAGAAGAAGAAGAGCGTGGTTGGAGCAGCGGATATCCATCAGAGCAACTAGAGGAGGTCCAGATCTGGTGCGAAGATCCAGCAAAGACAGTAAAAGTGGGAGAAGGTCTGGACCAGGAAGTGAAAAGGGATTTGATAGAGCTTCTCAGGGAGTACAATGATATCTTTGCTTGGAGCCATGAGGATATGCTCGTCATTCCTCTTAGCATGGCGACCCATAGGTTGGCAGTGGATGCAACCTTCGAACCGATAAAACAAAAAATAAGGCACTTCAATGCTGAATGCAATGCCGCGGTCCAAGAAGAGGTTGACAAACTCCTAAAGGCCGGGTTCATCAGGGAATCCCGGTACCCCGACTGGATCGCCAATGTGGTTATGGTAACTAAGTCTAACGGGAAGTGGCGAATGTGCGTGGATTACACCGATCTCAATCGGGCCTGCCCCAAAGATAGCTTCCCCCTGCCTAAAATAGACTAGCTTATTGATTCCACTTGATGACTCGCTTTTTGTGTCATTACCAAATTGCGAATTACCAAAAGAATGTTTATAAAATGAATCTTTACGCAATATATTTTAAGTTATGAAAATGAGTATTGTGGTAAGCTTAGAATTCATTCCACAGGGAATTAGAGAAATATGTTGATTTAATTAGCTAATCTAGAAACAATAAAATAAAGCATAAATGATGAATGAGTGTATGGTTTGTCAAACCATCAAACAAACATACAAAATTAACCTAACTAAAAATATGGTGATATGAAAAATAGAAGACTCACAATCTTGATAAGAAAAATGGATGTAAACAATTAATGTTGATGCTAGGGAATTGATTGATTAGCAAGTAGGTATGGGTATTGCTTTTTAAGCCACTTTAAGGACCAATCTCTACATGTTAAACAATTTAGGTTTAGATTAATGTGGTTGATATACCCTCCACTAATCTATCCTATTTATTGGGTTCTTAATCACTCAAGTGTGTCAATCCAAGAGTGATTATATAACACGTTATTCTAAACAAGATTGTAATTAACAAGTGGGTATACAAGTCAATCACATAATGAATAGAATCTAATGAATTAATAAATAGAAAACATATAGAGATTCATTACAAGCTTAAGCAAAAACCCACAACCAAATGTTTATCAAATCAATCCCATAGATTAGGGGTTTAATTACACATAGTAGCAATCAAATAGAAAACAAGTAAATGGTAAGGAAATCACCCTTGGGCCACCTTCTTTAGTGCTTGATCCTTGTTCTCCTTTGATGCTCCTAGTGCAAAGAATGGAAGATGAGGATATGTCTAGATGGGTGGATGGCTTATGGTGAGTGACAAAGGATTTGTGATGGTGAAAATGGTAGGGAAGGAATGGTCTAGGGAAGTAATCAAGATTTGGTGTGAGGTTTTGGATGGAAAAGATAAGTCCAAGTATAGAAATTGAGGAGTTTGGGAGATGATTAATGGAGAAAAGGGAGATTGGTAGGAGAGAATGGGATTGGTAAGACTTGGTTATTCAAATTGAAAAGAGGGATGAATTTATAGAATTTTTGAATTAGGTCACGGATGGCAAATTACCAAAACACCCCCTAACCATGGCAAATTACCATTTAGTCCAGCAGAGGGGATGATCTTGTAATTTTCCAGCCAAAATTGGCCAATCAGAGAAACACAGCAGATGGGTCGCGGTTTGGCACAAATGGCGACCTTGGGGATGCAAATGGCGACCTCATCAGGTGTGGGAATCAACTCCCTGTCGCCATGACGACCTCGAAATGCCAAATGGCGACCTAGGGGCAAAATGGGGATTTAAAGGCGTGATTTTTGGTGGCATTTGGCCGGCCAAAATCTGAATGATTTGGAGCTCGGAAAGTCAACGAATGGGCTGCCAGTCGTGTGGCCATTGATCTACGCTGGAGACCGACCGTCGGTAGGTCGGTGATCATCGGGATCGGAGGCCGTGAAAAGCTAGGGTTTGGGCACAAGAAATCTGGTCTGCACGCTCAAGGAGGGAGATGATGAATAGTGAATGGGGTGCAATCAGCAAGAGGCAGGGGTGCAAATGGATGCTGAAAGGTCAGGTGTGGGCGTGATTTTGGGCCACAAATCAGGCCCAATATTTCTTTTAAAATAAAACGCACCGTTTTGTTCATTAAGGGAACTGGGCTGCACCTTGGGGCGTGTTTGGGCCTGGTAAGTGGTTTGCTTTTACGTTTGGGTCAAGCCCAATTAGGTTTGGACTTCTTAATCAAAACGCACCGTTTAACACTTGGTGCATGCATTTTGGGCCTCTGTGTTGGGCCACACCTGATCACTCCCCCCTCCAATTAAAACGCGCCGTTTTAGCGTTCTGACGTGGCCTTGCTGGCTGTTTTGCTTGGCTAATTACAGAATGCTCCCTTATATTCTTCCAATTCACGATAACTTCAATTTTGCCTCCAATAATTTCTCTTTTGCCCCTATTTTACCAAAATTACTCCAATGCCCCTGAATTCTATAAATACCTGAAAATACTCAATTAACACCATTAAATCACAAAATAATGCTCAAGAATCAAGCAAAAGGAGAAGGATATGAGGGCCAAAATCATACCAATTTTGGTTCGATCAAATACCCCCAAACCTATCTTTTGCTCGTCCTCAAGCAAAACAATCACAAATCAACCCCCAAAGACATGCATCAAGACATTTCAAACATTTTCAATAAGTTCTAACTTACTCAAGCAAGGATCTACTATCCAATGATTAGCATGCAAAACCAACAATGAAGAGATTAACACAATGATGCATTAGTGAGGACTTAAACATGTAGGATAATGTTAAGTAAAGATTAAGAGCATGCCATTCTAGATATGATTGCACGTAATGCGACCTTACATTCAAAATGCCAAAGCTTCAAAGCAAATGTGCTATTCGGTTTAGAATGTAATTCGCCTCGATCTAATCCTCACTAGATTCTCTCTTTTCTTCTCTTTGATTCCTAGGTTTCGCTCAAAAGTACATATGCAATATGAGTTTATGTCATGGATATCAAATTGATTGCATATGATGTTATTTAAAGCGCAATTTCTGAAAATTAGGTCTCATGAATGGAATTGCAAATCATGAATTAGAAAGAACATGCAAACACCAAAACTCACAAGTGGACATCCCTAAAGATCGTGAAGGTCTTTCTTAGGTTGTAATGGGGCTTAGGTGAATGGTGAGTCAATAAAATGGAGCAATAGGTAACAAGGAACCCAACGATTTATACTAAGGCATACATTCTAATAATGATTCCCAATTGCTTTCACACATTTGTTCACGCCTTTGGCGCCCATTACTTACAATATCATTTCACTTGCATATTCACTACTCACTTTTCTTTGAGTAGCCTATTCAATTATAAACCCTTTATCTAGGCCACTTGTGCCTCATTCATGGTTCTCTTTTTCATTTTATTTGGCTTTGCCCTTTCATTTCTTTTCTCTTGCATACATCTTTTATTTCAATCTTTTTTTTTTTCTTTTTCTTTGCTTTTCTTTTTCTTTTGCTTTTCTTCTCTTTCTTTTTATCCACTCTTGCATTTCAATACTCTCTTACACAACATTACATGCTTAGGTACATGTATCAATATTTCCTCTTAAAAGAGCTTACAACCATATCCTAAGCCTTAGCAAAATCATTTGGTTAAGGTAAGTCAATTATGTAGGCTATATGGTTCATGTGGATGTAGTTCAAAAATGAAAAGCTTAAGATGTGTTTGGCTTCAAAAGGGCTTGGGAGCACACACATTTAGAAGGTATGGAAGTGTTTAGGCCAAATTATGGTTTTTCACATGCATTGCCTAAAGTCATTTCTAAAGGATTGTCCACAAGCAAATCAAAGCATCCACAAGCAGTCCATAATATTCTATGATATGCAATATTTAAGTGCAAATGAGACCTATACATGTTTAAAAGAGTGTTTGAGAGTGAGTGTTTAAAGAGTGAATATTTGACAACTCAAAATACGCTTTTTAAGGCCGTGTTTGTGATCCTCACGGGAATCTCCACTATTAATTCCTAGCCTTTAAGCAAAAATGATTATTCACCCTAACATTATGAGAAAAAGATTTACGCACTTTGTTCAATGACACCCTAAGTGGCATGATGTTAATCTAAACCAAACAATGGCAAAGATGCACAATTCCTCACTACTTCATGTATAGCACAATCTCAACAAGCAAAGTATGCTTAAATATGGCATTATCGCAAAAATTTGAAAAATTCGGCTCAAATTTGAAAAACCAAGCAAAGTGAGTAAAGTGGTGTTGTGCAAATGTACCCCCAAACCTAAATTGGACATTGTCCTCAATGTTCATGGGAGGCAAAATTTTTCAAAAGGCACAACCCAACAAATTCAAAACAAAAGATGCATATATATCCACAAATAATCAATGAAATAATCAATGTATTTTCAAAATTTTTGGCAAAGTGCCCTCTCATCCTATTATGCACAAAATCATCTAAAAAGATGCTCAATCATGTATGGCATATACCTCAATATTCCTATAATTCAAAAAAAATCATCAATTAAGCACATTCATCCTAAATCCACTACCAAAATTCATCTCACACCCTTATTCTAAGCAAAAACTAAATAGAGATAAGGGAAATCAAAATTGAAGAGACTACTTAAAAATTTAAACGAAGAAAGAAATATACCAAGTGGGTTGCCTCCCACCAAGCGCTCTATTTAATGTCTAGGCAAGACGTGGCATGGTGCTTCCGCACTTCGAACCTCCAAAAATGTTGCTTCCTAAGTGATAAGGTCCTCGCCCTTCTTATGAGCACTCTTGGCTTGCTCGTCCCTCCAAGACTTGCAAGTTGACTTTGTTTCTTTCCAAGAGATAAAGAAACCTTTCTTTAAGAACAAGCAACAAACACTTGCTTCCTCAAGAAGCAATAGAAAATCTACACACTCACAAAACTCATTAGAAAGTTCCGGCAAAATATACTCAATTCAAGCAATTGCCAACAATAGCTTGAAACACCAATTATTCAAAAGAAATAAACAAATTAAGCAATCAAACAAAAAGCATAAAAATAAAATGCACCAATAGTTTCAATGTTGTGCATTTGGGGTGGGATGAAGATTAACTAAGGGTGGTTTGATCAAGTTGGGAAATTCACTCTTCTTTACAATCCAAATAAATGTAGATGATTTCCCCATCATTTTCTTTCCCTTCTCTCTCCTTTGGTTCATTGAATCTTTCCTCACCCAAATTTTTCTTATCCTAGGTGGACTCCTCCTATTCCTAGGCTTCTCAACCCATACCTTCCTAACATGCATATATGTCTCTCTATGTCTAAAATTCCCTCGTGTGCCTTGCCTCTCATTTTCATGGTTTGGTGGTCTCAAGTGACCTATCTTATGGCAATGATGGCACATGGTGATAGAGTTAGGAATGATACCTTCTTGGTGGTTCTTTGTTGGAGGTGGAGGTGGAGGTGGAGGGTCATCATTCCTCCTTTTTGCCTTTCTCCTCCTTGCTTTGCTAGGATTCGGCTCCTTGACCTTGGCACTTGATGATGCTTGACTCAATTCGGGCATTTCTTCTCTTTCTTGCTTAGACCTTGCAAGTTTCGCAAGGTGGTCAACTTCCTTTGTCTTCATTATCTCTAAAGCCTTGTCCCTTGTTTGAATTTCGGCTTGCATTAGCCACATCCTCCTTGCAAAGTCTTCCTTGATCTCTTCAAGCTCCTTCAATGATGTACTCTTTTCGGCCTTACGTCTCTCAATTTGTTCTTCGACTTCTTTGATCTTGGTGGAGACTTCGCCATTTTGCTTCTTGAGAGTACCATTTTCGGCTCTGAGCATCTTTACTTCAAGAATGATTTTCTTGTTCAATTCTTGAAGCATGCTCTCCCTTATTGTTCCCAAGGTTTCCTTGCCTTGTAACTTCTTCTTCAAGAGTTGTATCTTCCCTTCGTAATCCTTGGTGATTTCCTCTTGTTGGAGGGAAGTTGTCATGATTCTTTCTTGAAGTAGAGCATTCTCCTTTTTCAATACATCCATCGCCATCACTAGGTCTTCACTCATGCTCAAAATCTTCTTGTTCATCTCTAGTGTGATCTTGCATAGATCTTCTTCCTTCGATTGATACAAGACTTCTATGTTGTGTTGAGTTGTGGCATTGATGGAGTTGTTGAAATTTTCTTCAAATGTAGACTCTATTCCTTGGTCCGGCCAACTAGATGACGTATAGTCATTCCTATCTTCCGATGACCTTCCCATTGGCGTGTAGCTTGGCCATGAATTTTGCACGAGGAAATCCATGGAGTCCTAAAACAAAAATAAACAAAAACTACCAAAGAAGTGAAAAGAAACTAAAAAGACTAAAAACAACTAAGTGACTAAAAATTAATAAAAACTAACAAAGAAATGAAAATAACTAAAAAGACTAAAAACAACTAAGAAAAGCTAATTGAATCAACTATCGCTTTAATTCCCCGGCAGCGGCGCCATTTTTGATGACTCGCTTTTTGTGTCGTTACCAAATTGCGAATTACCAAAAGAATGTTTATAAAATGAATCTTTACGCAATATATTTTCAGTTATGAAAATGAGTATTGTGGTAAGCTTAGAATTCGTTCCACAGGGAATTAGAGAAATATGTTGATTTAATTAGCTAATCTAGAAACAATAAAATAAAGCATAAATGATGAATGAGTGTATGGTTTGTCAAACCATCAAACAAACATACAAAATTAACCTAACTAAAAATATGGTGATATGAAAAATAGAAGACTCACAATCTTGATAAGAAAAATGGATGTAAACAATTAATGTTGATGCTAGGGAATTGATTGATTAGCAAGTAGGTATGGGTATTGCTTTTTAAGCCACTTTAAGGACCAATCTCTACATGTTAACCAATTTAGGTTTAGATTAATGTGGTTGATATACCCTCCACTAATCTATCCTATTTATTGGGTTCTTAATCACTCAAGTGTGTCAATCCAAGAGTGATTATATAACATGTTATTCTAAACAAGATTGTAATTAACAAGTGGGTATACAAGTCAATCACATAATGAATAGAATCTAATGAATTAATAAATAGAAAACATATAGAGATTCATTACAAGCTTAAGCAAAAACCCACAACCAAATGTTTATCAAATCAATCCCATAGATTAGGGGTTTAATTACACATAGTAGCAATCAAATAGAAAACAAGTAAATGGTAAGGAAATCACCCTTGGGCCACCTTCTTTAGTGCTTGATCCTTGTTCTCCTTTGATGCTCCTAGTGCAAAGAATGGAAGATGAGGATATGTCTAGATGGGTGGATGGCTTATGGTGAGTAACAAAGGATTTGTGATGGAGAAAATGGTAGAGAAGGAATGGTCTAGGGAAGTAATCAAGATTTGGTATGAGGTTTTGGATGGAAAAGATAAGTCCAAGTATAGAAATTGAGGAGTTTGGGAGATGATTAATGGAGAAAAGGGAGATTGGTAGGAGAGAATGGGATTGGTAAGACTTGGTTATTCAAATTGAAAAGAGGGATGAATTTATAGAATTTTTGAATTAGGTCACGGATGGCAAATTACCAAAACACCCCCTAACCATGGCAAATTACCATTTAGTCCAGCAGAGGGGATGATCTTGTAATTTTCCAGCCAAAATTGGCCAATCAGAGAAACACAGCAGATGGGTCGCGGTTTGGCACAAATGGTGACCTTGGGGATGCAAATGGCGACCTCATCAGGTGTGGGAATCAACTCCCTGTCGCCATGGCGACCTCGAAATGCCAAATGGCGACCTAGGGGCAAAATGGGGATTTAAAGGCGTGATTTTTGGTGGCATTTGGCCGGCCGAAATCTGAACGATTTGGAGCTCGGAAAGTCAACGAATGGGCTGCCAGTCGTGTGGCCGTTGATCTACGCCGGAGACCGACCGTCGGTAGGTCGGTGATCATCGGGATCGGAGGCCGTGAAAAGCTAGGGTTTGGGCACAAGAAATCTGGTCTGCACGCTCAAGGAGGGAGATGATGAATAGTGAATGGGGTGCAATCAGCAAGAGGCAGGGGTACAAATGGATGCTGAAAGGTCAGGTATGGGCGTGATTTTGGGCCACAAATCAGGCCCAATATTTCTTTTAAAATAAAACGCACCGTTTTGTTCATTAAGGGAACTGGGCTGCACCTTGGGGCGTGTTTGGGCATGGTAAGTGGTTTGCTTTTACGTTTGGGTCAAGCCCAATTAGGTTTGGACTTCTTAATCAAAACGCACCGTTTAACACTTGGTGCATGCGTTTTGGGCCTCTGTGTTGGGCCACACCTGATCGCTCCCCCCTCCAATTAAAACGCGTCGTTTCAGCGTTCTGACGTGGCCTTGCTGGTTGTTTTGCTTGGCCAATTACAGAATGCTCCCTTATATTCTTCCAATTCACGATAACTTCAATTTTGCCTCCAATAATTTCTCTTTTGCCCCTATTTTACCAAAATTACTCCAATGCCCCTGAATTCTATAAATACCTGAAAATACTCAATTAACACCATTAAATCACAAAATAATGCTCAAGAATCAAGCAAAAGGAGAAGGATATGAGGGCCAAAATCATACCAATTTTGGTTCGATCACCACTGTAGGAAATAAGCTCATGAGCTTCATGGATGCTTTCTCAGGGTACAATCAGATTATGATGCATCCTTCAGACCAAGACAAAACTAGCTTCATCACCGGGCAAGGCCTCTACTGTTATAAGGTAATGCCATTCGGACTTAAAAATGCAGGTGCCACCTATCAGCGCATGGTGAACAAACTGTTCAAGGAACAGATAGGGAAGTCCATGGAGGTATACATAGATGACATGATCACTAAATCTCCAGAAGCAAGACAGTATGCAGGGGACTTACGCCAAACCTTCCAGATAATAAGGCAGAACCAGATGAGGCTGAACCCCGCTAAGTGTGCATTCGGGGTGGCAGCAGGCAAATTCTTAGGATTCATGGTACATGAAAGGGGAATTGAAGCAAATCCTGAGAAGATCAAAGCCATTTTAGATCTCGAGTCTCCTACAAACCTCAAGCAGGCACAAGGATTAACCGGGCGGATAGCGGCCCTGAACCGGTTCATATCCCGCTCCACAGATAAATGTCTCCCTTTTTTCAAAGTCATCAAGCAGGGGAAAAAGATGAAGTGGGACGAGCAGAGTGAACAGGCTTTTCAAGCTCTGAAGGGATACCTGTCAAGCCCGCCGCTGTTGGTAAAGCCGACCCCGGGTGAAGAGCTCTTACTCTACCTAGTAGTCTCTGAAGCAGCTACTAGTGGAGCCTTAGTGAAGGAATGCAGTGACGGAGTGCAGAGGCTGATCTATTATGTGAGCCGGGCCTTTACAAAGTCCGAGAAAAATTACACCTTACTAGAGAAGCTCGCCTATGCTTTGGTGACCACATCCAGAATGCTCCGGCCTTATTTTCAAGCTCACACCATCGCGGTGGTCACGGATCAACCTTTGAGACAATTCCTCCAGAGGCCAGATGTGTCAGGCAGACTGGTCCTGTAGGCCCTAGAACTCACACAATTCGACATCAAATACAGAGCGAGAACCACGATTAAAGCTCAAGCCCTGACAGATTTCATAGTGGAGTTTAGCCCAATCCTGGACCCAGGCGAATCAGTAGACCCCGATCCGAGTCAAACCCCTCTGGAATGGCCTGAAGACAGTAAGATATGGATACTTTACACGGATGGAGCTTCGAACCAGTCAGGATGCGGAGCTGGGGTCGTCCTGATCGATCCTACGGGAATCGAGGTAAGTCACTGTTTCAGGTTCGAATTCAGAGCCACCAACAACGAAGCAGAATATGAAGCTCTGCTAACAGGAATGAGAGTAGCTGGAGCTCTGGGGGTTGAGTACCTTCAGATTAAAAGTGATTCTCAATTAGTGGTCAATCAGGTGACAGGGTTGTACCAAGCAAAAGGTGATAACATGGTGACTTATCTAGCTAAAGTTCAGGAGGCTATGAAGAAATTCAAGGGTGTAAGAATAGAGCAAGTGCCCAGGGAGAAAAATCACCGCGCTGATGTTCTAGCTAAGATTGCCACGGGAGAGGGACATGCGTTACCAAAAGGGGTACCCCTCCAATTGATTCCTTCCTCTAGCATAGCTAAAGAGGTAGAGGTCCTTCCTGTGAACCGCCTCCCGTGTTGGATGGATCCGATAGCAGACTATCTCCAAAGTGGCATTCTCCCCGCAGACCAGGATCAAGCCCGCCGGCTCAAGAGGACAGCTACCCGGTAATGTTTGGTAGAAGGATACCTATACCGCAAGGGGAAATCCTTTCCTCTACTCAGGTGTCTCCATCCCGATGACGCGCGCTGGGCGCTCAACGAGGTGCACTCGGGGGATTGTGGTAACCACGTGTCAGGGGAAACTTTGGCTTACCAAGTAATCAGGACGGGTTACTATTGGCCAACTATACACCAGGATGCAAAACAGTTTGCACGATCCTGTGAGGCTTGTCAGAAAATAGCAAACCTCCATCATCTCCCACCAGAGAGGCTCTCCTCAATTAGTACTCCCTACCCATTTGCCATCTGGGGACTAGATTTGATCGGGCCACTCCCCACTGCACCCGGCCAAGCCAAGCATGTAGTAGTGGCGATAGATTACTTTACTCGGTAGGTAGAAGCCAAGGCTCTTACTCGAATAACTGAAGAAAAGACCACCAACTTTGTCAAGGAACACATTGTCTGCCGATTTGGCACCCCGATGGCCATCATAACTGATTTGGGAAAGCAATTCGACAATGCCAACTTCAGGGAATTCTGTGAAGACCAGAGGATAAATCTCCGTTTTGCTTCGGTGGCTCATCCTCAAACTAATGGGCTGGTTGAAGCTACTAACAAGACCATCAAGAAGCTCCTGAAGAAGAAGCTCCAACAGAAGAAAGGATTATGGTTGGCAGAATTACCTCATGTACTATGGGCCTACAGAACAACTAGGCGAACAGCCACAGGGGAGACCCCCTATTCCCTAGTATTCGGGGCGGAAGCGGTCTTGCCCATCGAGCATAAGCTCATATCTTTCCGGGTCCAAAATTATGAATCGGAAGATAACGAGGCTAAGTTAAGAGCTAGCCTAGACCTGCTGGAGGAAAAGCAAAGCCGGGTTGCGGAGAAGGTGGCAATATACCAGAGCAAGATAGCCCGACACTTCAACAAGAAGGTGAGGGTCCGAAGCTTCAAAGAAGGAGACTTGGTTCTCAGAAAGGTGACTCAGAACACACGAAGAAGGTCCGACGGGGTGCTAGCTCCAAACTGGGAAGGGCCGTATCTGGTTAAGGCATCACTCCGGGATGGTGCTTACAAACTGGTAGACATGGAGGGGTACCCAGTAGACCATACATGGAATGCTGATCATCTCCGAAAATTCTACCCTTAGAAATCTTGTTCGTATCAAGGAGAATATAACACCCCGATTTCATGTTTGTACCGTTGGGGAAAATCAATAAAAGCAGTTCTTTCTCCTATATGACCCTCTTGTGTCCACTGCTTGATGTCTCCTACTAGATTCTCCAGCATCTCTTACTGAATGTACTTAATTCGCCATTACTAAAGCGCCCCAAAACCAGGAAATAGCCTAAAGGCGCTCCTGCTGCCTTGGTCGGGGAATACCCTCCTCCAAGAAGCCTGGTGCTAAAGTGGCCTTAGTTGCCTACCAGGACAGATTACGGTAAGGATCGGGCTGCCTCAGGGTACTTGGTTTCTTACTTCGCCTCAAGACCAGGAAATAGCCTAAACGTGTTCCTACTGCCTTGGTCGGGGAATACCCTCCTCCAAGAAGCCTGGTGCTAAAGTGGCCTTAGTTGCCTACCAGGATAGATTACGGTAAGGATCGGGCTGCCTCAGGGTACTTGGTTTCTTACTTCGCCTCAAGACCAGGAAATAGCCTAAAGGCGCTCCTGCTGCCTTGGTCGGGGAATACCCTCCTCCAAGAAGCCTGGTGCTAAAGTGGCCTTAGTTGCCTACCAGGACAGATTCCAGTAAGAATCGGGCTACCTCAGAGTACCTGGTTTCTTACTTCGCCTCAAGACCAGGAAATAGCCTAATGGCGCTCCTGCTGCCTTGGTCGGGGAATACCCTCCTCCAAGAAGCCTGGTGCTAAAGTGGCCCTAATTACCTACCAGGACAGAACAACAATGACATCGGGGAGACTCATCGGGATGCTTCGCCCTTCATTTTCCCACTTACTACCCTGACAAAGGACCAACAGTCAGAAAGAGACTTAGAAGTTTACCTTCAGCAAGTCAAATTGTTCGCAAGTAGCAGGTTCCCTTGACTGACTGCTCTAAACACATTATACTATTACGTGTTTAAGGAAGTTCTATTGAAGGAAGAAGTAATCTGACCCCTCTGATTCTTACGGTTACGGGATATAATTATCACATGTTTTATCTTTGCTGTCCATTGGGGTCTGATCATTGTCCTTATTACCCATCGGAGTCCAGTTACTCATCAGAAGTCCGATTTATCAAACAAAATTATATGTTGTGGAAAGCTTCTAAGTACAAAAGCAAGAAGAACACAAGTACGAAGCAAGTAAGGAAAACAAGCTATATTGATAAAATGGGATGCCTAGGTCCCGATTCAGGCTACATTTTTTTTTTTAAAAGAAAGGCCAGGCTAATCTACTTTGTCTTCTTCCTGACGCTCCCCCTGGCCAACTTCCCATTCGCCCAAGGGCTCAGCATCAGTCTGGATTGTTTCCTCCACAGCAGAAGACCCAGTCGGAGTCCCTTCAACCCGAGGAACCGCGGATCCGGCTGCTTCCTCACCTTCCTCCACATTGATCACTCCAGTAACAGACTTGGGATCCACTCCTTGTTCTTCAATGGCAGGAGGATCTAGATTGGTTCCCTCAGTGCCATCAAGTTGGTCTTCAGCAGCCACGTCAGCCTTTTGACCCGGATGTGCTACCTCCTGTGCAGGGACCTCAGTCTCTTGATCCCCTCCTGCTAACTGGGCAGCCTTTGCCATAATTTGCTCCCGGTCCCAGTTCAAGGCTGCCTCGAGGTCGAAGGGAGGAGGCAAGGCTGTAGCTACCTCGTAGCAGGCTGTGAAATAACCATCATCGAATGAGGGCCCCTGTTGAGCCTCCAAATCTGCTAAGGCATCCCGCAGAAGCTGGTTCTCATCTGACAACAACTTCTTCTCAACTTTTATGCGCTACCTCTCCTCTCTGCGGCGCAAGGACTTGATGGTTTCTGTGTCTAGGCAACGCTCAAGGCGCCTGATAATCACCAAGCCCTCCTGTCGCGCTTCTTCAGATGCCCTGGCCTCCTGAAGTAAAGGGGCCACGCTTTGTTGGGTCTGGACCAGCTCCTGCTGAGTATCCTCCAGCTTCGCTTGGAGGCCGATATAAGCTTCCTTCAATGTCAGTAGCTGCCTCTCCATGGCCAAGGCAAATTTGAAGCCCTGAAAGAAGAAAGAGAGTCAATACTTGGCAGAAGGGGGAAATAAATAGCAAGAAAGAAGTAGAAGTTTACCTCAGCTAGAACCGAAACCCCCTTGGTGACCAAGATGTCTGTAGGAAGCTTGGTCATATCTGTCAGACTTCCACCGGGGCAGGCGGCCGCTAATCTAGACACCACCTCGTCAAAGGTGGCATCCCTCGACCTCGATCTAGAGGCCACATCAGCAGCCAGAACAGGAGTGTGGATAGTTGCTTCCTCGACTGGGGTTCTTACAGGATCCATGGGAAGAGCTGCGGTAGTAGGAGGAGTAGGAGAGGTTTTTGTGGTGGAGGCGGTTTTCTTCTGGGCCGATCTTTCAGAACTTCGGGCCTTAGCCGCCCTGGCCAGCAATGCCGGGATCCTCAAACGGGATGGAGGAGTAGAAGGATGGCGAGCTGGAGCCTTGGCCTTAGACCCCGTTGGAGCAGGAGTAGGTGTTTTTAAGGGAGCAGAGGGTGTGGGGTTGGATCCTACTCAGATAGACCCCGACCTAGTCTTGGCAGCGGAGTAGGAGAAGGAACAGGGGAGGAATGGGTTAGCAGGGTCACATCCCTTGCCCCCGAAGAAGGAAGAGACCCCGTAACCATTAGGGAAGCCGATACTGCAAGAAGAGAGGATGTTCGGTGAGAATCAAAAGAAGGAATATATAAATATAAGGAAATAGAGATACAAGATGAAATCAACTCATCGGGAAAGGCAGGGGAGATCCTCAGGTACCGTTCTAAGCGGGCTCCCTCAAAGGGATCCAGAGAGGGATATTGTAGGTTGGTGTATCCTCTCTTTAGGATCCTTGTCAGAATCTCTCGGGACTCAAGAGCCAATGTCCCTTTTGCCCACTTGTCCCTCACGGTAAACTGAGTAGGGACGGGGTACTCATACCCCCCAACAAAAGCAGTACGCCCCCAGTCGCCCTCGACCACCGGCCATTCCTCCTTCCAGGGCGCCGCGTACTTCACATTCGCCCCTGGGATGACGAACTTCAAATCATTTGAGGCCCTCAGGTAGAACTGACCCCGAGGCACCATGCTCGTAATATTGAAGAGGAAGCGGAGCTCGTCCAACCCCGGCTCCCGCTCAACGCGATCTTTTTCGCACTGCTCCTTCTAGAGCACCAAGAACCCTGTTAGGTGCTTCTAGAAGCCCGGCGAGAGTTGGAGAGGGGCCAATTCAAGCGCGACGAGAGCTCGTCGGAGAGTAGGATGCAGTGGGAGCCGGACTCCACACTCAAAAGCGGCTTTATGGATCAGCAGGCGGTCTGGAGGCGGGGTATATACGTCATAACCCCTGTGGGGAAGGGAGAGAGTGATATATTTCAGAATCTTGTACTCTTCCCGTAGTTGGTTGAGCGTATCCACCGTACAAACAGAGTCGGGTATAATCCGACCATCATGAAAGGCGGCGAAGGAACCCGTTTGGACCCCGACCAGTGTGACATCAGGTCCGCCACTTTCCTCGTTGCCGCCAGACTGAGAGGCGTCTACCTCATCGCCAACCAGGACAGGGTCTTCAAGTTGATTGTGAAAACCCAACCCAACCCAACCCAATTCGGGGGTTTCGGGTAACGCGGCGTCGTAGAACCCGCGGGGTTTCCTCAGGAACTGCGTCCCCCTCTCGACCCCGTTTCTTCCCCTCCGACGTCGGGGAATCCACCACCGCATCAGCCGCCTCTGTACTGAAAAGGGCGTCAATGCTATTGGACTGGGGAGAGGAAGCGGGATCAGGAGGGATGGGATTCCCCGCTGTAGAGGGGTTTTGATCGTTGAGGTTTTCTTGAGAAGAAGGAAGTTGGGAAGAAGAGGCCATTATAGGAGAAGAAGAGAAGAAGAGTTTCGAGAAGATTGGAAAGTAAGAAAGAAAGGAAGTTAGGAAAAATTTTGTTCTCGTTTGATTTTGAAAAGTCTGAAAGCTCGAAAGTGAGAAGCGCCAGTAGAGCCGGTCTATTTATAGAGGAGGAATGACGGTTACTTACTCGAAAACCGGAATCGGTGACCGGAAGGATGGGTTAAGGCGTTTTCCGCATTAATCTCGCCAAAACGGCTCTTTTTGAAAAACGAGGAGTCCAATCAATGATCGACACGCAGTCGATTATAACGGACAATATAAGGATTTCCTCCTCCTAAGTGGAAACCTAGTCAGACAAGGAAGTAAGCGGATAAGGTAGAAAATCCTTCAAGCAAACAAAAAGATCCTGACTCCGACTCCGACCCCGACCCCGACCCCGACAAGGTATCAGTGTCCAAGTCAGGGGGGACTTCTGTTAACCGCCAAAATTAGCGAGGGACCAAAGAAGAATTTTCCACCTCGACATAAGAAGGATATAGGAGTACGAACACAATCCGGATACCTCGACAGATTGGATCCCGATTGGCCCAAATACGCACCTCCTTCAGCGGGGTCCACCCCGCCAGCATCTTAGCTCAACAAAGTGGCTGAAAGCCGAAATACTCACCAGAACTCACAATGAGACCAAACCCGGTTATGACCGGGCTTCCTAGGGACCCCGCATCATCCCAACACTTCTTCCTATAGACCCCGCAGCACCCCGACACGGAGTTCTACTGATCAACCTATAACAAAGTCAGTTACATATCCCCCAACTACCGTCAGAAGGACGCTTACTAGATATAAACAACCCGCTAAGTAAAAGCGCACTAGGAAGTAGGATTCTAACTCCAAGAACTCAAAACTCCACGAAGATCCAGTAAAAACGTCGCCGTACAAAAGAGTTATACTCCCTCCCGCCAAAGGATCCTATTTGGAACAGGTCAACACAGTAAGAGTCCAATTAGGAAGGGAAGAGATTAATTCCTCATAGAAAGGAAAGACTGAATTCTGTACGTAAAAACTCCGAGATTACCTCCTAAAAAGGAGAGGATCCTGCAGCTGCTCAAACCCTAACCCGAGATTGTAGGAGTGCATGGCAAGCAAAGCAGGACCTATATATACAACAGTTCATTCATCGAAGAACGAGGCCGAAAAAGAGAGAAAAAACCCTACACACTACTTATCGACAGGCACAGTTCCTCCACCATCACCATCTCCATCTTCGTGATTATGATCCATACACCATTGTAATCCATATGGGTAATAGTCCATGTATTGTAATGAAAAGGGACAATCAAATAAAACCTATTTTCGATTGATTTCAGATACATTATATGGCTCTTGCTTTGACAGGGACTTAGTCGGTATCGAACTACATGATACCCCTCCGACCAGGGTCAATCTTGATCTTGGTCCCCTTTAAAGTTGTTATTTGGAATCCCGTCCCAATAACGATTTTCAGGTAACACCAAGGTATCAAGACTTCATTTTTATTACTCAAAACACAAACACCCATCAATCTTTTATGTTTCATTCATCATCTAGCATGTTCTAGTTTTATTTTTATAGGGTGTTCATCTTTTCTCACATGACTTGTAATTAGAACATCATAAGCATCATTTCACATGTTCTTTCTCTACAAGATAGCTCATTTATTACTTGACTAGTTTCAAAATAGCATTTCTTGTGTTTTGTGAGTTGTTTGTGATAGCTATTGCCTATAGGGTTTGTTTTGCTCATATAGCTAGGTTGTATGTGTAGGGAAAAAATATACCCGCAGTGGAAGCGAGACTAAAAAAAAATAGTTTAGTAGCTTTTAAAATTTTTTCCTTTTATGAACCTTAAACCCTTTTAATCAATTAAAGATATATAATATATATAACAAAAGATTAATACCTCTTGTCGCATGATCCGATTGACTTACGTCGATGGTAATCCGCAAGATCTTCAATCCTAGCACGAACGTGGATCACTTAGGAGCGTGGTCTCCCTCTTCTTTGAATTGCAAGCCTGTGATTGGATAAAACAAACTTTTCTTGATTCGTTAGTCACAAAAACAATCTAAAGAAACCTAAGATTATTCCGGTCACTTTTGAGTTCTCAATCTGTTAACCGAAAATTCGCTCTGGATGAGGAATTCCAATTAACACCCTCGGACTGCTACCCGGTAGGCTGCAGCGGGGTAGGTACCTCTAGGTACCATGGTTTGTACGAGTAAAAGATTCTGGAGTGAGGTGCAGTAGGTAGGAGAAAATATCATCCCGACTGTTGGGGCTTCAAGCACATGGAGAAGATGGCGCTTGGGGGTTCCCTTGTCGGAGTAAGGGTTGTGATCCCTCTCTATGGACCCCGATACCCCGCGTTCGGTACTCGGCACCCCGTATCCCGTCCCTCATACCCCATATCCCGTACTCTTTTCTGGATCTCAATTGCGATTCCCCGACCCGGATAGAAAGCAAGCGAGTAGGATATGGGACAAGACCTCTTCAATGATAAACTTACATACATGTGTAATAAAATAGATACGAGGGAGAGAATGACAAGTCTTTTTGATAGAAGGTGGACTGGCCTAGGGGGAAAAAGCATCACGCATGATCATATGCTGAAAAACCCCTAGGTAGTATCCGGCGGAAAGAGATCATTTATATATTTATCAATAAGGCGTGCTCTGGGGAGCTTACACAAGTAGGAGAATAATACAACATAAGTGCTCCAGAGAGCTTACAATCATAGGTGGGCATATGCCCTTTTCTCTAATCAATAGAAAATAAGAGGAGAAGGAAAGAAGCTAGCCCCCAGCCGAAAGTAATATCTCCCCTTCACCGTTGAAAATCTTGTCATATATATATCTCTTATTTCTTGTTGTTCACTCCCATAAATTCAATCCAATGACCTAGAAATTTACGGGGCGTTTCCATGTTGATAGGCGAGAAGATCGTGGGATTGATTCCCCAAAATCAAGTGATTCCTTTTAGAACTGAAAGAGTTGACTCCTCTTTAATATTGGACTCTTGAATGGCGAGAAACAAGGCAATTTCCTTGTTTACTTAAACTCTTGGTGTGGTCTAGCTCTTCCTTGGTATTTACGACCTCCTCTATTGATGTCTTGTATGCTAGGTGGTCGGGAGGAGTTTGGAGGACTAGTCACAGGGTACGGGGTACCACGGGGTCCAGCGGGGTCCGCGGGGTCCGCGGGGTACTGCGGGATCTGCGGGATCCAGCGGGATCTGCAGGGTCCAGCGGGGTCCAGCGGGATCCGCGGGGTACTGCGGGATCTGCGGGGTCCAGCGGGGTCCCGCGTGGTCCTGCGGGTGCGGCATCCTTCTACTAGGCTATCTAGACCACGATAAATAGATAGGTGTGTTGATCTTGGTTCCTTTCAGAGGTAGCTAGATGCTTCTCGCGGCATCCCTCTACTTGGCAAGGATGGAAAATTCTTCCTTGGACCCCTGCCAAAAAAGGCGGTTAACACAATCTTATGATCGAAACTCGCGTGAACCTTGATCGATGTAGTATATACAAGCTTATTGATGAATAAGCAAACAATATACCATCAAAGAATAATCTATGTTCCTTTTGTTTTTAGTAGAATAAAAGCTCTCTATCTATGAGTTGAGAAGAAGAAGAAAAAATAAAATTTCTGCACCAAAAACTTATGGCCGAAATTCTCTTCTTTTTCTTTTAAGGGTGGCCGAATTCTTTCTCCAAAAAGGACTAGGGTTGCCGCAATTTTTACTCCAAAAAGATAGGAGTTTTAGTTGCACCCTAATTCACTTTCTAAGAGTTCAAACCCTAATCCAACTCATAAATCTTTTATTCCTTATTTGACTAAAATATAAGGACTTCTTATTTGATTAAATAAATAAAATTAATTATTTATTTCCTTGTCAAACAAGTCTTTTAATTTAAGTACACTACTACCAATAGTATACCAATAGGAATCATATTTCCTAATCAGAAAAGATTTGTTTTTTAATTAAACAATTAATTAATAAATTAATTAATTCTTATTTAATTAAACAATGAAAACAAAATAATATTTAAGGCTATTATAGCACCTTGCCGCCCCATATAATATATTGGGCCATTTATATGTACAAATTCTGCATGCCATATATATATATTTTGTATATCTATATATTTCTATTGCCGCACGCCACTTTTATATATATATATTATATATATCTGCATGTATATATATATGTATATGTATTCTATATATTCCACATGCATATATATTATATATCAACCCTAATCCAACTCTTTAGTGTATTTGTGACTATAAAAGACTTCCTTATTTGACTAAACAAATAAAGTCTTTTATATTCAGTATAATACTAATAGTAGTATACTACTAGGAAACATATTTCCTAATCAGAAAAAGATTTGATTTTTAATTAAATAATTAATTAACATATTAATTAATTTCAATTTAATTAAATAATAAAATAAAACAATATAATGGGCTAAAAATTAGCCATTGCCGCCCATGACTAGAACTTGGGCCTATATATTGTTTTCTTATTTTATTTAATCCATTTGGACTTTAATAAAAAGCCCACATGTGAACTAAACTCATTCTTACTAAAAGAAACAAGCCCACATGCCTTTCATTAATATATTAATATAATTTTAAACAGCCCATTAAATAAATAATGTGCAAATTATATTCTTAATATATTAAATACAATTCTAAATGGACCCATAAATTGGTCCGGTAGAATATATTAAGTGATCCATACAAGTCCGTGTGGATTGGGGATCTTGGCGGGCTATCTAAATTTAAGCTTCAATAGACATAACCTAATCACAATCATCAAATGATTCACTTAGGTTCAATCCATTAATTTTAACTCATTCCACTAAAGAGCTAAAATTGAACTCTTAAATAAAGACAGAAAAGGAAGATGTTCCTCATTCATACCCTAGACAATCATGTTGGAGATAGTGTATCCTCGTGATTAATATCAGTAATCGCCAAGAGTTCATAGACCGCCTATAACTCTCCAAGTTACCATATTTACTCATATGACCACGTTTTGAACTTTGATATTTTGACTTGTCCAGAAGCCATGTTTTCAATAGACACTATCGAAAACTCAACGTTGAGATTTAATATCCAATTACCTCAAAACATCCATATGATGATATTATACTCTCATTTAATAAATGGAGCCACGATGTCCATATCTATAAATGAAGTCCTTTATCGATTAACAAATGAATATCACCAAACTATCGAGGATAGACTATGCGATATAATCGTACTCATTGATAACTCAAATGATATCACTTGCAACCATAAGTCCATCATTTATCTCAGGATTAAGATAGACTCTCCGATTGTCCTGATAATGAAATTACTTTTATCTACTGACGGTTATAGATAAAGTATTTCATTGTGATCCAGTTCAATGCACCCAGTGCACTAGATTCTTTTGCTCGAAGACACTCCGATGATTTTAGACTCATCATATCTCATTTGATCCCACTCAAATGCTAGCAAAAGAATTCTACAACTTTAACAAGATAAAGGTGCCCAACCTTTAACTTAAGTTGTGAACAATATTCAAGACTAACTAAAGAATTGTGTCTACCACATACATATCCAGATGTACGAACAATTCTTCTTTTCTCATAGTCTTTAGACCTTATGATTATTTACTTTGACAATTATAATATTAAACTATAAATGCTATAAGATTTGTTTAAACCAGAAATCACTTTATTAATATGAAAAAGATTGTTAATTACAATATTACACTCCTGCTATTGAGCATAATCCTAACAGTATGAATGCCATATAGCCACATGATATCTAGGAATGTCTCTAACTTGTTCATCCATGCCTAGATAAGCTTAACTGTCTAACCTTGCATTTTAGCATCTTGAATATTGCACATATTCACTTTAGGTTGTGTTTATCTCTTCACTTTGTGAGACAAGTCTTGTATTTACCTTTTGGTAGTTTGCAGCAATGGACTAGATTCACTCTTGAAGGCCTGCGGGTAGTAGTGGTAGATTAGTAACCGTGTGAGGTTTGACGAGGTCAACCTAGGTTGTAATTGCCATTACAATTAGTGAATTGAGGTTCTAGTGTGGCGCACAAAATAGCCCATGGTTTTTCCCCATGTGGGTTTCCATGTAAAAATCTCGTGTTATTTACTTTCCGCATTTTTACACTTGATTTTAGTTTTTCACTAATTGGAGTTATTTTTGTAATCTTGATTAATCTCGAAAATTGGTAAAAAGGGATTAAAATCTATTCAGCCCCCCCTCTAGATTATATTAGGACTCGTTTATATATACTTTCAAAGAGCTTCAAGGAAGGTAGCTACTTGATCTTGACTCTCAAATTTGAAGAGATTTAGTTGCACACACACACGTCTCATGATCTTACATGTCCTGTATACCATGTTGTGTGATTCTTGTTGTTGCATATTCTCTTTTCATGCATGATCACTCTATCATTTTGTATTTGTTCTTTGCCGAGATTTTTCGGCCTTGAAATTTGCATGAAGCCTTTTCTAGAGGTTATTTTTTTACCTCTGACCGCTCCCAGGACCGCTGTGTTTTTCTTCACAGCGCTAGGATAGCCGACAAAGCCAACCACTCCTATAATTGCTCCCGAATCGCTATCATTTTCGGCAGCGGTGGTCTTGGCAGAGCCAACCGCTACCATGACTGCTGCGGCTTTCGCAGGTGTACACGCAGCAATCATCAGCGGCGTTTCATTTCCAAGAGTCAAAACGACACCACTTTGTTTTAGATCTTATATAAATTTTTCTTGATAGCCTTTAGATGTGAAAAGAGACCAAAAATTACATTTTTTTGAGAGCTATTGAGTATCTTCAAAGCCAAGGTATCAAGACTTCATTTTTATTACTCAAAACACAAACACCCATCCTACTTTCATGTTTCATTTATCATCTAGCATGTTCCATTCATCATCTAGCATGTTCTAGTTTGATTTTTATAGGGTGTTCATCTTTTCTCACATGACTTGTAGTTAGAACATCATAAGCCTCATTTCACATGTTCTTTCTCTACAAGATAGCTTATTTATTACTTGGCTAGTTTCAAGATAGCATTTATTGTGTTTTGTGAGTTATTTGTGATAGCTATTGCCTATAGGGTTTGTTTTGCTCATATAGCTAGGTTGTATGAATGCCATATAGCCACATGATATCTAGGTAACATGTTCGTCCATGCCTAGATAAGTGTTAACCGCCAAAATTGGCAAAGGACCAAAGAGGAATTTTCCACCCAGATACAAGGGAGAAAAATATCTGGGTACCATCCAACTGCTTCAAGAGAGAGATCTAGATCAATCCAGTTACACACCTCCTCCAGAAGAACCAAGACTAGCAGTTTCCTAACTTCACATTTGCTTGACAGTATCCCAATGCGGAGCTCCACCTAAGAATACCGATACAAAGCTCCACCATGTATCCTGATGCAGAGTTCTTCACACAGTATCCCACTACTGCGTCATCCAGGTATCCCGCTACTGTGTCATCCAGGTATCCCGCTATTGCATCAGCTAGGTATCCCGCTCCTGCCTCAGTTGGTATCCCGATTCTCAGGCGACTAAGTAACCCGTAGAAATCACAAAACTAATGGGGGGCGAGATACTCAGGAACTCAGACACCTTCTAGAATCAGCTCATCAGGCAGTTAAGATACCAGACGAAGAATTTACAAAGGCAAAACTCGTACGCCTAAAAGACCGGGTTAAAACTGCAAGGAAGATACTAAAACGTCGCTGTTTAGTCAAGCAAAAAAGGTAGACTTCTTCTCACCAGTTAGGATTTCAATTCGAATAAGGAGTCAACTCTATCATAATCATACTAGAAAAGAATCACTTGATTCTAGGGATCAGATCCTGTGACAATCTCGTTGATTGCTAAGGAAAGTCCTATAATTGCCAAAACCCTAAACCAAAATTATAGGAGTGCATGGCACGCAATGGGACCTATTATATGATGTTATAATCTACATGAAGGGATCTGAAATCAGTTCCTGAAATTACCCTAAAACCCTTCAACCTATGCTACTTGTCGACATGCACGAGAACGCCACTGCCATCTCCTCCACCAACTGAAATTCCCGACCATCACAATAGATAGAAGAAATATCCCGCCATCTACTTGTGTTATAAGCAATATCATCAATAAAAAATCTGGTTTATTCAGCTTATTTCCTTGTGTTAAAATCTTGTTTGCATTGATAAGAACATTACAGGTGTCGAACCACTTGATACCCCTACGACCGGGATCCACCCCGATCTCGGTCATTAAAGTTGTTATTTAAAAATTCATCCAGTGACGATTTTTCGGTAACAATAAGCTTAAATGTCTAACCTTGCATTTTAGCATCTTGAATATTGCACGTATTCACCTTAGGTTGTGTTTATCTCTTCTCTTTGAGAGACAAATCTTGTATTTGCCTTTTGGTAGTTTGTAAGCAATGGACTAGATTCACTCTTGAAGGCCTGCAGGTAGTAGTGGTAGATTAGTAACCGTGTGAGGTTTGACATGGTCAACCTAGGTTGTAATTGCCATTACAAATAGTGGATTGAGGTTGTAGTCTGGTGCACATAACAGCCCGTGGTTTTTCTCCGTGTGGGTTTCCACATAAAAATCTCATGTTATTTACTTTCCGCATTTTTACACTTGTTTTTAGTTTTTGACTAGTTGGGGTTATTTTTGTAATCTTTATTATTCTCGAAAATTGGTAAAAAGGGATTAAAATCAATTCACCCCACCTCTAGATTATATTAGGACTCGTTTATATATTTTTTCAATTGGTATCAGAGTGGGTTCCTTAACATAATTAGGAGATCCCTTGCTCTTGTTAAAGTCCTTTGCATTAGTTTGCATTTTTTTTTCTTTTTATGTGTTTAGCATGTTTGTGTGCATTCATATCATTCTCGCCCAAACACAATGAGTGGAAATGAAATTGGAGGTACAATGTGAATGTGAATGTGCTATATAAATGTTGCACAATGATGTAGGGACACATAAGAATGATTTGTGTGTGTCTGCCTATGCCTTGAAGAAGAATGAGGTCTATATTACCTTAGTTGTGCAATGTAGTCCATTCCTCTTCGAAGACACCTTCTTGCATGACCTTGTGGCCACGTCTTTCTTTGAAGCCTTAGATTAATTTAGTTAGGAGTATATTAACTTAGAAAGGCAAGCACCCGGTTATCTTATCTAGATTTGTTGAGCATTCCATTTTATTAGTTTTATTAGGTTTATTTTACATGTATGTTTGATGGCTTGACAACCCATTCAATCATCCATTTATCTATGATTTATTTTATCGCATTTTTAGATTAGTTAATTAATTCAACTAATCACTCTAATTCCCTGCGGAACAAATCCTACTTACCACTTCACTAATTTTCTATCTAAGTAGTGAAAAATCGGTTTTCAAAATGAACACATTTAAATATCATTTTGTTGAGTACCACAACGACGGCTCATCATGTAATGTAAGTGTTTCTTAGCATGATTTTTAAACTCCAATTCCTATTCTTTGTATCACCTCATATCACCCCATGGCCCCATTACAACCAAAAGGGAAGACCTTTTTCATCCATGATGAGTCTAGATTGGGAATGATTGTTGAAGCATGATCTTCCGTGTCCATGGCATTTGATTCCTTTCTTAGGTTAGTTCACAAGATATTAGCGGTCTTTCAATTTTATATTGTATGAAATGCATTAGACTCATATGCATAAACTCTATCTTTGCATACCTTACATGTGTGAACTTAGCACTCTGAGTGGAAAGAAAAGAGACTCCTCATGAGCTTTAGAGTTGAAGCGAATTATGCTCGAGGTGTAGGAGTGAGTAGCCCCCAACATGAGAGTGCTTTTAGGTGTGGGATTCGTGTTCGTGCGAGTTTCCCTTTCATGCCTTCAAGTTGCTCTAGAAAACTTTACATAAGTCTACATCTCTCTATTACACTCTGTTACATCTCACCACTTGATGGAAATGAGGTTTTTTGTTTTGTCTTTGCTAGTGTCTAGGTGTAGGAAAAAATAAATGTGGCGGAAGCGAAAAAAATAGTTTAGTATAGTTTAAAATTTTTTCATATTTTGAACCTTAACCCTCTAATTAATTAACATATAATACTAAAGATATCATACCTTTGTCGCGTGATCTGATTGACATTGCGTCGATGATAATCCGCAAGATCTTCCAATCCAATCACGAACGTTAATCACCTAGGAGCATGGTCTCCCTTCTCTTTGAATTGTATACCTGAGGATGGATTAACAAAACTTTTTCTTTTTCGTTAGTCACAATAAGTTCTAAGAGACAACAAAGAATGTTTCGGTCACTTTTGAATTCACAATCGTTAGATCGAAACTCGTGTTAACCTTTTTCAAAATTGTGCAAAAACCTTTTGATGTAAAAGTAACTAGTGCACTATGATGGATTAAATCGTGTTATAAAAACCTAACTCACAAGTGCACGAATCGTGAGATAAGTACAGCGACAAGTAGGGATCATTCCCATAAGGAAAAGTGATTTATCAACTAAAACTAATTCTAATTAAAGCTAAGCAAGTAACAGTAACCAAGAGATTTGAGATGGATTGATTGATTGGAGATTAAAACTAGATTAAACTAAGAAAGCAGTTAACAAGAATATGTGAATGTGATCAAGAGGTGAGAGAACTGTAGGAACCCAGGTTTACAGATTGCGCAGCGGAAAGGTTTTTAAAAATTTTTAAAGCAATCATCATATAAACCTATTTGCACAATAATAATCGAAAACAATTAAAAAGTGAAACGATTTCATACCTACGTAGGAGGCTCCTTCACTTTAATTCGATTGCTCCCAGATTTGAACCACAAGATCTTCCTCGCTATGACCCGGGATTGATAACAGCGTGTGGGCGCGTCACGGTACTCAGGAACAAGGAGGATGAAAAGACACACGAAAAGCAACACTTTGCTATGTGTATAGAATGTGTCCACCAAACTTTTAAAACAATATATATATATATATATATTAAGTTAGGTCGCACCTTTTTAGTTTCATGCAACACTTTGCAAAACCAAAAACTTTTCTTTTTCTTCACCTAACAAAAGACCTGATGCAATTTTTAATCTTTTGTTTTTTTTGTGTTAGTCAAATCTCATTCGGTTGTCCTCTTTTATTTTTAAAAATATATATCTCATATATATTTGTTTAAAAACCAAAACCGAATCTATTTGAAAATATCAAATATCTCCCATATCTCATGTAAGGACCTCTATTTTGTGATTGGCTTATTTCATGACATACCACATTGGGGATGATTGTGTTGTGGGTAGCTTAGGTCATCTTGATGATTATCAAGGCAAGCTTCCAAGCATCCCGGTGACTTCAAGATCAAGAGCTTCAAAAGGTATATCACTTGACTTGGTTCTTGAAGAGATTAGGTGCACACACACACTTGCATGCATCTTTATCTATCTTGCATTTGTTATCATGCATATGTGTTTCATTGATTTGTGCATATGTGATTTTTCATGATGTTATCCTTTCCCATGCATGTTATATGTTCACAACCACACTTGCACTTCATGTTAGTCTTAAGTGTGGTGTAATTCGTTTCCTTTTGTGTGATCGGTAACGTCCGCGCTTGCACGATGGTGTGCATGTCTTAGCGCGATGGTTGACCACTTGAGAAGGACTCATTCTTCTCTTGGATAAGTGTTAGATTTGGTTTGGTTGATTGGAGTAAAGTGTCTAGGTTCAAAATATTGGATTTCAATGTTTTAAATGTTTTTCAAAACTGACCTTTGTATGGTCTTGTGACCATAACTTTTTACACAAAGTTTTAAATTGAGTTTTGTAAAATTCTGGACAAACTAGACACTCATACCTTTCCAACGATATATTATTCGTAATATTTCATGACCGTTTGGATTGGTTTTGAAATCTCCAAAGTGACCACCAAAACAGGGCAACTCTGTTGTTGTCCGTTTCTGACCTTTGGTCACTCCATTGACCATAACTTTTTCTACAGACATTGAAATGTCATTTCATAAATTGGAGTAGAAAGTAGACTTCCATACCTTTCCAACGATATATTATACGAAAGGTTTCGATGTCATTTGGTCATGTTTTGAGTCGCTTGAAAATCAAGCTTTGTGCTGTGACGCTTCGCCGCGGTTCAAGCGCCGCGGTTGGGTGACAGCGGCATGCTAGCGACAGAAATAATTCTGTTGTGCCGCGGTTATAGTGCCGCGGTTGGGTGACCGCGACAGCCTAGACCGCGGCAAACCTGGTTCCGACCCTGTTTCGTAATTTGGCCATATCTCACTCGTTTGGAGTCCGATTTGACTCATTTTTGAAGCCAAATTCTTGTATTTGATAGGGCTATTATCTCTACACTATAAATACATATCTTTCTCATCATTCTGTAGAGAGCCACGAAATCAAACCCTAGAGAGAGAGAGTCTCCATTGTTCTTGAGAGAGAAAGCTTCAAGAACTCACCTTTACTCAACCAAACCACTTCCCATGTGCATCTAGCTTCTTCCTAACATCATCCAAGCATGGGTTGTCTTGAATTCTTTGACTAGGTAATCTCTACATGTTCTACATCTCTTTGTTTCATATTTATGACATGTTTGCCTAGGATTAGCATTTAGTTATTAATTAAATGCATGACTCTTTACTTAATGTTGTTTATAACATGTTTGAGTCTTTGATTTTGGTTGAGATGAGTTGATTGTTGATAGCTTACATGATTAGGATGATTTTCCCTAAATAGCTAACCCTAGAACATTCTTGTAAAATTTGTTGATGATTAGGTTGATAGATTAATGTTTATTTATCTAGTCAAGCTTCATTGAATGTTCTTGTGGATTTAATTGACAATTATGTTGGTAGAAATTCTCTACAACTAATTGAGTTCACATGTTTGGACATGTTGACATTGTTTGATAGCTAGGATTGTTTTGTGATTGATAACATCTAGCTAAGTCTTTATGTTTTGCATTTAGACATCATTGATGTGTAGGACTCATTGATTGCATTTGTTTATTGCATTTATAGTCCTAGCCATGTTCATTGACAACATGTGTTGATTGGCTTTTTTGATTGACAATTCCTTGATTGCACTTGTTAATTGCATTTATTGTCATTGCCATGTTCATTGTCAACTTGTGTTGAGTTGGCCTTGTTTGTTGACAATTAGATTGCTAGAATCACTTTGCATCTAATTGAGTCCTCATGCATGAGCATGTAGGCATTGTTGATAACTAGAGTGTTGATTTGCATTATAACATCTAGTTAAGCATTTAGTGTAGCCTAGCATTATTTGCATCTTGAATATCATCATATATTCACTTAGGTTGTTTTCTCTTCATTGAGAACTAAGTCTTGTGTTGCTTCCGGGATTAGGTTGCATAAATCACAAGCATTGGGACTAGGTTCACTTATACCGGGAGTAGGTAGGTGTGTGATTACTTCCGGGATTAGGTTGTAATCGTTTTACACATTTAGTGGATTCGAGGTTCAAGTGTGGCTCACTTACATAGCCCGTGGTTTTTCCCGAGAGGGTTTCCACGTAAATATCAAGTGTCTTTTAATTTCCGCACCATATTACACTTGCTATTGTATATTGACTAGTGGAGGGTATTTTCGTAATCTTGACCATTAACGAAAATTTGGTAAAATCGGATAAAATCTATTCACCCCCCCTCTAGATTAATATTGAACACACCATAATTTGTTTCAATTGGTATCAGAGCGGGTTCCTAGACATACTTAGGTGATCCTTGCTCTTGCTTGTGTGTCTTGCATTTGTGTGCACTTTGTTCATTGCATTCATTTGCATTCATCTCTTTCACCCAAACACTATGAGTGGATTTGAGAGGCTAGAGGGTGCATTACTCTCCAAACCACCATTGCTCACCAAGTATAACTATTTCTCTTGGAAAGTTAGAATGGAATTCTTTTTATGTGACATTGATGAGCATGTGTGGATATTTGTGGAAGAAGGATACTCACATCCCATGGAGAGACTAGAAAATGGGACTTGTGTGCCTAAGCCCAAGTCCAAGTGGTCAAATGACGAACTCGAGGCTGCCAAATGGAATTCAAAGGGCATCTGTGCCTTATCTTGTGCAGTGGATGAGATTCAAGCCAAACTCATCCGAACTACTCAAGACGTTCGAGAAGCTTGGGAGATTCTAAGAATCACCCACGAAGGTACCGTGGAGGAGAAAATAATGACCTCTAAGGTGAATGGGGAAAAGAAGATGACCCTGTCCAAGAAGGGAGGGGAAGCTATGATCTCTAATTGGAATAATAGCGATGTTGAAGTAGTTGAAGGATGTTCCACAAGCACGATTAAACGTGAGAATAACTACTTCGCCTTTCCGGTCTCCTACCAAGAAGAAGCTCAAACCGTCACCAAGTGTTTGTCACTTGAAGAATTCAAGAAGGGTGACTTGATGAGTGGAGACCAAAGAGGAGCAAGTTTGAGAGAAGCTAGCATTGATGACATGACCCATGAAAGCACAAGTGGGAAAAGCTTTGATCAAGAGAGTACTTGCTCCGGAAACTTGAGTGATAGTGTGGTTGACTATCAAGAATTTATTGACTATCTTCGAAAGTGTTTGAAGAAGAAGAATGATGTAGTTTTAAGGTTGAGTGAAGATAATCTCCAACTAAGAACTAAAGTGACTCACTTAGATGAGGAAGTGTCACTTATCAAAGTAAATGAAGTGATGATGGAGAAAGAACTTGAAGAGGCAAGAAGTTCACTTGCTAAAATGACTTCGGGTTCGGACATGGATGACTCCTTGAAGATGGACGTGATTGATGTGTCCAAGTATGAGAAGGAGATTGAAGATTGCCACCAACGGATGAAGGCAATGAAAGATGAGCTTGCCAACAAAGAAAACTCCTTGAGGATTTTCAAGGAAAGAGAGATGAGGTGCCTTGAAGAATTAAAGAAGGCCAAGGTCAAACAACCTCAAGCTCAAGGCAAGAGCAAAGCTTCATCCAAGCAACCTTCAACTCAAGGAAAGTCCACATACGCCTTGGCATCTCAACCAAAGCCTAGGCAATCCAAGAAGAAAGGACAAGTCCTTGAGAAGTCTATCACCTCCTCCAACAAACCAACTATGAGGAAAGGAGGTGATCACAAGAAACAAGTTCAACCAAGAAGGCATGTTCAACCAACTCAACCACCTCAACAAGCTAGACCACAAAGGTGCCACCAATCGGCTCAAGCTCCAAAGAGAAGCAAACCGATGCACCATCAAAGACAACCTCATCAACATGGCAATGCCTCGATGAGATCACAATGCAATGGTATAAATTCTTACTTTGTACCTACTTGTCATTTTTGTGGTATGATTGGTCATTTAAGACCAAATTGCTTTGATTACATTAAGAGGTGTAGATTAGAGAGCATGAAAGAAAAACGGTTGAAAAAGAGGGCAAGTTTGCATGAACCTAGGGATCTTAGAAACATGTCTATGACCACTAGAAATGATAAAGTGGAACCTAGGTGGGTAAGAAAGAATGAACCCGCTTGCCATTGTGCAAATGTGATACCCGTAGATGCTACTATGTCCAATGGACTTGGTAAGTCTATAGGGGCTCATGCCTCCCATTGACTTGGTTGGATTTGACCCCATATGGGGAGCTCAAACAAAGAGAGTAAACTTGCATGATTTGCCATATGCAAAAAGTTAACTTATTTTATGCTCTTTTATGTTTGTTTGAGAATGCTTGGTGAATAACATTGATTAATGCTTTAATAATGTTTTTAATAACACCTTGCACGGTTGCCTAGCATGTACTGCATGATTTCTATTTTTGCTTGAGTATGCTTATCCATTTGAGGAATGTTCTACTTGTTAGTACATGTGATTGACCTCAAATTATTCTCCATGTTCATGATTCTTTGATATGCATTCTTAAGCTCTCTCTTGAAAAAGGGCTACTGGCAATATGACGTGCAGCCGCCCAATGTAGGAAATGGCTACTCATTTGAAACCGAGTGAAAGCCTTCAAGAGAGTTACATTAGCATGATAAACAGAAATACATGCTTGCTAGGATAAAGGAGAAAAACAGAAAAGTTGAAATGTGTTTGATGATGTGTGTGATACATTGCTTAATAAAGACCTCAAAATTGTTGATTGATGATGTGTCTTGCAATGTAGAAAAGATGATATATTTTTTGATGTGATTAGTACACTCTGCACACAAATGCTTGGATATATATCTTCTTGTCATAACAACAGGGCTCTAATTGGTTTGACTTCATTTGGAAAACCTGTTGATTGTTGCTTTGATTGATTCTTATGCATGAGCTCAATAGTGCTTGTATTACATGCTAAGCAACTTTTACACACACACACTTTTCTGTGAATAAAATCTCCTTGAATCTCTCTCAATTCTTGAGTTGCATAAAGTTGGTTTATATGATTATGCAAATGCCTTTTGTGCAAATAGCTCTCTTTGCTAAAGCAACCCGATAGGGGGAGCTCCTTTGCCTATCTCATGACAAAAAGGGGGAGAAGTCTTGAGAGATATAGGGGGAGCATTGTGTATGCTTTGGGGAGAAGTTTGAGAGAGAGTAACCTTTTAGGGGGAGAGCATTGCACAGCATTGTTTTATATTGTCCTTAAGTGCAAATGCTTTTTATGTTTGTTCACCTCACATGCACTTGTTCTTGGAAAAGTGCTTTCTTGCTATTGTGTGTAGGTATGATGATCTACGAAGAGATTGAAGACCTTGAAGACTTAGATTCTTAGGTTTCTCTCTTTGTAACGTAGAATATACTTTTGTTGACCAATAGCTTTATTGTGTGTTTTGTGAGGATTTTTTTGTGAGTGGTATTTTGTCATGAAATAGCCAAAGGGGGAGATTGTAAGGACCTCTATTTTGTGATTGGCTTATTTCATGACATACCACATTGGGGATGATTGTGTTGTGGGTAGCTTAGGTCATCTTGATGATTATCAAGGCAAGCTTCCAAGCATCCCGGTGACTTCAAGATCAAGAGCTTCAAAAGGTATATCACTTGACTTGGTTCTTGAAGAGATTAGGTGCACACACACACTTGCATGCATCTTTATCTATCTTGCATTTGTTATCATGCATATGTGTTTCATTGATTTGTGCATATGTGATTTTTCATGATGTTATCCTTTCCCATGCATGTTATATGTTCACAACCACACTTGCACTTCATGTTAGTCTTAAGTGTGGTGTAATTCGTTTCCTTTTGTGTGATCGGTAACGTCCGCGCTTGCACGATGGTGTGCATGTCTTAGCGCGATGGTTGACCACTTGAGAAGGACTCATTCTTCTCTTGGATAAGTGTTAGATTTGGTTTGGTTGATTGGAGTAAAGTGTCTAGGTTCAAAATATTGGATTTCAATGTTTTAAATGTTTTTCAAAACTGACCTTTGTATGGTCTTGTGACCATAACTTTTTACACAAAGTTTTAAATTGAGTTTTGTAAAATTCTGGACAAACTAGACACTCATACCTTTCCAACGATATATTATTCGTAATATTTCATGACCGTTTGGATTGGTTTTGAAATCTCCAAAGTGACCACCAAAACAGGGCAACTCTGTTGTTGTCCGTTTCTGACCTTTGGTCACTCCATTGACCATAACTTTTTCTACAGACATTGAAATGTCATTTCATAAATTGGAGTAGAAAGTAGACTTCCATACCTTTCCAACGATATATTATACGAAAGGTTTCGATGTCATTTGGTCATGTTTTGAGTCGCTTGAAAATCAAGCTTTGTGCTGTGACGCTTCGCCGCGGTTCAAGCGCCGCGGTTGGGTGACAGCGGCATGCTAGCGACAGAAATAATTCTGTTGTGCCGCGGTTATAGTGCCACGGTTGGGTGACCGCGACAGCCTAGACCGCGGCAAACCTGGTTCCGACCCTGTTTCGTAATTTGGCCATATCTCACTCGTTTGGAGTCCGATTTGACTCATTTTTGAAGCCAAATTCTTGTATTTGATAGGGCTATTATCTCTACACTATAAATACATATCTTTCTCATCATTCTGTAGAGAGCCACGAAATCAAACCCTAGAGAGAGAGAGTCTCCATTGTTCTTGAGAGAGAAAGCTTCAAGAACTCACCTTTACTCAACCAAACCACTTCCCATGTGCATCTAGCTTCTTCCTAACATCATCCAAGCATGGGTTGTCTTGAATTCTTTGACTAGGTAATCTCTACATGTTCTACATCTCTTTGTTTCATATTTATGACATGTTTGCCTAGGATTAGCATTTAGTTATTAATTAAATGCATGACTCTTTACTTAATGTTGTTTATAACATGTTTGAGTCTTTGATTTTGGTTGAGATGAGTTGATTGTTGATAGCTTACATGATTAGGATGATTTTCCCTAAATAGCTAACCCTAGAACATTCTTGTAAAATTTGTTGATGATTAGGTTGATAGATTAATGTTTATTTATCTAGTCAAGCTTCATTGAATGTTCTTGTGGATTTAATTGACAATTATGTTGGTAGAAATTCTCTACAACTAATTGAGTTCACATGTTTGGACATGTTGACATTGTTTGATAGCTAGGATTGTTTTGTGATTGATAACATCTAGCTAAGTCTTTATGTTTTGCATTTAGACATCATTGATGTGTAGGACTCATTGATTGCATTTGTTTATTGCATTTATAGTCCTAGCCATGTTCATTGACAACATGTGTTGATTGGCTTTTTTGATTGACAATTCCTTGATTGCACTTGTTAATTGCATTTATTGTCATTGCCATGTTCATTGTCAACTTGTGTTGAGTTGGCCTTGTTTGTTGACAATTAGATTGCTAGAATCACTTTGCATCTAATTGAGTCCTCATGCATGAGCATGTAGGCATTGTTGATAACTAGAGTGTTGATTTGCATTATAACATCTAGTTAAGCATTTAGTGTAGCCTAGCATTATTTGCATCTTGAATATCATCATATATTCACTTAGGTTGTTTTCTCTTCATTGAGAACTAAGTCTTGTGTTGCTTCCGGGATTAGGTTGCATAAATCACAAGCATTGGGACTAGGTTCACTTATACCGGGAGTAGGTAGGTGTGTGATTACTTCCGGGATTAGGTTGTAATCGTTTTACACATTTAGTGGATTCGAGGTTCAAGTGTGGCTCACTTACATAGCCCGTGGTTTTTCCCGAGAGGGTTTCCACGTAAATATCAAGTGTCTTTTAATTTCCGCACCATATTACACTTGCTATTGTATATTGACTAGTGGAGGGTATTTTCGTAATCTTGACCATTAACGAAAATTTGGTAAAATCGGATAAAATCTATTCACCCCCCCTCTAGATTAATATTGAACACACCATAATTTGTTTCATCTCATATCTTGTAAAAGATATTTAAACATTAATTTTTGAATTTAAACATTTTAAATTCAATTTCAAATATTTAATTTAATAAAATAAAATAATCATATTATCTTATTTTATTCAAAATCAAATATCAACTAACACCCTCCATTTAGTGATTAACAACATAATTGAATAATCTTATTATTTAATTTATTTAATCACCATTATTCATTAATTAAATAATCTCATTATTCAATTAATTCCCGAATAGATACGTGTCACTTTCGTAACACAATTAATTTGGACAATCCAATTAATTAACCATGATCCTCGTTACCTAAATCGATCGGGCTAGCAAGGGGACCTAATGGACCCACAGTATTTTGAGCTCCAATAATCTTTAGAAATAATTAATTAAACTCTTTAATTAATATTTCATGATTATTAACTTCGGTGTTATTCCACTAAAAACCCGAAGTTGCACTCTCTCAACTGTAGACGTTTTTACACAAACCAACAATTCTTGGTGTCCATCGATATAGCTATTACATATGGTATAATCCTCCACAGGTAGTTCATAATTAGAGCTGGGTCATAATGTCCGTTATACCCCTCTAATTATATCTTTCCATTCAGTACCATTGATTCTCTAATGAACAATAAATCCTACATTCCTTACGGAATTAGGAGAGCGCTCATATTGTTCAAGCCCCGAATCAACCCTTAAGGGAACTACTATCTACTTCTCACAAGAAGGAGTGGATTCCACTATTGTGTGCAGACCTTCCCAGCCACAAGCCAAACCGTGATCACAACATACTGAGCATATTGATCAGGAATGCAACTCCGACCTCACCCATGGTATATCAAAGACCACGATCTAACCTGAAGGAGTTGATAAGACACTCAGGATTAAGATAACCCACATATAGCCATCATTTGTTGATATATATGAATCTCATCATGTAACGGATATTGGTGAGAGATTTATATAGATCATGGCCCAGTCCTATATGATCACATCATACAAGGTGCCTCCATTCTCATATCTCCATATGAATGATCTAGGATAAGATCACCGTACATTACAGAATGGACCGCAGCTATAGATTGACCACAAATAAAGTACCCAGCTTTATTTGCTATCTACGGACTCTTTAGATTGCTCGTTTCAAACTGAATCCATCTTTATATGACATTCATATACTCGGTTTGAAATTACATCCGGCAATCTTGGATGTTAAGTACACATGTTATTATAAATGTATGAGATAATTTTAATGAATAAACTACTTCTTTTATTTATATTCAATTCACATTTACAAATTACAAGCTTTAGGGCAAAAACCCCAACAAGAACTAGGTCATCAATGCTCCTCAACTACGTTTACTCAATGCTTCGAATTGACTTTTATAAAGAATGTTAATCAAGTTAAGGGTTCGTTCTTAAATTATGTATGATTGGTACCATGTGGTCTTGGAATGTATCAAGTATTCTCTACTACAGTCTACCTCAAAACCTGCGTATAAACTATAACAGAAAATCCATTAATCGTAAGCCAAGCATTCTCAACCACAGTCTACCTCAAAACCTACATATAAACTATAACCAAAAACCCACAAAGCATAAACCAAGCATTCTCAACCACAGCCTACCTCAAAACCTGCGTATAAACTATGACTGAGAACCCATTAAGCACAAGAACAAGAGAACCAAAATTTATGTGCAATATCCTACTACGATAAATTTTATCCATGCAATTAAATATTGGTTGAGAATGGTGAACCCACTTGCATCTAAACCTTTAAATTATCAAAAACCCTAAATTCAAGCCTAGCATAACCCATGCATCAACAAGAATAAATAATCATGATATAGAATGAATTGAATGAATCAAAACTTGAATTAAGAAAATATAGTCAATTCTAACAAAGAGTATTCATAGAGGTTCACATTGATTCCCTAGTATGGAGTTAGTTACACATAGCGGAAATAAAAAGACAAGAGATAGAAAAGATAAAACCCATTGAGGCCTTTAATGAATTCTTAAAATCTTCAATGATGAGTCTTCTTCGTCTTGCAAACCTTCGATGTGTAAAGATGGATGATGGTGATGGGGGATGGCCCCTTTGGTGGCTTGAGACCTCCCTTAAATGGGTCTCTCAAAATTAGGATTCAAAAGGGCTTAAATAGGTGTAGATGCTAAGCCAAGTCCTTAAACAACAAGGAAATCACTTCCCCTTTAGAACTCTACCTTTTTGGGATTCTATTTCTTTCCTAATCCATCCAAATTGATTGCTTATTAAAGGAGGATAAGGATTAGATGTCTAATTGATTTCCAAGACTCTCACACATGTCCAAGAAGGTAATATTTCCCGTTCCGATAACTTGCGAAACAAATCCCAAAAGTATTCGCGGATTTAATAACTGACTGATCAGACCTTTGGGCACTAAAACGGGCATAACGCTTTCTAGAAAATTCGGATTTACAAGCTGTAAATTGGGTTAGAAACTAGACTTCTGGAGCTTCAAATCCATAGGTGGCAGGACATACAGTTCAATCGGATTTGAGAGATATGCCCCTCACAACACGGATCATCTGCACTGTTAGGGGCTACCGCTGTGACTACCGCTACCAAAGCCACAGCGGTTATGGCAGTGGTCTTCACTGTTCCTAAGAGCGCTTTGGGTGCCGCTGCTGAAATTCATAGCGGTTTTCATGGTAGCTGATGGACAATTGCATAAAAGTCCTTGAAGCATCTAAAATTGCTCTTTTCCTCTAAAATACTTCAAATACATCACTTGGATCCAACAACCTGAAAATGCTCAAATACACAAATTAAAACCCTAAAAGACTCGAGAAACAAGTAATTGATTGGAGGAATGGGGATTAAAAACATATACAATAAATGACCGATCACACTATCGAAATAAGAACAAACTTTTCTATCTATTCCTCTTGGCTGAAAATCACACTAGTCTAAGAGATGGATTTTATTTTTCTCTAGCAAAAGAAAAAATCTCTCAAGTCCATGACCTTAGGGTTCCAAAATATACAAAGAATATATATATATATATAATGGCCGAAAGTCACATGCCAATAATATATTTCTAGATAGACGATTTCCATATCAATATATTATATATATGTATATGTGAATTCCTCTTGCCCATCTAATATATCTTGGCAGAATTCTCATTTAATATAATCTCTATATATGACCAATTCTACCTGCCATATATATGATATTATTGCGCCTGAATTCTTCCTATATCCAAATACATATGCCGCATGAATTCTTGCCTATATCAAAAACATATACGGCCTGAATTCTTGCCATATATATTATATATTTAAACCCTAATCCAACTCTTTAGTGTATTTGTAACAATATAAAAGACTTCCTAATTTGAGTAGATAAATAAATCCATTATTTATCTACTTACCAAATAAAGTCTTTTATATTTGATATACTACTACCAATAGTATAACACTAAGAAACATATTTCTTGGTCAGAAAAAGATTTAGATTCTTAATTAAATAATTAATCAATCAATTAATTAATTTCCATTTAATCAAATAATAAAATAAAATAAGACATCAGACTTTTATATAAGCCTTACCACCCCATACACAAAGATAGTGTAGGGAAAAATACCGTATAGTACACGCAGCGGAAGCGAGACTAAAAATAAAATAGATTTAGTAGCTTTTAAAAAAATTTCCATTTATGAACCTTAACCCTTTTAATCAATTAAAGATATATATTATCTAACAAAAGAAGAATACCTTTTGTCGCGTGATCCGATTGACTTACGTCGATGGTAATCCGCAAGATCTTCAATCCTAGCACGAACGTGGATCACCTAGGAGCGTGGTCTCCATTTTCTTTGAATTGCAAGCCTGTAATTGGACAAAACAAACTTTTCTCTTCTTTGTTAGTCACAAAAACAATCAAAAGAATACTAAGATTATTCCTGTCACTTTTGAGTTCTCAATCTAATGATCGAAACTCGCGTGAACCAAGATCGATGTTGTACACACAAGCTTATTGATGAATAAGCAAATAGTATACCATCAAAGAATAATCTATGTCTCTTTTATGTTTTAGTAGAATAAAAATTAATCTTTCTATGAATTGAGAAGAAGAAGAAAATAGAATCAAGCACACCAAAACCCTTAGTGGCCAAAAATTATAAGTCCACTTATATAGGTGGCAAAATTTTCTTTTTCTCTTTCTATTAGGGTGGCCGAAAATAATAACCTAAAAGGGACTAGGGTTGCCGCAATACTCAAGCCAAAAAGGAGTTTGTATTGCACCCTAATTCCTATTTAGTTTAAGACTCCCAAACCCTAATCCAACTCATAAATCTTTTATTCTTTTATTTGACTAAATAAAAAGACTTCTTATTTGATTAAATAAATAAAATTAATTATTTATTTTCTTGTCAAACAAGTCTTTTAATTTAAGTATACTACTACCAATAGTATACCTTTAGGAATCATATTTCCTAATCAGAAAAGATTTGTTTCTTAATTAAACAATTAATTAATAAATTAATTAATTCTTATTTAATTAAACAATGAAACAAAATAATATATTAGGTTAATTAATTCACCTTTGCCGCCCCACTTAAAATAAATGGGCTATATATTATTTTCTTATTTCATTTAATCCATGGGACTTTAAATAAAAAGCCCACATGTGAACTAGACCCATTCTTACTAAAAGAAATAAACCCACATGTCATTCATTAATATATAAATATAATTGAGCAGCCCATTACATAAATAATGTGCAAATTATATTCTTAATATATTAAATACAATTCTAGATGGACCCTTAAATTGGTCCGGAAGAATATATCAAGTGATCCATGCAAGTCCGTGTGGATTGGGGATCTTGGCAGGCTATCTAAATTTAAGCTTCAATAGACATAACTTAATCACAATCAACAAATGATTCACTTAGGTCCGATCCATTAATTTTAACTCATTCCACTAAAGAGCTAAAATTGAACTCTTAAATAAAGATAGAAAAGGAAGATGTTTCCTCATTCATACCCTAGACAATCATGTTGGAGATAGTGTATCCTCATAATTAATATCAGTAATCGCCAAGAGTTCATAGACCACCTATAACTCTCCAAGTTACCATATTTACTCATATGACCACGTTTTGAACTTGGATATTTTGACTTGTCCAGAAGCCATGTTTTCAATAGACACTATCGAAAACTCAACGTTGAGATTTAATATCCAATTACCTCAAAACATCCACATGATGATATTATACTCTCATTCAATAAATGGAGCCACGATGTCCATATCTATAAATGAAGTCCTCTATCGATTAACAAATGAATATCACTAAACTATCGAGGATAGACTATGCGATATAATCGTACTCATTGATAACTCAAATGATATCACTTGCAACCATAAGTCCAAATAGAGATTGTTTGTGATGACATGATTGAGTGTTGTATTGTGATAGCTATCTAGGTTTTTATAATCTATTGTTAGCTAAGCTATTTGACATGTCATTTAGCCATTGATATCTAGGATTGCATTTGTTGCCATCTAATCATCGTAGATAAGCATATAGGGTTACCTAGCTCTTATATGCATGTATTGAGTATTGTTATATATTCACACATAGGTTGTATTATCTCTTCATTGAGAATTTAAGTCTTGTTGGCTAAGGTTGCTTAGGCCACAAGCAAGATGGACTAGAGCCACTTTTAAAGGTCCGCGTGGTAGAAGTGGGGGGTTACAGACCAGAGTGTTAGACGAGGTCTACATAGGTTGTAAACTTCATTTCAATTAGTGGATTTCGAGGTTCAAGTGTGGCGCACTAAACAGCCCATGGTTTTTTCCCAGTGGTTGGGTTTTCCACGTATACATCAAGTGTCATTTATAATTCCGCACCATATTACACTTGTTGTTTTTATATTGACTATTAGGGGCATTTTCGGAATATTGACCTTAAACGAAAATTGGGTGAAAATTAGTTAAAATCTGTTCACCCCCCCCCCCCCCCCCTCTAGATTAATTTTGTATACACACCGTGTCTATTTGTGAACTTTCAATTGGTATCAGAGCGGGTTCCTAGATATACTTAGGTGATCCTTGCTCACTTTTGGTGTGTATTGCATTGTGTGTGATTGTTTGATTTCTTCATACATTTTGCATTCATCCAAACAGTATGAGTGATATCGGGATGAGCAAAGAGGGAGCGTCGAGTGTGAGGCCACCGTTGCTCACCGGCGTGAATTATGCCTCATGGAAAGGCAAGATGGAGGCATACTTGTGTCAAATCCATGATAGGGCATGGATGGCAATCGAGGATGGGTATGCACCTCCTATGATGACTCCCACTGGTGGAGGAGATCATGTTCTCAAGCCTAAGGTGGATTGGACAAATGGAGAGTTTGAGATTTCGAAGTGGAATAGGAAGGCATGGCACACCCTTCTATGTGCAGTGGACGAAAATCAGTACAAACTGATACAAAACACTAGGATAGCCAAGGAGGCATGGGATATCTTAGAGGTTGCACATGATGGAACCGATGTTGTCAAGGATTCCAAGCTACAAGTCCTTCAAACGCAATTTGAGTTGCTTAAGATGGAGGAGGATGAGTGCTTCAATGACTTTGAAGTCAAGTTGATGGATATTGTCAATCAAAGCTATCAACTAGGTGATCCATACTCGGATAGGAGAGTTAAGCAGAAAATTATGAGGTCTCTCCCCGCTAGGTTTGAATCAAAAGTGACGGCTTTAGAAGAAAATTCTGAATATAGGGACATGAAGCCGAGCGAGGTAATTGGAAGACTCCTCGCATATGAGTCTAGGAAGGGTCCTAGCACTTCACCTCCTAAAAAGCAAAAAGGGATTGCTTTGAAAGCTTCCAAGGTTGAGAAGGAGGAAAAAGATGACTCGGACGAAGACACGGCTTTATTGCTTAGAAGATTCAAGAAATTTGTCAAGTTCGAGAAGGATGGTTTTGGATCCAAAGGCCAATACTTGAAGAAAAAGGCTCCATTCAAGAGATTTGAGCCTAGGCAAGAGAATAGTGAAAGGAAAGGGATCCAATGCTATGAGTGTGGCGGTATAGGACACATCTCACCTGATTGTGGGAATTTGAAGAACAAGACGGGAAAAGTGATGGCCGCCACATGGAGTGATAGTGATAACACCGGAGAGGGAGATAAGTCATCAAGTGATGATGAGCTTACCATTAACTATACGGCTTTTGGAGCCACTTTAGTAGAAGGTAAAGTTGGTGGTAAGAAAGTTGTGACTAGTGATCCCATAGAAGAAAGAGATGAAGAAGTAGCTCTAGAAGTGGTTGGTGTAGCTACTCATTGGGATATGTCCATTACTTCATCAAGAGACAAATTTGATGATCTTGATGAAGAAGATGACTCCATTGGTGAATTGGAGAATGTAAAAGATGACTCAAGTATTGAGAATTTATTATCAAACTCTACAAAAGGAAATGTGGAGAAAATGGATGTTCATGACTTTATAGTCAAGTGTGAAAGTTCTATGATGAAGGATAAAAGAAAGCTAAAGATTTTAGAAGAAGAAAATCTAGAACTTTCATCACACAATGACCACTTAAGTAAGCAAGTGGAGATGATGGGTCTTAAAGACAATGTTGAAGAATTTGAAAGCTCTAGGTTAGAGAATGAAAAAGAGATTCAAAGCTTAAAGGAAGAGAAACTTAGGCTTTCAATACTTGTTGACCACTTGAGTAGTGAAGTGGTAAGATCCATGAAGGATGAAGACAAGCTAAGAGATGAACTAGCTTTGTCTAAGAGGAATGAAGAAGGGTTGAAAAGAGAGCTTAGGGATGCTAGAGACTTGATCACTAAGTTGTCCTCTAGCACGGAAAAACTCAACCACTTGTTGAGTGTTGGAAAAGGCCCTTGTGACAAAAGAGGTCATGGCTTTGAAGAAGACAAGGAGAGTCTCACTCCTAACAAGACCATATTTGTCAAGAGCTTAGGCAAGAAAGAGACTTCACCGGTGCAAACTCCTAGGAAGAAGATTGATCTAGGACAATGCTCTTATAGTGCACAAGTGAAGGTAGCTTCAAGGAGACAACCTCAAGCTCAAAGAATTTCTCATGCTAACTTCCCTCAACCTAAGATCCACAAAGGGAAGACACCTATCATGCAAGCTCAATTGAACGAGCAACCTTGTCTTGGTCAACAACAAAAAAGGAGAGATCCTATCCAACAACCAAGACAACCACAACGACATGGGAATGCACCAAAGCATGCACACGGGAATGGTATGATTCCTAACTTTATTCCCACTTGTCATTTTTGTGGTATTGATGGTCACATAAGACCAAGTTGCTTTTATTACATTCAAATGTGTAGAGTTAAAAGCATGATAGAAAAGAGAAAGGCTAGAGCTAGAATGCATGTTAACATAAAGGAAGAAACTCATTTGCATGATCCTTTAACTTCTAAAGCTCTAGAACCTTTGTCCACTAGGAAGAAAAATATATCACCTAAGTGGATAAGAAAAAATAATGAACCCACTTGCTACGAGACTAACAAGTCTCATATAGGTTCAACCGAGTCTAATGGACTTGGAAGGTCCATAGGACCTAATGACCTTCATTGTTGAAGGGTGGTTTTTGACCCCATATGGGGAACTCAAGCAAAGAGAGTTTTTGCATATTTGATGCATGCAAAATATTTTAAAGATCTTATGCTTCTTTGTTGATTGCTTGAGTAAGCTCGGTTGCACATATGTATATATGGTTTCTATTCAATAAGTGTGAACCTTGCTTTGTTTTCAATCCATGTCATATTTATGTTCAAACATGCATTTTTGGACTAGGAAATCTACATAGGAAGTATGATTTGAATGACCTATAGTTATTTCCATGACATGATGATTCTTAATAACATGCTAAATGTCTTATGAAAAGCATGAAATTCAAATGACATGCTCAAATGAAAAAGCATGAATTGATGATTGCATAATTCTTAAATGCAAAACTTGTGTGAAAAAGCTTATAAGACTCAAATTGATTAAAGAATCTTGTATCCGGTCAAAGGATTTTACAATCCAAATGTCTCTCTTTCTTTATTTGTTGAACATGGCTACCATCATACGGGTTTCATATCCGGAAAAATCAAATAGGGTGCAAAGTCACTCATGCCATGTTTCGCTTATAAAGTTAGATATAGTATTTATTAAATTGAAAATCAATGACTTCTCTATATCTTTGCTTCTCTCATGACATTGGTAAAATTGGTTTGAATGCTTATTAGAAACCTTTGTCATTTGCTTTGCCAAATACCATTGTATTTTGGACTTGAATGCTACATGTCTTGTATGCAAAGCATTTTTTGATTCACACATTTTATGAAAATAAATCTCCTTGTTTCTCTCCAATTATTTGAGTAGCATAAGTGACTAACATGAATATGCAAATTTCTTGTATGCTACTATCTCTCTTTGCTATGAGTGACCTTGTTGGGGACTACTTCTTTGCATATATCATGACAAAAAGGGGGAGTAAAATGTGGTAAGGGGAGTTGCTAAATTGTTGTGGCAATTTGTGCATGTTGGGGAGATTACATATTGAGGGGGAGTAACCCATTGAAGGGGAGCATTGCATTCTCATACATTGCATTATGTTGTGCTTAACTTTCGTAATTGCAAATGCTTGGTTTATCTCACATGATTAATCTCACATGTATGTGTATTGGAAAATATAGAAAACTTGTTTTCAGGGATTGATTGTTCTACAAGAGATTGAAGACTTCAATATTTTATTTTTTATATCTCTTTGTAATGTAGAAAATCATTGTAGACCCTTAGTTTCTATTTTGTTGTGAGGAATCAATGTGAGAGGTGTAGGGAAAAAATATACCCGCAGCGGAAGCGAGACAAAAAAAATAGTTTGAGTAGCTTTTAAAATTTTTTCCTTTTATGAACCTTAAACCCTTTTAATCAATTAAAAATATATAATAAATATAACAAAAGATTAATACCTCTTGTCGCGTGATCCGATTGACTTACGTCGATGGTAATCCGCAAGATCTTCAATCCTAGCACGAACGTGGATCACCTAGGAGCGTGGTCTCCCTTTCTTTGAATTGCAAACCTGTGATTGGATTAAACAAACTTTTCTCTTGTTCGTTAGTCACAAAAACAATCAAAAGAAACCTAAGATTATTCCGGTCACTTTTGAGTTCTCAATCTAATGATCGAAACTCGCGTGAACCTTGATCGATATAGTATACACAAGCTTATCAATGATTAAGCAAATAGTACACCATCAAAGAATAATCTATATTTTTTTTTTTTGCCTTAGTAGAATAAAAAATCTCTTTCTATGAGTTAAGAAGAAGAAGAAGAAATAAATTATGCACTCAAGCCTTAGGGGGTGGCCGAATTCTACTTCTTTTTACCCTAGGGTGACCGAATTCTTTCCCCAAAAATAACTAGGGTTGCCGCAAATCCTCCTACAAAAAGGAGTATGATTTGCACCCTAATTCCTATTTTGTTTAAGACTTCCAAACCCTAATCAAACTCATAAATCTTTTATTCTCTTATTTGACTAAAATAAAAAGACTTCCTATTTGATTAAATAAATAAAATTAATTATTTATTTCCTTGTCAAACAAGTCTTTCTATTTAATTATACTACTACCAATAGTATACCTTTAGGAATCATATTTCCTAATGAGAAAAGATTTGTTTCTTAATTAAATAATTAATAAATTAATTAATTAATTCTCATTTAATTAAACAATGAAAACAAAATAATATTTAAGGTTAAATAACCTCCTTGCCGCCCCATATATATTATTGGGCCAAATATTATTTTCTCATTTCATTTAATCCTTTGGACTTTAAATAAAAAGCCCACATGTGAACTAGACCCATTCTTACTAAAAGAAACAAGCCCACATGTCATCCATTAATATATAAATATAATTGAGCAGTCCATTACATAAATAATGTGCAAATTATATTCTTAATATATTAAATGCAATTCTAGATGGACCCTAAATTGGTCCAGTAGAATATATCAAGTGATCCATGCAAGTCCGTGTGGATTGGGGATCTTGGCGGGCTATCTAAATTTAAGCTTCAATAGACATAACCTAATCACAATCAACAAATGATTCACTTAGGTCCGATCCATTAATTTTAACTCATTCCACTAAAGAGCTAAAATTGAACTCTTAAATAAAGACAGAAAAGGAAGATGTTTCCTCATTCATACCCTAGACAATCATATTGGAGATAGTGTATCCTCGTGAATAATATCAGTAATCGCCAAGAGTTCATAGACCGCCTATAACTCTCCAAGTTACCATATTTACTCATATGACCACGTTTTGAACTTGGATATTTTGACTTGTCCAGAAGCCATGTTTTCAATAGACACTATCGAAAACTCAACGTTGAGATTTAATATCCAATTACCTCAAAACATCCATATGATGATATTATACTCTCATTTGATAAATGGAGCCACGATGTCCATATCTATAAATGAAGTCCTCTATCGATTAACAAATGAATATCACCAAATTATCGAGGATAGACTATGCGATATAATCGTACTCATTGATAACTCAAATGATATCACTTGCAACCATAAGTCCATCATTTATCTCAGGATTAAGATAGACTCTCCGATTGTCCTGATAATGAAATTACTTTTATCTACTGACGGTTATAGATAAAGTATTTCATTTTGATCCAGTTCAATGCACCCAGTGCACTATACTCTTTTGCTCGAAGACACTCCGATGATTTTAGACTCATCATATCTCATTTGATCCCACTCAAATGCTAGCAAAAGAATTCTACAACTTTAACAAGATAAAGGTGCCCAACCTTTAACTTAAGTTGTGAACAATATTCAAGACTAACTAAAGAATTGTGTCTACCACATACATATCCAGATGTATGAACAATTCTTCTTTTCTCATAGTCTTTAGACCTTATGATTATTTACTTTAACAATTATAATATTCAACTATAAATGCTATAATATTTGTTTAAACCATAAATCACTTTATTAATATGAAACAGATTGTCAAATACAATATTACACTCTTGCTATTGAGCATAATCCTAACAAGAGGTGGTTTTGTCACGAAATAGCCAAAGGGGGAGATTGTAAGGATTCCCGGTTTTTGATTGGCTTATTTTGTGTGCAAACCACATATTGGGGTTGTTTGTAAAGGGTAGCTTAAGTGATAGGTGTTCATGCTCAATGACCCTTCTTAAGACCTCAAGGTGGACAAGCACTCAAAGGTATATCTTGTGCTTACTTTCTTATTGAAGAGATTTCATTGCACACACTCACTTGTAATGTTTGCATATGTATGCTTTACTTTAGTGTGCATTCTCTTCAAACGTCACTCTTCACACTAGCACATTGTTTGTCATATCTTGGTGTGTGTTTTGTGTCGTTAATTCGTTTCCCGAATATGTTCGGAAATGTCCGCACTTGCACGATAGTGTGCTTGGTTTTGCGCAAAGATCGCCTTCAGAGAATGCCCTTGGCTTCTCCTTTGGTTTCACCATCATTGGTGAAACGGCGGTTTGATCGGCGGCCATGACCGCAGAATGAAACCGCAGTTTGATTCCAGAAAGCTCTGGACTGAATCTGCGGTTACTATCAATGGTCAGGCCGCCGAATCGAAACCGCCAAATTAGACCTGATGCATTTATTATTCTCGGGTTCTGTTTGGCGGTTTAATCGGCGATCTGGCCGCCGAATTGAAACCATCGAATCAGATATTTTAGGTCGGTTTCATTTTGGGTTTTGATCGGCGGTTTCGTGTGACTGCCGAATCTGGTCGCCGAATGAACCCCTGCTTCTCGGGTTCAATTCGGCGGTTACATTCTGCGGCCACGACCGCAGAATGAAACCGCCGATCGGTGATTTTAAGGGAAAAATTGTCTTTTCACTTGCCCTGTTCTTGATGCCTATAAATATCATACTTTCTCATATCTCTAACTTAGTTCTCTGACTCTAAAAGAACCCTAAACTTGAAGGAGAGATTTTGGAGAGAAAATCAAATCAAGAACTCATTTTTATGCACTCAAATTATACACATATGCATCAAAGATCATCTAAGCATTTTCTAGCATAGTTAGTTTGCTTATTTGAGTGAGTATTGGTCATCCCACTTCCCTTGGTATGTTCTTCACTTTTATCATTGATATTTAGTGTTTTATTTATCAAGGCATCTCTTTTATTATTTGAATGATCTTAGATTAATATCTTATATTCAAAATAGAGATTGTTTGTGATGACATGATTGAGTGTTGTATTGTGATAGCTATCTCGGTTTTTATAATCTATTGTTAGCTAAGCTATTTGACATGTCATTTAGCCATTGATATCTAGGATTGCATTTGTTGCCATCTAATCATCCTAGATAAGCATATAGGGTTACCTAGCTCTTATATGCATGTATTGAGTATTGTTATATATTCACACATAGGTTTTATTATCTCTTCATTGAGAATTTAAGTCTTGTTGGCTAAGGTTGCTTAGGCCACAAGCAAGATGGACGAGAGCCACTTTTAAAGGCCCGCGTGGTAGAAGTGGGGGGTTACAGACCGGAGTGTTAGATGAGGTCTACATAGGTTGTAAACTTCATTTCAATTAGTGGATTTCGAGGTTCAAGTGTGGCGCACTAAACAGCCCATGGTTTTTCCCAGTGGTTGGGTTTTCCACGTATACATCAAGTGTCATTTATAATTCCATGAGAGGTTACACAACCAAACCCAATTGTAAGTTTCGATCCAACACAAGGTCAACAACCTACCATTCCTCGTCGTAGTGGAAGGGTTAGAACACAACCCAAAACATACATTGGTCTAGGAGAATCAGTGGAGAATCTCCCGAACGACGATGATCCCTACACGTACAAGGAAGCTATGGAGGATGTTGATAGTCGCTATTGGCAAAAGGCAATGCAATCTGAGATTGAATCTATGTTCGATAACAAAGTTTGGTCCCTTGTAGACTTGCCTAAAGGGATAAAACCCATTGGGTGCAAGTGGGTATACAAGAGGAAAAGAGGTATGGATGGAAAGGTGGAAACCTTTAAAGCTAGATTGGTAGCTAAAGGGTATACACAGAAAGAAGGTATCGATTACGAGGAAACCTTCTCTCCTGTGGCCATGCTTAAATCCATTAGGATACTCTTATCCATTGCAGCATCTTTAGATCTAGAGATTTGGCAAATGGACGTCAAGACAGCTTTCCTTAATGGAAGTCTTGACGAAAGCATCTACATGATGCTGTTAGGATTATGCTCAATAGCAAGAGTGTAATAGTGTAATTAACAATCTTTTTCATATTAATAAAGTGATTTCTGTTTTAAACAAATCTTATAGCATTTATAGTTTAATAATTGTCAAAGTAAATAATCATAAGGTCTAAAGACTATGAGAAAAGAAGAATTGTTCGTACATCTGGATATGTATGTGGTAGACACAATTCTTTAGTTAGTCTTGAATATCGTTCACAACTTAAGTTAAAGGTTGGGCACCTTTATCTTGTTAAAGTTGTAGAATTCTTTTGCTAGCATTTGAGTGGGATCAAATGAGATATGATGAGTCTAAAATCATCGGAGTGTCTTCGAGCAAAAGAATCTAGTGCACTGGGTGCATTGAACAGGATCACAATGAAATACTTTATCTATAACCGTCAGTAGATAAAAGTAATTTCATTATCAGGACAATCGGAGAGTCTATCTTAATCCTGAGATAAATGATGGACTTATGGTTACAGGTGATATCATTTGAGCTATCAATGAGTACGATTATATCGTATAGTCTATCCTCGATAGTTTGGTGATATTCATTTGTTAATCGATAGAGGACTTCATTTATAGATATGGACATCGTGGCTCCATTTATTAAATGAGAGTATAATATCATCATATGGATGTTTTGAGGTAATTGGATATTAAATCTCAACGTTGAGTTTTCAATAGTGTCTATTGAAAACATGGCTTCTGGACAAGTCAAAATATCCAAGTTCAAAACGTGGTCATATGAGTAAATATGGTAACTTGGAGAGTTATAGGCGGTCTATGAACTCTTGGCGATTACTGATATTAATCACGAGGATACACTATCTCCAATATGATTGTCTAGGGTATGAATGAGGAAGCATCTTCCTTTTCTGTCTTTATTTAAGAGTTCAATTTTAGCTCTTTAGTGGAATGAGCTAAAATTAATGGATCGGACCTAAGTGAATCATTTGTTGATTGTGATTAGGTTATGTCTATTGGAGCTTAAATTTAGATAGCCCGCCAAGATCCCCAATCCACACGGACTTGCATGGATCACTTGTTATATTCTACCGGACCAATTTAGGGTCCATCTAGAATTGCAATTTAATGTATTAAGAATATAATATGCACATTATTTATATAATGGGCTGCACAATTATATTTATATATTAATGGATGACATGTGGGCTTGTTTCTTTTAGTAAGAATGGGTCTAGTTCACATGTGGGCTTTTTATTTAAAGTCCTATGGATTTAATGAAATAAGAAAAATAATTTTTGGCCCAATGTATATATGTGGGGCGGCAACATGCTATAATGGCATTTAATATTATTTTGTTTCATTATTTAATTAAATAAGAATTAATTAATTTATTAATTAATTGTTTAATTAAAGTAACAAATCTTTTCTAAATAGGAAATATGATTCCTATTTGTATACTATTGGTAGTAGTATAATTAAATAGAAAGACTTGTTTGACAAGGAAAATAAATAATTAATTTTATTTATTTAATCAAATAGGAAGTCTTTTTATTTTAGTCAAATAAGGAATAAAAGATTTATGAGTTTGATTAGGTTTTGGAAATCTTTTCTAAATAGGAATTAGGGTGCAATTCAAACTAATTAATTTTGTTTGGAAATTGCGGCAACCCTAATTATTTTAGGAAGAGAATTCGGCCAACCCTAAAGAAGGAAGAAGAGAAATTTCGGCCAACCCTAAAGAAGGAAGAAGAGAAATTTCGGCCACATATATATGTACACATATAGATTTCGGCCACCACTCTAAGGACTAGGGTTTTTGGTGCAGAATTTTTTCTTCTTCTTCTTCTTCTCAACTCATAGTTAGAGATCTATTATTCTACTAAAAACAAAAGGAACATTGATTATTCTTTGATTGTGTTCTAGTTGCTTGTTCATTAATAAGCTTGTGAATACTATATCGATCTAGGTTCACGCGAGTTTCGATCATACGATTGAGAACTCAAAAGTGACCGGAATAATCTTAGGTTCCTTTAGATTGTTTTTGGGACTAACAAATCAAGAAAAGTTTGTTTAAATCCAATCACAGGTTTGCAATTCAAAGAGAAGGGAGACCACGCTCCTAGGTGATCCACGTTCGTGCTAGGATTGAAGATCTTGCGGATTACCATCGACGCAAGTCAATCGGATCACGCGACAAGAGGTATTAATCTTTTATTACTTTATTATATATGTTTGATTAATCAAAAGGGTTTAAGGTTCATAAAATTGGAAAAATTTTAAAAGCTACTCAAACTAATATTTTTTTTAGTCTCGCTTCCGCTGCGGGTACAATTTTTCCCTACAATTGGTATCAGAGCCTAGGTTGAACCCTTTTAATTAATTAAACGTATATATACGTGGATCGATTTCTTTTTAATTGTGATTATGCATGTTTAGAAAGAGATGGCACTCTAGGTATTCGCATATATAATTACATGTGATGTATGGATTTATATATGTTTTTATGTGGATTGTTATTGCTCAATTTTGGCCCTAGATTTTCTATGTATTTTTGGTTTTGGAATTATAACAAGAAGGGTGGTCTATCATCGCCATAATTCCTTCTTGGTAGTTGCTAGAATTTTTTTTATGTATTAAAAATTGCTGCAGTTTTTTAATGTATTATTTATTATAATGTGCAGTATTTTTTTACTGTCATATAAAAAAAAAAATAAAAAAAAAAATTTCTGCAGTAATTTTATTTGATTAAATTAAATTGTAAACACGTTCTACATCGAAGAATCGAAGAAACGAAGCAACCGGAACCGAGAACGAGCACCGTGCGCAACCTAGGAGTGGATTGGGCTGCGCATGGCATGCCCGAAATCCAGTGGGCTGCACACGGCAGCCTTGCCACCAAGAGGGCTGCGCACGGCAGCCATGCAAGGCCCATGGGCTGCGCATGGCAGCCCCTTACGTGGGGTTGTGGGCCGTGCAATCCCGTGGAGAGAGGCTGGAGGATGGGCTTATGGTGATGGGCCACTCAAAGATCTTGTATTCCTATATCAATGTAATTTATTTGTTTTTCTAGGATGGGCCAAAATTGTTGCTATTTAATTTATGCTTAAATATTACAATTTTTTGTTGTTGTATGATAACATGACATATAGAATAGGAGTGCCACTCATATATCTCTTTTGGTATGAACATGCATTGAATGATTTAGGTATCTAAATTGGCATCTAGATAACTTGGTAAATCATTCTATGGGATTTAATCACACGCCTTAAATAATTGAGTGGGAGAAGGTGTTTTTGTAACACCTATGGCTTCCAAGATTAGTTGAGCTTAATTATTTTATGGTAATTCCCTAAAGGGACATCCATGAATGGAATTAAGCAATATACTTCCTTACAAGGATAGACTAGACAATGGACTCAACGAGATCTACTCCCAAAGGAGGGATTTTCGTGAGAGAAAATTGAAGGTCGATATCTTGGTAACACACTCAATGTAATTTTATTGATATCCTCCAAAGAGTTCTTGTCAGTAAAATTGCAAGGCTAAAATTGAAAACGCTGGTTGTTATGTTAACAATTAGGTGGGACCTAGTCTAACTAGTAAATGGTGCGAACTCCCAAAGGAGGCATAACATTTATGGGTGTTAGATCACCGTTGAATTTTTTTTTGACTGAGTTATTCATTTAATTCAAGATAAATATTTAAAAGTGCTTTATAATGATTATTTACTTATATATGTTTTGTTTTCATTCAGTAATCATGACCCCATCACTTATGAATATCCTGAAAGATAACACCTTAACTGGAGATAACTATGTAACATGGAAAAGGAAAATTGGGTTGTTGCTGCAAAGTGAAAAACATAAGTTTGTTCTAACTACTCCTAAACCACCTGCTCCTAATATTGAATCAAGCATAATGCAAAGAGATGAGTATGAGCAGTGGAAGACTTCAGATGATATGGCCAAGTGTTATATCATGGCCACTATCTCCGACGTGTTGCAACAGCAGCATGAAGGAATGGAGTCTGCTGCTGATATAATGATGTCTCTAGAAGAGATGTTTTCTATGAAGTCCAGGACGACTAAGAGAGAGGCAGTGACTGCTTTTATGAATCTTAGGATGAAACCTGGACAGGCTGTGAAGGATCACATGATGAAAGTCATAGCACATCTCAACATTGCTGAACTGCATGGCGCTGAGATAGATGGTGAGACAAAGATTGATATGGTTGTCAATTCATTGTCAGATTCCTTTGATCAGTTCAAATTGGACTACACTTTGAACAAAAAGGAATACACCTTACAGAGCCTGATGCAAGATGTTCAAAGTGCTGAAAAGATCCTTGTGAAAGGCAAAGGTCAAAAGATTCATATGGTTGGTAAAGTTGCTACTGTTAAGGCCCGTCAAAAGGTCAAGAAACAACAGAAGAAAAAGCAACTTGGGCCTACCAAGAAGGAGACCAAGAAAGTAACCAAGATCAAAGGGAAATGCTTCCTTTGTGGTGAAAAGGGACATTGGAAGAGAAATTGCCCAAAGTCCCAGAACAAGAAGGAAGAAGGTAATTTGAATTATCTTGAAACATGTTTTTTGGCTGATTCTACAGATTCTTGGATCATAGACTCAGGAGCCACTAATCATGTTTGTTATTCCTTGCAGGGGTTCCAAGAAAGGAGAAGGCTGAATAAGAATGAGATCAATTTGCGCTTGGGCAACGGAATGTTAGTGTCTGCAAGTGCAGTGGGAGATATTAGAGTTTGTTTGGATTCTAGAAGGCATTTAGATTTAATAAACGTTTATTATGTACCTCAATTCAAGAGGAATTTAATTTCAGTTTCTTGTTTGAATAAATTTGGATATTCGGTTACTTTTAATAAAGTTTTTATTATTAGTAAGAATGACAAAGTTATTTGCAAAGGTACATTGGAAAACGGTCTATACTTCTTGCATAGAAATATCTCTCACTCATTAGACACAGAAATAACGGAACTTGATCATAAAAGAGTTAAATTATCAAAAGATGAAACCTACCTTTGGCATTTACGCTTAGGTCATATTAACCTTAATAGGATTACAAGATTGGTAAGTGACGGACCTTTGAGTGACTTAAAGGTTGATGATCTACCAACTTGTGAATCTTGTTTGGAAGGTAAAATGACCAAAAGGACGTTCTCTGCCAAAGGTGCCAGAGCCACTGAATGTTTAGGATTGATACACACTGATGTATGTGGACCTATGAGCATTCAAGCTAGAGGTGGATATGAGTACTTCATCACTTTCACAGTTGATTACTCAAGATTTGGCTATGTGTATCTCATGCGACATAAGTCGGATGCTTTTGACATGTTCAAAGCATTTAAAGCTGAAGTGGAAAATCAGCTTGAGAAACACATAAAAATCTTGAGATCTGATCGTGGTGGAGAATATCTATCTGGTGAGTTTCAACAATATCTTATTGATAATGGGATAGTTTCTCAGTTTTCTGCACCTGGTACACCTCAACAAAATGGGGTAGCAGAAAGGAGAAATAGAACTCTTTTGGATATGGTTAGGTCTATGTTGAGTTATTCAACACTTCCTATTTCTTTCTGGGGATATTCTCTACAAACTGCAATATACATTCTAAACCATGTACCATCTAAGTCTGTTTCTAAAACACCGCATGAGTTGTGGACTGGGCGCAAGCCTAGTTTACGACACTTAAGGATATTTGGATGTCCTGCGCACGTGTTAAAAGGAAAGACAGAAAAGATTGAGTCCCGTTCAGAAACATGTATATTTGTAGGGTATCCGAAAGAAACTAAAGGATATTATTTTTATAGTCCTTCAGATCTTAAAGTATTTGTTTCTACAAATGCTAAATTTCTGGAAAAGGACTATATGAATGATTTTGTACCTAAAAGTAGAATTGTCCTGAATGAAATGTCAGGAGATACAATTCCACGAGAGGTTACACAACCAAACCCAATTGTAAGTTCTGATCCAACACAAGATCAGCAACCTACCATTCCTCGTCGTAGTGGGAGGGTTAGAACACAACCCGAAAGATACATCGGTCTGGGAGAATCTGTAGAGAATCTCCCGGACGACGATGATCCCTACACGTACAAGGAAGCTATGGAGGATGTTGATAGTCGCCATTGGCAAAAGGCAATGCAATCCGAGATTGAATCTATGTTCAATAACAAAGTCTGGTCTCTTGTAGACTTGCCTAAAGGGATAAAACCCATTGGGTGCAAGTGGGTATACAAGAGGAAAAGAGGTATGGATGGAAAGGTGGAAACCTTTAAAGCTAGATTGGTAGCTAAAGGGTATACACAGAAAGAAGGTATCGATTACGAGGAAACCTTCTCTCCTGTGGCCATGCTTAAATCCATTAGGATACTCTTGTCCATTGCAGCATCTTTAGATCTAGAGATTTGGCAAATGGACGTCAAGACAGCTTTCCTTAATGGAAGTCTTGACGAGAGCATCTACATGATGCAACTAGAGGGATTCATTGAAAAGGGCCAAATGGAAAAGGTATGCAAGTTGCAGAAATCCATATATGGATTAAAGCAAGCAACCAGATCCTGGAACATAAGGTTCGATCAAGCTGTCAAAGGTTTTGGATTTATTCAGAATCTTGACGAACCTTGTGTATACAAAAGGATTAAGGGCGACAAGTTGGTTTTCCTGATTCTTTATGTTGATGATATACTACTCATCGGAAACGATATAGGTGTATTGACATCAATAAAAGAATGGTTAGCAAAACAATTTGATATGAAAGACTTAGGAGAAGCATGTTTTATTCTAGGTATCCAAGTTATAAGGGATAAAATGAATAGAACGATTGCATTATCCCAAGCTTCATACATAGACAAGATCTTGTCTAGGTTTTCCATGCAGGATTCCAAGAAAGGTATGTTACCTTTCAGACATGGAATCAAGCTTTCTAAGGAACAAGTTCCTAAGAATGAGCATGAAGAGCAATTCATGAGCAGAGTTCCATATGCCTCGGCGGTTGGAAGTCTCATGTATGCAATGCTCTGCACTAGACCAAATATTTGTTTTGCTGTTGGCATAGTTAGCAGGTTTCAATCGAAACCTGGTCCTGATCACTGGACGGCAGTCAAGCATATTTTCAAGTATCTTAAGAGAACGAGAGATAATATGCTTGTATACTCTGGAGGGGATTTGATTCCCGTTGGGTATACAGATTCTGATTTTCAATCAGATTCTGACTCTAGAAAATCCACATCAGGGGCTGTGTTTACTATTGGAGGAGGAGCAGTTATATGGAGGAGTATCAAGCAATCTTGTATTGCTGATTCCACCATGGAGGCTGAGTATGTTGCTGCATGCGAGGCTGCCAAAGAGGCTGTTTGGCTCCGCCAATTCTTGATTGACTTGGAAGTGGTTCCTACTGCGAATAAGCAGATCACTATCTACTGTGACAACATTGGTGCAGTGGCTAATTCGAAAGAACCAAGAAGTGACAAGAGAGGTAAACACATTGAAAGAAAGTATCATCTTTTAAGGGAGATTGTTCAAAGAGGTGACGTGACGATTACCAAAATCGCGTCAGTAGAAAATCTAGCAGATCCCTTCACAAAGGCTCTACCTCAGAAGAGTTTCGATGGGCATCTAGAGAATATGGGCTTGAGAGATATGACACATTTGCTATAGCGCAAGTGGGATATTGTTAGGATTATGCTCAATAGCAAGAGTGTAATATTGTAATTAACAATCGTTTTCATATTAATAAAGTGATTTCTGGTTTAAACAAATCTTATAGCATTTATAGTTTAATATTATAATTGTCAAAGTAAATAATCATAAGGTCTAAAGACTATGAGAAAAGAAGAATTGTTCGTACATCTGGATATGTATGTGGTAGACAAAATTCTTTAGTTAGTCTTGAATATTGTTCACAACTTAAGTTAAAGGTTGGGCACCTTTATTTTGTTAAAGTTGTAGAATTCTTTTGCTAGCATTTGAGTGGGATCAAATGAGATATGATGAGTCTAAAATCATCGGAGTGTCTTCGAGCAAAAGAATCTAGTGCACTGGGTGCATTGAACTGGATCACAATGAAATACTTTATCTATAACCGTCAGTAGATAAAAGTCATTTAATTATCAAGACAATCAGAGAGTCTATCTTAATCCTGAGATAAATGATGGACTTATGGTTGCAAGTGATATCATTTGAGTTATCAATGAGTACGATTATATCACATAGTCTATCCTCGATAGTTTGGTGATATTCATTTGTTAATCGATAGAGGACTTCATTTATAGATATGGACATCGTGGCTCCATTTATCAAATGAGAGTATAATATCATCATATGGATGTTTTGAGGTAATTGGATATTAAATCTCAACGTTGAGTTTTCGATAGTGTCTATTGAAAACATGGCTTCTGGACAAGTCAAAATATCAAAGTTCAAAACGTGGTCATATGAGTAAATATGGTAACTTGGAGAGTTATAGGCAGTCTATGAACTCTTGGCGATTACTGATATTAATCACGAGGATACACTATCTCCAACATGATTGTATAGGGTATGAATGAGGAAACATCTTCCTTTTCTGTCTTTATTTAAGAGTTCAATTTTAGCTCTTTAGTGGAATGAGTTAAAATTAATGGATCGGACCTAAGTGAATCATTTGTTGATTGTGATTAGGTTATGTCTATTGAAGCTTAAATTTAGATAGCCCGCCAAGATCCCCAATCCGTACGGACTTGCATGGATCACTTGATATATTCTACCGGACCAATTTAAGGGTCCATCTAGAATTGCATTTAATATATTAAGAATATAATTTGCACATTATTTATGTAATGGGCTGCTCAATTATATTTATATATTAATTGAAACAAATTATGGTGTGTTCAATATTAATCTAGAGGGGGGGTGAATAGATTTTATCCGATTTTACCAAATTTTCGTTAATGGTCAAGATTACGAAAATACCCTCCACTAGTCAAAATACAATAGCAAGTGTAATATGGTGCGGAACTTAAAAGACACTTGATATTTACGTGGAAACCCTCACGGGAAAAACCACGGGCTATGTAAGTGAGCCACACTTGAACCTCGAATCCACTAAATGTGTAAAACGATTACAACCTAATCCCGGAAGTAATCACACACCTACCTAATCCCGGTATAAGTGAACCTAGTCCCAATGCTTGTGATTTATGCAACCTAATCCCGGAAGCAACACAAGACTTAGTTCTCAATGAAGAGAAAACAACCTAAGTGAATATATGAAATACTCAAAATGCAACAAGAGCAAGGCAACTCTATATGCTTACCTAGAATGATGATATATCAATGAAATCAATCCTAGATATCAAAAGCTAAATGACATATCATAAAGCTTAGCTAGATGTTATCAATCACAAAACAATCCTAGCTATCAAACAATGTCAACATGTCCAAACATGTGAACTCAATTAGTTGTAGAGAATTTCTAACAACATAATTGTCAATTAAATCCACAAGAACATTCAATTAAGCTTGACTAGATAAATAAACATTAATCTATCAACCTAATCATCAACCAATTGTACAAGAATGTTCTAGGGTTAGCTATTTAGGGAAAATCATCCTAATCATGTAAGCTACCACAAACAAAACCCAATCATGTCATAACTTCACTAAATATGCAATAAAAGTGAAGATTTGCTAAACTAAGCAATAAAAGACATGTCTTGACTAAGATAGAACAATAAATGAAGATGTGGTGTTTGTTCTACTTACCAAGTCATAAATGAAGAAGACCCATGGAAGATTGATGCATGAAACATGTTAGATGCACATGGGTTTTGAGTTTGGAGAGTCAAAGAAGCAAGATTGAAGCTTTCTCTCTCTAGGGTTTGAGTTTCTCACTCTAAGGTCTGATTTTGAGCTCCCAAAAAACGAGCAAGGAAGAAGATGATACTTAAATAGGACCCCTAGATGAAATGACGTCGTTTTGAAAAGTTTGCAGAAGATATGCCTTGACCGCTGTTCACCCGCTCTACGTAGGGCGGTTGAACAGCGGTCCACCTGGGAAATGAAGAACAAAGTTCTTCATGATCGCCCTACGTAGGGCGAGTTCCAGGCGACCTAGGAGCGGTTGCTCTCGGGTTATGCACCGCTGTTCACACGCTCTACGTAGAGCGGTTGAACAGCGGGTGAAGAGCGGTCAAAAAATCGACCAGTGGCACCGCTCTACGTAGGGCGGCTGTAGAGCGGCCAAGAGCAAATTGCTCAAAACCCCTTTTGACCGCTGTTCGTAGAGCGCCTGTAGGGCGGGTGAACAGCGGCCATAACAACCACAATGCATCACCTTCTATACATGATGCAATCAACAGAGAATGCAAGAAGAGAAATTAAATGAACATTAATACACACATAATAAGGACACACAATCATACAATAAGAAGAATTATGCAAGTGTTGTGTGTGTGTGCATCTATTTCTCTTCATTACAAGAAACACTAAGAATTATACCTTTGGAGTGCTTCTTCCCTTGAGGTCTTGAAAATGTCCTTTGAGCATGATCTTCAATCACCTAACTACCCTTACAATTCAAATCCCCAATATGTGGTTTGTCTACGAAATAAGCCAATCAACAATGGGAATCCTTACATTAATGAATGACATGTGGGCTTGTTTCTTTTAGTAAGAATGGGTCTAGTTCACATGTGGGCTTTTTATTTAAAGTCCAATGGATTAAATGAAATAAGAAAATAATATATAGCCCATTTATTTTAAGTGGGGCGGCAAAGGTGAATTAATCAACCTAATATATTATTTTGTTTCATTATTTAATTAAATAAGAATTAATTAATTTATTAATTAATTGTTTAATTAAGAAACAAACTTTTTATGATTAGGAAATATGATTCCTAAAGGTATACTATTGGTAGTAGTATACTTAAATTAAAAGACTTGTTTGACAAGAAAATAAATAAATAATTTTATTTATTTAATCAAATAAGAAGTCTTTTTTTTTTATTTAATCAAATAAAAGAATAAAAGATTTATGAGTTGGATTAGGGTTTGGGAGTCTTAAACTAAATAGGAATTAGGGTGCAATACAAACTCCTTTTTGGCTTGAGTATTGCGGCAACCCTAGTCCCTTTTAGGTTATTATTTTCGGTCACCCTAATAGAAAGAGAGAAAGAAAATTTTGCCACCTATATATGTGGACTTATAGAATTCGGCCACTTTAGGGTTTTCGGTGCTTGATTCTATTTTCTTCTTCTTCTCAATTCATAGAAAGATTATTTTTATTCTACTAAAAACATAAAAGAGATATAGATTATTCTTTGATGGTATACTATTTGCTTATTCATCAATAAGCTTGTGTGTACAACATCGATCTTGGTTCACGCGAGTTTCGATCATTAGATTGAGAACTCAAAAGTGACCGGAATAATCTTAGTATTCTTTTGATTGTTTTTGTGACTAACAAATAGAAGAAAAGTTTGTTTTGTCCATTCACAGGTTTGCAATTCAAAGAAAAGGGATACCACGCTCCTAGGTGGTCCACGTTCGTGCTAGGATTGAAGATCTTGCGGATTACCATCGACGCAAGTCAATCGGATCATGCGACAAAAGGTATTCTTCTTTTGTTAGATAATATATATGTTTAATTGATTAAAAGGTTTAAGGTTCATAAAAGGAAAAATTTTTAAAAGTTACTAAATCTATTTTTTAGTCTCGCTTCCGCTGCGTGTACTATACGGTATTTTTCCCTATAGTATTTGCCTTGGAAAAGTTTAGGCAATATTTGGTGGGCGTCAAAGTAGTTATCTATACGGATCATGCCGCTATTCGGTATCTCTTGCATAAAAAGGACGCAAAATCGAGATTGATTAGGTGGATACTTTTATTGCAAGAATTTGACCTTGAGATTAGGGATAAGAAGGCTTGTGAAAATGTAGTGGCGGACCATCTAAGTAGACTAACTCAAGGAACTCTTATGGAGGATGATGTGATTCCACTAAGAGAGTGCTTTCCCGATGAACAGTTATGGGTAATACAGGATAAAGACCCATGGTTTGCAGACATCGTCAATTTTTTAGCATCAAAGGTGATCCCTTCGGAATTGAACCCTCAAGCAAGAAAAAGGTTCGTAGCTAGCACTAGATTTTACTTCTGGGATGAGCCATACTTGTTTAAACGAGGTCCAGATCAGGTTATCCGAAGATGTGTTCCAGAAAACGAGCAAGGAGAAATATTGAGATTCTGCCATGAGCGTGAGTGTGGAGGACATTATAGTGGTAAGAAGACAATGTTGAAGATTCTCCAAAGCGGGTTCTATTGGACAACCTTGGCCAAGGATTCTTATGAATTTTGTTTGAGGTGCGATAGATGCCAAAGGTCGGGGAACATTGGGAAGAGGGATGAGATGCCATTGAATAGTGAGCATGTGATCGAGTTGTTTGATGTATGGGGGATAGATTTTATGGGGCCCTTTGTTACTACCCATGGGTATAACTTTATCTTTGTGGCAGTAGATTATGTATCTAAGTGGGTGGAAGCAATCCCCACTAAAACGAGTGATAGTCACATGGTTGTTGGGTTCATCAAGGAATATATCTTTGCAAGGTTTGGAACACCAAAGACAATAATAAGTGACGGTGGGAGTCACTTTTGTAATAGAGTTTTCAAAGCCTTATTGAAGAAATATGGGGTTAGGCACAAAGTGGCAACTCCGTATCATCCTCAAACCTTGGGACAAGTGGAGGTGAGTAACTGGCACATTAAGCAAATCCTAGAAAAATCAGTCAACGGGAGTAGGAAAGATTGGGCATCCAAACTAAGTGATGCATTGTGGGCATACAGGACAGCCTACAAATCCCCGATAGGAATGAGTCCCTTCCGGATAGTCTTTGGGAAAGCATGTCACTTACCGGTGGAACTTAAGTACAACGCCTTATGGGCTATTCGAAAGCTAAACCTAGACCTTGACAAAGCGGGAGAGGAAAGGAAGCTACAACTCAGTGAACTTGAGGAGTTTCGTTTAGAAGCTTATGAGAGCGCAAGGCTTTACAAGGAAATGACTAAATTCTACCATGATAAGAAGCTTAGAAGGAAATATTTCCATCCGGGAATGTTAGTGCTCCTATTTGAGTCCCGTTTGAGGTTATTTCTGAGAAAGCTTAAGTCAAGATGGACAGGACCTTACAGAGTTGTGCAAGTGTTTGTTCATGGCCCCATTGAGATTGAAAGTTTGAAAAAAGGCGATAGGTTTAAGGTGAATGGCCATCAGTTGAAGCCATATAGGGGAGGAGACCCAACCTGGGAGCCCATTTCAAATGAAGAATTGACTGATCCGATCGGGTAACAATTGTTCTTCCTTTTTGCTTAGTAGTTTTGATTTTCATATACTTTTAATTTTCGCATTTCTTTTCCTTTTGCTCTATATTTTTCTTTATTGCTCTTATTTTGTTTCTGCATGGAATAAGAGTGTGGATTGGATTTTTATAGTGGATTTAGGACATTTTGTGCCTTATTGATATATTTTGATTGTTTGGATTTTGTGAATGGATGGATGAGAGGGCAATATGCCGGATTATTGATATCTTTTGTTATTGCCTTTGCTTGTTGGATTATTGCTTGAAACATGTTGGGTTGCGCTTGTTGATCTTTTTCTACCACCCATGAACATTGAGGACAATGTCCAGTTTAGGTTTGGGGGTACATTTGCGCAACGCCATTGTGCTTGGTTTTTAATTTGTGTGCCAAATTTTTTGAAATTTTTTGCGATATTGCCATATTTGAGCATGCTTTGCTTGTGGAGATTGTTCTTTACATGTTGTAGTGAGGAATTGTGCATCTTTGAGAGTGTTTGGTTTAGATTAACACCATGCCACTGAGGGTGTCATTGAACAAAGTGCGTTAATCTTTTTCTCTTAATGTTGAGTGAATTATCAAGTTGCTTGATGGCTAAGAATTAATAGTGGAGATTCCCGTGAGGATCACAAACACAGCCTTTAAAAAGCATACGTTGAGTTGTAAACATTCACTCTTTAAACACTCATTCTCAAACACTCATACAAACATGTATTGGTCTCATTTGCACTAAATGTTGTTTGCCATGGAATATTATGGACTGCTTGTGGATGCCTTATTTTGCTTAGTGGACAAGTCTTTAGAAATGATTTTAGGCAACGCATGTGAAAACCACTTTAGCCTAAACACTTCCAACCAACGTGAATATGTGTGCTCCCAAGCCCCTTTGAAGCCAAACACATTTGAAGCTTTTCTTTCATGAACCACATCTACATGAACCTTATAGCCTTATAATAATTGACCTACCTTGACCAAATGATTTACTAAGGCTTAGGAAATCAATGTAAAATTTTGAACTTATAAATGTAAGGTGTGCACCTAGGCATGTAAATATGTGCAAGAGTCTTGCAAAGCAAGAAATGTTTGAAAAGAAAAATTGAAAGAAAAACAAAAGCTTGAAAAGAATGTGAAAAGAAAAGAAAAATGAAAAGCATGAAAAGAAAAGAATTGGCAAGCAAAAGAAAAAAAAAAAAAAAGAGAACCAAGAAAGTAGGCACAAATGGCCTAGAAGAGAAAAAGAGGAACCAAGGAATTAGGCACAAATGGCCTAGAAAAGAAAGAGAACTAAATGAGCTACTCAAGTTGAAAATAAGAGTAGCATACACATGTATAATTGTGAGCTTGGACACCTTGAAGTATGAACAATATGTGTGAAACTTGTGGAACTTAAAAATTAGAATGTATGCCTTAATGTAATCATTAGGTTCCTTGTTATCCATTTTTCCATTCTTTGTTTCACCATGACCTAAGGCCCCATTACAACCAAAGAAAAGACTTTCATGATCTTTAGGATTGTCCATTTTGTACAAATTTGGTTGATGCATGTTCTTTCTAATTCATGGCTTGCAATTCCATTCATGAGATCACTTTTCAGGAAATTGCGTTTTTAATGATTATCATGTGCAATCAATTAGTTGCCATAACATGAATTCATATTGCACATGTACAATATTGAGTGAACCAAGGAGTCTTGGAGAACAGAAGAGAGAATCCGGTGAGGTTTAGTATCAAAGCGAATTACATTCTAAACTAATAGCACCTTTGCTTTGAAGCTTTGGCATTTGAATGTGAGATCGCATTGCGTACAATTATGTCTAAAGGTGACACATTTTTAATCTTAACTTGACATGCTCTTACATGTTGAAATCCTCACCATGGCATAACTGTTTTAATCTCTTCATTTTGGCTTCGCACATTGATCATATGAAGTGATAACCTTTGAAATATCTCTATGCATGTCTTTGGGGGTTTGCTTGTGATTGTTTTGCTCGAGGACTAGCAAAAGATTGGTTTGGGGGTATTTGATCAAGCCAAAATTGGTATGATTTTGGCCCTCATTTCCGATTCTTTTAACTTGATTCTCGGGCATTTCCCCGTGTTTAATATTGTTAAATTGAGTGTTTCAGGTTTTATTAGGTTTCAGAAGCAATTGAGAAGAAAGTGGAGGACTTGTGCGAAAATGTCTCACAAATAGGAAGAAATAGGGCATTTTCGCCACTTGGACATGAGAGGTCACTACATGGGCGCCATGGCGACAGAGGATTCTCCAAAGACATCAGAAGGTCGCCATTTGGGCGCCACTTGGTCGCCATGGCGACAGAAAGTCCCCAAATGAACCAGGTGGGGTCACCACTTGGGGTCGCCATGGCGACCTCCCTTGCAAATGGCGACCTAGTTCAGTCAAGGCATGGTCGCCACTTAGGGTCACCATGGCGACCTTGATGTTACAAGTGGCGACCTCCATTCATTTGCAAGGTCGCCACTTATGGTCACCATGGCGACCTCTACACAAATTGCTCATGGTCGCCACTTGCCAAATGGCGAGAAAGATGGTTTTCGTGGCGACCTTCTCATCTAACCGTTTCACGCATCAGGGTCGCCATAGCGACCAAACAGCGAACAAGGCGCCACCTCAGCGAATCAAGCAGTTATCAGTACATGTCCAAGAGTGAATATATATAGAACGTCCCTCCATCTTCAAAGGCATCGAAAATCAGAGAAAAAATACAGAGAACACATCTGAGATCTAGCTCTATCATCCATGGCACACCATTCCTCATCCTCCATTTCTCTCCTTGAACTCATCTAATCCATCCAACCCTCAACACAAAACCTTGATTGCTTCACTACATCATTCCTCATCCCACCATTTCTCCACCAAAATCCTTAGTCACTTCCCACCAAAACACCCACATTCCAAGACATATCCTCTACTTCCATTCCATGCATCTAGGAGCATAGAGGAGAAGAAGGATCAAGCTTAAAGAAGTTGACCCAAGGGTTGTTTCCTTACAATTTACTTCTTTTCATTTATTGCAAATATGTGTAACTAAACCCCTAATCTAGGGGATAGATTTGAGGATCAATTGGTTGTGGGTTTAGCTTAGCTTGTAATGAATCTCTTATGTGTTCTATTCATTCAAATTAATTAGATTCCATTCATTATAATTGACTTGTATATCACTTGTTGATTGCTATCTTGAGTGGAGTAATTTGTTATATATTCATATGTGGATTGACAATCCTTGTGTGATTAAGAACCCATTGGATAGGATAGATTAGTGGTGGGTATATCAACCCCACTAATCTAAGCCTCTAAGTGGTTAACATAATGAGATTGGTACATTAAAGTAGCTAGTTAGCTTACCCACATTCAATTGTTAATCGATCTATTCCCTAACTATCTCATTAATTGATTTTATCACAATTCTTATCAAGGTGTTGAGTATTCTATTTTTCATAACCTATTTTGTGTATTTTCATTTGAGTAGTTAGCATTGGTGGTTTTAGAAACCACACATCTATCAAACACTATGATTTACTTTATTGATCAAAGATTAGTCAATTTATCTAATTAACACTCCATTCCCTGTGGAACGAACTTGCTCACTATTTTGCTATCAAATCACATTTTAAAAGGATTAAGTGGCTTAAAAGAGTTTTCAAGAATCAACCAAAATCTATTTTATTACTATTTTGTTGAGTACACAAACGACCTCATCAATATGTCTTGTTTGCCTTGGCTCATTTTTTAGTGAGAGCAAATATTACACTTTTGAGAGTCTTTTGAGTTGCTTCTAAGCTAAGGTATCAAGAACACTTTTTTATCTCTCAAAACATCAAAACCCATCATTCTTGCATGATTCATTCATCATCTAGCATGTTCTAGTATGATTCTATTAGGGTTTTCATCTTTGCTTACATGACTTGTAGTTAGAACATCTCTTGCATCATGTCACATGTTCTCTCTCTACAAGATTGCTCATTTATTACTTGAATAGGTTCAAGATTGTTCCTTTATGACTTGACTTAGGTTCAAGATTGTGTTATTGTGTTTTGTGAGTTGTATTGTGGTAGATATTGCATATAGGACTCTATTTGTCTATTTTGTTATGTTTTATGCATGCCACTTAGTAAGATGATATCTAGGAATGTCTAACATGTTCATCCATGCCTAGATAAGCTAAAATGTCTAACCTAGCATTTTGAGCATCTTGAATATTGCACATATTCACACTAGGTTGTTTTATCTCTTCATTTAGAGTCAAGTCTTGTATTTGCCTTGTTGGTAGTCTGCAAGCATGAACTAGGTGCACTTCTAAAGGCCCGTGGGTAGCAAAGACGGATTAGTGATCTTAGGTGTGATGCGGTTAACCTAGATTGTAATCGTATTTGCAAGTAGTGGATTGAGGTTCTAGTGTGGCGCACTAAACAGCCCGTGGTTTTTTCCCCGTGTGGGTTTCCACGTAAAAATCATGTGTTATTTACTTTCCGCTTTCTCTACTCATGATTTCATTTGTTGACTAGTTAGGGTTATTTTGTAATCTTGATTAATCTCGAAAATTGGTAAAAAGGGATTATAATCTAGTCACCCCCCCCCCCCCCCCCTCTAGATTATATTAGGACTCGTTTATATTTATTTTCAATTGATATCAGAGCGGGTTCCTTAACATAATTAGGAGATCCCTTGCTCTTGTTAGAGTCATTTGCATTTGTTTGCATTTCTTTGTGTGTTTTGCTTTTTTGTGTGCATTCATATCATTCTCACCCAAACACTATAAGTGGAAATGGAATTGGAGAGAGGGTGCCTCTAGCACAAGATCCCCTTTGCTTACCGGGGTTAACTACGCATCATGGAAGGGCAAAATGGAAGCTTATGTGTGCCAAATTCATGATCGGGCTTGGATGGCGATTGAAGATGGATATACGCCACCTATGATGACTCCTACGGGAGGTGGAGAGGAAGTTCCCAAGCCAAAGGCACAGTGGACCCCTCAAGAGTTTGAAGCCTCAAAATGGAACAACAAGGCCATGCATGCCATTCTATGTGCCATGGATGACAACCAATACAAACTCATCCAAACCACTAGGATAGCAAAGGAAGCTTGGGATATATTGGAGACGGCTCATGAAGGAACCGAGGTGGTAAAGGACTCTAAGCTTCAAGTCCTCCAAACACAATTTGAGACTATAAGGATGGAGGAGGATGAGTGTTTCAATGACTTCCAAGTGAAGCTTATGGATATAGTGAACCAAAGTCACCAACTTGGTGATCCCTACTCGGATAGAAGAATTAAGCAAAAGATCATGAGGTCGCTTCCCGAGAGGTTTGAATCTAAGGTGACGGCGTTGGAAGAGAATAGTGATTACTCAAAGATGAAGCCAAGTGAAGTTATTGGAAGACTTTTAGCTTATGAATCTAGGAAGGGTCCTACATCTACACCTCAAAAGAAGCAAAAGAGTCTTGCCTTGAAAAGCATTAAGGTAGAAAAGGATGAAGAAGACTCCGATGAAGAAATTGCCTTGATGGCAAAGAAGTTCAAGCAATTTATGAGGTTTGAGAAGAAAGGGTTTGGCTCCAAGGGAAAGTTTATAAAGAAGAAGGCTCCTTTCAAGAAAATGAAGCAAACTCAAGAGAAGGACCACAAGAAGGGTGTCCAATGCTATGAGTGTAGTGGCTTTGGACACATTGCTCCTGAATGTGCTAACTTGAAGAAGAAGAAAGGAAAAGCCATGGCGGTGACATGGAGTGATAGTGATGACTTAGAAGAGGAAGATAGGTCTTCGGATGATGATGAAGACCAAGTTGCCAACTTCATTGCTTTCTCTTCTTCTCACAATAACAATGAGGTTGTGAGTGACAAAGAAGAAGAAGAAGACAAGCAAGAAGAAAGTGACTCAAATGGTGAGAGCAACTCTTCTAGCTCCAACTTTGAGTTTGATGAAGAAATGGGCTATGATGACTTCATGAGATTCTTTCATAACTCAAGATCAAAGAAGAAGAAGGAGATACAAAAGTTGAAAGAGGAGAAGCTTGAATTGACCTCCAAGGTAACTCATTTGAGTAAGGAAATGAGTAAAGCTAAAGAGATGGAAGAAGGTTTAAAAATGGAGTTAGTCTTGGCTAAGAAGAATGAAGAAAGCTTGAGGAAAGAGCTCATGGAAGCAAGAGGATTGATGGCTAAGATGACTTCCGGAACCGAGAAGCTTGACAAAATGCTTTCTTGTGGGAAAAGTCCGTGTGACAAAAAAGGGCTAGGATATGTGGAAGAAGTGGAAGCCACACCTTTGAAGAAGACAACTTTTGTCAAGAGCAAAGAAGTTGAAAGTGCTCAAACCCCACAACATTCAACTAAGTGGGTTGAAGTTGGTGAATCCTACAAGCAAGCACAAGCAAGGATTCCAACAAGAGCTCCACCACAAGCTAGAGCTCCTCAAGCTAGACCCCCACAACCAAGACCTCATCAACCAAGACCTCCACAATAAAGGATCCCATAAGCTCAACATGGGGTCTTTCATGCTCAACCGAGGAGACATGTCAATCTTGCTCAACAACAAAGGAGAGAGTTGCCTCAACACCCAAGAGCAACTCAAAATATAAGGAGGCCACAAATGCTTGCACAAGGCTATGGTATAAATCCTTATTTCTCTCCTACTTGACATTTTTGTGGAATTGAAGGCCACATTAGGCCTAATTGTTTCAAGTATATTAAATTGTGCAGAAGAGAAAGCATGATTGAGAAAAATATGCTTAAAAGAGCCACAATGCATGCTCCTAGGAAATTTAGAGACAATGGACCAATGGCTCCTAGGAATGACTTTGTTTCACCTAGATTGAATAGGAATGATGATTATTATTGCTATATGGCCCAAGTTGCCTTGAAAGCAAATGCCTCTAACACTTGGTACCTTGATAGTGTTAGGATTATGCTCAATAGCAAGAGTGTAATAGTGTAATTAACAATCTTATTCATATTAATAAAGTGATTTCTGATTTAAACAAATCTTATAGCATTTATAGTTTAAATATTTGTTAAAGTAAATAATCATAAGGTCTAAAGACTATGAGAAAAGAAGAATTGTTCATACATCTGGATATGTATGTGGTAGACACAATTCTTTAGTTAGTCTTGAATATCGTTCACAACTTAAGTTAAAAGGTTGGGCACCTTTATCTTGTTAAAGTTGTAGAATTCTTTTGCTAGCATTTGAGTGGGATCAAATGAGATATGATGAGTCTAAAATCATCGGAGTGTCTTCGAGCAAAAGGATCTAGTGCACTGGGTGCATTGAACAGGATCACAATGAAATACTTTATCTATAACCGTCAGTAGATAAAAGTAATTTCATTATCAGGACAATCGGAGAGTCTATCTTAATCCTGAGATAAATGATGGACTTATGGTTGCAGGTGATATCATTTGAGCTATCAATGAGTACGATTATATCGCATAGTCTATCCTCGATAGTTTGGTGATATTCATTTGTTAATCGATAGAGGACTTCATTTATAGATATGGACATCGTGGCTCCATTTATTAAATGAGAGTATAATATCATCATATGGATGTTTTGAGGTAATTGGATATTAAATCTCAACGTTGAGTTTTCAATAGTGTCTATTGAAAACATGGCTTCTGGACAAGTCAAAATATCCAAGTTCAAAATGTGGTCATATGAGTAAATATGGTAACTTGGAGAGTTATAGGCGGTCTATGAACTCTTGGCGATTACTGATATTAATCACGAGGATACACTATCTCCAATATGATTGTCTAGGGTATGAATGAGGAAGCATCTTCCTTTTCTGTCTTTATTTAAGAGTTCAATTTTAGCTCTTTAGTGGAATGAGCTAAAATTAATGGATCGGACCTAAGTGAATCATTTGTTGATTGTGATTAGGTTATGTCTATTGGAGCTTGAATTTAGATAGCCCGCCAAGATCCCCAATCCACACGGACTTGCATGGATCACTTGATATATTCTACCGGACCAATTTGGGGTCCATCTAGAATTGCAATTTAATATATTAAGGATATAATTTGCACATTATTTATGTAATGGGCTGCACAATTATATTTATATATTAATGGATGACATGTGGGCTTGTTTCTTTTAGTAAGATTGGGTCTAGTTCACATGTGGGCTTTTTAATTAAAGTCCAAAGGATTAAATGAAATGAGAAAATAATATTTGGGCCCAATATGTGTATGGGGCGGCAACTAGGTTAATAACCTAAAATATTATTTTGTTTTCATTAATTAATTAAATGAGAATTAATTAATTCATTAATTAATTATTTAATTAAGATACAAATCTTTTCTCATTAGGAAATATGTTTCCTAAAGGTATACTATTGGTAGTAGTATAATTAAATAGAAAGACTTGTTTGAAAAGGAAATAAATAATTAGTTTTATTTATTCAAACAGGAAGTCTTTTTATTTTAGTCAAATAAGGAATAAAAGATTATTGAGTTTGATTAGGGTTTGGAAATCTTAAACAAAATAGGAATTAGGGTGCAACTAAATCTCCAATCTTTTAGGAGTAAAAATTGCGGCAACCCTAATTGTTTTTGGTCAAGGATTTCGGTCACCCTAGGTTAAAAATAAGAAGAAAATTTCGGCCACCTATATAATACAACATATAGATTTCGGCCACTACTAGTGCATGTGTGCAGAAAATATTTTTCTTCTTCTTCTTAACTCATAGCAAGAGATCTATTATTCTACTAAGAACAAAAAGAACATAGATTATTCTTTGATTGTATTCTAGTTGCTTATTCATCAATAAGCTTGTGAATACGAAATCGATCAAGGTTCACGCGAGTTTCGATCATTAGATTGAGAACTCAAAAGTGACCGGAATAATCTTAGGTTCTTTTAGATTGTTTTTGTGACTAACGAACAAGAGAGAAAAGTTTGTTTAATCCCATCACAGGTTTGCAATTCAAAGAAAGGGAGACCACGCTCCTAGGTGATCCACGTTCGTGCTAGGATTGAAGATCTTGCGGATTACCATCGACGCAAGTCAATCGGATCACGCGACAAGAGGTATTAAATTCTTTTATTACTTTCTTATATATATATGTTTGATTAATCAAAAGGGTTTAAGGTTCATAGTTGGAAAAATTTTAAAAGCTACCCAAAACTAATTTTTTTTAGTCTCGCTTCCGCTGCGGGTACTACGGTATTTTTCCCTACAATTGGTATCAAAGCCTGGTTGAACCCTTTTAATTAATTAACGTATATATACGTGGATCGATTTCTTTTTATTGTGATTATGCATGTTTTAGAAAGAGATGGCACTCTAGGTATTCGCATATATTATTACATGTGATGTATGGATTAATATATGTTTTTATGTGGATTGTTATTGCTCGATTTTGGCTCTAGATTTTCAATGTATTTTTCGTTTCGGAATTGTAACAAGAAGGGTGGTCTATTATCGCCATAATTCCTTCTTGGTAGTTGCTAGGATTTTTTCTTTGTATTAAAAATTCTGCTGCAGTTTTTTTTTTGTATTAAATATATATGTGCAGTATTTTTACTGCAGTGATTAAAAAAAAAAAAAAATTTCTGCAGTAGTTTTTATTTTGTTTAAATTAAATTGTAACACGTCCTATATCGAAGAAACGAAGCAACCGGGACCGAGAACGAGCACCGTGCGCACCCTAGGAGTGGATTGGGCTGCGCATGGCGTGCCCGAAATACATGGGCTGCGCACGGCAGCCTTGGAACCAAGAAGGCTGCGCACGGCAGCCATGCAAGGCCCATGGGCTGCGCATGGCAGCCCCTTACGAGGGGTTGTGGGCCGTGGAATCCTGTTGAGGGAGGCTGGAGGATGGGCTTATGGTGATGGGCCACTCGAAGATCTTGTATTCCTATGTCAAATGTAATTTACTTGTTTTTCTAGGATGGGCCAAAATTGTTACTATTTAATTTATGCTTAAATATTACAATATTTGTTGTTGTATGATAACATGACATATAGAATAGGAGTACCACTCATATATCTCTTTTGGTATGAACATGCATTGAATGATTTAGGTATCTAAATTGGCATCTAGATAACTTGGTAAATCATTCTATGGGATTTAATCACACGCCTTAAATAATTGAGTGGGAGAAGGTGTTTTTGTAACACCTATGGCTTCCAAGATTAGTTGAGCTTAATTATTTTATGGTAATTCCCCAAAGGGACATCCATAAATGGAATTAAGCAATATACTTCATTACAAGGATAGACTAGACAATGGACTCAACGAGATCTACTCCCAAAGGAGGGATTTTCGTTAGAGAAAATTGAGGGTCGATATCTTGGTGACACACTCAATGTAATTTTATTGATATCCTCCAAAGAGTTCTTGTCAGTAAAATTGCAAGGCTAAAATTGAAAACGCTGGTTGTTATGTTAACAATTAGGTGGGACCTAGTCTAACTAGTAAATGGTGCGAACTCCCAAAGGAGGCGTAACATTTATGGGTGTTAGATCACCGTTGAATTTTATGATTGAGTTATTCATTTAATTCAAGATAAATATTTAAAAGTGCTTTTTAATGATTATTTACTTATATATGCTTTGTTTTCATTCAGAAATCATGACCCCATCACTTATGAACATCCTGAAAGATAACACCTTAACTGGAGATAACTATGTAACATGGAAAAGGAAAATTGGGTTGTTGCTGCAAAGTGAAAAACATAAGTTTGTTCTAACCACTCCTAAACCACCTGCTCCTACAATTGAATCAAGCATTGTGCAAAGAGATGAGTAGGAGCAGTGGAAGACTTCAGATGATATGGCCAAATGTTATATTATGGCCACTATCTCCGACGTGTTGCAACAGCAGCATGAAGGAATGGAGTCTGCTGCTGATATAATGATGTCTCTAGAGGAGATGTTTGCTATGAAGTCCAGGACGACTAAGAGAGAGGCAGTGACTGCTTTTATGAATCTTAGGATGAAACCTGGACAGGCTGTGAAAGATCACATGATGAAAGTCATAGCACATCTCAACATTGCTGAACTGCATGGCGCTGAGATAGATGGTGAGACAAAGATTGATATGGTTGTCAATTCATTGTCAGATTCCTTTGATCAGTTCAAATTGGACTACACTTTGAACAAAAAGGAATACACCTTACAGAGCCTGATGCAAGATGTTCAAAGTGCTGAAAAGATCCTTGTGAAAGGCAAAGGTCAAGAGATTCATGTGGTTGGTAAAGTTGCTTCTGTTAAGGCCCGTCAAAAGGTCAAGAAACAACAGAAGAAAAAGCAACTTGGGCCTACCAAGAAGGACACCAAGAAAGTAACCAAGATCAAAGGGAAATGCTTCCTTTGTGGTGAAAAGGGACATTGGAAGAGAAATTGCCCAAAGTCCCAGAACAAGAAGGAAGAAGGTAATTTGAATTATCTTGAAACATGTTTTTTGGCTGATTCTACAGATTCTTGGATCATAGATTCAGGAGCCACTAATCATGTTTGTTATTCCTTGCAGGGGTTCCAAGAAAGGAGAAGGCTGAATAAGAATGAGATCAATTTGCGCTTGGGCAACGGAACGTTAGTGTCTGCAAGTGCAGTGGGAGATATTAGAGTTTGTTTGGATTCTAGAAGGCATTTAGATTTGATAGACGTTTATTATGTACCTCAATTCAAGAGGAATTTAATTTCAGTTTCTTGTTTGAATAAATTTGGATATTCGGTTACTTTTAATAAAGTTTTTATTATTAGTAAGAATGACAAAGTTATTTGCAAAGGTACATTGGAAAACGGTCTATACTTCTTGCATAGAAATATCTCTCACTCGTTAGACACAGAAATAACGGAACCTGATCATAAAAGAGTTAAATTATCAAAAGATGAAACCTACCTTTGGCATTTACGCTTAGGTCATATTAACCTTAATAGGATTAAAAGATTGGTAAGTGACGGACCTTTGAGTGACTTAAAGGTTGATGATCTGCCAACTTGTGAATCTTGTTTGGAAGGTAAAATGACCAAAAGGACGTTCTCTGCCAAAGGTGCCAGAGCCACTGAATGTTTAGGATTGATACACACTGATGTATGTGGACCTATGAGCATTCAAGCTAGAGGTGGATATGAGTACTTCATCACTTTCACAGATGATTACTCAAGATTTGGCTATGTGTATCTCATGCGACATAAGTCGGATGCTTTTGACATGTTCAAAGCATTTAAAGCTGAAGTGGAAAATCAGCTTGAGAAACACATAAAAATCTTGAGATCTGATCGTGGTGGAGAATATCTATCTGGAGAGTTTCAGCAATATCTTATTGATAATGGGATAGTTTCTCAGTTTTCTGCACCTGGTACACCTCAACAAAATGGGGTAGCAGAAAGGAGAAATAGAACTCTTTTGGATATGGTTAGGTCTATGTTGAGTTATTCAACACTTCCTATTTCTTTCTGGGGATATACTTTACAAACTGCAATATACATTCTAAACCGAGTACCATCTAAGTCTGTTCCTCAAACACCACATGAGTTGTGGACTGGGCGCAAGCCTAGTTTACAACACTTAAGGATATTTGGATGTCCTGCGCACGTGTTAAAAGGAAAGACAGAAAAGATGGAGTCCCGTTCAGAAACATGTATATTTGTAGGGTATCCGAAAGAAACTAAAGGATATTATTTTTATAGTCCTTCAGATCTTAAAGTATTTGTTTCGACAAATGCTAAATTTCTGGATAAGGACTATATGAATGATTTTGTGCCTAAAAGTAGAATTGTCCTGAATGAGATGTCAGGAGATACAATTCCACGAGAGGTTACACAACCTAACCCAATTGTAAGTTCCGATCCAACACAAGATCAACAACCTACCATTCCTCGTCGTAGTGGGAGGGTTAGAACACAACCCGAAAGATACATCGGTCTGGGAGAATCTGTAGAGAATCTCCCGGACGACGATGATCCCTATACGTACAAGGAAGCTATGGAGGATGTTGATAGTCGCCATTGGCAAAAGGCAATGCAATCCGAGATTGAATCTATGTTCAATAACAAAGTCTGGTCCCTTGTAGACTTGCCTAAAGGGATAAAACCCATTGGGTGCAAGTGGGTATACAAGAGGAAAAGAGGTATGGATGGAAAGGTGGAAACCTTTAAAGCTAGATTGGTAGCTAAAGGGTATACACAGAAAGAAGGTATCGATTACGAGGAAACCTTCTCTCCTGTGGCCATGCTTAAATCCATTAGGATACTCTTATCCATTGCAGCATCTTTAGATCTAGAGATTTGGCAAATGGATGTCAAGACAGCTTTCCTTAATGGAAGTCTTGACGAAAGCATCTACATGATGCAACCAGAGGGATTCATTGAAAAGGGCCAAATAGAAAAGGTATGCAAGTTGCAGAAATCCATATATGGATTAAAGCAAGCATCCAGATCCTGGAACATAAGGTTCGATCAAGCAGTCAAAGGTTTTGGATTTATTCAGAATCTTGACGAACCTTGTGTATACAAGAGGATTAAGGGCGACAAGTTGGTTTTCCTGATTCTTTATGTTGATGATATACTACTCATCGAAAACGATGTAGGTGTATTGACATCAGTAAAAGAATGGTTAGCAAAACAATTTGATATGAAGGACTTAGGAGAAGCAAGTTTTATTCTAGGTATCCAAGTTATAAGGGATAGAAAGAATAGAACGATTGCATTATCCCAAGCTTCATACATAGACAAAATCTTGTCTAGGTTTTCCATGCAGGATTCCAAGAAAGGTATGTTACCTTTCAGACATGGAATCAAGCTTTCTAAGGAACAAGTTCCTAAGAATGAGCATGAAGAGCAATTCATGAGTAGAGTTCCATATGCCTCGGCAGTTGGAAGTCTCATGTATGCAATGCTCTGCACTAGACCAGATATTTGTTTTGCTGTTGGCATAGTTAGCAGGTTTCAATCGAAGCCTGGTCCTGATCACTGGACGGCAGTCAAGCATATTTTCAAGTATCTCAAGAGAATGAGAGATAATATGCTTGTATACTCTGGAGGGGATTTGATTCCCGTTGGGTATACAGATTCTGATTTTCAATCAGATTCTGACTCCAGAAAATCCACATCAGGGGCTGTGTTTACTATTGGAAGAGGAGCAGTTATATGGAGGAGTATCAAGCAATCTTGTATTGCTGATTCCACCATGGAAGCTGAGTATGTTGCTGCATGCGAGGCTGCCAAAGAGGCTGTTTGGCTCCGCCAATTCTTGATAGACTTGGAAGTGGTTCCTAGTGCGAATAAGCAGATCACTATCTACTGTGACAACAGTGGAGCAGTGGCTAATTCGAAAGAACCAAGAAGTCACAAGAGAGGTAAACACATAGAAAGGAAATATCATCTTTTAAGGGAGATTGTTCAAAGAGGTGACGTGACGATTACCAAAATCGCGTCAGCGAAAAATCTAGCAGATCCCTTCACAAAGGCTCTACCTCAGAAGAGTTTCGATGGGCACCTAGAGAATATGGGCTTGAGAGATATGACACATTTGCTATAGCGCAAGTGGGAGATTGTTAGGATTATGCTCAATAGCAAGAGTGTAATAGTGTAATTAACAATCTTATTCATATTAATAAAGTGATTTCTGATTTAAACAAATCTTATAGCATTTATAGTTTAAATATTTGTTAAAGTAAATAATCATAAGGTCTAAAGACTATGAGAAAAGAAGAATTGTTCATACATCTGGATATGTATGTGGTAGACACAATTCTTTAGTTAGTCTTGAATATCGTTCACAACTTAAGTTAAAAGGTTGGGCACCTTTATCTTGTTAAAGTTGTAGAATTCTTTTGCTAGCATTTGAGTGGGATCAAATGAGATATGATGAGTCTAAAATCATCGGAGTGTCTTCGAGCAAAAGGATCTAGTGCACTGGGTGCATTGAACAGGATCACAATGAAATACTTTATCTATAACCGTCAGTAGATAAAAGTAATTTCATTATCAGGACAATCGGAGAGTCTATCTTAATCCTGAGATAAATGATGGACTTATGGTTGCAGGTGATATCATTTGAGCTATCAATGAGTACGATTATATCGCATAGTCTATCCTCGATAGTTTGGTGATATTCATTTGTTAATCGATAGAGGACTTCATTTATAGATATGGACATCGTGGCTCCATTTATTAAATGAGAGTATAATATCATCATATGGATGTTTTGAGGTAATTGGATATTAAATCTCAACGTTGAGTTTTCAATAGTGTCTATTGAAAACATGGCTTCTGGACAAGTCAAAATATCCAAGTTCAAAATGTGGTCATATGAGTAAATATGGTAACTTGGAGAGTTATAGGCGGTTTATGAACTCTTGGCGATTACTGATATTAATCACGAGGATACACTATCTCCAATATGATTGTCTAGGGTATGAATGAGGAAGCATCTTCCTTTTCTGTCTTTATTTAAGAGTTCAATTTTAGCTCTTTAGTGGAATGAGCTAAAATTAATGGATCGGACCTAAGTGAATCATTTGTTGATTGTGATTAGGTTATGTCTATTGGAGCTTAAATTTAGATAGCCCGCCAAGATCCCCAATCCACACGGACTTGCATGGATCACTTGATATATTCTACCGGACCAATTTGGGGTCCATCTAGAATTGCAATTTAATATATTAAGGATATAATTTGCACATTATTTATGTAATGGGCTGCACAATTATATTTATATATTAATGGATGACATGTGGGCTTGTTTCTTTTAGTAAGATTGGGTCTAGTTCACATGTGGGCTTTTTAATTAAAGTCCAAAGGATTAAATGAAATGAGAAAATAATATTTGGGCCCAATATGTGTATGGGGCGGCAACTAGGTTAATAACCTAAAATATTATTTTGTTTTCATTAATTAATTAAATGAGAATTAATTAATTCATTAATTAATTATTTAATTAAGATACAAATCTTTTCTCATTAGGAAATATGTTTCCTAAAGGTATACTATTGGTAGTAGTATAATTAAATAGAAAGACTTGTTTGAAAAGGAAATAAATAATTAGTTTTATTTATTCAAACAGGAAGTCTTTTTATTTTAGTCAAATAAGGAATAAAAGATTATTGAGTTTGATTAGGGTTTGGAAATCTTAAACAAAATAGGAATTAGGGTGCAACTAAATCTCCAATCTTTTAGGAGTAAAAATTGCGGCAACCCTAATTGTTTTTGGTCAAGGATTTCGGTCACCCTAGGTTAAAAATAAGAAGAAAATTTCGGCCACCTATATAATACAACATATAGATTTCGGCCACTACTAGTGCATGTGTGCAGAAAATATTTTTCTTCTTCTTCTTAACTCATAGCAAGAGATCTATTATTCCACTAAGAACAAAAAGAACATAGATTATTCTTTGATTGTATTCTAGTTGCTTATTCATCAATAAGCTTGTGAATACGAAATCGATCAAGGTTCACGCGAGTTTCGATCATTAGATTGAGAACTCAAAAGTGACCGGAATAATCTTAGGTTCTTTTAGATTGTTTTTGTGACTAACGAACAAGAGAGAAAAGTTTGTTTAATCCCATCACAGGTTTGCAATTCAAAGAAAGGGAGACCACGCTCCTAGGTGATCCACGTTCGTGCTAGGATTGAAGATCTTGCGGATTACCATCGACGCAAGTCAATCGGATCACGCGACAAGAGGTATTAAATTCTTTTATTACTTTCTTATATATATATGTTTGATTAATCAAAAGGGTTTAAGGTTCATAGTTGGAAAAATTTTAAAAGCTACCCAAAACTAATTTTTTTTAGTCTCGCTTCCGCTGCGGGTACTACGGTATTTTTCCCTACAGATAGTGGGTGTTCCAGGCACATGACCGGAAACAAGAGTTTCTTTAAAACTCTTGTAATGGAGGATGGTGGATTTGTCACCTTTGGTGATGGGTCTAAGAAAAAAGTTATAGGGAAAGTTAACATATCTATTCCCGAGTTGCCCTCATTGCCCAATGCTCTTTATGTAGATGGCTTGCAAGAAAATCTTATTAGCATATCACACTTAAGTGATGAAGGGCTTTCGGTTATGTTTGGCAAAATTGATTGCTCTATTCTTAAAGAAAATGGGCAAGTTTTGCTGAAAGGCAAGAGATCAAGTGACAATTGTTATTGTCTTGAGTCAAATCTCATCTCTTGTAACTTGTCCACTAGTGAGGAAGTTGAAGTGTGGCACCAAAGACTTGGCCATATGAACTATAGGGACTTGAAAGTCCTTGATAGATTGAATGTAGTTAGAGGCCTTCCCAAGCTTGGGAAAAAGATTGAGGGTGTTTGTGGACCATGCCAACAAGGCAAGCAAACCAAAAGTGTCCACAAGAAAGGCAAATACCTTTCCACCAAAGAACCATTGGAGCTTCTCCATATGGACCTTATGGGTCCCATTCAAACCGAAAGCTTAGGTGGTAGAAGGTACATTCTTGTGGTTATTGATGACTTCTCTAGTTTTACATGGACTTACTTCCTACGGGAAAAGTCCGAAGCCTTTGAGAAATTTAAAATGCTTTGTGTCAAAATTCAAAATGAGAAAACTTCTCACATTAAAAGCATTAAGAAAATTAGAAGTGATCATGGGAAAGAGTTTGAAAATACTAGCTTTGAGAATTTTTGCAATAGTTTAGGCATTTCCCATGAATTTTCGGCTCCTAGGACTCCTCAACAAAATGGAGTTGTTGAGAGGAAGAATAGAGTCCTTCAAGAGATGGCCCGTGTGATGTTGCTTAGCAACAAAGTCCCTAGAAATCTTTGGGCCGAAGCCATTAATACGGCTTGCTACATAGGGAATAGAGTATTCCTTAGGCCCGGGACTAAACAAACATCCTATGAGTTATGGAAGGGTAGAAAACCCAATGTGAGCTATTTCCATATCTTTGAAAGTAAGTGCTATATACTTAATGACCGTGATCAACTTGGCAAATTTGATGCTAAGAGTGATGAGGGTATTTTTATTGGATATGCACTTAATAGCAAGGCCTATAGAGTTTTTAATCTTAAGACTCGAAGTGTGATGGAATCATCAAATGTTGTCTTTGATGATTGTAGGCCAAAACATGATGACCATGAGGAGGATGTTTGTGAGTTAGATGACCTTCCTTTGAAAGAAAGTGGTGAGACTTCAAGTGGTGTGAAGTCAAACCAAGATGAAGAGGATGATTTACCTCTAAATAGAGTTCCTCCATTAGACTCTAATGAACCCGCTCCTTGGGTTAAAAAACTCCATGATAAGGATGATATCATTGGAGAGGTTAGAGAGGGTGTTAGGACTAGACGTCAAATAGCTAATCAAATTAGCTACACTTGTTACACCTCTCAAATAGAACCCAAAAAGGTTGATGAGGCCTTAAATGATGAATATTGGGTTCTTGCCATGCGAGAAGAGCTAAACCAATTTGAGAGAAATGAGGTTTGGACACTTGTTCCTAGACCTAAAAACACCAATGTCATAGGCACTAAATAGGTGTTTAGGAACAAATCCGATGAGGATGGCAACATTGTGCGAAACAAGGCAAGGCTTGTTGCACAAGGATACTCTCAAATTGAGGGTATTGACTTTGAGGAGACTTTTGCTCCCGTTGCCCGCTTAGAGTCCATTACGTTAGGATTATGCTCAATAGCAAGAGTGTAATATTGTAATTAACAATCTTTTTCACATTAATAAAGTGATTTCTGGTTTAAACAAATCTTATAGCATTTATAGTTTAATAATTGTCAAAGTAAATAATCATAAGGTCTAAAGACTATGAGAAAAGAAGAATTGTTCGTACATCTGGATATGTATGTGGTAGACACAATTCTTTAGTTAGTCTTGAATATTGTTCACAACTTAAGTTAAAGGTTGGGCACCTTTATCTTGTTAAAGTTGTAGAATTCTTTTGCTAGCATTTGAGTGGGATCAAATGAGATATGATGAGTCTAAAATCATCGGGGTGTCTTCGAGCAAAAGAATCTAGTGCACTGGGTGCATTGAACAGGATCACAATGAAATACTTTATCTATAACCGTCAGTAGATAAAAGTAATTTCATTATCAGGACAATCGGAGAGTCTATCTTTATCCTGAGATAAATGATGGACTTATGGTTGCAGGTGATATCATTTGAGCTATCAATGAGTACGATTATATCGCATAGTCTATCCTCGATAGTTTGGTGATATTCATTTGTTAATCGATAGAGGACTTCATTTATAGATATGGACATCGTGGCTCCATTTATCAAATGAGAGTATAATATCATCATATGGATGTTTTGAGGTAATTGGATATTAAATCTCAACGTTGAGTTTTCGATAGTGTCTATTGAAAACATGGCTTCTGGACAAGTCAAAATATCAAAGTTCAAAACGTGGTCATATGAGTAAATATGGTAACTTGGAGAGTTATAGGCGGTCTATGAACTCTTGGCGATTACTGATATTAATCACGAGGATACACTATCTCCAATATGATTGTCTAGGATATGAATGAGGAAACATCTTCCTTTTCTGTCTTTATTTAAGAGTTCAATTTTAGCTCTTTAGTGGAATGAGTTAAAATTAATAGATCGGACCTAAGTGAATCATTTGTTGATTGTGATTAGGTTATGTCTATTGAAGCTTAAATTTAGATAGCCCGCCAAGATCCCCAATCCACACGGACTTGCATGGATCACTTGATATATTCTACCGGACCAATTTAGGGTCCATCTAGAATTGCATTTAATATATTAAGAATATAATTTGCACATTATTTATGTAATGGGCTGCTCAATTATATTTATATATTAATGGATGACATGTGGGATTGTTTCTTTTAGTAAGAATGGGTCTAGTTCACATGTGGGCTTTTTATTTAAAGTCCTATGGATTAAATGAAATAAGAAAATAATATTTGGCCCAATATTTTATATGGGGCGGCAAGGTGACTTAATAACCTTAAATATTATTTTGTTTTCATTGTTTAATTAAATAAGAATTAATTAATTTATTAATTAATTGTTTAATTAAGAAACAAATCTTTTCTGATTAGGAAATATGATTCCTATTGGTATACTATTGGTAGTAGTATACTTAAATTAAAAGACTTGTTTGACAAGGAAATAAATAATTAATTTTATTTATTTAATCAAATAAGAAGTCTTTTTATTTTAGTCAAATAAGGAATAAAAGATTTATGAGTTTGATTAGGGTTTGGAAGTCTTAAACTAAATAGGAATTAGGGTGCAATACAAACTCTGGTGTGTTTGAGGATTGCGGCAACCCTAATCTTTTTTGGTAGAGAATTCGGCCACCCTTAAAAGAAAAAGAAGAGAATTTCGGCCGGCAAGGGTTTTGTGTGCAGAATTTTTATTTTTCTTCTTCTTCTCAACTCATAGATAGAGAGCTTTTATTCTACTAAAAACTAAAGAAAACATAGATTATTCTTTGATGGTATTCTATTTGCTTATTCTTCAATAAGCTTGTGAATACTACATCGATCAAGGTTCACGCGAGTTTCAATCACAAGATTGAGAACTCAAAAGTGACCGGAATAATCTTAGGTTTCTCTTGATTGTTTTTGTGACTAACGAATCAGAGAAAAGTTTGTTTTATCCAATCACAGGCTTGCAATTCAAAGAAGAGGGAGACCACGCTCCTAGGTGATCCACGTTCATGCTAGGATTGAAGATCTTGCGGATTACCATCGACGTAAGTCAATCGGATCACGCGACAAGAGGTATTCATCTTTTGTTATTTATTATATATCTTTAATTAATCAAAAGGGTTTAAGGTTCATAAAAATGGAAAAATTTTAAAAGCTACTAAACTATTTTTTTTAGTCTCGCTTCCGCTGCAGGTATATTTTTCCCTACACATTAGGCTTCTCTTGTCCATTTCTTGTGTGTACAAGTTCAAATTACACCAAATGGATGCTAAGAGTGCCTTCCTCAATGGCTTTTTGCATGAGGAATTGTTTGTTGAGCAACCCAAGGGATTTGTGGATCCACACCACCCCTCTCATGTCTATCGCCTCAAAAAGGCTTTATATGGGTTGAAATAAGCACCAAAGGCTTGGTATGAGCGCCTCACTCTCTATCTTGTTGACAATGGCTACTCTAGAGGTAGTGTTGACAAGACATTGTTCATCAAGTGCACTAAAGATGAGCTATTCATAGCTCAATTTTATGTTGATGACATTGTTTTTGGTTCCACCAACAACTTGAAAGTTCAATAATTTGTTGATGTCATGTCTCATGAGTTTGAGATGAGCATGGTTGGTGAACTAAATTACTTCCTAGGCTTGCAAATTAAGCAAATGCATGATGGGATCTTCATATCCCAAGCTAAATATGCAAAGAGCCTAGTGAAGAAGTTTGGCCTTGAGAATGCCAAACATTGTGACACACCCATGAGCACCACCTTGAAACTAAGCAAAGATGCTAGTGGAAAGGATGTGGAGCAAAGTCTATATCGTGGCATGATAGGGAGCTTGCTTTACTTGACCGCAAGTAGGCCCGATATAGTATTTAGTGTGGGTGTTCGTGCTAGGTACCAAGCTAATCCCAAGGAATCTCACCTTGTTGCGGTAAAGAGGATCATTCGGTTTGTGAATGGTACCTCAAACCATGGGATTTGGTACTCTTTTGACACTAATCCAAGTCTTGTTGGATATAGTGATGCCGATTGAGCGGGAAATTGTGATGATAGGAAAAGTACATCGGGCGGTTGCTTCTTCCTTGGAAACAATTTGGTTTCTTGGTTTTGTATGAAACAAAACTCAATTTCCCTATCCACGGCCGAGGCAGAATACATTGCCGCCAGTAGTGCTTGTACTCAATTGACGTGGATGAAACAAATGCTAGCCGACTATGGCTTGGAGCAAGGTACTCTTACTTTATTTTGTGATAACATGAGTGCCATAAACATTTCTAAGAATCCCGTCCAACATTCTAGGACCAAGCACATTGACATTAGACACCACTTCATAAGAGAGCTAGTTGAGAGTAAAATCATTGAATTGGAACATGTGGGAACAAATGACCAAATAGCGGATTTGTTTACAAAACCCTTAGACACTCTTAGATTTGGGAACCTTAGCAAGTCTATTGGGATTTGTCACTTGGGTTGAAGTGGTTTGTCTTGACCCCATATGGAAGCTCAAGCAAAGAGAGCAAAGTTGCATGAACATACATTGTGCTACATTGAAATATTTTATGCCTCTTATTTAATTGCTTGAGATGATTGGTTGTACATGCTTATATGTATTTTTCTTAATAAGTGTGATTTATTGACTTGCTTGCAAACCATGTCATACTTATACTCAAACATGCATTTTTGGAATAGGAAATGTACTTTGGAAGTACTTGATGAATGACCTTTAGTTGATTCCTATGACATGATGATTCTTTTTGTTGACTTGCTTATAAGTGAAAAATATCCTATGCTAAATTGCTTTATCGTGAATGAAAAATTTGTGTGTAAAAGCAAACTTTGAGACTTCAATCAATAAGGATATTTATATCCATTGTCTCTCCCTCTTTATTTGTAGAACAAGGCTACTATCATACGGGAATCTCACCCGGAAAAATCAAATAAGGTGCAAAGTCGCCCATGTCTTGTTTTGCTTATAAAGTTGGATATAGTTGCGTGTTGAAATTTGAAATGTCTAAACTCTATATCCGTATCTTTTTCCATGCAAAGGGTGAAATTGGTTTGAATTCTTTTAGGAAACCCTTGTTGTTTGCTTTGCCAAATACCATTGCTTTTGAGCTTGAATGCAACATGTCTTGCATGTAAAGCATCCTTGTCGCACATTTCTCTTAAAATAAAACTCCTTGAATCTCTCTTACTTAATTGAGGTGCATAAAATTGCTTATATGATTATGCATATGTGTTTGTGCTACAAGCTCTCCTTGCTAATGCTTACCTATTAGGGAAGACTCCCTTTGCCTATCTCATGACAAAAAGGGGGAGTAAGGTTGGGGGAGAAGAGAAAAAAAAAATTTGGCATTGCATTTAGGGGGAGTTGAGAGTGAGAGAGTAACCTATGTTGGGAGTTGATGCATTTAGGGGGAGTTGCATTGCATTGCATGATTACATTAATTGATTGTATTTTTTTTGGCAATTACAATTTCTTTTGTTCAAGCACCTCTCACACTCTTGCTCTTGAAAGGTATATTTCTTGTTGATTGTGTGTAGGTTGGAATTTTCTACAAGCTTGGAAATGTCTTGAAGATGTTCAAGTCTTAGTCTAGGGCTTAATTGTAATGTAGAAAATTTTATTGACCAACAATATTTTTTGTTTTTGTGAGGTTGCTTGTGAGTGGTGATTTTGTCACGAAATAGCCAAAGGGGGAGATTGTAAGTGCCTCACTCTTTGATTGGCTTATTTCGTTGATAAAAATCACAATGGGGATCTATCTTGTAAGGGTAGCTTAGGATTGAAGTTTTTCTTCTCAATTGCTTAAGGACCTCATTGTGGATTTCAAGAGCTTCATGGAAGGTAACCACTTGATCTTGACTCTTTATGTGAAGAGATTTAGTTGCACACACACACAAATTTCATGATCTTATGTTCTATATTCTTTGTTGTGTGATTTGTGTTGTTGCATATTACTTTTCATGCATGATCACTCTATCATTGTGTATTTATTCTTTGGCATATTTATTGGCCTTGGAAGTTGCTTGAACGCTTTTATAGAGGTCAATTTTTTTCCTCAGACCACTCCCAGGACCGCTGTGATTTTCTTCGCAGCGCTAGGACAGCGGTTCGCGGACAGTGGAGACCGCTCCCAGTGCCACTCCCGGACCGCTGAGCGGTGGCCTTAGCAGAGAAGACCGCTGCCCGACCACTGCCGCTTTGGCAGCGGTACGGCAGCGGTCCTCTGCGACGGTTCGTGTCTTGGTTTCAAACGACGTCGTTTTGCTCTGCCTCTTATATATATATGTCTTGTTTGCCTTGGCTCATTTTTTAGTGAGAGCAAATATTACACTTTTGAGAGTCTTTTGAGTTGCTTCTAAGCTAAGGTATCAAGAACACTTTTTTATCTCTCAAAACATCAAAACCCATCATTCTTGCATGATTCATTCATCATCTAGTATGTTCTAGTATGATTCTCTTAGGGTTTTCATCTTTACTTACATGACTTGTAGTTAGAACATCTCTTGCATCATGTCACATGTTCTCTCTCTACAAGATTGCTTATTTATTACTTGAATAGGTTCAAGATTGCTCCTTTATGACTTGACTTAGGTTCAAGATTGTGTTATTGTGTTTTGTGAGTTGTATTGTGGTAGATATTGCATATAGGACTCTGTTTGTCTATTTTGTTATGTTTTATGCATGCCACTTAGTAAGATGATATCTAGGAATGTTTAACATGTTCATCCATGCCTAGATAAGCTAAAATGTCTAACCTTGCATTTTGAGCATCTTGAATAATGCACATATTCACACTAGGTAGTTTTATCTCTTCATTTAGAGTCAAGTCTTGTATTTGCCTTGTTGGTAGTTTGCAAGCATGAACTAGGTTCACTTCTAAAGGCCCGTGGGTAGCAAAGACGGATTAGTGATCTTAGGTGTGATGCGGTTAACCTAGATTGTAATCGTATTTGCAAGTAGTGGATTGAGGTTCTAGTGTGGCACACTAAACAGCCCGTGGTTTTTTCCCCATGTGGGTTTCCACGTAAAAATCATGTGTTATTTACTTTCCACTTTCTCTACTCATGATTTCATTTGTTGACTAGTTGGGGTTATTTTGTAATCCTGATTAATCTCGAAAATTGGTAAAAAGGGATTATAATCTATTCACCCCCCCCCCCCCCCCCCCTCTAGATTATATTAGGACTCATTTATATTTATTTTCAACTTGTAACCATAAGTCCATCATTTATCTCAGGATTAAGATAGACTCTCCGATTGTCCTGATAATGAAAAGACTTTTATCTATTGACGGTTCTAGAAATATTATTTCATTGTGATCCAGTTCAATGCACTCAGTGCACTAGATTCTTTTACTCGAAGACCCTTCAATGATTTTAGACTCATCATTACACATTTGATCCCACTCAAATGCTAGCAAAAGAATTCTACAACTTTAACAAGATAAAGGTGTCCAACCTTTAACTTAAGTTGTGAACGTTATTCAAGACTAACTAAAGAATTGTGTCTACCTCATACAAATCCAGATGTAAGAACAATTCTTCTTTTCTCATAGTCTTTTGACCTTATGATTATTTACTTTGACAATTATAATTATAAATGCTATAAGATTTTGTTAAAACAGAAATCACTTTATTAATATGTAAGATTGTCAAGTACAATATTACACTCTTGCTATTGAGCATAATCCTAACCCTAGGAAAATTTTAGATTTAGTCATTTTAGTGTTGTGTCTTATTTGTTTTATTTTGTGTTTTGCTCGAGGACGAGCAAAGGTTTTGTTTGGGGATGTTTGATTATGCTAAATAGGTTGTATATTTCGGCCCTCATTACGATATCCTTTTTTTCGTTGTCTTGCATTTTAGCGTCTCTTATGGGCTATTTGTTTGTAATTGCAGACATTCGTACATTTCTAGTGTTAGAAGCGGAATGCTGGACTTTCGGGCAAAAAGGAACCAAAAGATGCAAAAAGAAGGTCAAAAGCCATCAGAAGCTCCAATAGTGCGAGTCAATGCTGGTCCCAACCGTACTCCACCCGCACTCTTGCTAGAATCCAGGAGCTGAATCCTTGAAGAATCGATAAAGTGCATATACAGTGCTGTTCCCACCCGTACTGGACCCGCACTCTGCACTTTCCAGCATTGCCAAGGACGGGTTTTTAGGCCATTTTTTAGGGATAATTTGGTCCTTTCATGCCTAAATCGTTCCCTAACCTCCTAAGCCTATAAATATACCATCTTCTTGACAAGAGAAGAATCTCTTAACCTAAAAATAACCTAGAAATCCTCTCTTCTACACTTCATCTTCTTCACACAACAAGAGAGAGATAAAGACCTTCAAAGGCATCCATGGAGGTTTTCCTCCATGGATGTCTCACCATCACCACCTTCCATATACAACCACCCATCTTTGGAGGAGATTCATGAGGAAAGAGTCATCTTCTCTTGTCTATGAGGAGGAGGATTTTCAATGGAGCTTGGAGATCCGAGATGACAATTGGATTCCTTTCCGAGCTTGAAGATCCGAGATTGACACCTTAGGTTTTCTCTTTTACTATTCTCTTGTATTTTCTTTATTTCATGTGTATCCCCATTAGGGAAATATGTGAACCTAACACTAGTTCTATTTATTTGATTAACTTGTATTTAATATTTTCAAGTATTGTCTGATTCAATTGCTTTGTATTGATTCTTGACTTGTGTTGAATAGGTTTGACAACCCTCCTAGATGCATGTTTAGGGATATCTCTTGTCTTTACATTCATGGCATGTAGAGTAGAAATTGATATGTGTTCATGATTGGGATTAGGAGTAGATTAATGTAATTTAGGAGTAGATTAATCAAACATCCCTTGATTTGGATTGAGAATTAGGGTTAATTGTGTATGTTGATGGATATTTCGAAATGCATGTTTTGGATTGATTTGAGTGTTTGAGAATTAGGGTTAATTGTGTACATCAACTCTCAACCTTGATTATGCTCTTAATTGTTTGGGCAAAATTCATGATGAGTATATACCATGCCATTGTGGATTTCGGTTTTATAGACATTCATGCTTTATATGACCCTTGGTCATTGCTCACGCGATACACCCTCAGTGAGTAGTGATCAAGGGTCTGAATTTACACTTAATGCTTTCATTATATGGTTATTGCTTACACGTGATGGGTGAGTAGCGATCGTTGGTCGACCCTTTAATATTCTCTTAGGCTACCCTCGGTCGTTGCTCGCAAGATACACCCTTGGTAAGTAGTGATCGAGGGTCGGCCTTTATGCTTAATGCAGTCCTTTTATGGTCATTGCTCACGTGATACACCCTCAGTGAGTAGCAACCAAGGACAAGGGGACTCTCCCCATTTCCATATTTAGAGGTCGTATAAAAGGCTAGGTTGAACCCAATCTTGTGGTGTTTTATACGGTTGGTTTTTATAAGTGGCACAAATGCCATGGTTGTCATGAGTACATTGTGTGTCCATCTATTTCTCTCTCCAAGCCATCTTTATTTTTGTAACTTAGGGTATTTGCCTTTAAGAGTAGGTTAATTTAGTTAGAAGTATATTAACTTAGAAAGGCAAGCACCCGGTTACATTTCTATCCTTAGTTATCTTTTATTTTTCTTATCTCATTTCCATTCCGTCACACACACATGAACATGCTTACACTTCACACACACCACTCTCACCCTTGCCATGTTCCCATTTACATTGCTCTCAATAATCACTAAAACATGAAACGATCGACGGATGACACCTCGCTGTGGACGATACCCTCGCTTACCGCTTTACTAGTTTTCAAAACTTTAGAGCACATTGTGTAGGACAACTTTATAAATTCTTTTGAATTCACAATTTGATAACGACAAAAAAAAGTGTGTTCACCTTACACATGGATCAGTCATTAATGCAAGCGTGCCAGAGGGAGACTTCCTCCTAGATAGTTAAAGCCAGCTAAGCAGGAAGGGTAAAATCTTTCATATGTTCCACGTATCCTGACCCCAACATCGGCTATGTGCCGGTATTCAAGTCAGGGGAGACTTTTGTTAACGTCTAAAAATGGCAAGGGTCTAAAGAAGAATTTTTCATCCACACCATGACTATTTGAAGTAGAAAGACACTATAGGAAATATCCCGCTACCCTGGGAATGAGCCAGACTGATACGTCTAGATAGACTTGCTACATATCCAAATCAAGATCAAGAGACATCTAGATCCTCAAGTACTAGGAAACAGAGAAGTTAAGATCCTAAAGACCCTGCTACTTCAACATCCAGGTACCCCGGTACTGCCTTATCCAGTGTCCCGGTACCTCGATATCCCGGTACATAAGGAATATGAAACAAATAACTCGAGGTGTGTTCTAATATATTAATATCAATCTAGAGGGGGGGTGAATAGATTTTAACGATATTATCCAATTTTCGCGTTAAGTCAATATATCGAAAATGCCCCAATCTAGTCAAAACAATAACAAGTGTAATATGGGGCGGAATTATAAATGACACTTGATTTTTACGTGGAAACCCTCATGGGAAAAACCACGGGCTGTATAGTGCGCCACACTCGAACCTCGAATCCACTAAATGTGAAATGATTACAACCTAATCCCGATCAATAATCATCACACCTACCTAATCCCGGTATGAGTGAACCTAGTCCAATTGCTTGTGTGACCACCTAATCCCGGTGTCCGACCTAATCCCGGTCTATCACAACAAGACTTCAATTGCTTGCGATCTAAGCAACCTAATCCCGGAAGCTACACGCAAGACTTACTTCTCAATGAAGAGATTACAACCTATGTGAATATATGATGATATTCAATGAGCAAATAAAGCTAGGTAACCTTAGATGCTTATCTAGGATGATTAGATAACAATTAATGCAATCCTAGATGTCAATAGCTAAATGACATGTCATAAAGCTTAGCAAATCATAGATAAAATATCCTAGATGTTGCTATCACAATACATCACACAAACATGTCAACACAACAATCTCTATTTTGTATCTAGAATATATTCTAAGAGCATACAAATAATATAAGAGATTTCTTTGATAAATAAAACACTAAACTTAGATGAGATTAGTGAAGAACATACCAAAGGATGTGTGTTGACCAAAACCCATGCAAGCAAGCATCCTAACTATGCTAGAAAATGCTAGATGATATTTAGATGCATATGAGAAAGGTTTTGAGTGTGTAAAAATGAGTTCTTGATTTGATTTTCTCTCAAATATCTCTCTTTCAAGTTTAGGGTTCTTTTAGAGTCAGAGAACTAAGTTAGAGAAATGAGAAAGTATGATATTTATAGGCATCAAGAACAGGGCAAGTGAAAAGACCAAAATGCCCTTGAAATCACCGATCGGTGGTTTCATTCTGCGGTCGTGGCCGCAGAATGTAACCGCCGAATTGAACCCGAGAAGCAGGGGATTATTCGGCGACCAGATTCGGCGGTCAAGCAAAACCGCCGATCAAAACCCGAAATGAAACCGACCTTAAAATATCTGATTCGGCGATTTCAATTCGGCGGCCAGGCCGCCGATTAAACCGCAGAATCAAACCCGAGAATAATAAATGCATCAGGTCAATTCGGCGGTTTCGATTCGGCGGCCTGACCGCCGATCGTAACCGCGGATCCAATCCAGAGCTTTCTGGAATCAAACGGCGGTTTCATTCGGCGGTCGTGGCCGCCGATCAAACCGCCGTTTCACCAATGATGGTGAAACCAAGGGAGAAGCCAAGGGCATTCTCCGAAGGCGATCTTCGCGCAAAACCAAGCACATTATCGTGCAAGCGCGGACGTTTCCGAACATATTCGGGAAACGAATTACACGACACAAACAAACACACAACAAGATATAATCAAACAAAGTGCTAGTGTGTAATGTGACATGTGAAGAGAATGCACACATATGCAAGTATGCTAAGTGTGTGTGTGCTTCTAGATCTCTTCAAAGAAAACTAAGCACAAGAAATATACCTTTGAGTGCTTGTCACCATGAGGTCTTGAATAGGGCCTTTGATGTTGGTCTTCCATCACCTAATCTACCCTTACAATTCAAACCCCAACTTGTGGTTTGTCCACGAAATAAGCCAATCAATAATGGGAATCCTTACAGAATACGAGTACCATGACCCTGCAAGATATAGGATATTCGGGTACCTCGACCCATCCTAGAATCGGTCTACGAGGCAATAGAAGAACGAGATAAAAGGGAGACTATCAAGGAAGAAATGGACTAGTAAACCAGAATCAAGCTCTAAAAAAGACGGTATATGCCAACATTTAAACACAAGGAAAGTTGACTTCTCCCATCACCTTTAAAGCTCCACTTTCAAGGGGATTAGTCAACACTATCAAGATTGCCTATAAGGATTCCCATTATTGATTGGCTTATTTCGTGGACAAACCACATATTGGGGTTTGAATTGTAACGGTAGATTAGGTGTTTGAAGATCAAGCTCAAAGGCCCTTTTCAAGACCTCAAGGTGACAAGCACTCCAAAGGTACATTCTTTAGTGCTTATTTTTCTTTAAAGAGATTTAGAAGCACACACACACTTATCATGCTTACATATGTGTGCATTCTTTTCACATGTCACATTTCACACTAGCACTTTGATAGTATATCTTGTTATGTGTTTATGTGTCTTGCAATTCGTTTCCTGAATGTGTTGTAGGGAAAAATATACCCGCAGCGGAAGCGAGACTAAAAAAAATAGTTTGAGTAGCTTTTAAATTTTTTTCCTTTTATGAACCTTAAACCCTTTTAATAAATTAAAGATATATAATATATAAAACAAAAGATTAATACCTCTTGTCGCGTGATCCGATTGACTTACGTCGATGGTAATCTGTAAGATCTTCAATCCTAGCACGAACGTGGATCACCTAGGAGCGTGGTCTCCCTTTCTTTGAATTGCAAACCTGTGATCGGATATAACAAACTTTTCTTTTATTCGTTAGTCACAAAACAATCAAAAGAAACCTAAGATTATTCCGGTCACTTTTGAGTTCTCAATCTTAAGATTGAAACTCGCGTGAACCTAGATCGATGTAGTATTCACAAGCTTATTGATGAATTAGCAATAGAATACCATCAAAGAATAATCTATGTTTCTTTTTGTTTTAGTAGAATAAAAGCTATCTTTCTATGAGTTGAGAAGAAGAAGAAAAATAAAATTCTGCACACCAAATTCTTAGTGTGGCCGAAAATTATAAGTATCCTTATATATGTGGCCAAAAATTTTCTCCTTCTTTTTGCACTAGGGTGGCCGAAATCTCTAGTCCAAATTAAACTAGGGTTGCCGCAATCCTTAACCAAAAAAGAGTTCGAATTGCACCCTAATTCCTTTTTTGTTTTAGACTTCCAAACCCTAATCAAACTCATAAATCTTTTATTCCTTATTTGACTAAAATAAAAGACTTCTTATTTGATTAAATAAATAAAATTAATTATTTATTTCCTTGTCAAACAAGTCTTTTAATTTAAGTATACTACTACCAATAGTATTCCAATAGGAATCATATTTCCTAATCAGAAAAGATTTGTTTCTTAATTAAACAATTAATTAATTCTTATTTAATTAAATAATGAAAACAAAATAATATTAAGGTTATTTAACCACCTTGCCGCCCCATATAATAATATTGGGCCAAATATTATTTTCTTATTTCATTAAATCCATAGGACTTTAAATAAAAAGCCCAAATGTGAACTAGACCCATTCTTACTAAAAGAAACAAGCCCACATGTCATCCATTAATATATAAACATAATTGAGCAGCCCATTACATAAATAATGTGCAAATTATATTCTTAATATATTAAATGCAATTCTAGATGGACCCTAAATTGGTCCGGTAGAATTTATCAAGTGATCCATGCAAGTCCGTGTGGATTGGGGATCTTGGCAGGCTATCTAAATTTAAGCTTCAATAGACATAACCTAATCACAATCAACAAATGATTCACTTAGGTCCGATCCATTAATTTTAACTCATTCCACTAAAGAGCTAAAATTGAACTCTTAAATAAAGACAGAAAAGGAAGATGTTTCCTCATTCATTCCCTAGACAATCATATTGGAGATAGTGTATCCTCGTGATTAATATCAGTAATCGCCAAGAGTTCATAGATCGCCTATAACTCTCCAAGTTACCATATTTACTCATATGACCACGTTTTGAACTTGGATATTTTGACTTGTCCAGAAGCCATGTTTTCAATAGACACTATCGAAAACTCAACGTTGAGATTTAATATCCAATTACCTCAAAACATCCATATGATGATATTATACTCTCATTTGATAAATGGAGCCACGATGTCCATATCTATAAATGAAGTCCTCTATCGATTAACAAATGAATATCACCAAACTATCGAGGATAAACTATGCGATATAATCGTACTCATTGATAACTCAAATGATATCACTTGCAACCATAAGTCCATCATTTATCTCAGGATTAAGATAGACTCTCCGATTGTCCTGATAATGAAATTACTTTTATCTACTGACGGTTATAGATAAAGTATTTCATTGTGATCCTGTTCAATGCACCCAGTGCACTAGATTCTTTTGCTCGAAGACACTCCGATGATTTTAGACTCATCATATCTCATTTGATCCCACTCAAATGCTAGCAAAAGAATTCTACAACTTTAACAAGATAAAAGTGCCCAACCTTTAACTTAAGTTGTGAACAATATTCAAGACTAACTAAAGAATTGTGTCTACCACATACATATCCAGATGTATGAACAATTCTTCTTTTCTCATAGTCTTTAAACCTTATGATTATTTACTTTGACAATTATTAAACTATAAATGCTATAAGATTTGTTTAAAACAAAAATCACTTTATTAATATGAAAAAGATTGTTAATTACATTATTACACTCTTGCTATTGAGCATAATCCTAACATGTGTTCGAAAATGTCTGCGCATGCACGATAATGTGCTTGGTTTTACGTGAAGACCGCTCACGGAGAATGCCCTTGGCTTCTCCATTTTTGGTGAATCAGCGGTTACGATCGGCGGCCTGGCCACCGAATTGAAACCGTCGATCAGACCTGATGCATTTAATTCTCGGGTCTGATTCTGCGGTTAGATCGGCAGTTACGAAACAGCCGATGCTCCCCTGTTTCTCTCAGGACCAATTCGACGGTAGTGATCGATGGCTTGGCCGAATGAAACCGCTGATCGTGCGTTTTCAGGGGCAATCTTGTCTTTTCACATGCCCTGTTCTTGATGCCTATAAATATCATACTTTCTCTATTCTCTAATTGAGTTCTCTGACTCTAAAGAACCCTAAGCTTCAAAGAGAGATACTTGAGAGAAAATCAATCAAGAACTCATTTTTATACGCTCAAAACCACATACATGTGCATCAAAGATCATCTAAGCATTTTCTAGCATAGTTAGTTTGCTTATTTGAATGGGTTTTGCTCAACACACATCCTTTGGTATGTTCTTCACTAATCTCATCTAAGTTTAGTGTTGTATTTATCAAAGAAATCTCTTATATTATTTGTATGCTCTTAGAATATATTCTAGATACAAAATAGAGATTGTTGTGTTGACATAATTGAGTGTTGTATTTTGATAGCAACATCTAGGTTATTGAATCTATGATCTGCTAAGCTATTTGACATGTCATTTAGCCATTGATATCTAGGGTTACATTTATTGCCATCTAATCATCCTAGATAAGCATATAGAGTTGCCTAGCTCTCATTGCATTTGTTGAGTATTTATATATATTCACATAGGTTGTAATCTCTTCATTGAACAATAAGTCTTGCGTGTAGCTTCTGGGATTAGGTTGCTTAGATCGCAAGCAATTGAAGTCTTGTGTGATAGACCGGGATTAGGTGGTCACACAAGCAAAATGGACTAGAGCCACTTTTAAAGGCCCGCATGGTAGAAGTGGGGGGTTATAGATCGGAGTGTTAGACGAGGTCTACATAGTTTATAAACTCCATTTCAATTAGTGGATTTCAAGGTTCGAGTGTGGCGCACTATACAGCCCGTGGTTTTTCCCGTGAGGGTTTCCACGTAAATAACAAGTGTCATTTATAATTCCACACCATATTACACTTGTTATTTTTATTGACTAGATTGGGTATTTTCGTAATATTGACTAACGCGAAAATTGGGTAAATTTGTTAAAATGTATTCCCCCCCCCCCCCCCCCCCCCCCTAGATTAATATATTAAACACACCCGGGTTAATTTGTAAACTTTCATCGCCAAAGAAGGAAACGAAATAACTCTATTATGGGAACCATTCCCGCTCTTGAAATAAGGCCACCATTAACGTCCCGTTGATTGCTTAATTGATTGATTGATTATCAGAATAATGAGCAAGAAACAGGACCCATAAATAAGAGAAGACTCTCGACTGAGAGGGGATCGAAAAAATAGACTTTCGACCGACACCTTACAACCCTTTTTTCCACTTTTCGACTAGCATGAGATCACCATCACCAACCGTGTCTTGAAGTTCCATACCTAAACTTCCCAGAAACCCTCCATTTTTTGTACTGTATCATTATGTCGTGTAAATCACTGTATCTTTATCAATAAAACAATGTTATTTCTCCATTTTGATAGGTACTCTATGTTAACGGGAATTTGACCCCATTAACATTTTCCTACTAACACTTCATATTAACCGTTGGATTTATCAACCACTGGATTGTAGGTGATTGATTTGTCCAAAATGAGGTCGGGCTTAATGGAGAATATGCCCAAATCTTATTTCATTTATGATGTTTCGTTGTTCGTTGTTGGGCAATTAGAGCCAACTCCCCTTTTCGGCTATTATCCGGCGAGCAGCTATTTTAATGGGCAAGTTGCTATTGTTGTACGTACGGTCTATCGAGCTGATGTGGATACTTAACCCTTTGAATCCGAGTTTCGTGCTGACATGTTGTATCAAATAAAATTAACCCAAACAAAGATAAAAGATTTACCGTATAAACCTAGTTTGACAATGAATAAAAATCCTTAAAGGATTTAAATGACTGAAGCAAGTAATTTAAAGCTACCTGAAGTTTTATATATTGAAATTAAACAAAAAGAATGCATGTAATGAACATGCCTCGGTGAATATTTTATAGAAAAAATCACCAAATTTAAAATAAAAAATATACATGTTAATTGTTTGAAGTTTATTAAAACTTCTGATGAGATTATAAATTATACTTATCTAATGAAGCATCTTATATTATTATATTCAATCTTGGCCAATAGATTGAATATTATTCTATTAACATAATCATACATGAATTAGCATAAATAGAAGAAAAAGTCTCGAAGCACTTTTACATGGATAAAACTAATCCATTGAATACTTTGGTGGTTATTACAGATTATATTATTCAAAGTGGAGTATATTTCATTTATATTATATTGGAAACAATGAAGAATTCGATGGTTCTGCAGTACCAAACCTTTGTAATTGATAAAACAACATGATGGTGTTTATGAAAGATGCAATATTTTTACAAAATATTGAACATCCACATCGGAATGAGGGGAGTGTATTTATTAAGGGGAGTTACCGATTTAGTCTTTTTCCTTCACTTAGTTTTTATGCCATAAGTTTGTTACTAGTAAGGTTTTAAGGAGTCGGTTTTGTACCTTAAATATCTCCAAAGGTTAATTTGATATATAGATGAATAATGTATTTTTTTTTCCTATGTTAGTTTTTTTTTTTTTTTTTTCCCATTAGGTTTTTATTAGCAAAGGTTTTAATGAGACATATTCTCTATATGATGGACATCCAAGGGGGAGTGTTATGAAATTATAATCTAAGTGGATGTCCACATTCATAGAATGCATACAAGTAAATTACAAACTCTTTATCTCCCCACCGTCTCCCTTAAATCCCAAATTTTATAATCCAATTTATGATCATTATGGAGTGTTATGATCATATTGCCTTTTCATTTTGAAACCATTACATTGTCACTAAATTGTAAGGCTATAAAAGGAGCCTTTACTTATTGTATTTGTAACTTGAGAAGTATTAAGGAATAAAGGAACTCTCTTTTATCTTTGGCCATTTTTCTATCTTCCTCTAATTTAAGTTTATGTTTTATTTTCTTATTTATTATTTTATAACAAAGTCAATTTTTTTTACTTTTCATATAAGATGTTTTTTAAACTTAATTTAAGGTTTAAGTTACAAAAACAAACAACACAAATCGCTTAATTTAAGTCCTTAATCAAATTAAGATATAAGTGGTGAAAATCAAACAGCCCATAACATTCATAATCAATTCAAGGGGTAATTGCACAAACACCCTTGAAGTTTGGTATAATTGCACTCATATGGCAATTTTAGACATAATTAAACAACATTCACTAACCTTTGAAAAATATTGCACTAGCATCCCCTGTTGTTAGCTCTTAACGGTTGGGGGTAATATGATCTTTTTTCACTAAAATTTTTATATATAAAAAAAACTAATAAACAATTATTATTTTTAAAATATTTTTAAAAAAAAAATGAAAGATGGAGATTTCTCCAAATCTCTAGATCTCCATCTGGAGAAAACTCCATCTCAAATAAGATTGAGTTTGATGGAGCGATCACTCCGTCTTTGGTTTGAAGATGGAGCATTGGCTCCATCTTAGAGAGATGGAGTATTGCGTGCGACGCTCCTATCATACCAGAGATGGAATCGCCATCTCTGGTTGTGTAGCAACCAGAGATGGAGTTAATTGCTCCATCTCTCCATCAAGCTGGTCTAGGGTGACTTGTAGTTCTCTAGTTGTAGATGGTGTCGTTTTCGTTTTGTGCAAGTTGGTGGGCTTGGTGTATTTGTGGTGTTGTCTTCAGGTGGTTTTGTGGGTCCCTCGAGTAGTTGTTGTGTTTTTCTTTGTTTTTTTGGGGCTCTTGTCCTTGCTTCCTGGTGGTTGTTCTCCCCTGTTTCTTGTGTTTGCCTTTGAGGGCCTCTTTTAATGAATCTGCCGCTCAAAAAAAAAAATGGAGAAAAAAAAATGGAGATTTTTTTTTTTTTTTCGTAGAATTGATGGTGATGAAAGGGTGATGTTTAATGATTGAGGATTTGATTTTGGATTTGATGAAGATGAACAGAAATTGAAGATGAATTTTTTTATTTTTTTTTTGTTTAATTTGTTTGTGGATTGATGAAGATGGTTTGGTGATGTTTGATGATTTTGAGATGTTATATTTAATGATTTTTTTTTTTTTTTATTGCCATATGAATGAGGAAGATGATTTTTTTTTTTTTTTTTTTTTTTGGATTTTTGGAATATGAAGAATTTTTTTTTATTAAAAAAATGGTATTTTAGTCATTTCGCACCTTTAACTGACCGTTAAGAGTTAATTGTAGAAAGTTAACGGCAGGGGATGTTAGTGTAATATTTCTAAAAGGTCGGGGAATGTTTATGTCAATATGCTCAAAACTGTCATATATATACAATTATATGAAACCTCATGGGATGTTTGTGCAATTACCCCTTGATTCAAAGGCTTGCATTAAGCCTATGACTTCTTATAGTGTTGTAAGGGACTCCTCCAAAATTCTAAGGGTGCCCAACAAATTTCTATAAGAGGAGGAGAATGTGGGCACCTCCGGCAATTTTTTTTTATTTTTTATTTTTAATTTCTTTAGGGTTAAAATTCCCCTAAACTTTCGGCTATCGTTTGACGAGTGGACAAAGATGTATTTATTCAGAAACCTCCTCCGAATTCTTATGTTAATATTCTGTTAAGAGTAATAAATGCGAAATGGTACTTCATTTTGCTCTTATTGGATGTAATACATAAGTTATAACTCATTTCCCATACCATTTGACGATACATTTTGATGCAAAATATTTAAGCTATTTTCCCGTGGGATATAATGACAAGAGAAACCAGTAACATGTCATGTATATATTGTGAATGCAGGTGCATCAAGAACACTAAAGATACTATCTTTAGTTGTATGTAGCCACATCCCCACGTGGCCCATGGGGTTTGGGAGTAAATTTCACCACAAATGGGGATGGGGTGGATTTCACTTCTAAATCTAAATAGGTTTCCCATCCCTATTTCTTTGAAAGTTTTATATTTTAATTTTATAAATATTCTATAATTTAATATAATTTAATTAATTTTAAATTTTATAATTTAATTAGTTAACTTTTTTTATATAAATTTAATCCGTTAACTTAATTCTAATGATTTGTTTAAAATATTAATGTGTAATAAAAGGATAAGAGTATTTGTATTTATTTTGGATTAAATTTTAGAAGTATTTATTTTGTTAGATTAATATTCGTTTTTTTAAAAGGGATGTTGGATTAATATTTAAGTGTATTTTTATGATTATTTTTAATTTTAAATCAAATGGGATCAAACAGAGGAAGTAGGAGAAATGGCTGAGGTAGGGGAACCTCCCCCCAACACCCCATTCCCATTTCCCCCAAATGGGGTTTTGGGATGAGGGAACCTCCCCTAACCCTCATGACCATCTCTAGTAGAAGAATTCCAAATTTTTTTAACCTTAATGGGTGTGTATGTTGCTCAATGTTAGTGTAAATGTTGCTTTTAGTCCAAAAGTTAATTAAATGGGTCTTTTGTAATTGTAAGTGCTTAATTCTATGCTAAAACATAGAAATCTTTTAACTTGATGAAGGTGAGCAAAATGAAAATATCTTTTTGCCTTGAATAAGTAGAAGTGGTTTGCAAATTGTGATATTTGTGGTAGCCAAAAATGGTCCAAAGGCCCAAAGTAAAAAGCCCAAACCTTTTTTATCCTACCTAGGCCCGTTATATTGGATTGATCCAGTATAAATATCAAATACAAAACTTGGTCTTCAAGAGACCAAATCAATGGTCAGTTATGTCGAGTAGATGAGTGTGAGAGATTTTCTCCTGAAATCTCGCCCACAATCTGACACAGCAGGGTATGGCGAAAATAAGAATGATCACTTTGTCGAACCCTGAGGCACACTTAGACGAACCTTGATACAGCAACTAGTAGTTACCCAAGCATGGATCGCCATGTAAGGGCCATCATTCCCTAATCTAAGTTAGAAAATGGCGCTCTCGAATCCTCAAAGAGCATGTCGAATCCACGACAGATAAGTGTTCCAAAGAACAATTTTATTGATTATGAAAAAGTTACAATAATTTGGAAATAATAAGACTATTTATAATAAACTAATCCTAATACGAATCGAATACGACATTCCTAAAAAGACTAAAACAGGAAAATATCAAAACTAATCATAATCTTCTAAGATTCATGATTTCTAACTTGACTGAAAAACAAAGATCAAATCTTACCCAAAAGGTAAGTTTGATTTATTTCCGAAACCTAAATTTAATTCTTAATCAAACTAAAGTAAATAAACCTGCTAAACAAGAAATAAAGACCCAAATTAATAAAATAAGAAAATACCCAAAACTGTCCTACATCAGTCACCCCTTATTAACAAAAAAAATTCGTCCTCGAGTTCGGTTAAAGTACGAGGATTGACAAGTAAACAAAGAAAACCCTTATTCTTGTTGTGGGAGTGGTAAACCCCAACCCAAAAATCTCTCCATAGTCCATCCCTGATCCACAATGGCACCACAGTAATCCTCCAATGAAATGTAGAAGATGCCCAAGCTATGTGCCATTAGCGATGCCTATCGGTCGCGGCTTGGGCAGCTAGACACATGCGGAGGTTTGGATGGCATCGATTCCTCGCTACTAGCTTTTCCCATCCCACATAGTATTTTCCTCCTCTTAAAAAAAAACTCGTCGTCGAGTTTGGCAAGGTTTTGTTTAGGTGGATAATACTTGAGATGTACCACCTTATCAATTACCGGCTTGAATGAACTTTCTTCAGATGGTCGGAACAATGTTGGATCTTCAAAATCTGAATGAAGAGAAGCGATCTTCAAATTACGCCTGAAAAAATTGTGTGGATTTTCAAATAAGTTGTCACCCTCGGAAACCTTTTCAATGGAAATTGATTTAGCTTCCAGTTGTGCTTCAACCACGGTTAGATCACAGTCTTCAACTTCTAAGATCAGTTGATCGTCTTCAATTCCTTCGACAATTTCTACTTTATAAGAAATATCTTCAACTATATTTTCTGCATAACAAAAATCTTCAAAATAATCATTTGGAAGATATTCCTCCGGCATTACTTGTTTCATAACAAACCATGACATGATCCTATCCATTCCAAATCTTTTTCGATCTTTTTGAAAGTCTTCCCACCAAATCAATGCATCGTTTTTCAAACAATCTTCTACACATAAAACTTTCAGACTTTCTATGATTCTACGATAGTCAAAATATTCTTCAACTTCTTCCTACCAATTAATAAATTCTTCAGTTTTCATATGTCCAAAAAAAGAATCGAAGTCTTGGTTGATAATCATTATAACTCAAAAAATAATTATTAAAACCAAGTGAACCATTGAAACCCATTGAGAATTGAAATCAGAGTAGGAAAAAAAAAGGTACCAAAAATTGAACCTTGAGAATTGCTTACGAAAAATAAATCCACTCGCGGCTTTAGGTGCGTGCGACTTTGATGGCTGAGAATGCACGGCTGTCTTTGGGGCTGATTGTGAATTCTTTGAACTATTACACACTTTTTTTTTCCTTTCTTTTCGATTTCTTTTTTTTTTTTTCGATTTCTTCTCTTTTTTTTTTCTTTTTTTTTTATAGGGAAATATGGAAGGTGAATATGGTGTTTAGGAAGGTAGTTGGTTGTGATACGTGGACGCTGAGCCTAGCACAGAGGTAGACTCGGTGGCTCTGATGCCAATTGACGCAGCGGGGTATGATGAAAATAAGAATGATCACTTTGTCGAACCCTGAGGCACACTCAGATGAACCTTGACGTAGCGACTGGTAGTTACCCAAGCATGGATCGCCATGCAGGGGCCATCATTCCCTAATCTACGTTAGAAAATGGCACTCTCGAATCCTTAAAGAGCATGTCGAATCCACGACAGATAAGTGTTTCAAAGAACGATTTTATTGATTATGAAAAAGTTACAATAATTTGGAAAAAATAAGACTATTTATAATAAACTAATCCTAATACGAATCGAATACGACATTCCTAAAAAGACTAAAACAGGAAAATATCAAAACTAATCATAATCTTCTAAGATTCATGATTCCTAACTTGACTGAAAAACAAAGATCAAATCTTACCCAAAAGGTAAGTTTTATTTATTTCCAAAACCTAAATTTAATTCCTAATCAAACTAAAGTAAATAAACTTGCAAAACAAGAAATAAATACCCAAATTAATAAAATAAGAAAACACCCAAAACCGTCCTACATCACAATCAAATCATGATCAGGCAAACGTTAAACAGTTGAGCCCCTATAATAACAGAGCTCTTTCCACAAAAAGCCTCTCTGAAAAAATTGGGAAAAAGAAAAGTTATTTAGCAAATCGGAATTCTACTCGTAATCATTCCGAACATCGGAAATTGATTTAATTCAGTCACTACAGACAATTGCTCAGCCCAAGCAAATCTAAGGCTAAGAATCTAACCCCAAATCTTTTACTTCTTTTTATCTATTATTCTTTTCGTTCTATCCATCTTTGTAGGTTTAAAGTTTGAGACGTGACATCTCCAATTGACAAAGTTCAATCAAGTTACCTTGAGCCTAACTTGACTTGACTCGAACCACACTAATCGTAGTTCGACCACCTACAGTTTGGCGCCCACCATAGGGTCCATTGAAACTTTACGAGCTAATTAGTTGAAGCATTTGAACAACCAACCATGATGTCTGAAGATGGAGGTATCCTAACCATCAAAGAACATATCGCTGCATTGAACACTCAGATGACAGCAAACTCAGAAAAACTACGGGCACTCGAAGCTGAACGTTGCAATCCGAGCGACTAACGACGAACTATGAGCCCTGATCGACAGTGTAATACCCGACAATGAAACTACGGAGTGCCCAAATCCAATCCTAAACGGCAAACAAGAAGTCGATAGAACAGCTCCGGTCGCCCCAACAGAACCAGTAATCCCATACGCGAATCCTAATGTCAGGCAAACCAACAGACACCCCAGATTGCTCGAGTCGAAATCGACCCCAATAACTCGCCAGTCTGAAATGAAAATTTGCAAGATCCGATTACGGGCCTACAACCCGAAAACGTCCTAAGGACACCCATGTCACTCCAATCGACACAAGGATTGGTAAAACCTGGAACTGAATCATCTTTATACACTAACTTAGAATTTTCTCACTGGTTTGCAGAAATGGAAGCCCTTATACAAAGGATTCCAAGAGTTCCAGCCCCAATAAAAAGAAGTAACGCGAATAGTTTTGCCGACTCACCGTTTGTTAACGCAACTAGTCGAAATGCCCAGAAAGTTCAATTTCCCGAATACGAAACAATATGAGGGCACCACTGATCTGGACGACCATATAGCACAATATAAGTAGAGAATGTTCACTATAGCAATTCCACGCAACCTACGAGAAGCATGCATGTGCAAAGCCTTCGGGTCCAGCCTCAATGGCCTAAACCTTACAATGGTATACTAATTTGCCTAATAATTCCATTAATTCGTTTGCGTAGCTTACAGATACATTCGTGGAGCAATTTGCAAGCAATCGCAAATTGGAAAAGCAGTCAGACGACCTATACATGATAACGTAGAAACATGAGGAAAATCTAAGAACCTATGTCGGACGTTTCAATAGAGAAAAAGTGCATATCTCATATTGTAATCAGGCGATTGCAATATACGCCTTTAGAAAAGGCCTCAGGTTTGACTATGACCTCTATAAAGAACTTACTAAATATCCATGTAGGACGATGGAAGACGTATTAGCGAAAGCTTGGGCCCAAATCAATTGTGAAGAAGATGAAGCCAATTTCATAGGAAAAATCAACAACAATACCAACCGGAGTAACGATCGGGTTGACAGAAGGTCGAAGGACAGACGAACAGAACCTTACCCGATAATTGACAGATGAAATGCGTAACCACGAAGTAAGGGTTCAAACGACAGTCGACCTTATAAGCGAGATTTCCCGAGAACGAGTCGACCGCGAATCGAAGCACCCAAGTACAACCTTAGAATTGAACCAATCAACCTTGTGGCAGTGATAAGGGAAATCAGCAAAAAAATCAAATGGCCACAAAAAATGAGCGCACCCCCACAATATCGAGATGCAAAACTAAGATGTGAGTTCCATGGAGATCATGGCCACCGAACAAAAGATTGTGTCGCCCTCAAGTTTGAAGTTGTAGAACTTTTAAAACAGGGGCATCTGCAGGAGTTCCTGACTGATAAGGGGAAACAAACCTTGGCCAGACGAAATGACAAAGGGCTAACCAGTGTAAACGACAATCCACCAGAACCTCCCCGATAAGATAAGGTGATCAATTATATCGCAGAAGGATCTGAAGTCAGCGATGTAAGATATTCTGTAGCAAAGAGGCACACACGACAAGTGTCGAACGCCGAGATTCAACCCAACCGAGAACATCCTTCGACTATAGATGAAACCGTCACCTTCAAGTCTACGGACAAATCAGATTTGTTTTCTCCCTATCATGATGCACTTGTTATATCCTTACATATTGCAAATTGTCTAATTAAACGCATTTTAATTGATAATGGTAGTTCGTGCAACATTCTATTTAACAGTGCTTTAAGAGAAATACAGGTCGATGAATCCAAACTTAGCCATTGAATGACAATGCTGACAGGCTTCAGTGGGGAACAAAAAAGCACCCTAGGCGAAATAGTACTACCGGTCTATGTCGAATGTGTGAACCTCTACATCAATTTCCTGGTACTCGACTGTTAATCGCCATACAATGCAATCTTGGGGAGACCATGGATACACGAAATGAAGGTGATCCCATCGACCTACCATTAGATGATAAAATTCCCAACTTGATAGGGGGTGCGCGAAATTAAAGGAGAACAAAAAGCAGCAAGGGAATGCTTCCAAAACGCCATGAAGAAAAAAAAAAAAGGAATTGTAGCAATTACAGAACTCCAAGGTCGAGTCGACCCCAAATACGCCAAAGATGGAAGAACTTGATGAAGTGTTAGTTGACCCCGAATGGCCAGAACTTAAAGTTTTCATCGGTCCAGACTACTAAAAGAAATCCACGAACAATTGATTGAATTCCTAAAGGAACGACATGACAGCTTTCCTTGGTCACATTCGGACATGGTCAGCATTGACCCGAAGGTAATTGTTCATCAATTGTAGGTCAACCCCCATCACCAGCATGTAAAATAAAAGCGAAGGAAGTTTGCTCGAGAAAGGAATAAAATAATCAATGAAGAGATCCAGAAGTTGTTTGACATTGGTTTAGTAAAAGAAGTAAAATATCTTGATTGGTTGGCAAATGTCGTGGTGGTTAAAAAGAAAAATGGCAAATGGCGAGTCTGCATCGATTTTATGGATCTCAACAAGGCGTGTCCCAAGGATTCATTTCCACTACCACACATCGACATGCTTGTCGACGCTACGGTAGGACACAAATTACTCATTTTCATGGACGCTTACTCAGGCTATAACCAGATCCTAATGCATCCATACGACAGGAGAAAACCGCATTTGTAACAGAGTGAGGTACTTTTTGTTATAAGGTAACACCTTTTTGTTTAAAAATGCAGGTGCGACCTATCAACGACTAGTGAACAAAATGTTCACCAAAATGATCAGTTCAACAATGGAGGTGTACATCGACGATATGCTGGTCAAATCATTGATGGCTCAACAACACATCAACCACCTCAGATGGTCGTTCGATGTTCTCGACAAATATGGTATGAAACTAAACCCTACTAAGTGTTCTTTTGATGTGTCGTTAAGAAAATTCCTAGGGTACTTGGTCACCCAAAGAGGTGTCGAAGCCAACCCAGACCAGGTCCAATCAATACGAGGAATCGAGTCACCCATATGCATTAAAGATGTACATAAGGTCACTGGTCATTTAGTAGCACTAAATAGATTCATATCCAAGTCGTCCGAACGATGCCACCCATTTTTCAACACCTTAAGAAAAAAACAAAACATTTGAGTGGAACGACGATTGCGAAAAAACATTACAAGATTTGAAGGCATACCTAACTTCACCTCCACTATTATCGAAACCAAAAAACGATGAAACACTACTCGTGTATCTGGTGGTGTCTGACGTAGCTATAAGTGCCGTGTTGGTTAGGGAAGAAGACAACGTACAATATCTGGTGTATTATGTAAGCAAAGCGCTGCTCGATGCAGAAACGAGATATAGTAGACTGGAGAAACTACCACTAGCCCTTGTCGTTGCAGCACGCAAACTAATGTCATATTTCCAATGCCACTCCATTAAGGTATTAACTACTTACCCTCTCAAAAATATTCTACATAAACAAGAACTTTCAGGTCGACTGACAAAGTGGGCTGTCGAATAAAGTGAATACGATATCAACTTTCACCCATGGACGGCATTGAAGTCATAGGTATTAGCTGATTTTATTGCAGATTTTACCCCTTATGAGAATTTACAGGCTAAAAAAGAATTGATAGCTCTTACGGAGGTTGTTATAACCGGAAAATGGACCTTGTCGGTCGATAGTTCTAGCAACATCAAAGTTAGCAGACTGGGATTGGTGCTCAAATCCCCAAACGGAGATATACTAGAGCAGTCAATCCATTGCAAGTTCTGTGCGACAAATAATGAAGCCGAATATGAAGCGTTAATCACTGGACTCGACCTCGCCAAAAGTTTGAACATAAAAAGCATTCAAGTACTTAGTGATTCACAACTTGTCATCCGACAAATGAATGGATCGTATGAAGCAAGAGACCAATGGATGACCGCCTATTTAGCTAAAGCCAAACTGTTGCAGTCAACTTTCGACAAATTTACTATTCAACAAGTACCAAGATCAGAGAATTCCCGAGCAGGCACATTGGCAAGCCTTGGATCAACAACGACCAATGGATCAAAATCAATCCCTATCGTCCATCTTATGGCGCCAACCATCCAAGAAACTGAAATAATTGCACCAATTGACCATGGGAAAAGCTGGATGGATCCTATACTGGACTATCTCCAAGCCGACATCCTACCTGGGGACAAAACTAAAGAAAGGAAGATCAAAGAAAATGCTGCGAAATTTTGTGTTTTGTATGGTAAGCTATATAAAAAATCCTTCACATGACCATACTTACGGTGCGTGACTCCACGAGAAGCATACAACATCCTCAAAAGTTTACATTACGAGGAATACGGAAACCATTCTGATGCTCGAAGTTTGTCGAACAGAGCCATCACAGCGGGATATTACTGGCAGACAATGAGGTCCGATTCTCAAAACCATGTGAAATCGTGTGACAAATGCCAAAGATTCATACCAGTCTCACACCTTCCCCCAGGTATGTTAAACTCAATATCGGCCCCTTGGCCTTTCATGAAATAGGGAATGGACATTGTAGGAAAACTCCTTGCAGCACTAGGAGGCGTCGTCTACATGTTAGTACTGACGGACTACTTCACCAAATAGGTTGAAGTCGAAGCCTTCCAACAAGTACACGACATTGAGGTACGCTACTTCGTTTGGAAAAATATTATTTGCAGGTTTGGGGTCCCATTGGAAATAGTGTCCGACAACAGAACCCAGTTCATCTCATACGACTTCAAGAACTTCTACAATAAATAAGGGATAAAGCTAAGCTTCTCAACACCTCACTATCCTCAGGCTAACGGACAGGCGGAGTCGACAAACAAAACCATTGTCAACACACTGAAAAATGATTAGAAGAAAAAAAGAGCGAGTGGGTTGAAAGGCTCCCAGAAATTAAATGGTCGTACAGAACAACACCGCGTCGATCGACAGGAGAAACCCCCTTCTCGCTTGTCTATGGGTCCGAAGCAGTAATCCCTATCGAGATTCGACCTGTAACTGCACGAAGTGAAAATCCGAATGAAATCAAAAATAACCTGGAACTCACTTTCGAACTAGATCACTTAGATGAACGACGTGATCGTGCTGCTCTAAGAATACAGTCGTATCAACAGCAAGTCACACAACATTATAACAAAAAGGTGCAGATTAGAGTATTTAAAGTAAACGACTAGGTACTACGACGCGTCTTCCAAAATACCAAGGAGGAAGGAGCAGAAAAATTAGGGCCAACATGGGAAGGCCCATATCAAATAACATATATCAAAGGTCGATGAGCATTGAAGGTACCTAAGTTTACAGATCGCACAGCGGAAAGGTTTTTAAAATTTTTAATGCAATCATAAACTAAACCTATTTGTACAGTAATAATCGAAATCAATAAGAAGGAGAAGAAACTATTTCATACCAACATTTGTAGGCTTCTTCACTTTAATACGATCTGCTCTTGATTTGAACCACTTGATCTTCCTCGCTATCTCCCGGAACTGGTAACGGCGTGTGGGCGCATCACGGTATTCAGGAACCTGTATGGAGGAAAAGAAAGAAATACAAAACAACTTTTGTTTTGCTGTCAGATGAATTCGGCCACACTTTATTTTTGATGAACAAGAAAACAAAATATTAAAAAAAAACTCCTTTTTTTTTCCTTAAAATGGCCGCCACCCTCTGTTCTCTTTTCTTTCTTTTTGTTTGTTTTTGTATCAGATACAATTCATCAAATCCAACTTTAAAATCACATATATCATATATATATTTTTTAAACTTAAACTAATTAATAAAATCTTTTTAGATATCGAATATCTTGTAAAGATATTAATTAATTAATTTGATTTAATTTGAATTCAAAACTCTTTTAAATTCAAATTTAAATATTTAATTAAATGAAAATAAAATAATCAAATTATCTTTTCTTCATTTAAAATTAAATATCAATCAACACCCTCCATCTAATGATTAATTACACAATTAAATAATCTAATTATTTAATTAACATAATCATTAATATTCATTAATTGAATGATCACATTATTCAATTAATTCCCGAATAGACACGTGTCACTTTTGTAACATAATTAATTGGACAATTCAATTAATTAACTGTGACCCTTGTTACCTAAATCGATCGGGCTAGCAAGGGGACCTAATGGACCCACAGTATTTTAAGCTCCAATAATCCTTATAAATAAATTATTAAACTCTTTAATTAATATTTCATGATTATTAACTTCGGTATTATTCCACTAAAAACCCGAAGTTACACTCTCTCAACTGTAGACGTTTTTACACAAACCAATAATTCTTGGTGTCCATCGATATAGCTATTACATATGGTATAATCCTCCACAGGTAGTTCATAATTAGAGCTGGGTCATAATGTCCATTAAACCCCTCTAATTATATCTTTCCATTAAGTACCATTGATTCTCTAATGAACAATAAATCCTACATTCCTTACGAAATTAGGAGAGCGCTCACATTGTTCAAGCCCCAAATCAATCCTTAAGGGAACTACTATATACTTCTCACAAGAAGGAGTGGATTCCACTATTATGTGCAAACCTTCCCAGCCACAAGCTAAACCGCGATTCCAACATACGAAGTTATTGACTGGGAATGCAACTCCGATCTCACCCATGGTATATCAAAAACCACGATCTAACCTAAAGGAGTCGATAAGACACTCAGGATTAAGATCACCCATATATAGCCATCTTTTGTTGATATATATGAATCTCACCTTTTAACGGATCTTAGTGAGAGATTCATATAGATTATGGCCCAGTCCTATATGATCAAATCACATAAGGTGCCTCCATTCTTATATCTCCATATGAATGATCTAGGATAAGATCACCGTACATTACGGAATGGACCGCAGCTGTAGATTGACCACAAATAAAGTACCCAGCTTTATTTGCTATCTACGGACTCTTTAGATTGCTCTTTTCAAACTGAATCCATCTATATATGACATTCATATACTCAGTTTGAAATTACATCCGGCAATCTTGGATGTTAAGTACACATGTTATTATAAATGTATGAGACAATTTGAATGAATAAACTACTTCTTTTATTTCTTGTTCAATTCACATTTACAAACTACAAGCTTTAGGGCAAAAACCCCAACAATCTCCCACTTGCACTAAAGCATGTGAGACATGTCTTGTAAACCTAGACTCTCTAGGTGACCCGTAAACACTTTAGCCGGTAAGGTCTTCGTAAATGGATCAGCATGATTATCCTGTGATGCTACCTTGGTCACGGTCACATCTCCTCTCTGCACTATCTCTCTGATAAGATGATATTTCCTCTCTATATGCTTACCTCTCTTGTGGCTTCTTGGTTCTTTGGAATTAGCCACAGCACCACTATTATCACAATAAAGTGTGATGGGCTTATCCATATTCGGAACAACTTCCAGATCACTCAAGAACTTGTGGAGCCAAACAGCCTCTTTAGCAGCTTCACAAATGGCTACATATTCGGCTTCCATGGTGGAATCAGCAATACAAGATTGCTTAACACTTCTCCACACAATGGCTCCACCACCAAGGGTGAATACTGATCCAGACGTGGATTTCCTGGAATCCTTATCTGTCTGAAAATCAGAATCCGTATATCCTAACGGGATCAAATCCTGTCCAGAATACACTAGCATATAGTTTCTCGTTCTCTGAAGATACTTAAGAATAGTCTTGACAGTAACCCAATGATCTAATCCTGGGTTGGACTGGTATCTGCTGGCTACTCCCACTGCGAAGCAGATGTCTGGTCCGTGCATAACATAGCATACATGAGACTACCTACTGCTGATGCATAGGGAACTCGTCTCATATCCTCAACTTCTTGAGGTGTCTTAGGACACTGTTCCTTAGACAAGTGAACTCCATGCCTGGAAGGTAAATTACCTTTCTTGGAGTTCTACATCGAAAATCGCACAAGTATTTTGTCGATATACGATGCTTGAGACAGTGCTATAAATTTGTTCTTGCGATCCCTTATAAGTTGGATCCCTAGAACATAACTCGCCTCTCCCAAATCTTTCATTTGGAATTGACTGGCCAGCCAGCCCTTTACATCAGACAATACTCCCACATCATTCCCAATGAGTATGATGTCATCTACGTATAGGACCAAGAAAACTACTTTCTTGTCAATGATGCGCTTGTAGACACAAGGCTCATCAACGTTTTGCTCAAACCCATAGGTTTTGATCACATCATCAAACCTTATGTTCCAAGATCTAGATGCTTGCTTAAGTCCATAAATGGATCTTTGCAACTTGCAAACTTTTTGCTCTTGATCTGGAGACACAAATCCCTCTGGTTGCATCATGTAGATGCTCTCATCAAGATTGTCATTCAAGAATGCAGTCTTGACATCCATTTGCCAAATTTCGTAATCAAAATAGGCAGCAATGGATAAGAGAATCCGAATAGACTTAAACATAGCTACTGGCGAGAAGGTCTCCTCATAATCGACTCCCTCCTTTTGGGTATAACCCTTGGCCACTAGCCTTGCCTTGAAGGTCTCTACCTTCCCGTCTACTCCTCTTTTTCTCTTGTAGATCCATTTACACCCTATGGGTTTCACCCCATTCGGTAAGTCTACAAGTTCCCAGACTGAGTTAGAGTACATGGACTCCATCTCGAGATTCATGGCTTTAAGCCATTCCTCTTTATCAGGATCTTCCATTGCATTCTTAAATGTCAATGGATCATCCACACTATCAGCAGAGACAACATCTTATCCCTCACTTACACCCAAATAGCGTTCAGGCTGTCTCACAACCCTCTCACTATGTCTAAGTGGTAGTTTATCCTGACTAGGAATCATCTGACTCTCAGATGTTAATGGATCAACAACTCTTGTTGACTGAGAACTGGTCTCACCAGGCTCCAACTCATTCAATACAATTTTAGAACGAGGCTTATGGTCACTAATATAGTTATCCTCAAGAAATGTTGCATTTGTCGATACAAACACTTTGTTATCTTCAGGACTATAAAAGTATCCACCTCTGGTCTCCTTGGAGTATCCTACAAACAGGTAGACCACAGACTTGGGTTCTAGCTTTCCATTTCTTTTCTTCAGCACGTGTGCTGGACACCCCCATATGCGAAAATGTCGCAAACTAACTTTACGACCATTCCACAACTCTAGAGGAGTCTTAGGAACAGATTTGGATGGCACTACATTCAAAATGTACGCCGCTGTTTGTAATGCATATCCCCAAAAGGAATTTGGTAACGATGAGAAACTAATCATAGATCTCACCATTTCCATTAGGGTTCTATTTCTCCTCTCCGCGACACCATTCTGCTGAGGTGTACCAGGAGCTGTGAGTTGGGACACTATCCCATACTCGACCATGAAGTCTTCAAACTCTTGGTCAAGGTACTCACCTCCATGATCTGATCGTAGAGTCTTAATAGTCTTTCCTAACTGATTTTCAACTTCAGCTCGGAATTCTTTGAACTTTTCAAAAGTTTCCGACTTTCGTTACATTAGGTAGACATATCTGTATCTTGAGTAGTCATCTATAAAGGTGACATAATACTCATAACCACCCCTTGCTTTAACATTCATCGGTCCACAGATGTCTGAATGTATAAGCTCTAGTGGTTCTTTAGCTCTCAGCCCTTTTCCAGTAAAAGGTCTCTTGGTCATTTTACCTTCTAAACAGGATTCACAGACAGGTAAGGTGTCAACCTTTAACTCACTTAAAGGTCCGCTTTTCACTAGTCTATCTATCCGGTCAAGGTTGATATGGCCAAGTCTTAGATGCCATAGATACGTTTCGTTTTCTGGAGAAATATTTTGTCGTTTTGTTTTAGGTTTTTCAACTTTAAACAATTTAGCGTTGAGCAGTGTAGTATGTATTAACGGCCTTAAAACATACAAGTTGTTTTTGTTTAATCCTGAACATATATTCAAACCATTCTTTGCAATAATAACAGACTTATTATTGAAAGAAACAGAATATAATTGTTCCAACAACTTTGAAACTGAAATCAAATTTCGAGTAAATCCAGGAATTAAATATACATTATCCAAAATAATGAAACAACTTCCAAAATGTAGTCTAACTACACCCACTACTTGGGCTGACACGACATCCCCCGACCCAACACGCATAGAAAAGGATCCCTCCTCAAGCTGTGTCCAAGATTCAGTCCATTGCATAAAAGAACAAACATGGTTAGTGGCCCCCGAATCAACTATCCAGGGTGAAGAATCATCTTCCACTATACATGCTTCAAGAACAAGTAAATCACATTTACTTTTTGCCTTTTTCTTCTTGCTTTGGGCTTTCTTGGGTTTGGGCTTACGCTTAGCCTTCCCAGCAAACCTCTTCCTCTTCTTTGATCTAGAAGAAGATAGGTTAGTAACATTTGCCTCACCGGTCTTATCTTTGTTGTCCTTCATTATGGACTCAAAGATAGTGAGCTCATCAAGCAACTGATTCAGACTGAACCTCAACTTGTTCATCCCATAGTTGCTTTTAAACTGATCAAAACTCTTTGGAAGAGTTTTCAGTATAATGCTCACTTGACTTGGTTCATCAATGGCCCCGCCATTGATTTCTGCCGTGTTGAAGTAGGACATCATGTTCAGGACATGTTCCCGAACTGATGCACCATCCTTCATACAAGCAAGCATAGCGGAACGAACAACTTCATGCCGTTTTTGCTCAGGGGGTTGCCTGAACATAGCCTACAATGACTCCATTATTTCAAATGCAGTACCCATTGCTTCGTGCTTAGTGACAAGCACGTCTGTCATACTTGCTAACAGATATGTTCGGGCTTTCTCATCTGATGAGACCCATTTCTCATATGCCTCACGAACAGTTCGTGCGGCATTGGCAGTAGGCATTGGAGGACATTCCTCCGTAAGCACAAACTTAAGGTCCTTGGTGACCAAAATTGCATTGATATTGTGTTTCCATTTAGTGTAGTTATCACCAGTTAATTTGTCATTGGCTATGATTTGTAATAGTGCAGTTGACATGGCTGAAAAAACATAAATAAAGAATTCATCCATTCATACATTCAAAACATGTGCGAATGTTCGGCATAAGATTAAATATGATGCATGAAAATGTTTAATGAACAAGAACAACCCAAAAAAAATGTTTCTACGCCACGACAATCCAACATACCACAAGCAAGTGCCGCCTTAGGGTCAGTCAAATTCTTGCATGTTGGATCAAGACATTCTCAATCAAATGTTATACCGAAATAACTCTTATTCCTCTAACATTTAACCATCGTATATTTCAGTCAGGTTTCTAATTAACCAATTTAATTAAAACCTTGTGAGCGTAACCCATCATTTCAGATCTCATGAGCTTAACTCCAGAATTGCCGCCTTAGGGTCGGTCAATCCCGAAATCCCCTCAAAAATCCTATCCGTTAGGAAGTCAACCTTGATATTGATTCTTATGGAAACCCTCCTTAGGGAGGACGAAAACAATGCCGTCACGAGGCCCCACTCGAATCTTACGGTGTTGAACTAATGATGGAGACCGCGGGATATAATGTCATATATCCCTCTCCCACTCACTATTTTATAATAAGGGTTTTCTATTAATATTAATGCACCTAGATAAAACTAGATTAAACGGCTAATTTCAATCTAAGCGTCAAGTGCATTAATCACAATTTATTAGAATCCTATTCCAATAGCTAATAAACTAATTTGATTTTTAACTCTTAAAATTAAAAATCAAGTTCATTAGTGATAATTCTAATCTATGTAAACTATTTACTAAGACTAGAATTATTAAAAGTGTATTTACCAAGTTTTAACTATTAAAACTAAACACATTATTAAGTCTAATTATTATTAGGGGCTTAATCAAATTAATCCTAATAAATAATAAAGGACCCTACTAATCTAAGTAATTAAACTCTTTAAAAATTAGATTAGTGATTAATGAGAATTACCAAGTTTTTACTCCTAAAAACTAATCCCATTAATAAATAGCCAATTATGTGAATTACCCATTTTAATCAAATAAAAAAAAAATAAACACATAATATAAATGGCTATAGTGCATGTATGACATATCAACATATATATGTGTAGGCACACCTAATCTAAATGATATGTATATGCATGGCAATGCCTTAATTATAACATAATAAAAGCATACATGAGTTGACCGAGTACAATGGGTTATCTAACTTAAAAATTTCTAATTACAAAAAATATCCAAGGCATTCCTTGGTCTTCTTGCAATCTCTTATGCGTCTTTTGGGCCCAAAAATCAAGTCTGACTTGATTTATTTTAATGGATCCATCTTATGGATTAAATCCCTTAAAATCAAAATGTTATTCTAACATTTTTCGGAGGCCTGGGATTTCCAAAAAAAAATTGTCCCAAACATGCACAATCAGCCCTTGCCTTTGCAAACGTGCACATGGGTGTCGCAACGCTTGCGCTTTAAGTGCGTGTAGCTGCTGCACAAACACGCAACAACTTTGCGTAGCAGCAGGCGTTGAATTAATTATGCATTACACATTGCTGCCTCTTTGCACAGCTGTTGCATTATGCGCACTTTTGTGCAAGACTTGTACTCTTAATACTTGCACATGCAACATGCTACGTGACACACTGAAATATGTTGCATGACAATCATGCATGTCTCTTGTGCACACATTGCTGTTTTGTGTATCCATCACACGCTCGACTTCTTCGTCTGATTTCTTCTTACATATTTTACAATAAAATACATAACAGGAAAAATACAACAAAGAAAATACAGCAGAAAAATAAAATAAAATATTAAAATTACATCCCGGATTAATATTACATTGAATAATATTACAACCAATAAAAACGAACCCTAAACCCATTGTACCATACAATTAATGATCAATCATGTTTATAATAAATAAATAAATAAAAATTATAAACACCATACATTCATTAGAAAAGTGCCTACACATTCATACATGCAATCGGGAGTAATCGAATTCGATTATACTGTACAAAAATTGGCTCTGATACCAACTGTAGGTACCTAGGTTTACAGATCGCGCAGCGGAAAGGTTTTTAAAATTTTTAATGCAATCATAAACTAAACCTATTTGTACAGTAATAATCGAAATCAATAAGAAGGAGAAGAAACTATTTCATACCAACGTTTGTAGGCTCCTTCACTTTAATACGATCTGCTCTTGATTTGAACCACTTGATCTTCCTCGCTATCTCCCGGAACTGGTAACGGCGTGTGGGCGCGTCACGGTATTCAGGAACCTGTATGGAGGAAAAGAAAGAAATACAAAACAACTTTTGTTTTGCTGTCAGATGAATTCGGCCACACTTTATTTTTGATGAACAAGAAAACAAAATAATAAAAATAAAAAACTCCTTTTTTTTTCCTTAAAATGGCCGCCACCCTCTGTTCTCTTTTCTTTCTTTTTGTTTGTTTTTGTATCAGATACAATTCATCAAATCCAACTTTAAAATCACATATATCATTGTTGACGGTGATTTTTGGATTGACTCGGTCAACAATAATACGTAAATCAGAACGAATAACTAAAGAAATAAACCAATGCATGCAAGACAGATTTTACGTGGAAAAACCCTTGAATGGGAAAAAACCACGGTGCCCCCTTGAGGGCAGGAGAAATCACTATGAACTGCTTAAAGTTTACACACTTAGATCTCTCGTACAATTGCCTAACTTTTCTCTCTCTCTGATTTCCAACCCCTTTTCATGGGATTTACAGTTCTATTTATACTAGTTTTTCTAGGTTTTTCGGTACTTATGCCGTGTTGATAGGGGAGTTCCTATCTTTTCCTTGCATAAGGAGTCTAGAATCTGTAAGTAACTTTTTAGGGTTTGTTTCCTTGTTTTAAGAAGATTGTATATCTCGTTTAAAACTCAATCTTTGAGTTTTGTATCCGATTAAATCCTCGCTTGACGTGGCAGATACACTTGGAATTGAATTACTCTTCTGGCTGTATGTTTTTTGGCGAACACCTTGGATCGGCGAGCGCATTTCGCCTTTCTGCTGGTCGACCGGCTGTGGCGAACACTCTTCTTCTTTGAATTGGCGAGCGTGTCTGTTGATAAGTCTTTGACTGATCTCCTCCCGTTGACGGGTCAATGGGTGACGTGTCTATTTGCTTATCCCGTCTTTATTGCCTCCTTTGCTGACGTGTTCTTTTATCAAATTTACACATACAACAATACCCATCCGATTAAATCCTCGCTTGACGTGGCAGATACACTTGGAATTGAATTACTCTTCTGGCTGTATGTTTTTTGGCGAACACCTTGGATCGGCGAGCGCATTTCGCCTTTCTGCTGGTCGATCGGCTGTGGTGAACACTCTTCTTCTTTGAATTGGTGAGCGTGTCTATTGATAAGTCTTTGACTGATCTCCTCCCGTTGACGGGTCAATGGGTGACGTGTCTATTTGCTTATCCCGTCTTTATTGCCTCCTTTGCTGACGTGTTCTTTTATCAAATTTACACATACAACAATACCCCCATAAATACTTCGAGTTGATCCAATGTAGGCTGGTCTCTTTGGTTCTGCGAGTAGTGTTTATATGATTTACTTGTGTTTTTCTGACTTTCCACATTTTCTGAAAATTTTTACAGATGTTTTTCCCTCTCTTTTTTCGTTTTTGCCACGTGTTCCTTTTGATATTAAGTCTTCCACGACAAGCTTTCATTTTCAGCCACAGAATTTGAAACGATGGGTATTGATGTGACGCGCTGCAACTGATGTCACGCCTGTAATGATTTCGCGTCTGTTGTGAACCCCCATGATGCCACGCGTCCGTCGTTTGGTGGACACTTATATCACTGCCTTTACTCACAGGCGGCGGCACTTTATCATAGCCGTTTTTAATTATTGTTTTTTCTTGAATTTCGCATTCCCCCCTTTAAAAGACGAAACTGTTCTACTTCGTTTCACTTCTTTATTTCTTCTTGCTATCATTTTTTCTCGGAAAATACTCTCTGAAAGAAAATCTTCCAAGTCTCCGATTCGACGTGTTCAAGTTTCCTGTGATTTCCTTTGAAGCGCGGTTCTGTTACCCATTTTCTTTTCTTCCTTCTTCAAGAACATTTATTTCTGGTGAGTTCTATGGATTTTTCTCAACGTGCTTTTCTTTTTAATCAAATGATGCAAGCCCTTGAGCTTGGTGATAAGGAGGTTGCTGATAAAATCGAGTCTTATTTACGTAATTATAACCCAGTTTCTCCTGTACCTATTCCTCTTTATACTTCTTTTAATTCCGAATCCGATGCTCCTGATATTGTTTTTCTTTCGACTTCTGACAGCGATTCCTCAGATATGGCAAAGACTTCGAAAGATACTGGCAGTGGTCGACGAAGGCCCAGAACCCCTAGGGATTCCCTTATTAGCGATCAAACAGTAGTTGGTTCAGACGTCGAGGACCATCGGCGAGATGCTTTATGTTTTGCTGCCGATCGCCCAAGTTCTTTTGATACTGAAGTAAACGTGGTCGGCGAGCAGGAACTCGGCAAATATAAGAGGAGATATGATATTCCCGACTCGGTTGTTCTTATTCCTTCAAGCGAGCGGGCTGTATGGAATTCGCCGAGTGGCGCCGTTGCTATCTATGGGTCGATGTTCGGCTGTAGGGTGACTCTCCCCCTTCAACCGTTTATAGCCAGATTTCTGGCTGATGCTAAACTTGCTCCTGCCCAGCTTTCGCCAAATAGTTATAGGATTTTGATGGCCCTGTGCGTGATGTGGAAATCAATGGGTCGACGGTCGCCAACTCCTCGTGAAATCTGCCATTTTTATGTTCTACGACAGTCTGGCCATGGCGGGACTTACTATCTCCAGTCGACTGCTGTGGAGAATTGGATCCCTGAGGGTGTGTCCAACGCAGGACAGGTGGAAATTTCAAGTGACAAGAAGAAGATGGGCTTTGTCTGGGGTTTCCCCACTTCAAACAAGAGATGGAAGAACAGCTGGTTCTTCGTTGGTGGCCAATGGGGAAGAAATAATTCTGCTGATCCTCGCCGAAACCTTCGGGCAAGCAGAGTTCCGAGACACTTTACGTCTCCCGAAGCCTGGACGAAGGCTTCCCCTGCCCTGCCCCGCATGAGGTGAAGAATGTGACTGATGCCACGGTGCTTAGTTTAGTCAAGAGGGGTCAGGAATACCTCCTTGATGAGGCTAGGATGGTTACTTGTGGCGTTTTCCCTCGCCTGTCTGCTAGGCGTCGTCACTGTAAGTTTTCTTTTCAAACTTGTCATTAAAACTTGTCTTATTGGTTTTTGCTTTGGATGCGTTTTTTTTTTTTTTTTTTTTTTTTTTTTTTAAAGTGAGCGAGTTCGATATCATTTGTGACAAACAAGCTCGAGCGGTGAAGAACTCGGAGGCTGCAAGTCAAAGACATGCCGCGGGCCTAGTTAAAGAAGGAGTTCCGCCACCTGAGGGCGAGGATTCCCCGGATGAGGGTGGAGCCAGAATTCCTGCTGTTGCGGAGGCAGCCGTTCAGCCACGTGGAGGCGGGGTTAGCACTTCGCCTCATATCCCTAGCCGCAAAGGGAAAGAAAAGGTTGGGGTTCCTGCGGCGAGCACGGATGTTCCAATTTTTGATGCGAGCATCCCAAAGCCCCCTGAAGACCCTTCCAGTGACCTTAATCCCAGAAATGGTCGAGGGAAGCGTCCTGCTGAGACTACCCCCGACTGCGCCACTCGTCCTCTAAAAAGGGCTTCTAGGGTGGTTCAGTATGTGGTCTCGTCTGACGAAGAAGGGAACGGTGAGCCTGTTTGCCCCGAGGCTGCTGATGCTGGTGAACCTGGTACTGCGATACCTCAGGATACGGATCCAGCCCCTCGTTCGGAAGGCATTGGTGGTGCAGAGACTACTCCTTCAACTGCACAGGTCCCTGCTTCGAAAAATATGCGTCCTTTAGTACCCCCAGCGAATATTAGAGCACGGGATACTGTTGTGCAGGAGGATACCCCCAGGCCTTCATCTCCAATCACTGCGGGGGGTAGGGGCACTACTGCTCTGGCTGATGTCCCTGGTCCGTCGTCGGCCCCTGCTACGGATATTGGGGTTTCTCATGAAGGGCCATCTGTTGATCCAGCCGGCCAGGGCGAGGGATCAGGAGTCGTTTCATTGTCTGACTTTTCTCCCGCTGAGCTCCTCAACCACTTCATAAGTAATGATTTCTATTTTGGCGAAGGTTGGGAGAAAGTGAAGGGAAAGTCATGCAATAGTAAGACGGAGTTCTTCTTCAACTGTCATTCCTTGGTAATTTCTTTAGCCTTGTTTCTTCTTTTTGTTATTGTTTTTACTTCACCTCCTAGAGTTTTTTAAATTTTTTGGTCCGCAGATGATGTCGGAGATGGCGAGTTCCTATCGGCGAGCGAACGCGACGTTGAGCGACAACAAGCGTTTACAGAAGATAATCTCTCGCTCGGCTGCTGAAAAGCTATCGGCTGAAGAATCACATGCTCAACAAGTTGCTCGAATGCAGGAGTTCACCGATGGTTCTTTGGCTGCTCAGCTTGCTGCTGAAGAAAAGCTTCTCACCGCTGAAGAGCAGGTCAAGCTACTGAAAGAGCAGCTCGCCGATAGTCAGGATGCTTTGGTCGCTTACATGGAGGGAGAGAGTTTGGCAAATGAGGCCAAGGAGAAGGCTGAAAGTGAGTCTGGGGATCTGCGGCACCAACAGGCTACTCAAGATCTTCTTATGAATGACTTGAAGGCTGTCTTGGAGGTTGAAGCCGTTGATCGTTTTAAGAGATCTCCTGCGTATGACGCGCTCCTCCTCCGTGAGTTTGAAAGGGGCATGCGGCAAGCGAAGAAGTTTTTCACCCTGAAAGACCATTCCAATGAGAGAGCTCTGAGGCGTTATGATAGAAACCTTCAACGGCATATGGATGGCGCTGTACGCTCGATAAAGAGCCAGCTGAGGCTGTGGAAGGCCCATTGCCGTTACACTTGAGCAGAGCCTCTTCCTATGCACCTTGAGATCCCCACCAAACGTGCTTGCAGCACTTTTTATTCTGGTCAAAAGGGGAGCTTCTCTGGGTCTGGTGCTGAGCCTGACTTAGTGTTGGGGATAATGCCCTAAGAACATATGTTGTTAATCTTCTTGCTGAATTAATAATTAGATTGACATTCTATTACATATTTGTGTGCATTTAATGTTATTAATATTGTATTAATAACATAAAATTCCATGATTATTAAATGTAATATTAAACATAGTATATAAGTTGTTATATACATGAGGATTATGTTTAATATAATAATCTTAATTGTCTGTAATTGATAATTAAAGTTGGGATCTTTAATTAATTAAAATTACTAGTATGGTTCATTCCCATTAAGAATGGAACAGTTTTATCCGAACTGTTGATGTAGTGACATTAGAATGAAGGTACTTTGTATAATAAGATTATACAAGACATGGACGCGATAAATTGGAATCTTTAATAATCTCCGTCTTGAAATAAAGTATTCCCTTTTATCAATCAGATGGTCATATATGGAACGATCTTAATCCTGAGTATTTAACAGACTCCTACTTATAGAGTTGTGTCTTTTGACTTACTCGGTATGGTTTGCTCTAATTACCAAACCTAAAAACCTTGTATCTTGGAGACATGATGATATATTTAGCTGGGAATGATAATATACAAGATGGAATCCATTCCCTCTCAATTAAAGTAGACAAACAGTTCTCTTGAGTAAATGATTCTGGTCTTGAACAATAGAGCGCTCAATTTATGATAAGATCATAAATAATTGTTTATTAGAGAATCACGGGCACTCAAGGATAAAGACGTAATTGAGAGGTCAACGGATTTGAACCTAGCTCATATTACGAACTGTTTATGGAGGGTTGATCTATATGTAATGATTATATCAATGGACTGTTCGATTCCTATTCGAGTAATTAATTCTATAATGACAAGAGTGCAGTTCCAGTTTTTTAGTGGAACAAATCTGGAATTAATAAATCTAATATTTAATTAAAGAGTTTAATTAAATATTGAAGATTTATTGGAGCTTGAAATTATAGGTCCATGTGTCCCCATACCATCTCTATAATACTGTATTGAACATTAAGGTATACTGAGGCTTAGTGATTAATTTGGAATTAATCATCTATACATAAAGAAGTTTATGTATTGTTTTATTTATTAAATAATGTTTGATTATTTAATTATATGTATTAAATAATGTTTGATTATTTAATTATATGTATAAAATAATATTTTGATTATTTAATTTTATTTATTAAATAATGTTTGATTATTTAATTATATGTATTAAATAATGTTTGATTATTTAATTATATGTATTAAATAATATTTTGATTATTTAATTATATGTATAAAATAATATTTTGATTATTTAATTATATGTATTAAATAATGTTTGATTATTTAATTATATGTATTAAATAATGTTTGATTATTTAATTATATGTATTAAATAATATTTTGATTATTTAATTATATGTATAAAATAATATTTTGATTATTTAATTATATATATATGTTTTAATAATTAGGGTGGGTTGTATTATTGTTACTTTTAGTCATGAATGGGGTGGGTGGAAATCAAATACCCTTGCTTTTCTACTAGTGTTTTTTCTTTTGTTTTGTTTTTTCTTTCATCATTGCATTTAAAGCATAGTGGAATTCTAGCTCCCATTCTATGATTCTTTACACCACCCACCCTAGTACTATGATAGTGGAAAAATACTACACCACCCAATATATATACATATAGCTCTTTCTCTCACTCTAAAAAGAATGGAAGAAGCATAAAAAGAAAATATTTATTTTTGAGTTGATTCATATATTTTGAGCTTCATGAAAACAAGACAAGAAGAGTTCTTGTTTTGAGAAACACTAGTTCTAAACAAGAGAGTGATAACAAAAGAGAAAAATTATTTTTAAGGTCTAAGCCTCTAAAAATATTGTGAGATAGTCTCTCAATATTTTTCTAGTTGTCTCAAGTGTTGAGTACACAACTAGTACAGAAATTCAAGAGTTGAATTTTTCTGTTCAATACCGAGACGCCCACTCGTCGGTTCTTTGGTGTTGGAGATTCGGTGTGGAAGAACTTGGTTCGAGGGAATCACGAAGATTCTACAGTGGAGGAACTCGATTCGAGCGAATCACGGAAAGTCTACAAGGGTAACTATTTCCTTCCTTATTATTTATAGTTAAATATTAGAATCAATATAATCACAACGATCCGGCTAAAACGTTTTTTTTTTTGTTGAAATTTTAAAAAACCGGGCCCACCGCACTTCCGCTGCGCGGATACCGGTTCCGGTTCCGGTTCACGGAACCAACAATTGGTATCAGAGCCACGTTGTAACTTATATTGATTCTAATGTTGAAATTGATTCCGGTAGTAGGCGCTTTGCATTAAATGTGATTTAATGGTTCTTTTTTATTCATGTGATGAATGGTAAATAAAAATGATTTTTGGTCGTTAATTATATGGTTCCTTTGGATTTTATGTTTTATCGCTTCTTCATTTTTTAGATAAAAATTTGTAAACCCAAGGGGTATAGGATTTTTGTAAATTGTGATATTGAAGAGGATGGCGTTATCAACAAATCGATGAGATTGGATCGGATGCTGAAGAAAGATTACAACAAGACCATTTTTGTAATTTGATTTATTTATGGGTTGTAATTTAAATATCCAAAGGAACTCGGCCAAAATTCATTTAGTTTTTATTTTGCTTTTTCATATTATATTTTATGCGATAATTATATAATATGTTCATGCATATAATATGTCATCTTAGTTAGTAAGTGCCTACTGGAATCGTTATAACATGACATGCATACATATTCTATTCTAAAACTGTTTTAGATTAGAAAATGTTTTATAATTTGTTATAATTATTATTATTACATAATATTGGATATTTTGTAATTAAAATACGGCAATTCAAAATATTGAGTGGGAGAGGGTAATATGACAATGTTACCCATAGTCTCTACCATTAGTACAACATCGTGAGATTTAAATGGCGCCTCGAGACGCTTTGATTTCGTCCTCCCTACGGAGGGTGTCCATTTGAGTCATAGCAAGGTTGTCTTCCATGCGATAGGATTTTTAGATGTATTTCAAAATTGACCTACCCTACGGCGGTAATTTTTGAGTTAAGTCTGAAAAATCTGAAATGGTAGGTTACACTCAAAAGATGTAATTAAGCTTGTTAATTACAATCTTGATCAAAGTAAACGGTGATTAATGAAAGTTGAAAATATGAGATATTTTGATTTAACTTTTATTGATTGAGAAAGTCTCAATTCAATTGTCAAATGCATGACCTATCCTACGACGGCACGTTATTTGTGAAAATTGAATTATCGTGGTAAATGAGTAAATAATTTTTCTGTATTTTTACATGCGCCATGCATCATATTTACATTACCGAAGTTTATATATGTGATATATATGAACTGTGCACACATATTAAATATGAATGATTGTTATTTAATTTCAGCAAACCAAACATGTCCAATCCAATAATCAAGATACTCGCTGCTGAAACTTTAACCGGTGAAAATTTTGTCAAATGGAAAAGTAACATGAACATCGTGCTTGTATGTGAAAACTTCAAGTTTGTCCTAACGGATGAATGTCCTCCACGCCCTCATGCCAAGTCATCAACAAATGTTGCTGAGGCATATGATCGTTGGCAAAATGCCAACAACAAAGCCCGCTGCTACCTGTTAGCAGGCATGTCTGACGTGCTTAGATGTAAGCATGAAACGGTTGAAACCGCAAAAGGGATTATGGACTCCCTACAGGCAATGTTTGGGCGCCCTTCTGAACAGTCTCGTCATGAGGCTGTAAAGGCGCTTATGAACGCAAGAATGAAAAAGGGTACTTCAGTCCGCGAGCATACGCTCAAAATGATTGAACACATTAATGAGGCGGAAATACATGGTGCCAATATCGACGAAGCCACACAGGTGGGGATGATTTTAGAAACACTATCCCCTAACTTCCTTCAATTTAAAAGTAACTATTTCATGAATAAATTGAAGTACAACATGACTCAGTTGCTTAACGAGCTTCAAACCTTCGAATCCATTTTGAATGAAAAAGGAGGTGAGGCAAATGTTGCCGAAGCTACAACTTCCTCTTCTGGAAAGTCCAACAAGAGGAAGAATAAGAATAAAGGAAGTGGCAAGTTGAAAAACAAAAAGGGCAATTTCAAGGCTAAGAAAATCAACAACAACAAAGCAAAGAGCTCTGACAAAAAGGCCAAAGGAAAATGTTTCCACTGTGGCATAGATGGTCACTGGAAGAGGAACTGTAAAAAGTACCTCGAAGAGCTTAAGATCAAAAAGAAAGGTAAATCAGATTTACTTGTTCTAGAATCTTGTTTAGTTGAAAATGATATGTCTTCCTGGATAGTTGATTCAGGTGCGACTAATCATGTTTGTTGTTCTATGCAGATGTTTGATTCTGTAACAGAACTAGCCGATGGGGACTACACGATGAGAGTGGGTAATGGGGCTATGGTGTCAGCTAAAGCAGTGGGAGAAGTGAGACTTCTCTTTAATAATAAATTTCTTGTTTTGAACAATGTTTATTATATTCCCGGTTTTAGAAGAAATTTGATTTCTGTTTCAAGACTGTATGAACAATTATTTAAGGTTTCTTTTAATGATAAAGTTGTTATTATTTCTAGAAAGGGTTTAAATATTTGTTCTGGAATTTTGGACAACGGTCTCTATTTTTTAAGACCAACCTTTAACACACTGCTTAACACTGAAATGTTCAAAGTCGAACAACCAAAGTCTAAAAAGCAAAAGATTTCTCCTGATGATAACACATACCTATGGCATCTTAGACTAGGTCATATAAACCTAAATAGGATTGAAAGATTGGTAAAGGAAGGTCCTTTACGAGAGCTAAAAGTTGGCACTCTTCCAGTCTGTGAATCCTGTCTGGAAGGTAAAATGACTAAACGATCTTTTTCGGGAAAAGGTCAAAGAGCCAAAGAACCTCTTGAATTGATACATTCTGATGTGTGCGGTCCGATTAATGTACAAGCAAGAGGAGGATATGAATATTTCGTCACTTTCATTGACGATTATTCTAGGTATGGTTATATTTATTTAATGCAAAGGAAATCTGAAACTTTTGGAAAGTTTAAAGAATTCCAAGCCGAGGCTGAAAAACAATTAAATAAATCGATTAAAACTCTTCGATCAGATCGAGGAGGTGAATACCTTGATAATGAATTCTTGGATCATTTAATCGAACATGGGATTTTATCCCAATTGACTGCACCTGGGACACCACAGCAAAACGGTGTCGCAGAAAGGAGAAATAGAACATTGCTTGATATGGTGAGATCCATGTTAAGTTACTCATCATTACACATGTCGTTCTGGGGATATGCACTACAGACTTCTGTATACATACTTAATTTAGTTCCATCTAAGTCTATACCTAAGACACCCTTAGAGTTGTGGAATGGTAGCAAAGTTAGTTTGCGACACATTCGCATATGGGGGTGTCCTACACACGTACTTAAAGGTAGGACTGGGAAGTTGGAACCTCGATCTGAAGTATGCATATTTGTAGGATATCCAAAAGGAACGAGAGGAGGTTTGTTTTATAGTCATCAAGATAATAAAGTATTTGTATCGACAAATGCAACATTTCTTGAAAATAACTATATGACAAACTTCAAACCTCGTAGTAAAGTTATACTTGAGGAGTTACTTTCTGATGAAGTCAGACCAACATCGACAACTGTTGTCGAACGACAAAATGAGAAGACCACAACTCAAAATCAGAATGATTTACCACCTCGTCGTAGTGGGAGGGTTGTGAGACAACCTACTCGCTATGGACAAATTGGGGAAGCACAAGTTGTGATTTCTGATCTTGGTAAAGATGATCCATTGACATATCGATGTGCAATGGAAGATTCTGACAAAGAGAATTGGCAACAAGCAATGAATCTCGAGATGGAGTCAATGTACTCCAACTCAGTCTGGAAACTTGTAGACCTACCCGAAGGGGTTAAACCTATTGGTTGTAAATGGATCTACAAAAGAAAGAGGGGAGTGGATGGGAAAGTGGAAACTTTCAAAGCTAGGCTAGTGGCAAAGGGTTTTACCCAAAAAAGAGGGAGTTGACTATGAAGAGACTTTCTCGCCAGTAGCCATGCTCAAATCCATCCGTATACTCTTATCCATTGCCGCATATTATGACTATGAGATATGGCAAATGGATGTTAAGACGGCTTTTTTGAATGGCCATCTTGACGAGAGCATCTATATGGTGCAACCAGAGGGGTTTATAGATAAAGGCCAAGAGCAAAAAGTTTGCCAGTTGCAAAAGTCCATCTATGGACTTAAGCAAGCTTCTCGATCTTGGAATATTAGATTTGATGAAGCAATTAAATCATATGGATTTGATCAAAATATTGATGAGCCTTGTGTCTACAAGTACATCAAAGAAAAGAAGGTGGTCTTCTTAATTCTTTACGTTGATGACATTCTTCTCATTGGGAATGATGTAGAATCTTTATCAAATGTAAAGAAATGGCTAGCTAACCAATTCCAAATGAAGGATTTGGGAGAGGCAAGTTATGTTCTTGGGATCCAACTTATACGAGATCGTAAGAACAAGCTGTTAGCATTGTCTCAAGCATCGTATATTGATAAGATGTTAATCAAGTTTGCAATGCAAAACTCCAAGAAAGGAAATCTACCTTCTCGTCATGGAGTTACTCTTTCTAAAGAGCAGTGTCCTAAAACACCTCAAGAGGAAGAGAATATGAGACACATTCCCTATGCCTCCGCAGTAGGCAGTCTTATGTATGCTATGTTATGTACTAGACCTGACATATGCTATGCAGTGGGAGTGGTCAGCCGGTATCAGTCTAACCCAGGATTAGATCATTGGGTAGCAGTTAAACACATTCTCAAGTATCTTAGGAAAACGAGAAACTATATGCTTGTATATTCTGGTAGGGATTTGATTCCTATTGGCCACACTGATTCTGATTTTCAATCAGACAAAGACAGTCGAAAGTCGACGTCTGGGTCAGTGTTTACCATTGGTGGTGGAGCCATAGTTTGGAGAAGCATCAAACAATCCTGCATAGCTGATTCCACTATGGAGGCTGAATACGTGGCTGCCTGTGAAGCAGCTAAAGAAGCAGTCTGGCTCCGAAAGTTTTTATCTGATCTGGAAGTTGTTCCAGATATGGAAAAACCCATGACACTTTATTGTGATAACAGTGGAGCCGTGGCTAATTCAAAAGAACCTAGAAGCCACAAAAGAGGAAAACATATAGAGCGAAAGTATCACCTTATAAGAGAGATTGTCCATCGTGGTGATGTGTCTGTTCTGAAGATTAGATCTGAAGACAACCTCGCAGATCCCTTCACAAAGACTCTTCCGGCAAAGAGTTTTGAAGGGCATCTAGAAGGACTGGGGTTAAAGGACATGTCTCATCTGCTTTAGGGCAAGTGGGAGATTGTTGGGGATAATGCCCTAAGAACATATGTTGTTAATCTTCTTGCTGAATTAATAATTAGATTGACATTCTATTACATATTTGTGTGCATTTAATGTTATTAATATTGTATTAATAACATAAAATTCCATGATTATTAAATGTAATATTAAACATAGTATATAAGTTGTTATATACATGAGGATTATGTTTAATATAATAATCTTAATTGTCTGTAATTGATAATTAAAGTTGGGATCTTTAATTAATTAAAATTACTAGTATGGTTCATTCCCATTAAGAATGGAACAGTTTTATCCGAACTGTTGATGTAGTGACATTAGAATGAAGGTACTTTGTATAATAAGATTATACAAGACATGGACGCGATAAATTGGAATCTTTAATAATCTCCGTCTTGAAATAAAGTATTCCCTTTTATCAATCAGATGGTCATATATGGAACGATCTTAATCCTGAGTATTTAACAGACTCCTACTTATAGAGTTGTGTCTTTTGACTTACTCGGTATGGTTTGCTCTAATTACCAAACCTAAAAACCTTGTATCTTGGAGACATGATGATATATTTAGCTGGGAATGATAATATACAAGATGGAATCCATTCCCTCTCAATTAAAGTAGACAAACAGTTCTCTTGAGTAAATGATTCTGGTCTTGAACAATAGAGCGCTCAATTTATGATAAGATCATAAATAATTGTTTATTAGAGAATCACGGGCACTCAAGGATAAAGACGTAATTGAGAGGTCAACGGATTTGAACCTAGCTCATATTACGAACTGTTTATGGAGGGTTGATCTATATGTAATGATTATATCAATGGACTGTTCGATTCCTATTCGAGTAATTAATTCTATAATGACAAGAGTGCAGTTCCAGTTTTTTAGTGGAACAAATCTGGAATTAATAAATCTAATATTTAATTAAAGAGTTTAATTAAATATTGAAGATTTATTGGAGCTTGAAATTATAGGTCCATGTGTCCCCATACCATCTCTATAATACTGTATTGAACATTAAGGTATACTGAGGCTTAGTGATTAATTTGGAATTAATCATCTATACATAAAGAAGTTTATGTATTGTTTTATTTATTAAATAATGTTTGATTATTTAATTATATGTATTAAATAATGTTTGATTATTTAATTATATGTATAAAATAATATTTTGATTATTTAATTTTATTTATTAAATAATGTTTGATTATTTAATTATATGTATTAAATAATGTTTGATTATTTAATTATATGTATTAAATAATATTTTGATTATTTAATTATATGTATAAAATAATATTTTGATTATTTAATTATATGTATTAAATAATGTTTGATTATTTAATTATATGTATTAAATAATGTTTGATTATTTAATTATATGTATTAAATAATATTTTGATTATTTAATTATATGTATAAAATAATATTTTGATTATTTAATTATATATATATGTTTTAATAATTAGGGTGGGTTGTATTATTGTTACTTTTAGTCATGAATGGGGTGGGTGGAAATCAAATACCCTTGCTTTTCTACTAGTGTTTTTTCTTTTGTTTTGTTTTTTCTTTCATCATTGCATTTAAAGCATAGTGGAATTCTAGCTCCCATTCTATGATTCTTTACACCACCCACCCTAGTACTATGATAGTGGAAAAATACTACACCACCCAATATATATACATATAGCTCTTTCTCTCACTCTAAAAAGAATGGAAGAAGCATAAAAAGAAAATATTTATTTTTGAGTTGATTCATATATTTTGAGCTTCATGAAAACAAGACAAGAAGAGTTCTTGTTTTGAGAAACACTAGTTCTAAACAAGAGAGTGATAACAAAAGAGAAAAATTATTTTTAAGGTCTAAGCCTCTAAAAATATTGTGAGATAGTCTCTCAATATTTTTCTAGTTGTCTCAAGTGTTGAGTACACAACTAGTACAGAAATTCAAGAGTTGAATTTTTCTGTTCAATACCGAGACGCCCACTCGTCGGTTCTTTGGTGTTGGAGATTCGGTGTGGAAGAACTTGGTTCGAGGGAATCACGAAGATTCTACAGTGGAGGAACTCGATTCGAGCGAATCACGGAAAGTCTACAAGGGTAACTATTTCCTTCCTTATTATTTATAGTTAAATATTAGAATCAATATAATCACAACGATCCGGCTAAAACGTTTTTTTTTTTGTTGAAATTTTAAAAAACCGGGCCCACCGCACTTCCGCTGCGCGGATACCGGTTCCGGTTCCGGTTCACGGAACCAACACTTAGGTCATGTGGCTGGCCGGGATTACACCTCTTTTATGCCCGAGGGGGATGAAGAGGTTGTTTGGCCGTCAGAGGATGAGGTGAGTGAGGAAGAAGGAGATGGTGATAGGGGCCTTCCACCGGCGAGCGCTTAATTCTTTGTATATTTGGTTCTTTCTTGACAATGTAAATATTTGACAAGTGAAATAAAATGTCGACCTTTTTTATTTTGCATTTCTTTCTTGTTCGCCATATTTATTTCTATGTATTTTCGTTCAGCTGCCATTGCTGAGTTTTTGGCCCAGGCTTTAACGCCTTTTATCACTTAGCTTTGTAATCGCTAGTTTTTGTTTTACCTAGTGTTTGTTAGGACGTGTCCGACCATACACCAAGTTTTGCGTGAGCATACTGTTGGGACGTCTCCCGCTTTTGCTCACTGTTTTCTGACTGCTAGTTTGTTTTACCCCCAGTGTTTTTCGTTCCCAGGGGTTTATCCTAAACACTATTGGCTGAACGCCTCGTATAGTTTGGGTTTTTATGCCTTTATTTGGTGGCGACTGCCTTTTATGTGACATTTTTCTCTAGCTCAGGCTGCTTTGTGGCGTTTTTGCCTTCAGCCTGCTATAATACGGGGCATTTCCCGGTTTTCTCGGGTGTTCGCCAGATTTAAATAGCTCAATTTACTATCTTGGGCGACCCGTTTGTCACGGCTGATCTGTGATTTCAACGATGGCAGACATCTCGGTAATAAATTACTCTTTATTGATTATTTCCTGCAAGCTCTAATGTCAAAAAATAAAAAACTTCTAAAAAGATAAATTTAGAGAAAAGAAACATAATAAAAGGTCTTCTTGAACTGGAGTATCAAGGGTAGTAGATCTTCAGGTATTGAGCATTGCACAGTCGGGGCAGCTCGCCGACTCCTCTCTTTGCTATGTGATACGCTCCATGGCCTGCTATACCTGTGATGTGATATGGTCCCTCCCACTTGTCTGCGAGTGATCCTGTAGTTTTGTTCTTCGTTACGGGTGTCACTCTTTTTAGAACCAGGCCCCCGAGCGCGAATCTTCTGACTTTCACGTGTGAGTTGTAATATCTCACTGCTCTCTGCTGATAGGTGGCATTCCTTATTCGGGCGTGCTCCCTTCTTTCTTCTAGTTCATCTAGACCACACTTCAACATGTCAACATTAAGCTCTGGTTGAAAGAATTGTGTTCTTGGCGAAGAAAACGCCGTTTCAACCGGAATGACCGCCTCGGTTCCAAACGCCATGGAATAAGGTGTCTCCCCAGTGGAGTTTCTTTCTGTTGTTCGGTACGCCCATAGCACCTGTGGTAGTTTTTCAGCCCAACTTCCCTTTTTGACAGCTAGCTTGGCTTTCAGGTTATGCTTGATGATTTTATTTACTGCCTCAGTTTGCCCGTTTGTCTGTGGGTGAGCTGGGGAGGCGTAGTAGTTGTTGATTCCATACTTCTTTCATAAATCTCTGAATTTCTTGTTATCGAACTGTGTCCCATTGTCAGTGATGATGGTGTTTGGTATTCCGAACCTGTATAGAATATTTTTCTTCACAAAGCTGGTTGTATTTGCTTCTGTGATGTGTACCAATGATTCGGCCTCTACCCATTTGGTGAAATAATCCACTGCTACAATGGCATGTTTCGCCCCTCCTGGTGCTATGGGCATTGGGCCGATCAAATCAATTCCCCACATGGCGAACGGCCATGGGGAGGTGATGCTCTGTAAACGCTCAGGTGGCTGGCGAATGTTATTCGCGATCCTTTGACATGCTTCACATCTGGTCGCTATTCTCTTTGCATCGGTGAACATGGTCTGCCAATAGAACCCTTGCCTTAGTGCTTTATGGGCTAGACTGATGCTCCCAGCATGATTCCCACAGCTTCCGCTGTGTATGCCCTTTAGGATTCCTTCTGCCTCTTCAGGTTCAACACATCTTTGCAACGTCCTGGAGAATCCTCTCCTATACAGTTCACCGTTGAGGACTGAATATCTTGTTGCCCTGTACCTCAACCGCTTGGCTTCTAGCAAGTCACTTGGGAGGGTGTCATTAATCAGGTACTCTCTGATTGGGGTCATCCAGTTGGTTCATACATTCATGATGACCCCAACTTCGGCCTGCTCGGTTGTGCTGGGTCGAAGCAGGTGTGCCATAGGGATTGTTCGGGGCCAGATGTTGACCGTGGGGGATGCCAGCTTGGCCAAAACATCCGCCTGTTCGTTTTTTTCTCTTGGGATCTGCACAATCCTGTATTCTTTGAATCGCCTCAACAGTTCCTTTGCTAGTTTTAGGTAGGCAATGATATTGTCATCCCTTGCTTGGTATTCATCGAGTACTTGGTTGACGATGACTTGAGAGTCGCTAAACACCTCAATCTCGTCAGCTTTATAGTGCCGTACATACTTTCAGTCCTGCTATCAGTGCTTCGTACTCGGCTTGGTTGTTGGTGGCTTTGAAATCAAATCGCAAGGCACATTCTACAGAATCTCCTTCTGGGGTTGTGACCACTATCCCTGCCCCGCTGCCATGCGTGTTTGATGAGTTGTCGACCCAGAGTTTCCAGCGGAAGTCTTTCCTTGTTCGATCTATCATCATCTTCGCCACTTCAGTATCTGGCTCGGTGAATTCTTCTACGAAGTCTGCTACTGCTTGGCCTTTGATCGCTGTTCTCGGGATAAATTCTATGTCGAATTCGCTTAGCTCAATGGCCCATTTTGTAAGTCTGCCCGACACCTCTGGCTTTTGCAGTATCATTCTTAGCGGGCAGTTGGTGTATACTCCCACTTTGTGGGCTTGGAAATTGATGACTCGCTTTTTGTGTCGTTACCAAATTGCAAATTACCAAAAGAATGTTATAAAATGAATCTTTACGCAATATATTTTAAGATTTGAAAATGAGTATTGTGGTAAGCTTAGAGTTCGTTCCACAGGGAATTAGAGTGATATGTTGAATTAATTAGCTAATCTAAATGCGATAACATAAATCATAGATAAATGGATGAGTGAATGGGTTGTCAAGCCATCAAACATACATGAAAAATAAACCTAATAAAACAAATAAAACTAATAAAATGGAATGCTCAACAAATCTAGATAAGAAATATGAAATAAACAATTAATAGGAATTCTAGGGAAATGATAGAGTAGCTAATGGACAATGGGCAATTCATACATGGCTTCTTTAATGCACAATCTACACAATCTAGGACCGATCTCATTCGAATGTGTTGTTTAGACCGTCACTACGAACCCTAAACAACTTCCCACCGCAATGCCTAACGGATTAAGGAAAGGGGGTCACGGCGGGATCGGTTAGTGACGATCAAATGGTCTAGGCAATCGAGGTTGATCACCCCTCCAAAAGCCTATCCTATTCACTATGTTCTCTAATCAATCAAGTGTGTCAATAACTCAATCAATTTTATCACAAATTAATCCTACAACATATTGTAATTAACAAGTGTGTCAATACTCATTTAATCACATAAGTGCAAGATCTAATTAAAAAGTAAATAAAACTTAAATCATGCAAACATAATATTGAAAGCTTTAACAAATACTCATGTCCAAAAAGTCTCTCAAATCATCCCCTAAAATAGGGGTTTTAATTACACATAATTACAAACAAGAAAAGGAAGTAAAATGGAGAGAAATCACCCTTGGGTCTCTCTTGTAAGCTTGATCCTTCGTTGATGCTTCCTTGGTTGAATCTTGTGCAAAGAGTGGGTGTTGAGGATATGTCTAGATAGGTGGAGTCATATGGAAAGTGACAAAGGAAAGGGGTGGAGAAAATGGAAGGAGAGGAATGATTTAGGTGAAGTAATCTAGATGTTTAAGCTTAAGTAGAAGAGAAATGGAGAGATTAGGAATGGTAGAAAGGAGGTTTCTTGGTGGACAAGAGATGTTCAAAAGAGGAAAAATGTGATGAATTTATAGGATTTTCAAAATAGGTCTCGGGTGGCGAATTACCAAAACACCCCCTAACCATGGCAAATTACCATTTAGTCCAACAGAGGGGTGCATTTTGTAATTTGCACACCCAATCAGAAATGCACAGCAAGGAGGACGCGATTTGTGTAAATGGCGACAATGTGGCGACCCTAAATGGCGACGAATCTGGAGCCAAAACAACTCCCTGTCGCCATGGCGACCTTGGTATGCAAACCGCGACCTCGATTTACGCGGTTTCGTCGCGATTTGGGCTTGGGGGCGACAAAAGGGAAAATTGGGTGTGAGATGGGTGACCGGATTCCGACCAAATGGAGGCCCGAAAGTGTTGCGACCGGCCAGCCGCTGTCCTTGCCGTCCGATTGGGACCGGAAATGGTTAACGGTGGCTCCGTTTCCGACGAGAACAGGCGGCGGCATGATAGGGTTTTGGGGCCATGGCTAACAGCTCATTGGAGAAGAAGATGAACAGTTTTGGGGGGTATTTAGCAGGTAGGTGGGGTGTAAATAGGGCTGCAGCAGATTAGGCCTAAAGGGGGTGTAATCAGCTAATGGACTGGTGCGTTTAGAGGCCCACACCCTCTAAACGCACCGTTTAACTTAAAGGGGTGGGCTGCACAAGTTAGGTGATGATTTGGGCTCAGGCCCACACTTAAAGCTCTTAATCAAAACGGCACCGTTTGACTTTGGGCTTTTAATTTGGGCGCGCAAGGCAATTGATGTGGGTGCGCTTAGAAGCCCAATAATCACCCATACACCAAAACGCACCGTGTCATCGCGCTGACGTGGCGTTGCATGCTGATTGGCCTGGCGAATTACTGACAGCCTCCTGATCTCTTCCAATATCACAATAACTTCAATTCTTCCACCAATAATTACTCTTTTGCCCTTATTTCACCAAAATTACTCCAATGCCCCTGAACTCTATAGATTTCTGAAAACACTTAATTTACACCATTAAACCACAGAATAATGCCCAAGAATCAAGCAAAAGGGGAAGGAAATAGGGGCCAAAATCATACCAATTTTGGTTCGATCAAATACCCCCAAACCTATCTTTTGCTCGTCCTCGAGCAAAACAAACATAAGCACACAATGGACATGTATCTAAAAATCAAATAATCACATTAAGGCACCAACTCTTGGCAAACGACTCAAAAGCCAATATTTCGACTTGCAAAACCAAAAGTGAAGAGATTAAACCAACGTTGTGCTCATGAGGAAATAATGCATGTAAGATATGCTAAATAAAGATTAAAGACATGCCACTCTTAATACACATTGCACGCAACGCGATTCCACATTCAAGATGATTAAGCTTCAAAACTAAAGTGCCATTAGGACAAGAATATAATTCGCCTCGACATCTAATCCTCACCGGATTCTCTCATTTTCACACGGATTCCTAGGCTTCACTCACAATCCATATGCAATATGAGTTTATGTTCAAGATATCAAAATTAATTGCACATGATTATTTAAAAACACAGTTTCTAAAAATTTGTCTCATGAATGGAATTGAAAACCATGAACGGAAAGAACATGCATCAACCAAAATTTCCAAAGTGGACATCCCTAAAGATCAAATAGGTCTTTCATTTGGTTGTAACGGGGCCAAAGGTGAATGGTGAGACAATAAATGGGAAAAATGGATTGCAAACACCCAAAGGTCACACTAAGGCATACATTCTAATTAAGCACAACATACTCATTACAACTTGCATATTCCACACTTATGCATCTAGGCTTACAATTTACTTTGTGCATTTTTCTACTCTTAATTTTCTTTGAGTAGCTCATTTGATTTCACATAATTGATCTAGGCATTGTGTGCCTCATTCATCATCATTTTTTTCTTTTTCTTTTCTTTTGCTATGCTTTTCTTTTCTTTTCTTTGCTTGTCTTTTCTTTTCTTTTTCAAGCATTGCATTTCATCTTTTTCATGTGTTTGCACATACATACTTGCCTAGGTACACGCCTTACATTTTAATACACCTCAAAGCTTACATTCAACCCCTAAGCCTTAGCAAACCATTTGGTACAAGGTACGTCTAGTGTTTAGGCTATATGGTTTCATGTTGATGTGGTTCATGAATAAAAAGCTTAATTGTGTTTGGCTTCAAATGGGCTATGGAGCACACACATTAGAGGGATAGGAAGTATTTAGGCCAATTTGGTGGTTTTTTCACATGCATTGCCTAAAATCATTTCTAAAGGTTTATCCACAAAGTCAATCAAGGCATCCAAGAGCAGTCCATATGTTCTATAGCAAACAACATTTAAGTGCGAATGAGACATTTTAAATATGCATAACATGTGTGTTTGAATGAGTGTTTAAAGAGTAAAAACTTTCCCTCAAAATACGCTTTTTAAGGCCGTGTTTGTGAACCTCACGGGAAGTCTCCACTATTAATTCCTAACCTTCAAGCACAATTGAATATTCACTCCAACATCAAGAGAAAATAACTAGCGTGTTTTGAGCAATGCAACCCTAAATGGCATGAAGTTAATCTAAACTAAGCAAGGCAAAGATACACAATTCCTCACTTGCACACACAAAGGCACAATCTCAACAAGCAAAGTATGCTCAAGCATGGCATTATCACAAGATTTTCGAAAAATTTTGAAAAATTTAACTCAAACTATTTGTTGCACACAATTTGCAAATAAGAGACGATATTGCGCACACACCCCCAAACCTAAATTAGACATTGTCCTCAATGTCTTTGGGGCATATACCGGTAAGTTCGGCGCAACACATCATCAATCAAAGAGTTTAACAACACATCAATGTCCATTTTAGAATTTATCCCAAAAATTAAATCAAGTGTTTCAATATCATCCTATATATTCATCAATCAACTCAAGAGATATAGCAATGTAAGTTCATCAAGAGTCATATCACAATCCATGTGGACAAAATATGTTATCATTCAAGCCTAAATCCACTATCAAAAACAATTCACACCCTTATTCTAAGCAAGAAAACTAAAAAGCAAGAAATAAAATAAAATAAAAAGCAAGAAAAGAAATTGTACCTAGGTGGGTTGCCTCCCACCAAGCGCTTGGTTTTACGTCCCCGCTAGACGTGCTACTTGGATCGGTCAACCGAATTCCAAAGTTTCGAAGATGCGCCTATATGCGATTAGGTCTTGGAAGTATTTGATGCCCGCCGGCGTGTTCCTAATCACATAAAGCAAGGGCAAGTAAATGTTCACTTGAAAAAATGGCTTGAAAAGTTTAGGAAACAATCTATACCAAATGCTTTTAAGTAGGCGGCTTTGAGAAATAGTAGGAGGAACATGAGGCTTTGATTCCTTCATTTCTTCATTCATCTCCTCTTCTCCTACTTCTTCACCTTCAACACTAGAAGACTCCATGGCACAATTATGAAAATAATTGTGTTCTACATTCTCACCCTTCCAACGGATGGTGGTAGCTTCTTCTAGCATAGGTGGATTTGGGAACTCTTGGCTCTCTTGTGCTTGCATGGCTTCCATGATAGCTCCTATGTGCACTTCTATTCTTCTCAATGAAGTTTCTAATCCCGAAAACCTAAGTGCACTTGCCTCCAAACATCCATTCAAAGTATGCTCGAATGTCGTTTGTGATGCTCGGATGGTCTCTAGCATTTCTTACTCGGGACTCCCATCCATCGGCCCCATATTGGAAGAATTTGAGTCATGAGCTCTTTCTTCCTTCGAGTGCCTTGAGGCAAATAACTCCATGTCCCGGTTGAATATGGCCAATTGCAAGTCAAAAGGATCCATTGTTCCTGAAAAGAAAAATAGAAGAAAAATAAAAGAAAAACAAGAACAAGACTATAAAATCTAAAAATAACGAAAATGACAAACAACTAAAAAAAAATCTAACTATATATAAAAAAAAATGAATAACAAAAGAAATATGAAAAATCTAAACTACAAAAAAAAACTAAGTAATTCAACAATCGCTTTAATTCCCCGGCAGCGGCGCCATTTTGATGACTCACTTTTTGTGTCGTTACCAAATTGCGAATTACCAAAAGAATGTTATAAAATGAATCTTTACACAATATATTTTAAGATTTGAAAATGAGTATTGTGGTAAGCTTAGAGTTCGTTCCACAGGGAATTAGAGTGATATGTTGAATTAATTAGCTAATCTAAATGCGATAACATAAATCATAGATAAATGGATGAGTGAATGGGTTGTCAAGCCATCAAACATACATGAAAAATAAACCTAATAAAACTAATAAAATGGAATGCTCAACAAATCTAGATAAGAAATATGGAATAAACAATTAATAGGAATTCTAGGGAAATGATAGAGTAGATAATGGACAATGAGCAATTCATACATGGCTTCTTTAATGCACAATCTACACAATCTAGGACCGATCTCATTCGAATGTGTTGTTTAGACCGTCACTACGAACCCTAAACAACTTCCCACCGCAATGCCTAACGGATTAAGGAAAGGGGGTCACGGCGGGATCGGTTAGTGACGATCAAATGGTCTAGGCAATCGAGGTTGATCACCCCTCCAAAAGCCTATCCTATTCACTATGTTCTCTAATCAATCAAGTGTGTCAATAACTCAATCAATTTTATCACAAATTAATCCTACAACATATTGTAATTAACAAGTGTGTCAATACTCATTTAATCACATAAGTGCAAGATCTAATTAAAAAGTAAATAAAACTTAAATCATGCAAACATAATATTGAAAGCTTTAATAAATACTCATGTCCAAAAAGTCTCTCAAATCATCCCCTAAAATAGGGGTTTTAATTACACATAATTACAAACAAGAAAAGGAAGTAAAATGGAGAGAAATCACCCTTGGGTCTCTCTTGTAAGCTTGATCCTTCCTTGATGCTTCCTTGGTTGAATCTTGTGCAAAGAGTGGGTGTTGAGGATATGTCTAGATAGTTGGAGTCATATGGAAAGTGACAAAGGAAAGGGGTGGAGAAAATGGAAGGAGAGGAATGATTTAGGTGAAGTAATCTAGATGTTTAAGCTTAGGTAGAAGAGAAATGGAGAGATTAGGAATGGTAGAAAGGAGGTTTCTTAGTGGACAAGAGATTTTCAAAAGAGGAAAAATGTGATGAATTTATAGGATTTTCAAAATAGATCTCGGGTGGCGAATTACCAAAACACCCCCTAACCATGGCAAATTACCATTTAGTCCAACAGAGGGGTGCATTTTGTAATTTGCACACCCAATCAGAAATGCACAGCAAGGAGGACGTGATTTGTGTAAATGGCGACAATGTGGCGACCCTAAATGGCGACGAATCTGGAGCCAAAACAACTCCCTGTCGCCATGGCGACCTTGGTATGCAAACCGCGACCTCGATTTACGCGGTTTCGTCACGATTTGGGCTTGGGGGCGACAAAAGGGAAAATTGGGTGTGAGATGGGTGACCGGATTCCGGCCAAATGGAGGCCCGGAAGTGTTGCGACCGGCCAGCCGCTGTCCTTGCCGTCCGATTGGGACCGAAAATGGTCGACGGTGGCTCCATTTCCGGCGAGAACAGGCGGCGGCATGATAGGGTTTTGGGGCCATGGCTAACAGCTCGTTGGAGAAGAAGATGAATAGTTTTGGGGGGTATTTAGCAGGTAGGTGGGGTGTAAATAGGGCTGCAGCAGATTAGGCCTAAAGGGGGTGTAATCAGCTAATGGACTGGTGCGTTTAGAGGCCCACACCCTCTAAACGCACCGTTTAACTTAAAGGGGTGGGCTGCACAAGTTAGGTGATGATTTGGGCTCAGGCCCACACTTAAAGCTCTTAATCAAAACGGCACCGTTTGACTTTGGGCTTTTAATTTGGGCGCGCAAGGCAATTGATGTGGGTGTGCTTAGAAGCCCAATAATCACCCATACACCAAAACGCACCGTGTCATCGCGCTGACGTGGCGTTGCATGCTGATTGGCCTGGCGAATTACTGACAGCCCCCTGATCTCTTCCAATATCACAATAACTTCAATTCTTCCACCAATAATTACTCTTTTGCCCTTATTTCACCAAAATTACTCCAATGCCCCTGAACTCTATAGATTCCTGAAAACACTTAATTTACACCATTAAACCACAGAATAATGCCCAAGAATCAAGCAAAAGGGGAAGGAAATAGGGGCCAAAATCATACCAATTTTGGTTCGATCAGAAATATGGCCTCAATTTCCTCGCTGCTGTCACTAATGCGAGGGCCATTTTTTCAGCTGATGAATATCTCGTTTCAGCTGGTAGTAATGCTTTACTTGTGTAGTACACTGGCTTCTGTATCCCATTTTCCTGCCTTATTAATACATAACTAGTGGCTGCTTCTGTGACTGACAGGTACATGTACAGCACTTCCCCTGTGATGGGCTTTGACAGCAATGGTGCTCAGCCAAGGTATTCTTTCAGATCGACAAAAGCTTGTTCGCAGTCTTTGTTCCATTCTATCCCTTTCCCTTTCTTAAGCGCTTTGAAGAAAGGTAAGCATCGCTCTGTCAATTTTACGATAAACCTGTTCAGCGACGCCAAGCATCCTGTAAGTTTCTAGACATCCTTCAAGTTTTTTAGGGAAACTATGTTGGCTAGCGCTTTGATCTTGTCAGGGTTCACTTCTATCCCTCTTTGATGTACCTGGTACCCGAGAAACTTACCAGATGGCACGCCGAACACACACTTTGAGGGGTTTAGCTTCATTCCGAACTTGGTTAACACATCAAAGGTTTCCCGTAGGTCATCTACGTGTCCCTCGGCTTTGACGCTCTTGGTTTGCATGTCATCGACGTACACTTCCATATTCCTGCCTATTTGGTTAGCGAACATTTTGTTGACTAGCCGCTGATATGTTGCTCCAGCATTCTTCAGGCCGAACGGCATGACAGTATAGCAGTATAATCCTTGGTCTGTGGTGAATGCTGTCTTATCTTCATCTGGTTCATGCATCTTGATTTGGTAATATCCTGAGTACGTGTCCATGAAGCTTAATAGCTCATGTCCGGCCGTTGCGTCGACCAGCTAGTCGATTCTTGGCAAGGGAAAACTATCTTTTGGGCAGGCTTTGTTAAGATCAGTGAAGTCTACACACATCCTCCACTGATTGTTCTTCTTCTTTATGAGCACAATGTTCGCTACCCATTCAGGATACTTGACTTCTCTGATCGATCCTACTGCGAGCAGCTTGGATATTTCTTCCCTTATTGCTGCACTTCTCTCAGGGTTGAAGCTTCTCCTTTTCTGTATCACTGGCTTGCAGTCTTTACTTACTGCCAGATGGTGCGTGGTTACATTTGCATTGATTCCCGGCATATCTTCGTGGCTCCAAGCAAAGATCTCCTTGTACTCCAACAATAGATTCACCATACCTGTTTTAACCTGCTTCGTCAAGTTCGCTCCAACCTTAACCGTTTTATTAGGCTCTTTTTCATCCAGGACGACAGTTTCGGTTGGTTCTTCTTTTTCTCTGTTGGTCTCATCTCTCGGGTCCAGCTCAAACGTTTCGGGGTTTTCCTCTCTCGTCTCTTGGTCGAGTTGAAATACGCTTAAGGTTTCTGTTCCAGTCTTGTCTTTAAAGATTGACAGGTTGGCCCGGCGAGCCATTTCCTGCGACCCTTTAAGTTCTCCAATTCCAAACTCTGTCGGGAATTTGACTTTTAATGCATGAGTGAATGTGACTGCTCGCGCTTTGTTCAAAAAAGGTCGGCCGAGTAAAGCATTGTATGGCCAGTTATAAATATCAACTACCACGAAATCCAGGAGGATGGTCCGTCGACAAGGTGCTGTCCCAAATCTCATAGGCAGTTTCACCGTTCCCAAAGATCTTACTTCTGCTCCCCCGAATCCCTTTAGAGGCACATGGAACGGTTCCAAGTCTTTCCTGTCTAGCCGTAGTTCGTCATACACTCTGGCACTCAAAATGTCAGCGGAGCTTCCGTTGTCTGTCATCACTCGGAGGACATCCCGGTGTGCTATCTGTACCCCCACAACTATTGCATCGTTAGGTTTGGCATCAATTCCTTCTGAATCTTCGGCCGTGAAAGTTATCGGATCATGGCCTTCTCTTGGTTTTTTGTGGCTTCTCTGCACAGAGTTTACCTCAAAGTCCCTGTTTTCATACATTACTTCCCTGACTTCCGACATCCTTTCTCTATTGCTTCTACTAGTGTGAGGCCCTCCAAAGATCGTATTTATAGCCACGCTTGTGCTGCCTTTCCTCGGGCTTCTTCTTTCTTGCCCGCCTCTTCGATGGCTGCCTTGGCGACCTGTGTCTTGATCTCTTTTTAATGTGAAATCTTTAAGGTGCCCTTCTCTGATCAGACTCTCAATGTGATCCCGTAATTGAAAACACTTATAGGTATCGTGTCCGTGGTCTTTGTGGAATCGGCAGTATTTCGTTGTATCTCTTCAGGCATTAGCTGACTGTTGCCGGGGGTACTTGGCGAGCCCTTTATCTTCCACTACAGACAGTATATCCTCCTGTTCGCCATTTAGGGGAGTGTAATTGTTGTACCTGCCTCGGAACCTACTGGTTCTGTTACTACCTCGGCTCTCTTGAGGTTTGCTCCTCCGGCTCTTTTCTTCTTTTTGGCGGTCGCGAGATTGACCCTTTGTCCTCTCATCCTTGGACTCGGACTTTGTGTCTGGCTTGTGACCATGAACGTAACTACCCCCTTAAGCGACTTCTTCTTCTTCTGCTAACGCATAATCTCCAGCTATATCCATCATTTCTTCGTATGTCTTTGGCCAGTCTCTCCGTAGGTCAAAGGATAGACGTCCGCTTTGCAACCCATTGGTGAAGGCTGCTATGACAGCTACATCGCTAGCATCCTCTATTTGGGCGACCTCCTTACCAAACCTGGCTAAATACTTTTTGAGTGACTCGTTGCTTTCTTGTTTCAAGTTCGATAGATGAGCCAGTGACTTTCTCCTTTGTACACTCCCCATGAATTGCCTTATGAATGCCTTGCTGAAACTGGAGAAGTTGCTAATACTTCTGGCTGGTAGGCGCCCAAACCATCTAGAAGCGAGGTCGCCGAAGGTTTGTGGGAACGTTAAGCACAAAAGGCCGTCATTGGATGCGTATTGAGCCATGACATTGCGAAACCTGCGAACATGCTCCTTTGGATCCCTATTTTCCTTATACTGTTCGATGGTTGGCATTCTGAATCTTTCAGGGAACCGGGTATGCGCGATATAGTCAATGAATGGATTGTCTGACTCATCATCCGAAGACATATTGTGTCTGTATCGCTTAGCCATTGTTGAGACCTTCTTTGAGAGTTGTTGAAGGGTAACGCTTCGATAACCAGTTGGTTCCCCCTCTTGGTCGAGCCTGCTTCTGACTGTCATCTTCCGATAATCATCTTCCCTGCTATCGGAACTTCTGTTTCCTCATAGTTCATCTGTACTTTCAGATCTCCGCTGCCGCGCCCTTTTTGATCGCTACCCCCTTTTTGGTTGGGGACTCCTGTCTTCCGACGAGACCGATCGCCGTCTCCTACGAGCTTTGTTAGCCTTGTCGCTGGTTGGTTCCCTATGCGTTCGTCCATGATACTGTTTTTCTGGGGACCCCTCAGCCAGCAAACTTTTTCCCTTCTTTTGCCCTCTTTCTTCCAGGGCCTCTGGCGAATCTTGGGGGGCTTCCCCCACAATTGGTTTTGCCTGAGTACTAGGAGTCGCGACATGGACTTCTAATCGCAGCCTTCCTGTAGGATGATTTCCGGGCGTGCTGGTCGTCAACTCATAAGGAGACGAGGCTCCCAACCCTATAGGAAGCGTGAGTCCAATCTTGTTGGCCTCATTGACTAGATTCACCAATGTGGTATGAAAGTGCTGCAGAGTCTCGTTAGCTGCTCTGGTCCCTGGAGTTGCTGCTGACTGCTCCCCTGTTGCCAACGTTTCCTCTCCTAGTATCACTACTGCTTCGGGGATTTGGTCATTGTTGGGGATTTCATCACTATCACTGCCGTTGCTCATGTTGTGTCTGTTTTGTCAGGATTCCTGGAAGCTTTTTATTCAAATAAACCCCCTCCTTCTAGCGCCAATTGTTGACGGTGATTTTTGGATTGACTCGGTCAACAATAATACGTAAATCAGAACGAATAATTAAAGAAATAAACCAATGCATGCAAGACAGATTTTACGTGGAAAAACCCTTGAATGGGAAAAACCACGGTGCCCCCTTGAGGGCAGGAGAAATCACTATGAACTGCTTAAAGTTTACACACTCAGATCTCTCGTACAATTGCCTAACTTTTCTCTCTCTCTGATTTCCAACCCCTTTTCATGGGATTTACAGTTCTATTTATACTAGTTTTTCTAGGTTTTCCGGTACTTATGCCGTGTTGATAGGGGAGTTCCTATCTTTTCCTTGCATAAGGAGTCTAGAATCTGTAAGTAACTTTTTAGGGTTTGTTTCCTTGTTTTAAGAAGATTGTATATCTCGTTTAAAACTCAATCTTTGAGTTTTGTATCCGATTAAATCCTCGCTTGACGTGGCAGATACACTTGGAATTGAATTACTCTTCTGGCTGTATGTTTTTTGGCGAACACCTTGGATCGGCGAGCGCATTTCGCCTTTCTGCTGGTCGACCGGCTGTGGCGAACACTCTTCTTCTTTGAATCGGCGAGCGTGTCTGTTGATAAGTCTTTGACTGATCTCCTCCCGTTGACGGGTCAATGGGTGACGTGTCTATTTGCTTATCCCGTCTTTATTGCCTCATTTGCTGACGTGTTCTTTTATCAAATTTACACATACAACAATCATATATATATATTTTTTAAACTTAAACTAATTAATAAAATCTTTTTAGATATCGAATATCTTTTAAAGATATTAATTAATTAATTTGATTTAATTTGAATTCAAAACTCTTTTAAATTCAAATTTAAATATTTAATTAAATGAAAATAAAATAATCAAATTATCTTTTCTTCATTTAAAATTAAATATCAATCAACACCCTCCATGTAATGATTAATTACACAATTAAATAATCTAATTATTTAATTAACATAATCATTATTATTCATTAATTGAATGATCACATTATTCAATTAATTCCCGAATAGACACGTGTCACTTTTGTAACACAATTAATTGGACAATCCAATTAATTAACCGTGACCCTTGTTACCTAAATCGATCAGGCTAGCAAGGGGACCTAATGGACCCATAGTATTATGAGCTCCAATAATCCTTAGAAATAAATAATTAAACTCTTTAATTAATATTTCATGATTATTAACTTCGGTGTTATTCCACTAAAAACCCGAAGTTACACTCTCTCAACTGTAGACGTTTTTACACAAACTAATAATTCTTGGTGTCCATCGATATAGCTATTACATATGGTATAATCCTCCACAGGTAGTTCATAATTAGAGCTGGGTCATAATGTCCATTAAACCCCTCTAATTATATCTTTCCATTAAGTACCATTGATTCTCTAATGAACAATAAATCCTACATTCCTTACGGAATTAGGAGAGCGCTCATATTGTTCAAGCCCCAAATCAATCCTTAAGGGAACTACTATCTACTTCTCACAAGAAGGAGTGGATTCCACTATTGTGTGCAAACCTTCCCAGCCATAAGCTAAACCGCAATTCTAACATACGAAGTTATTGACCGGGAATGCAACTCCGATCTCACCCATGGTATATCAAAAACCACGATCTAACCTGAAGGAGTCGATAAGACACTCAGGATTAAGATCACCCATATATAGCCATCTTTTGTTGATATATATGAATCTCACCTTTTAACGGATCTTGGTGAGAGATTCATATAGATCATGGTCCAGTCCTATATGATCAAATCACATAAGGTGCCTCCATTCTCATATCTCCATATGAATGATCTAGGATAAGATCACCGTACATTACGGAATGGACCGCAGCTGTAGATTGACCACAAATAAAGTACCCAGCTTTATTTGCTATCTATAGACTCTTTAGATTGCTCCTTTCAAACTGAATCCATCTATATATGACATTCATATACTCAGTTTGAAATTACATCCGGCAATCTTGGATGTTAAGTACACATGTTATTATAAATGTATGAGACAATTTGAATGAATAAACTACTTCTTTTATTTCTTGTTCAATTCACATTTACAAACTACAAGCTTTAGGGCAAAAACCCCAACACATACAAATTGCAAGGACTCGACGGTCGAGATATACACAACAGCTGGAACGTCTTACATCTAAAACAGTACCATTTCTAAATACTTGTGTTATTTCTTTGATTTTACTTATTTGTCTCACGATTATTTTTATTCAATACTAACAAATCGCCACAAAGAGCAATGATGAAAAACTTAGTACAACTAAGTTGAAAACTGAGCTCACAAAAATATCACCTTTACCCTACATAAACTGTCGACTTCGACAAACAGTATATTGCCATTACAAGAACGACTCGACATACACTGACATTTACGAAATGAGTTTCAACTCTCAACATCCTTATTTGACAACACATACTAAGAGTAGGGGGTGTAGCACTGGAGACAGTATACTGATAACACATGTACGCGAATATATCTAAATGAGAGTCTTATCGACTGATAAACGCATGTACGTGAATATATCTATATGAAAGTCTTGTCGATTGATACGCATGTACATTAATATATCTATATGAAAGTCTTGTTGACTGATAACGCATGTACACGAATGTAAATGAAAGTCTTGTTGAATGATAACACATGTATACGAATGTAAATGAAAGTCTTGTCGACTAATAACACATGTACGCGAATATTTCTATATGAATGAAAGTCAATAGACAAACGATTGTATATAATTATTTCTATGGTCATATTTATGCGCAAAGTCGTTTCGACAAAATATTAATATACGCGATCTCTAGTCAAACTAATGGTTGTAAAGATCAACTTACGTATAAGCATAAGTTTACAGGCTTATCTCAACCAATTGATAGATGAAATTGTGATTATGTGATGGTCGTACCATTTGCACAAATTAAACATGTCATAAATAACTTCCCATATACGAAGATTCAAAGCTAAATATATAAAGCAAAAATATCAAAATAAATATACGATGGTCGAACAACCAAAATCATCCACATATTTAAATATATAAAGGTCAAACGACCAAATCATCCACATGCAATAAAAGAAATTAACAAAATTAGAAGAGATTAATTCTGGGGTAGATCAGCGACAGCAGCATTGGCTTCTCTATTGTCGAGGTTTTCGTTGTCAACAAGATTTTGCCTGTCCTCCACAACGTTTTCTTCACCAGCCTTTCCAAGGGAGGATCCTTCCAGTGTGAGCATTTCTTCATAAGTGTCCACCACCTCCTGCATCTCGACATTACTCCACTTAACATGCTCACTAGATAGATATTCCTTGAAAAGTTCTGCCCCCGCCGCAACTGCGATCGACGTCAATTGTTCTTTCAAGTCAGTGACAAGGCGCCTCTGCTTGACAGCGACTACGTAAGCCTTGGTCGACTCCTCGGAGTGTCGATCCCTCTCCGCTCTCACCTCCTTTAGCTCTTTTTCTAGAACCAAGTTCCTTCGCTCTAGCTCCTCCACAACCTTGTCGAGCTTAGCCTTATCCGCCTTTAGAATGTCGTTCATTTTCCTAAACTTCCCGCACTTATCACTGACTACTTTATACATGTCATGAAGATGCAACTGCGCTTGCAAAGCCTACAAAAGATATGTCGTATAAATCAAAGGAGTAAACAATATACCCAAAAATCGAAAAGAAACCTAAAATAAATAAAATCACTTGGAAAACTGAAAGGATGCCCGAGTTGAATACATCTTCCGTCTTCTTGCAATTGAGGAACTCATCATCAGTAGCAATAAGAAATTCGTTCGACTTGTTAAGAAAGCCGTCCGGCTCCTTAAATGACGAGATCCCAGAAGAAAGAAGCATCATTGATGAGTCTGGCTCTAAATCAATAGACTGCGTCTTCGTGCATGATTTGACGTTCTTTCCACGGTCGACAGTCGAATCTTTCCTTTGCCGCTTCCTCAAGGGACATTTTTCAGGGGAAGAAGTATAAACATGCTCTGGTACCACAGATGAACCTTCCTTCGACTTGTTAGTCGCCTCCTTTTTCGCTGCTGCTGCCCGCTTTTTGGCAAGACCATCCATATATTGCTTCAAAGCGTCATCTCCAGTTGGTAAGTTGATCTTTGCGACGTCACTGCGAAACGACATTCAACATCAATAATAGGCGACAGGAATTTCATATCATACTGGAGAATTTCGAAACTCCTCATAATCTAGACATACAACATGAAGTCCCTCACGTGAGGATAGGGTGCTCTAGATCTATTTAAGGTCGACCATCTCCATAAACTGCTAGGCCTAAGTTTACCTTCTGTAAGCAACACTCTACAGCGCCTTTCTTTAGCAAGAATACCTAGCAAAATCTCAGTGCGCCCAGGAGCCACATTGCACGATAGTTTACTTTCTACACCCTTCGTTTCTACAAAAGCAATTACTCATCAACACGAGTAATTTCAATAAAATAAAAACCAAACAACAATTGGCAAACGATACTCACCATACCGATTCCAAATTCGCCGGTATTGGTACCGTGACTCTCCCCAAAGACCGTCGATCGGAGGATCTTTTGCAAAAAAAATAGGTATCCTTCCAATGATGATCGTTTGACGTAGTATTGGTAATGAGCTGACGCTCTCTATTCCTGGGTATCAGCATGTAACGACATTGGTTGAACACGTGTTCCTTCAAATAATAATTGTGAAGAAGACACCCTAACCCAAACTTCACATTATGTTTCTCGCAGAGAATACCCAAGCTTAACAAAATTCTCCAACTATTTGGCATCAATTGGCCAGGAGCGATATCATAATATAATAGCATTCTTCGAACCAGTTGAGGAACTGGAAATCTGAACCCTAAGCAAAGGGTATATTCATAAAAACACGTCCACCCTGGTATATCCCAGTCCGCTCGCTCATCTTCCTTTGGCACATGTAGTTCGACATCATCAGGGATGCCATAAATCCCACTCAAACTACGCAGATTTTCATCCGTAACCAAGCTGGTTGGACTCTCAATTATGATACCTAGAGGGCGACCAGAAGTAGAAACCTCTGATGTATCTACATATTCCAGATGTTCGACCATCAACATAATAGCACGCACACCACCTTACTCTAATATACCTTCCGCGTTTATAGTAACAACTTTTGACGGATCCTTTATTGTGACCAGTCGGTCTACATTTGTCATCCCACTATCTACTCCATCGTTTATACCTTCCGCCTCACTTGGAGTCCAATCAGAGCATGGGTCGGTCTTGACATGACGTCTCTAAAAACTAACATGCATAGAAAATGCACAAGTCAAAAACTAAAACGCTACAATCACAACCTAGGGTTTCTAAGATCAAAACCTAGGGTTTTCAACGAAAATCAACATCTAAAAGACTGACCTAGTCCTATCGAGTTATCTGTTATCCTACGTCAGTCAAACATCTACTTACGACAAAGTAATAGTCGAGTCATCTCATACGAACAAAAGTCAAGCATCATAGTAGATCAAACATTCCAAATATAATCAAAAATACACCAAAGAATATCAAGAACACGTTGAAGAACATCAAAGATAGCAGAAAAACGTTTTTTCAGGTCAGAATATCAACAACTTATGCTCGTTCCCTACAGACTCAAAAAAAAAAAATGAATCTTATGCAGAAAAGAAAAATAACATCTTCACTAACCTTGAAGAAAAAAGTTTTTCGAAGTAGAAGCCGTAGAAATCCACAAGAAAATAGCAATATCTTCAAACCGCAAACGAAGAAAAACCCAGAAGATGAAAGTAAACTTTGAGGAGTCGCACTAAAATGGTTTTTGGGAGTGGAACGGTTTACTTATAAATCAACTCTTTTAACCTTAGTTGCCACGTATCAACGCCCTTTCAATTGCCAATTAACCAAGGTAACCATCCAGTTTAAAATTCGAAAATTATCTCGAAAATCATGCATGAATTAAAATGCATCTAACGTCATCCTAGGACACTAAAGCACAAGACGCCCCTTCAATTTGACCTTTAATCAAGCCAGCTTCCAAACCTTACTCAAAACGTTTGTCGAGCGACGGACCATCTTTATAAAAAAAAGGTCACTGACTCGACGACGAGTTACCAAATCAAAGCGACTCAAATTGGTACGCTCGACAAAACCAATGGTCGTTTCAATGAAAATCACTCTCTACTTCATTAGAACTCTATAGAGAGTGGGGGAAAAACTGTGGTAGCCAAAAATAGTCCAAAGGCCTAAAGTAAAAAGCCCAAACCTTTTTTATCATACCTGGGCTCGTTATATTGGATTGATCCAGTATAAATATCAGATACAAAACTTGGTCTTCGAGAAACCAAATCAATGGTCAGTTATGTTGAGTAGATGAGTGTGAGAGATTTTCTCCTGAAATCTCACCCATAATCAATTCATGATCAAACGAACGTTAAACAGTTGAACCCCTATAAATAACAGAGCACTTTCCACAGAAAGCCTCTCTGAAAAATTGGGAAAAAGAAAAGTTATTTAGCAAATCGGAATTCTGCTCGTAATCATTCCGAACACCGGAAATTGATTTAATTCAGTCACTACAGACAATTGCTCAGCCCAAGCATACATAAAGCTAAGAATCTAACCCCAAATCTTTTACTTCTTTTTATCTATTATTCTTTTCGTTCTATCCATCTTTACAGGTTTAAAGTTTGAGACATGACATCTCCAATCGACAAAGTTCAATCAAGTTGCCTTGGACCTAACTTGACTCGACCCAAACCACACTAACCGTAATTCGACCACCTACAATATTCAATTTGAGTTTTTTTGGAGTCGGCAAAATCATAAAGTAACATGAAGAGGCGGTTAACAAGTTTAACAGATGGCGAAGCACGTGGAGTTAAAGCAAAACACTTGTCAGTCCCACCGCCAAACTCGACCTGAATTCAGATAGATATATAGATTACTCATATTACTCGTATTCTCTCCACTTGGAAACAAAGAATGATCAATCTTCTTGCTCTCTTTCTTGTCGTCAGCTCTCTAGTGAGCGCAGGAGTCTGGTCTCCAACCTCAGAAAAACAACTACAAGAAGACGTCATCGTCAAACAAGGCCACAGAGTGGTTGTTGTCGAGTACGATCAACAAGGACAACACCGCACCAAAGTCTCTATCTCTCCGGAACCAGAGATCTCCTCCACCCGCGGTCCCGGTGAGCTTATATGTGATGCTTATGGTAAATGCACTCATAGGATCGCAACTGCAATTGGGAAAGCCAAGGATAAGGTTTCGGAAGCCAAAGAGGGTGCAGTGCACAAGGCGCAGGACGTCAAGGAAGCCGCTGCAGGGAAGGCAGAGGATGTCAACGAAGGCGCCAAACAGACCGCTGCAGGGATGGCAGAGGATGTCAAGGAAGGTGTGAAAGAGTCCCTTTCGAAAGCCAAAAGCGCTGCAAAAGAAACAAAGGACATCGGGGAAGATGTGGCTCGTAACGTGACCAAGCAAGTCGGGAAGGTTCGTGATAGTGTTGTTGAGAAGGCCAAAGAGGCAAAACAAGGATCGGAGCATGCTGCGAAAAGGGTTCAAAGCAGTCTACACAAGGTGTTTGATAAAATTGGTCGGCATTTGAATCGTTTGATATCGGGGTTGGGCGGAGCAATGAATGGTTTGATGGGTATGATGAATTTGCTTGGATTTGCAACGGCTTATGGGATGTGTGTGTGGGTTACGTTTATTTCAAGCTATGTATTGGCAGGGGCTCTGCCTAGGCAGCAATTCGGGATCGTGCAAAGCAAGATATATCCTATTTATTTCAGGGCCACGGCTGCTAGTATTGCCTTGGCCTTGTTGGGACACACCTTGTTCAAAACCAAGGCCGACATGTTTCAGGCTGCTAATCTTTTAGGATCGCTTTTGATGGTTCTTGCCAATTCCATGTATTTGGAACCTCGAGCTACTAAGGTAAGTACCTACACTAGCCAAGTGTTTTGTGTTTTGTGTTTTGTGACTAGTACTTGAATGGCTTTCTAGACAACATTTTACTAATAGGCATCTTTGTAAACGACGTTTATATGCTATGTTTATGTTTAGATAGCGCAATCAGAGTGCCGACAAGTTACATAATTGTTATGGTTTTGGTGATTATTGTCTTTTGTTTGGATTGCACATTATGTTCAGGTGATGTTTGAGAGGATGAAGGTTGAGAAAGAGGAAGGAAGAGGAAGAGAAGGCATAGTTCCTGAAACAAGCAGAGCAGCTGAGACAGCCACAACCGATCCTCGGGAGAATCCTGAACAAGAGGTAGTCAGATCAAAGCTGAGCAGATTGAGTGAGAGACTCAAGAAGCTCAACACATATTCCTCGATCCTAAACATCCTAACCTTAATGTCTCTCTCTTTGCACCTTGTCTATCTCGGCCGGCGCCTGGAAATGGTTTGTTGATCCCCTACAAAGAAGACATTTTCTGTGAATCATGGCTTACTAATGTTGTCATGTAATGAGACTTGGTTTTGTAGAAGATAAAGACATTTTGACTAGCAAACATGTAATGAAAATAGTTTTAGGAGGAGGTATTTCATTACACTTAGCAGTTAAATGGGTTTACTAAAACAAAAAAAAAGCATTCTCGGTTATGTTATAGAAATTTAACTTCCCAGATAAGGCTTCTATCCAATACAGTTACCTTGGACAGAAAACAAAAAGTAACCATTTGAAACATTAAACTTTTGTTAGTAAACACTTTTGAAACTTTAATAGTTAATAACTACTTTTAAAAATAAAAAAAATTACAGTGTATGTTAATAAATTACAATAGTACATCTGAAATTAGTTTTTTTTTTTTTTTAAAAAAAAAAAAAACTCAAACTTGAAATCATAGCTAAAAACTTGAAATCATGACAGAAACTTGAAATCATGACTAAAATGAAATATGTAAAAACTTGAAATCATGTCCAATTTCCTTTCTTCCCTAAATTCCCAAAATTTACAAATTAGGTTTTTTTTTTTTTTTTTTAAAGGTTTTCTCCTCTCAATCCAGTAATCATCGCCGCCCATCGTTTGCACACAGGCTTGGGCTGCGTGCAAACCAACGTGAAGCATAGCACCGCTGGTTTGTGCGTAGCCCAAGCAGCGCACCGACGACAGCCATCGATGATCGACGACCTCCGGCGATGATTGCCATGCTTCAACGATGATTGCGTGGGATGGAGGAAGAAAAGAGAGAGAGAGGATTGGGGGCAGAGAGAGTAGAGAAAAGAGAAACAGAGAGAGAGAGAGTTTTTGGGATGGTTTTTATATGAGGGCTTTCCAATAATTTCTCAAAAACATGGTTATTAACAATTAAAATTTCGTTTGTGGTTAAAAACAAATTTCCCATAATATATGTGGTCATTTTTAGCAATTTCCACTTTACCTTGTCTACTTCACACCTCTTCATTGACAAGAAACTGAAAACCTGTAAACACTTATATTTGTGGTAGCCAAAAATAGCACATCCTAAATAGTAACCAGGTTTTTATTGATCTGGACTAGTGACAAACCCAAATGCTTTATATGAATCAAGCCTAATCGTAGGCCTAAGAGCAAGTGAAAACCTTGGCTAAATCTACAAAGACCAAGTCTGTGTATAGACTAAGTCTGTGATGTTGCTCAACTGTTAACAAATTCAAAGATATTCAAATATCTTAGCCAAGATAAGTGGGATCACATGATTTCTTTGTGAAAGACAATCTCACCTTTACTATAAATAGAGGCACCTTGTCATTTGCAAAAGGAGGAAGAAAAAATGAAAGGAACATGATTTGCTTTCCCACTCACATAAAAATAGAAAAGTAAGAGGACAAATGGAGCCCACTCAATTTGTTTATTATTTCGGTTCAACTTGTTCAGTTTGTCAACTGATCCACAACAAACACCCTTGTTCTTGAAGACCATTCAACTAATATCCATATTTTCTACATCATATAAAACTCGTTCAACAACGGTCTTGCATCTTCTCCTCCTAACAATTTAATTTACTAAAACACTCAGCCCAAACGAATATAAGACCCTCCGAACGACACTACCTAGGATTCGACGCCTTCATTTATGGTTTGATTTAGATTTTATTCATCTTAATTGTTTATTCGAAATTATTCTATTCATTGATAAATTGTCTAACTCGAGCATCGGAGAGTCCCCAATAGGACACCCCCCTCTCGCTCCATTCTACCTTTTTATTTTTTACAGGATCTCGTAGCACACAACCTACTATTTTTCGCTCTACCATTGTCAATGCCCACCAACTTACAAAAATTCAACTGGAGATTTTCGGGCTCTTCAATATTGAAAAAGTAACAATTAAAATGAAACAAAGAGCTAATTCGAAGTGAGCCGTAAAAAAAAAAAAATTTAAAAAATATATATAAAAAATTAAAAATATATAAAAAAAACAAAAAAAAAAAGGTTCAATGTAATTGCATGCATGTTCTACCCACCGCCCACCGAAATGCTTCTATCTTGCATAAACACATCATAAAGGATATTGCAGATTTGCAGCTAAGAACCTTTCATTTCTGAAAATTTTCTAAGACCCATGAGTCTAGATGGGACTCACATCTATTGGATGGTTTAGATTTCCTACAAAATTTTCTACTTTCAAAAATTTTTATATACCGACGAAAGGAAAATATTAATCGGTGATCACACATAACCACCGAAAGTAGTTGCATGGCCATTAATTTTGAATTCTTTGCCCTTCTAAATTTTTTGCAGGAAGAAAACTATATCAGGGACCACTTTGAAAGAGCACAAATCCAAGCATCTAATCGTGCACTGAAAATACCACTAATTCCTATAAGAACAAGAACCCTCTCTAAAACCATGGAAACTCTTAACAACATTTCTCTTTTCCATCTTCAAGGAAAATTACATTTTGTATCCAAATCATGGCAGACTCATTGGAGATAACTTTTCACTCTGGACCTTCCCTTGGGTTTTGTTCAATAGTATTGGCAATAAATCTCGTCATCCACATAACTTATTTTCTTTATCTTCTCTAAAATTGTTTCCAAACTTTCACATATGATATGACTCATTGGATGAGATCTATCACCCACCACAAAAGAATGAATTTTGTTTCCAACCTCAATCCAACTTAAACCAGGTTCCTTCTTGATTCCTCGATCTTTCATCAACTCTCTAACTTCTGAAGCTGGCAATTCTATTCCAGCATCAACATATATATTGTTAAGAAGCACATAAGATGCAGCTTCCTGAGGTTCCAGCTCAATTACTTTCTCTGCAGCATGTTTTGCTGTGACTGTGTCCTTGTAAACCCTGCAAGCACTCAACAAGGATCGCCACATCACGGGACTATCCTCAAGACCAGAGTTCAGAATGAAATTTTTGGCATCAGCTAGCCTTCCAGCACGAGCTAGGATATCAACAACACAGGCATAGTGCTTTACATCACTTGTTATGCCATGATCTTTGTGCATGCTTGTAAAGTAACTGCCACAAGTAGAATGCACATTTACATCAGTTTAAACAAAAGAAATAACCCACCTGAAGAGTACCTTGTAACATTATATGCTAAGACATCCCAATATTTCCCATTCTATTTTTCTCTCCCCTTAATGATTCAGTAGGCATATCCTCGCTTGATAATCACTTCCATACTACATGTAAAAAAATAAAATGCCAAATGGTTGAGATTGAATCTGTTTTCTTGTATTTTCCTCTAAAATGGACTGGTCTTTCACCTAGTTTTCTAGAGTGATTAACATTAGTTTTGAAAACAAGTCTTGAGTTCTGAAAAAACTGTCCCCTCTGGAAAATTTCAGTACCATAAAGTTCAAACTATCCTGAAGAATTCAAAGAAAAATTATGTATTTATCCCATTCACCACCTAGGCTCAACCCCTACAGCTGCCTCCCTGAAGCCCCCAACCCAAAAAATAAATAAATAATTACAAACAAACTGGTAGAATAAAGGCTTCCATAACCTACCGTAGTCCTTCTTGAACAAGCCCTCCATGACTACATGCAGTTAGAACTCCAAGGAATGTAATCAGATTGGGTGCAATACCCAAATCCTTCATCAACTCAAACAACTTCAAAGCATCACCAGCACATCCATGCTGCGCATTGCTACATATTATAGCAGACCAGGATGCCACGTCAGGATCTTTCATTTCTTCAAAGGTCATATTAGCAGAATCTATGTCTCCAGACTTTGCATACATGCAAATTTGAGAATTTTGAACGATTGTAGAGTTCCCAGTGCCACTTTTTATTCCATACCCCTGGACCTGCTCACCAGATCTTCCTGTGGCCAGATCTGCACAAGCAGCCAACATAGTAGATATTATGAATTCATCTGTTTTCCCTCCAGATGCCAACAGTTCTTGGAAAAGAGCCACTGCGCTTTCAAAATGCCCATTTTGAATATGGCCCTTGATCATGGATGTCCATGAAACAACATCTAACTTGTGAATCAAATTAAAGCATTTCAAACCATCCTCGGTTGAACCTAACAAAGAGTACAACTCAATAAGTGCACTTCCAATAAATTCATCAAACTGTAAATCATTCTTGCAGACTTGAGCATGAATTTGCTTCCCGTACTCAAATGCCTCAACAGCATTACAAGCTTTGAGTAAGCTTGAGAATGTAAACTTTGATGGCTTCATTCCTTGCCTTTGCATCTCAAAGAAAAGGTTAAAGGCTCGATTTGCACAATCATCACTAACGGTATCTGTTTGTATCAATCCAGCAATCATGGCATTGTACATCACAATATTTTTATCAGGAATAAAGTAAAAAACTGATATCGCATCATCTAAATTCCCTGTTTTTGAATACATATCAAGCAATGCAGTCCCAACAACAATGTCCAAATCCAAACCAAGTTTCAGTGTACAACCGTGAAGTATTCTTCCATATATTACTGAATCATCAAAATCTGTACCGCAGGCCCTTAGAACACAACCCATCGTGTAGGTAGTCAAATCCAATCCATTTCGATGCATTTTCTCCAAGATTCTGAAAATTTCCTCATTTGCACCAATCCGAACATAACCAGAAATCAAAGAATTCCATGAAACATTATCCAATTCATCCGACTTCTCAAACAAAAGCCTTGCTTGGTCAATCTTACCACATTTGCAGTACATATCAATCAGCGAGTTGGTCACGAAAACTCTCCCACCCAACCCACCAACAACAACCAACCCATGAATCAACTTCCCCATCTCAAGATCCTCAGTTTTAGCACACACATTTATCACACCCGCATACGTAAAATTATCAAGTTTTTGACCCCCCATTCTCGCATCATTAAACACATTCAAGGCCTTATCATAAAACCCCACCTGGGTATACCCAGAAACCAACAAATTATAGGATACAACATTTCGTTCAGTCATTTTATCAAACAGTTGGTACGCTAAACGAATTTCACCGAATTTGCAGTACAAATTGAGAAGATTGTTCAGCAAGAATAGGCAAGGCTTGAAAGAAGTTTTGATCATGTGAGCATGCAAGAGCTTGCCGTGAATCACGGATCCTGATTTTGTAGCGTTTTGAATCAACTTCACGCAAGTAGAAGAATCCAAAGAGAGACGATTGGAGTCGTCTCGTAAATGAGAATGTTGTGATGTGGTTGTTGGAGGCAATTCGGTGAAACATTTTGTGGGGGTTTTGGAGGGAAGAGAAAGATTAAAGACGTCGATACTTGTGGAGCGAAATTTGAAGTTGGGAGGCTTTGTTTTCTGGAGTAACATAATAGAAGACGTGAAGTGAAGCTGCTCTTCACCAAATTATCAAACCCTGTTTTTTTTTATTAAAAAAAATATCAAAACCCTGTTTTAAGATTTTTTTTTATTACTATTATTATTTTTTTTTAACAATAATATAAATTTTGAAATTGTAAAAATAAAAATATATAATCTATCAGAGATTTCGGAAGAATACATTAAAACATTGATAAATGAATTTTCGATAAATTAATAACTACATCTAATTAATAAAAATTCTCAATCCCAATTCGGACCAATATATTAAGATAATAACCTCGCTAAATGCGTTAGAAAAAAAAAATATATATATATATATATTTTTTAATTCTTTAAGACCCAACAAATATATAAATTAGTAATTGGTTAATTACATAAAAGAAATAGCACATAAAATTCGTAATATATATATTAATAAACTTTTTACTTGACAACTTATATTTTATCAATCCAGCTCATCTCAAAAAATGTATCGTTTGTATTTTCTTTTTACCTAAACCAAACTTAAGATTATCCTTAATTTTTTGCAATGCACATAACACATGTATATATATATATATAAATATATATATTAGCAAGTAGATATTTAAGATTACTACCGCTAGAAAGACCTATTTAAAAGAAACGCTTGGTAAAGCAAAACTATCATCTAGATTACCATCATGATTGGTAAATGTATTCATTACCCCTTGAATAATTTCTTCATCAATAGGTAATTTCATCGAAATAAAGTTTTCACTAAGATAATTTAAGATGTGCTCAACATCCATCACATTTCCTATAATTTCACCACATCCATTGGTTTTTTTTATTATTATTATTTATAGGACTAATTGCACAAACCTCCCCTGAGTTTAGGTCTAATTACAGCTAGATGGACATTTTGCTTGAAATTACATAAACCTCCCCTATCATAAGTTGACTTCCGTTAAACTTAACCATTGACCAAACTTTTTGGGTTAAATGACTTGAATGCCCCCATTTGTATTATTTTATTTCCTAAAATAAATAATTAAATAAATATTATCTAACATATAATGAAAATGTAAAAATTTAATAAAAAAAGATGAGGATAATGTTGTTATTTTTTTCAATATTTATCACTCATTTTTCAGAGGAGAAAAAAAAATGGCTAACTTTTCTTTTTTGTCAACATCTATCCCCACCCATTTTAAACTAAAGAGAAAATCATCATCATCTGAGCTTTTTTTTTTTTTTTTTTTTTTTTCCCCTTTTTCTAGGTTAAACACTCATTTTCAACAAAAGAAAAAAAAAATCATTCACAGTTGAGTTTTTTTTTTTTTTTTTCGAGATTTATCACTCATTAAGAAAAAGGTCCATGAAGAATTTTTATGAAAAACAAGTGATAAATATCGAAAAAAATAACAACATTATCCTCATTATTTTTATTAAAATTTTTAATTTTTTTATATATTAGATAATATTTATTTAATTAAATTTTTTAGGTAATAAAATAATACAAGAGGGGGCATTCAAGTCATTTAACCCTGAAAGTTTGGTCAATGGTTAAGTTTAATAGAAGTCAACTTATGGTAAGGGAGGTTTGTGTAATTTTGAGTAAAAGGTCCATCTACCTGTAATTAGATCTAAACTCAGGGGAGGTTTGTGCAATTAATCCTTTATTTATAAGTCATACATGCATATTGGTAAAAAAAAAATAAATAAATAAAAAATAGAAGCATTTTATTGTAAAATGGTGCACCAGTGACGGTTGCATGTGATCATACCAAAACAATGTAAATTTTTAATGTAATCATGCTAAAAAAAATATATGATCACATTGGGTGCACCGGCGCATTAAAAGGGACCCAAAAAGTAATATATGTATAAATAGTAAAAACATAAAACTGTTTTTAAATTAATAAATAGTCATTTATCAATAAATCAATAAGTTATTCATTTATCGATAAATAAACAACTCTCTAAAATAATAGTTTTTTTAATCCTAACAATATTATTTTATAAGGGTTGTATCTAAGTGCACCCGCCATACTTACAAATCATGTATATCGAATCACTCACCTCAAACTCATTGCACCACCTTTTAAATTCTGTTTATTTAAGTACTTTTTAAGAGGATTCAAATCTCATTTGTTTGATGAAATTCAATGATTTAAAGATAAAATGGGTTATTTTATAAAATTCTATTATATATAGAATAATTATCAAGTGAGGTATACCTCACTTTAATTTCGGTAATGATTTTAATGAAATCACTTCAATTTTTATAAATTTTGATTTGAATTTTTATGTGGATGATAAATTTATTGAAATCTACCTATGAATAAAATTTGAGAAATTTTCAAGGACTAGAATTATTTTTTTCAAATTTTCCTATATTTCTCTCATTTTTTCAATCCCTTTATATTTAATAAAATCGGGATAAATAGTTCTAGAACTTAAAAAATTCTCAAATTATATTCATCCACAAAAAAATTCATATCAAATTCATAAAAATCGATGTCATTTCATCAAGGTCCTTACCGAAATTAAAGTAAGGTATATCTCACTTGATAAGTACTAATCATCATCATCATAATAATATATATAGTGAGTCTCTTATGAGGGATCCCTTATTTTAATTTCAGTAAGAACCATAATGAAAACAAATCGATTTTAATGAATTTTAATCTAATAAAATATATTAATATACTAAAATGTAATGTTGTTTAGTCTTTAATATAATAATATAAAATAACAATAATAATAATATATTTTTACTAACTTTGAAAATCAAAATGGAACTTGACTTTATTTTATATTCAAAAATCATCTATAATCAAATTTATTTAAATTTCTTTACAATTTTCATTTTAATATACATAATCAAAGAATTTGTGAAAAATTGATCTTTCATCTTGTTAAATAGATGAATTATCTCTTTCAGTAGTTCCTAATTAATAAATATATAATTCATATAAAATATTTAAAATATCATTGTACCTTTAATATATTTAAAAAAACAATTATTTATATACTTATAATTTAACTTTATAATATTCATATCAAACCAAATTAACTTATGAATATTTTTGAAAAAATTTAAATAACAAACAAGTAAAATAAATTTATCAAAACCAGAATAACAACCTAACCAAAAAATAAATATATAATAACACAAGCTTGAACATAAATTAAAACATTTATTAATTTATAATCTCAAACCTAAAATCTTGGGAGTTGATAAAAAAAATCTTAACGTTCAAATTGAAAAATTATGAGTACAAAAACTATGTAGAGTAAACAATAAGAACCACCTCAAAACAAGATGGATATATTGCATAATAAAATAGTAAATAAAATCTTAATTTGTTTTAGTGAGTACCTAATGAAAAAAAAATACATACATATATAAACGGATTTAGCTACTATATAGTTCATACATAGTTGCGATGGTAATTACGAGAAGAGGTTATTTCCTTAATTTTTAATTTATTAACAAATCTTTGATTTTTGTAGACCTTTGAATTGAAATCCAATGATTGAAAATTAACCCTGTAGTAGTTAAACTCATACATATACTAGATAATGAAATAATGTATGAAATCATAAGAAATTAAAATACTAAAAGGGGTTGATTTTGTCTTGGTAAATATATATATATATATATATATATACAATCTTTCTATTGTCAATTCATCATGACAATAAATGTATCAGAACGAAGAATATAGATCATAGATTATGGAGAAGTTTTGACAAGTGTATATACATTTTGAGTCAAAGTATGTAAATTTAGTGGTCACATTCTTCGTTCTGGTATATTTATTGTTAGGACAAACTTATATAGGAAATATGTATATATATATATATAAGAAATTTACATTATTAATAAAATGGAGGAATCAGATTGCAATTATCATCTTCATACAATAGTATCATAATATGCATATAATGAAAATTTTGTTGAATTTCCATTGGTTTGGGGGGCATGCCCTTATAGGCCCCCCCCCCCCCCCCCCCCCCCCCCCCCCTTTGCCTTTGTCTCTCTCTTTTGTTGAATTTTCATTGGTTGGGGGGTCATCGCTAGGGATGGCAATGGGTTGGGTTCGGGTCGGATCCTATTAGACCCAGACTTAGACCCGTAAAAAATATTTGGATCTAAACCCGGATCCAAACCTATGAAAATTTTTAGGTTTGGGTTCGAGTCTAGACCCGTGGGTCTTAAGCAGACCCAGACCCGGCCTGCGGACCCGTAAAACCCTTAAAATAATGAAATCTCACTTCTTCTTTTTTTAATTGACCAATCTATTATTAAATTTTTTTTTGAAAAAAATGATTATTCTTTATGTTATTGATACTATGTAAAAGCATCTGCCTGCATGCAAGCATTAGCTCTGGAGAAAGTAGGAGAGCAATTGTGCGATGCGGCGAGGAAAGGAGATAAAGACAAGGAGAGAGCTCTGGTTGATTCAGGAGCTGACGTGTCCTACTTCGACGGCGATGGCATGACTCCACTTTAACAGAGATCTCTGGTTTGATAAACTTCCCTGATTAGTTGAGTTCTAATTAACTTGCTCATCTCTCTCTCTCTCTCTCTTTCTGTGCTGCATATATTTCAATTCAAGGCTCTCTCTCTCTCTACCTCACTACCTTCTCCTGATTTAAACAAATATATATAAAATAATAAAAACATACTAAATAATAATAAATAAAAGAATCTGTGCACACACAAAATCAAACATGTTAATATGATATAGTTGTGAATTAAATGAAGAACAGATGAATAAGAATTAATTGAAGAACAAATGAAACAAAAGAGCTGAGAGATGAAAGAGACGAGAGAGATAATATATTGGATTATGTATTGATATCAGAGAAGAGAGAATATACCTGTATTATTGAGAGACTAACCAACCTTTACAATTGAAAGCCCAAGCCATATATATAGGCAAATATGTTAAACTTAATCATGAAGCAAGTGAGGAGATGTTATGGGGAGATAACAAGGGAGATATTATGGGGAGATATTATCTAGTGGGGAGGATGTATTTAGGTGGTGGAAATTCACCTTTTCACAACACTCCTCCTTGGATTTTCACCACTTATATTTTAATTTGTTAGGAAAAACCCAATGGGATAAAAACCTCGGTAACAATATATACAATGATCTTCTAGATCGTGTGGGGTTGGACATTATTAAAACTATCTCGTTAAAAACCTTGTCAGGAAAACCCAGTAGGACAAAACCTAATCGAAGGACAAAAAAGAGTATAGTGCACATATATCTGTTCAAAACTTTGCTCCCCATGATTGTCTCGTTAAAAACCTTGCAAAGAAAACCTAGTATGACAAAACCTGATCGAAAGGAAAAAAAAAAAGTACAATGCAAATATGTCAATAGTTAATGTTTTCTTTAAGACATTTCTCACATTTATACTTTGCTAGGAAAAACCCGGTGAGATAAAAACCTGAGCAAAGATATTCATTGATCTGTCGGATCAAAGTAATATTTATGATTATTTTATGGATCAAGGTAACATATATACAATGATTAGCAAGATCAAAGTAATAATTACAATGATCTTTTTGATCAAGACTACATATATACGATGATCAGCTGAATTAGTGTAATATTTATGACGATCTTCATGAATCAAAAAAGATTTTTTAGTGTGCTTCGAGAATTGCCTCATTAAAACCTTATAAGGAAAACCAAATGGGACAAAAAACCTGATTGGAAGGAAAAAGAGTATAATGTACATATGCCCAAATATAATTACTATACTTCATTTGATATGCTCCCCTTGATGGGACGCTCCCCTAGATAAAAATTCATTTGAAGCAATCTTCTAGATTGATGAAGTGGCACACACTAATGTCTATTTCATGAAATGCAATAACATCATAAATAATTGGAGGGAGTATAAACAAAGACTTGCTTTATGAAGTAATATCCATATGAAGATACATGTGTGTATAATATAATTATTATATCCTTATTTTATCAGATATTGATGACTCGCTTTTTGTGTCATTACCAAATTACAAATTATCAAAAGAATGTTTACAAATGAATTCTTACGCAATTTTTTGTGTCATTACCAAAATGCGAATTATCAAAAGAATGTTTATAAATGAATTCTTAGGCAATGTGCTTTAAGTTTTTAAAACTAGTAAAGCGGTAAGTTTAAGATTCGTTCCACAGGGATTATGTTAGATTAATCAATTTGTTATCTAACCTAAGTTAGTCTAACTAGTGTGCAAGAAAATAAATCATGGATAGTTGGATAGTGTGTGGTTTGAGAAACCACCAAACAATGCATGTAAAATAAATGACAAGAATGTAAAGAGAAAATGAATAGAGATAGGAATCCAATACAAACAACTTAGATAAGAAAATGAGTTAAAAAAATTAAGAGAGGTTTAGGGAAATGATAAAGTAGCTAATGGACCATTGAGCAATTCATACAAAACTTCATTAACGCACAATCTACACAATTAAGGACAGATCTCATTCGAAAGTGTTGTTTAGGTCGTCACTACGAACCCTAAACAACTTCTCACCAAAATGCCTAACCGATTAAGGAAAGGGGGTCAAGGTGGGATCGGTTAGTGACGATCGAATGGCCTAGGCAATCGGGGTGATATCCCCACCAACAACCTAACCTATTCGCTATGTGCTACAATTAATCAAGTGTGTCAATAACTTAATCAATTTTATCACAAATAAATCCTACAACATATTGTAATCAACAAGTGTGTCAATACTCATTTAATCACATAAGTGCAAGATCTAATTAAAAAGTAAATAGAACTATAATTATGCAAACATAATATCCAAAGCTTTAATAAATACTCAATGTCCTAATCTCTTAAATCATCCCCCTAAAATGGGGGTTTAATTACACATAATAACAAACAAGAAAGGAAGTAAAATGTAGATAAATCACCCTTGGGTCTCTCTTGTAAGCTTAATCATCCCTTGAGCTTCTTTGCTTGGATATTGTGCAAAGATTGGGTGTTGAGGATGTGTCTAGATAGGTGAAGTCATATGGAAAGTGACAAAGGAAATGGGTGGAGAAGATGGAAAGAGAAGAATGATTTAGGTGGAGTAATCTAAGTGTTTATTAGCGAGGAGAATTGTGGGATTAGGAATGGTGGAGAAATGAGGTTTCTAGATTCACAAGAGATATCAAGAGTTGCCAATTCTTAGCATAAAATGGTGTATTTATATGTTAGAAAAGTTAGGGTATGAAATGGGCATGAAAGGACAAGAATACCCCTCAAAATGGCTTGAAAAACATCCATTTCGCTGCTTCTAGAAAGTGGAGTTCGCCCTGGCGATAGGGAATGCACAATAGTTACTAAAATGGGCATAACTTTTTGTAGAAGACTTAGAATCGTAATCTGTAAAAACCGCTGGAAAGTAGACTTCCAAAGCTTTCCGAATATATGTAATCCGAAATGTGCTTTGATCTAAGCATAGAGATATTCCTCTTTGAAGATGAATGATCTGTACACACTTTTTACAATTTCAGCCCCTTTTGCCACCAATATTACTTGTAAGATCCTTTATTTATATTGGCTTGATTCCATTGCAAAACTCTCTATATTTGTATTAGTAGTTGCTTAAGTGTTTCTTGGAAGAAAGGAGCCTCAAAGGTGAAGAAGCAACATCTTGTGCAAATATCGTCTTCAAGGGGAACATCGCATACTTGGATGCTAAGGTATCAAGATTCTTCTTCCTCTTGCAAGACGTAAGCGCACACACACACAATTCATACGTGTGTGTCCCTGCATCATATTTCAAACATTTGGTATAACACTTTCACACACATTTAGCATGCACATGCATTTATCTCATTGTTGACAATCTTGTAGAATTGCATGTTTTCTCACTATCGCTTAGATATGGCATGCTTGTGTTGCGTAGTGTTTATTTGTTTGTGTTTTTTGTGTTTTGGAATTGAACATGATCTTATTTGATTCCTTATTGAGTTCCGGTCATTTCGGTTACTCATTCGTTAAGTTTCGAGTCCATACGACGTAGTTATGCTACTTTGCATTCTCATTCGTTGAGTTGTGTTCATCGTCATTTTCCGATATGAATTCTCAGCCATTTCTCAAAGTTTCATAGCCTTCGTCGTGCGTGAGGGAGTCACGGTTCGTAATCTGAAAACAGATTCGAATTCGGAGTTCGGATGCTCGAATACGGCTGAAGAACGCTAGAGGTGCACGAGGAGGTTGCTCGGCCAAAAGCCAAGCAAGGGGTGGCCACGTGTGGACCACGTGTGCCACACGGCCAGAGCTCCTCTCTGGCCACATGTGGCACACGCTGACCACACATGGGCTGGCTGAAGTCCCTCTTAAATTTGGACAAATTTGCCCCTCTTCCCTCCTCCTTAAATGACCTCTCTTCCCTCCATTTTCAATGAACTTGAAGAACATCAAATTGAAAATTCTGCAGATATCTTCATGATTTTCATTTTCTTATTTTGATCATAACTCTCTCATACGAACTCGAAATTGAGTGATTCAAAAACCAAAATTGTTGGTCTTGAAGAGAGCTACAAATTCCAAGCATTTTCAGAATCATTTGAATTGGTGATTGGTCGCAGCATGCTGTTCTTCAGTCCGAGTTTCATTGTTGTATGTTAAACTTCTTCTTCTCACTTCATCTTTTGATCTGCACTTTAATCTTTCAATTTGATAGATGATTTGTGTTTAGAATGATGTTAGAACATATTCTAGGGGTGGTTGATCATTTGGTAATTGAGTTTTAGCTTTGTGATTTTACTTGAACATATATTTGCTAAACTTGATTAATCTTGAAATTGATTCTAGAAATGATATATGTAATGTGCTTTATGACACTTTCTAGGTTTAATTTCATGATCTAAGAACTAGGTTTTTAGTGTGATATATTGAATATTCATACCTTGTTCTTATTGATATACATGCTTTGATTTCTAGGTATTTTTGTGATTGATTGTTGAAAGCATATCCTAGAATGTATGTAAGCATGTTCATAGAGCTTGATTGATTATCTAGCTTTATTTGTTTGTAAGTGATTCATCTTCTTCTTACTTTCATTATTGATCATCTCTTTAATTGTCTTATTTGATTGATGAAAAGTAATATGAATGATGTTAATTCACATGCTTAGGTTTCTAGATATATTTTGTGATTGAGTTGTGATAGCTTTATTCTAGATTCTCTAATTGCATGTTCATGGAGTGTGTTTGATCAACTTGCTCTATTTGTTTGTGATTGCATCATATTGCTTGTGTGCACTTCACTTAGATCATTGCCTTGTGAAAGGTTGAAGTCTCTTGCAAAGTGAGTGAAGCTTTGTCTTGAGCAAGAAGACTTGGCTAGGAAAGGATTCCGGATAGCCAAGCAAGAAGCCTTAGTTAGGATCAAGAGGATCCGGATAACTAAGCAAAAGTCTTAGCAAGGAGTTGCGTACTCCGGATGGTTGAGCTTGGGTAGCTTGACTAGGATCCTAGTGATCTAGATTGCTAAGCGAGGAAATCTTCCTAGAGGCTTGAGAGCCTTGGATAGGGAGTTGCTCTCTAGAGGTGTAGGACACATCTTGGATAGAGAGTAGGCTTTGTGAATCACTAGCCCGAGGGTTGATTAGGTTTTGATAGCTTGAAGTGGATATCATAGTGTTGATAGCTTTGAGTGTGTAAGGCCTTTTCGTATAGTGGATTTGCTTTGCCGGTGGTTGTGGATTCAACCCGTGGATGTTTCCTCTTTGAGGTTTTACCACGTAAAAATAGTGTGTCTCATTTTCGCTTTATATTTCCTTATCTTCCATATGTTCACTTGTATTGATTCTATTGTATATTGATGCTTACATGAATTGATTCATATTATACAATTGTTATATCATTTCAAGTATTCATTTCATTCTTATATTCTGCATTTTTGAATATTGGAAGAATTTGGGACTATACCTATTCACCCCCCCCCCCCCCCCCCCCTCTAAGTATAAAACACTATCACTTTAAAGGGAATTTCATTACTCCTATAAATACCTGAAAACACTTAATTCACACCATTAAATCATGGGATATTGCCCGAGAATTAAGCAAAAAGATAAGGAAATGAGGGTCAAAATCATTCCAATTTTGGTCCGATCAAATACCCCAAACCTATATTTTGCTCGTCTTTGAGCAATACAATATAAGCACACATGGACATGTGTCAAAATATCACACAATCAACATTAAAGTGCCAACTCATTGAAAAAGACTCAAAAGTCAATATTCAACTTGCAAAACCATAAGTGAAATGATTTAATCAATGTTGTGCTCATTAGGAAAAATGTGCATGTAAGAGATGCTAAATGAAGATTAAAGTCATGCCACTCTAAGTAAACATTGCATGCAACGCGATCCTACATTCAAGATGCTAAAGTTTCAAAAGCTAGAGTGTCATTCGGAAAAGAATGTAATTCGCCTCGATATCTTATCCTCACTGGATTCTCTCATTTTCACACAGATTCCTAGGCTGCACTCACAATCCATATGCAATATGAGTTAATGTTCAGGATCTCAAATATAATTGCACATGATCATTTAAAAACACAATTTCTGAAAATTTGTCTCATGAAAGGAATTGAAAGCCATGAACCGGAAAGAACATGCATCAACCAAAATTTTCAAAGTGGATATCCCTAAAGATCAAATAGGTCTTTCATTTTGTTGTAATAGGGCCCAAGGTGAGGGGTGAGTCAGTAAATGGGAAAAATTGATATCAAACACCCAATGGTCACACTAAGGCATACATTCTAAGTTAAGCATAATTTGCTCATTACAATTTGCATAATCCACACTTTGGCGTCCAGGCTTACAATTTACTATATGCATTTTCTGCTCTAAATTTTCATTGAGTAGCTCATTTAATTCCTCATAATTCATCTAGGCACTTAGAGCCTCATTAATCTTTTCTTTTCTTTCTTTTGCTTTGCTTTTCTTTTCTTCTCTTTTCTTTTCTTTTCTTTTCTTTTCTTTTCCTTTCAAGCATTGTGTTTCATCTTTTTAATGTGTTTGCACATACATACTTACTTAGGTGCATGCCTTGCAATCTTAGTACACCTCAAAGCTTACATTCAACCCCTAAGACTTAGCAAACCATTTGGTACAAGGTAAGTCTAGTGTTTAGGCTATATGGTTTATGTTGATGTGGTTCATGAATGAAAAGCTTACTTGTGTTTGGCTTCAAATGGGCAATGGAGCACACACATTAGAGGGATTGGAAGTATTTAGGCCATTTTAGTGGTTTTTCACATGCATTGCCTAAAATCATCTCTAAAGGTTTTTCCACAAAGTCAATTAAGGCATCCACAAGCAGTCCATATGTTCTATGGCAAATAACATTTAAGTATGAATGAGATATTTTAAAATATTCTTGACATGTGTGTTTGAATGAATGTTTAAAGAGTGAAATTTTTCCCTCCAAATACACTTTTTAGGCCATGTTTGTGAACCTCACGGGAAGTCTCCACTATTAATTCCTAACCTTCAAGCACAATTGAATATTCACTCCAACACCATGAGAAAATAACTAGCGTGCTTTGTGCAATGCAACTCTAAATGGCATGAAGTTAATCTAAACTAAGCACTACAAAGATGCACAATTCCTTACTCACACACACAATGGCACAATCTCTACAAGCAAAATATGCTCAAGCATGGCATTATCACAAGATTTTCGAAAATTTTGAAAAATTTAGGCTCGAAACATTTGCACACAATTGCAAACAAAAGACGGTGTTGCGCACACACCCCCAAACCTAAATTAGACATTGTCTTCAATGTCTTTGGGGCATATAAAACCGGTAAACGCGGCACAACACACATCCACAATCAAAGAGTTTAAAACACAATCTATGTCTATATTAAAAATTATCCCAAAGATTGGAATCAAGTGGTTCAATATCATCCTATATATTCATCAACAACTCAAGAGATATAGCAATGTAAGTTCATCTAGAGTCACATCACAATCCATGTGGACAAAATATGTGATCATTCAAGCCTAAATCCACTATCACAAACAATTCACACCCTTATTCTAAAAAAGAAACTAAAAAGCAAGAAATAAAACAAATTAAAAAGCAAGAAAAGAAAGAAATTGTACCAAGGTGGGGTGCCTCCCACCAAGCAAGGCATGGCATGGTGCCCCAGCACTTCAAACTCCAAAATGTTGCTTTTCTAAAAAGGATAAGGCTCTCGCTCTTTTTATGAGCACTTTTGGCTTGCTCGTCCCTCCAAGACTTGCAAGTTGTCTTTGTTTCCTCCCAAGAGATAAAGAAACCTTGCTTCAACGCACAATCAACACAACATGCTTCCTCAAGAAGCAATAAAAAATCTACACACGCTCACAAGCATATTAGAAAGTTCCGCTAAGTTGAAAATCTACTCAATACAAGCAATCGCTAACCAGAGCTTGGAACACCATTTTTTTTTAAAAGAAACAAATTTAACCAACTAAAAACACAATGCGAAAGTGTAGGGAAAAATATACCGTAAAAGTACACGCAGCGGAAGCGAGACTAAAAAATAGGATTAGTAGCTTTTAAAAATTTTTCCTTTTATGAACCTTAAACCCTTTTAATCAATTAAAGATATATAATATATAACAAAAGAAGAATACCTTTTGTCGCGTGATCCGATTGACTTACGTCGATGGTAATCCGCAAGATCTTCAATCCTAGCACGAACGTGGATCACCTAGGAGCGTGGTCTCCCTTTTCTTTGAATTACAAGCCTGTGATTGGATAAAACAAACTTTTCTCTTATTCGTTAGTCACAAAAACAATCAAAAGAAACCTAAGATTATTCCGGTCACTTTTGAGTTCTCAATCTTGTGATCGAAACTCGCGTGAACCTTGATCGATGTAGTATACACAAGCCTATTGATGAATAAGCAAATAGTATACCATCAAAGAATAATCTATGTCTCCTTTTTGTTTTAGTAGAATAAAAGCTCTCTATCTATGAGTTGAGAAGAAGAAGAAAATAAAATTCTGCACCACAAAACCCTTTGGCCGAAAATTATAAGACCACTTATATATGTGGCAAAATTTCTTTTTTCTTTTTAACTAGGGTGGCCGAATTCTCTAGCCAAAAAGGGGTTAGAGTTGCCGCAATCCTCAAACAAAAAGGAGTTTGTATTGCACCCTAATTCCTATTTTGTTTAAGACTTCCAAACCCTAATCAAACTCATAAATCTTTTATTTGACTAAAATAAAAAGACTCCTTATTTGATTAAATAAATAAAATTAATTATTTATTTCCTTGTCAAACAAGTCTTTCAATTTAAGTATACTACTACCAACAGTATACCAATAGGAATCATATTTCCTAATCAGAAAAGATTTGTTTCTTAATTAAACAATTAATTAATAAATTAATTAATTCTTATTTAATTAAACAATGAAAACAAAATAATATTTAAGGTTAATTAATCACCTTGCCGCCCCATATAAAAATATTGGGCCAAATATTATTTTCTTATTTCATTTAATCCATAGGACTTTAAATAAAAAGCCCACATGTGAACTAGACCCATTCTTACTAAAAGAAACAAGCCCACATGTCATCCATTAATATATAAATATAATTGAGCAGCCCATTACATAAATAATGTGCAAATTATATTCTTAATATATTAAATGCAATTCTAGATGGACCCTAAATTGGTCCGGTAGAATATATCAAGTGATCCATGCAAGTCCGTGTGGATTGGGGATATTGGCGGGCTATCTAAATTTAAGCTTCAATAGACATAACCTAATCACAACCAACAAATGATTCACTTAGGTCCGATCCATTAATTTTAACTCATTCCACTAAAGAGCTAAAATTGAACTCTTAAATAAAGACAGAAAAGAAAGATGTTTCCTCATTCATACCCTAGACAATCATATTGGAGATAGTGTATCCTTGTGATTAATATCAGTAATCGCCAAGAGTTCATAGACCGCCTATAACTCTCCAAGTTACCATATTTACTCATATGACCACGTTTTGAACTTGGATACTTTGACTTGTCCAGAAGCCATGTTTTCAATAGACACTATCGAAAACTCAACGTTGAGATTTAATATCCAATTACCTCAAAACATCCATATGATGATATTATACTCTCCTTTGATAAATGGAGCCACGATGTCCATATCTATAAATGAAGTCCTCTATCGATTAACAAATGAATATCACCAAATTATCGAGGATAGACTATGCGATATAATCGTACTCATTGATAACTCAAATGATATCACTTGCAACCATAAGTCCATCATTTATCTCAGGATTAAGATAGACTCTCCGATTGTCCTGATAATGAAATTACTTTTATCTACTGACGGTTATAGATAAAGTATTTCATTGTGATCCAGTTCAATGCACCCAGTGCACTAGATTCTTTTGCTTGAAGACACTCCGATGATTTTAGACCCATCATATCTCATTTGATCCCACTCAAATGCTAGCAAAAGAATTCTACAACTTTAACAAAATAAAGGTGCCCAACCTTTAACTTAAGTTGTGAACAATATTCAAGACTAACTAAAGAATTGTGTCTACCACATACATATCCAGATGTACGAACAATTCTTCTTTTCTCATAGTCTTTAGACCTTATGATTATTTACTTTGACAATTATTAAACTATAAATGCTATAAGATTTGTTTAAAAAAGAAATCACTTTATTAATATGAAAAAGATTGTTAATTACAATATTACACTCTTACTATTGAGCATAATCCTAACAATCTCCCACTTGTGCTATAGCAAATGTGTCATATCTCTCAAGCCCATATTCTCTAGGTGCCCATCGAAACTCTTTTGAGGTATAGCCTTTGTGAAGGGATCTGCTAGATTTTCTGCGGACGCGATTTTGGTAATCGTCACGTCACCTCTTTGAACAATCTCCCTTAAAAGATGATATTTTCTTTCAATGTGTTTCCCTCTCTTGTGACTTCTTGGTTCTTTCGAATTAGCCACTGCTCCACTGTTGTCACAGTAGATAGTGATCTGCTTATTCGCACTAGGAACCACTTCCAAGTCAATCAAGAATTGGCGGAGCCAAACAGCCTCTTTGGCAGCCTCGCATGCAGCAACATACTCAGCTTCCATGGTGGAATCAGCAATACAAGATTGCTTGATGCTCCTTCATATAACTGCTCCTCCTCCAATAGTAAACACAGCCCCTAATGTGGATTTTCTGGAGTCAGAATCTGATTGAAAATAAGAATCTGTATACCCAACGGGAATTAAATCCCCTCCAGAGTATACTAGCATATTATCTCTCGTTCTCTTAAGATACTTGAAAATATGCTTAACTGTCGTCCAGTGATCAGGACCAGGTTTCTATTGAAACCTGCTAACTATGCCAACAGCAAAACAAATATCTGGTCTAGTACAGAGCATTGCATACATGAGACTTCCAACTGCCGAGGCATATGGAACTCTACTCATGAATTGCTCTTCATGCTCATTCTTAGGAACTTGTTTCTTAGAAAGCTTGATTCCATGTCTGAAAGGTAACATACCTTTCTTGGAATCCTGCATGGAAAACCTAGACAAGATCTTGTCTATGTATGAAGCTTGGGATAATGCAATCGTTCTATTCTTTCTATCCCTTATAACTTGGATACTTAGAATAAAACTTGCTTCTCCTAAGTCCTTCATATCAAATTGTTTTGCTAACCATTCTTTTACTGATGTCAATACACCTACATCGTTTCCGATGAGTAGTATATCATCAACATAAAGAATCAGGAAAACTAACTTGTCGCCCTTAATCCTTTTGTATACACAAGGTTCGTCAAGATTCTGAATAAATCCAAAACCTTTGACAGCTTGATCGAACCTTATGTTCCAAGATCTGGATGCTTACTTTAATCCATATATGGATTTCTGCAACTTGCATACCTTTTCCATTTGGCCCTTTTCAATGAATCCCTCTGGTTGCATCATGTAGATGCTCTCGTCAAGACTTCCATTAAGGAAAGCTATCTTGACGTCCATTTGCCAAATCTCTAGATCTAAAGATGCTGTAATGGATAAGAGTATCCTAATGGATTTAAGCATGGCCACAAGAGAGAAGGTTTCCTCATAATCGATACCTTTTTTCTGTGTATACCTTTTAGCTACCAATCTAGCTTTAAAGGTTTCCACCTTACCATCCATACCTCTTTTCCTCTTGTATACCCACTTGCACCCAATGGGTTTTATCCCTTTAGGCAAGTCTACAAGGGACCAGACTTTGTTATCGAACATAGATTCAATCTCAGATTGCATTGCCTTTTGCCAATGGCGACTATCAACATCCTCCATAGCTTCCTTGTACGTGTAGGGATCATCGTCGTCCGGGAGATTCTCCACTGATTCTCCTAGACCGATGTATCTTTCGGGTTGTGTTCTAACCCTCCCACTACGACGAGGAATGGTAGGTTGTTGACCTTGTGTTGGATCGGAACTTACAATTGGGTTGGGTTGGGTTGTGTAACCTCTCGTGGAATTGTATCTCCTAACATCTCATTCAGGACAATTCTACTTCTAGGCACAAAATCATTCATATAGTCCTTTTCCAGAAATTTAGCATTTTTCGAAACAAATACTTTAAGATCTGAAGGACTATAAAAATAATATCCTTTAGTTTCTTTTGGATACCCTACAAATATACATGTTTCTGAACGAGACTCCATTTTCTCTGTCTTTCCTTTTAACACATGCGCAGGACAACCAAATATCCTTAAGTGTTGTAAACTAGGCTTGCGCCCAGTCCACAACTCATGCGGTGTTTTAGGAACAGACTTAGATGGTACATCGTTTAGAATGTATATTGCAGTTTGTAAAGCATATCCCCAGAAAGAAATAGGAAGTGTTGAATAACTCAACATAGACCTAACCATATCCAAAAGAGTTCTATTTCTCCTTTCTGCTACCCCATTTTGTTGAGGTGTACCTGGTGCAGAAAACTGAGAAACTATCCCATTATCAATAAGATATTGCTGAAACTCACCAGATAGATATTCTCCACCACGATCAGATCTCAAGATTTTTATGTGTTTCTCAAGCTGATTTTCCACTTCAGCTTTAAATGCTTTGAACATGTCAAAAGCATCCGACTTATGTCGCATGAGATACACATAGCCAAATCTTGAGTAATCATCTGTGAAAGTGATGAAGTACTCATATCCACCTCTAGCTTGAATGCTCATAGGTCCACATACATCAGTGTGTATCAATCCTAAAAATTCAGTAGCTCTGGCACCTTTGGCAGAGAACGTCATTTTGGTCATTTTACCTTCCAAACAAGATTCACAAGTTGGTAGATCATCAACCTTTAAGTCACTAAAAGGTCCGTCACATACCAATCTTTTAATCCTATTAAGGTTAATATGACCTAGGCGTAAATGCCATAGATAGGTTTCATCTTTTGATAATTTAACTCTTTTATGATTAGGTTCCGTTATTTCTGTGTCTAACGAGTGAGAGATATTTCTATGCAAAAAATATAGACCGTTTTCCAATGTACCTTTGCAAATAATTTTGTCATTCTTACTAATAATAAAAACTTTATTAAAAGTAACCGAATATCCAAATTTATTCAAACAAGAAGCTGAAATTAAATTCCTCTTGAATTGAGGTACATAATAAACGTCTATTAAATCTAAATGCCTTCTAGAATCCAAACAAACTCTAATATCTCCCACTGCACTTGCAGACACTAACGTTCCGTTGCCCAAGCGCAAATTGATTTTATTCTTATTTAGCCTTCTCCTTTCTTGAAACCCCCGTAAGGAATAACAAACATGATTAGTGGCTCCAGAGTCTACGATCCAAGAATCTGTAGAATCTACCTGAAAAACATGTTTCAAGATAATTCATATTACCTTGTTCCTTCTTATTTTGAGACTTTGGAAAATTACTTTTCCAATGTCTCTTTTCACCACAAAAGAAGCACTTCCTTTTGATCTTGGTTACTTTCTTGGTAAGCCCAAGTTGCTTTTTCTTCTATTATTCCTTGACCTTCTGACGGGTCTTAATAGTAGCAACTTTACCAACCATATGAATATCTTCTAGAGACATCATCATATCAGCAGCAGACCCCATTCCTTCATGCTGCTATTGCAACACGTATGAGATTGTAGCCATTTGGCCATCTCATTAAAGGTCTCCCACTGCTCATACTCGTCTCATTGCATCACATTAGATTCATTAATAGGAGCAAGTGGTTTAGGAGTAGTTAGAACAAAATTTATGTTTTTCAGCTTGCAGCAACAACCCAATTTTCCTTTTCCATGTGACATAATTATCTCCAGTTAAAGTGTTATCTTTCAGGATGTTCATTAGGGATGGGGTCATGATTTCTTAATAAAAACAAAACATATATAAGTAAATAATCATTATAAAGCACTTTAAATATTTATCTTGAATTAAATAAATAACTCAATCATAAAAATTCAACGGTGATCTAACACCCATAAATGTTACGCCTCCTTTGGGAGTTCGCACCATTTACTAGTTAGACTAGGTCCCACCTAATTGTTAACATAACAACCAGCGTTTTCAATTTTAGCCTTGCAATTTTACTGACAAGAACTCTTGGGAGGATATCAATAAAATTACATTGAGTGTGTTACCAAGATATCGACCCTCAACTTTCTCTCACGAAAATCCCTCCTTGGGGAGTAGATCTCGTTTGAGTCCATTGTCTAGTCTATCCTTGTAAGGAAGTATATTGCTAAATTCCATTCATGGACGCCCCTTGGGGGGATTACCAATAAATAATTAAGCTCAACTAATCTTGGAAGCCATAGGTGTTACAAAAACACCTTCTCCCACTCAATTATTTAAGGCGTGTGATTAAATCCCATAGAATGATTTACCAAGTTATCTAGATGCCAATTTAGATACCTAAATCATTCAATGCATGTTCATACCAAAAGAGATATATGAGTGGCACTCCTATTCTATATGTCATGTTATCATACAATAACAAATATTGTAATATTTAAGCATAAATTAAATAGCAACAATTTTGGCCCATCCTAGAAAAACAAGTAAATTACAATGAATTTGGAATACAAGATTTTCAAGTGGCCCATCAACCATAAGCTCATCCTTCGGCCTCCTCTCTTGGGCTTGCACAGCCCACAACCCCACATAAGGGGCTGCCATGCGCAGCCCATAAGGCCTTGCAAGGCTGCCGTGCGCAGCCCACCAAGGTTTGGGCTTGCCATGCGTAGCCCAATCCACTCCTAGGGTGCGCACGGTGCTCATTCTCGGTTCCGGTTGCTTCGTTTTTCTTCGTGTCTTCGAATCTTCAACACCCAAATATATTACAGCAATATAAAATAATAAATACAGCAGTATTCTTTTTCTTTTTTTTTAATCACTGCAGTATTTTTTACACATAAAAAACTGCACTAAAATAAAAAATAAAAACTGCAGTAGTATTTACAAAAAAAATACTACACCTATATATAAAAAAAATAAAACCTAGCAACTACCAAGAAGGAATTATGGCGATGATAGACCACCCTTCTTGTTACAATTCCATAACAAAAATACATTGAAAATCTAGGACCAAAATCGAGCAATAACAATCCACATAAAAACATATATAAATCCATACATCACATGTAATTATATATGCGAATACCTAGAGTGTCATCTCTTTCTAAAACATGCATAATCACAATAAAAAGAAAACGATCCACGTATATATACGTTAATTAATTAAAAGGGTTCAACCAGGCTCTGATACCAATTGTAGGGAAAAATATACCATAAAAGTACACGCAGCGGAAGCGAGACTAAAAAATAGGTTTAGTAGCTTTTAAAAAATTTTCCTTTTATGAACCTTAAACCCTTTTAATCAATTAAAGATATATAATATATAACAAAAGAAGAATACCTTTTGTCGCGTGATCCGATTGACTTACGTCGATGGTAATCCGCAAGATCTTCAATCCTAGCACGAACGTGGATCACCTAGGAGCGTGGTCTCCCTTTTCTTTGAATTGCAAGACTGTGATTGGATAAAACAAACTTTTCTCTTATTCGTTAGTCACAAAAACAATCAAAAGAAACCTAAGATTATTCCGGTCACTTTTGAGTTCTCAATCTTGTGATCGAAACTCGCGTGAACCTTGATCGATGTAGTATACACAAGCCTATTGATGAATAAGCAAATAGTATACCATCAAAGAATAATCTATGTCTCCTTTTTGTTTTAGTAGAATAAAAACTCTCTATCTATGAGTTGAGAAGAAGAAGAAAATAAAATTCTGCACCACAAAACCCTTTGGCCGAAAATTATAAGACCACTTATATATGTGGCAAAATTTCTTTTTTCTTTTTAACTAGGGTGGCCGAATTCTCTAGCCAAAAAGGGGTTAGGGTTGCCGCAATCCTCAAACAAAAAGGAGTTTGTATTGCACCCTAATTCCTATTTTGTTTAAGACTTCCAAACCCTAATCAAACTCATAAATCTTTTATTTGACTAAAATAAAAAGACTCCTTATTTGATTAAATAAATAAAATTAATTATTTATTTCCTTGTCAAACAAGTCTTTCAATTTAAGTATACTACTACCAACAGTATACCAATAGGAATCATATTTCCTAATCAGAAAAGATTTGTTTCTTAATTAAACAATTAATTAATAAATTAATTAATTCTTATTTAATTAAACAATGAAAACAAAATAATATTTAAGGTTAATTAATCACCTTGCCGCCCCATATAAAAATATTGGGCCAAATATTATTTTCTTATTTCATTTAATCCATAGGACTTTAAATAAAAAGCCCACATGTGAACTAGACCCATTCTTACTAAAAGAAACAAGCCCACATGTCATCCATTAATATATAAATATAATTGAGCAGCCCATTACATAAATAATGTGCAAATTATATTCTTAATATATTAAATGCAATTCTAGATGGACCCTAAATTGGTCTGGTAGAATATATCAAGTGATCCATGCAAGTCCGTGTGGATTGGGGATCTTGGCGGGCTATCTAAATTTAAGCTTCAATAGACATAACCTAATCACAACCAACAAATGATTCACTTAGGTCCGATCCATTAATTTTAACTCATTCCACTAAAGAGCTAAAATTGAACTCTTAAATAAAGACAGAAAAGGAAGATGTTTCCTCATTCATACCCTAGACAATCATATTGGAGATAGTGTATCCTCGTGATTAATATCAGTAATCGCCAAGAGTTCATAGACCGCTTATAACTCTCCAAGTTACCATATTTACTCATATGACCACGTTTTGAACTTGGATACTTTGACTTGTTCAGAAGCCATGTTTTCAATAGACACTATCGAAAACTCAATGTTGAGATTTAATATCCAATTACCTCAAAACATCCATATGATGATATTATACTCTCATTTGATAAATGGAGCCACGATGTCCATATCTATAAATGAAGTCCTCTATAGATTAACAAATGAATATCACCAAATTATCGAGGATAGACTATGCGATATAATCGTACTCATTGATAACTCAAATGATATCACTTGCAACCATAAGTCCATCATTTATCTCATGATTAAGATAGACTCTCCGATTGTCCTGATAATGAAATTACTTTTATCTACTGACGGTTATAGATAAAGTATTTCATTGTGATCCAGTTCAATGCACCCAGTGCACTAGATTCTTTTGCTCGAAGACACTCCGATGATTTTAGACTCATCATATCTCATTTGATCCCACTCAAATGCTAGCAAAAGAATTCTACAACTTTAACAAGATAAAGGTGCCCAACCTTTAACTTAAGTTGTGAACAATATTCAAGACTAACTAAAGAATTGTGTCTACCACATACATATCCAGATGTACGAACAATTCTTCTTTTCTCATAGTCTTTAGACCTTATGATTATTTACTTTGACAATTATTAAACTATAAATGCTATAAGATTTGTTTAAACCAGAAATCACTTTATTAATATGAAAAAAATTGTTAATTACAATATTACACTCTTGCTATTGAGCATAATCCTAACAGAAAGAACATCTAAATATGGAGGATAAAATTCCAAAAACTGGTGACTTTCGAATTCGACCTATGTCCGCTCTTCAGTGCATATTTTCATAATTACTGAATAAAAACTTTCTCCAATTTTGGCACAGGAAAATAGACATGAAATGCTCACTTTTCATTTAGAAAACATTTCAAAATTCAAATTGAAAAAGTGTGTAAACAGACGTCGAAAATGGTTCACGTGCAGATTTTCAAAATAGGGCATCACCCATGACCTTTGGTTGAAGAAATGTTCATAACTTTTGAACCCCCACCAGAATTTTACGTTCTTTATACCGTTGGAACCGTATCAAAAAATTGAAGAATGCAATATGGACGAAATAATTTATTTTCTCACCAAGAAGTACAGTTTAAATGAAACAATTTGCCTCAGAAATTTCAAAACAGGGCACTTACGCAAATGTCAAAGAAAAACTTGAAAAAGTAAAATGAAAAATGACTCAAATAATGAATCCACACCCCCAAACCTAATCTAAAAATTGTCTTCAATTTTTATATAACATTGAGATGCATGGACAACGAATAAACGAAGTATGGAAGGCAAGAACTCAAAACACAAACAACTTAAAAACCCTAGGCACTAAACACAACACAAACAAACCATGCACTTATTCTAAACAAAAATGTAAAAACTAAAAAGAAAATAAAATGAACAAAGAAAGAAATTATACCTAGGTGGGGTGCCTCCCACAGAGCGCTTGGTTTTACGTCCCCGTATACCTAGGTGGGGTGCCTCCCACCGAGCGCTTGGTTTTACGTCCCCGCTAGACGTGCTACTTGTATCAGTCAACCAAATTCCAAGGCTTCAAAGATACGCCGACACGAGATTAGATCTTGAAAATATTTGGTGCACATTGGTGTGTTCCTAATCACAACAAGCAAAGGCAAGTAAATGTGCACTTGAAAAAGTGGTCTAGAAAGTTTAGAAAACATCCTATACCAATTGCTTTTGTGTAGGCGGCATGGACAAGCAGTGGGAGGGACATAAGGCTTTGGTTCCTTCATTTCATCATTTGTCTCCTCTTTTGCTACTTCTTCACCTATAAAACTAGAAGACTCATTAGCAAAATTATGAAAATAATTGTTCTCTACATTCTCACCATTCCAAGGGATGGTGGTAACTTCTTCTAGCATTGGTGGACTTGGGAACTCTTGGCTCTCTTCCCCTTGCATGGCTTTCATGATTGCTCCAAAGTGCACTTATATTCTTCTCAATGAAGCTTCTAATCTGGAAACCTAAGTGCACTTGCCTCCAAACATCCATTCAAAGTTCGCTCATATGAGATTTATGATGCTCGGATGGCCTCTAGCATTTCTTCCTCGGGATTCCCATCCTTTGACCCCATATTGGAAGAATTCGAGTCATGAGCTCTTTCTTCTTTCGAGTGCCTTGAGGCAAATATTTCCATGTCCTGGTTGAATTTTGCCAATTGCAAGTCAAAGTGATCCATTGTTCCTAAAAAGATAACAAAAAGAAAAGCGAAAACAAGAAGACGCAAAAAGAAACAAGACTAGAAAATCTAAAAATAACAAAAATGTCACACTAACTAGAAAAATCTAACTATAAAAAGAAATAACACAAATCAACAAATCTAAATGCCAATCCCTGGTAGCGGTGCCATTTTGATGACTCGCTTTTTGTATCGTTACCAAATTGCGAATTATCAAAAGAATGTTTATAAATGAATTATTACGCAATGTGCTTTAAGTTTTTCAAACTAGTGAAGCGGTAAGCTTAAGATTCGTTCCACGGGGATTAGGTTAGATTAATCAATTTGCTATCTAATTTAAGTTAATCTAACTAGTGTGCAAGAAAATAAATCATGGTTAGTTGGATAGTGTGTGGTTTGAGAAACCACCAAACAATGCATGTAAAATAAATGACAAGAATGTAAAAAGAAAATGAATAGAGATAGGAATCCAATACAAACAACTTAGATAAGAAAATGAGTTTAAACAATTAAGAGAGGTTTAGGGAAATGATAAAGTAGCTAATGGACCATTGAGCAATTCATACAAAACTTCATTAATGCAAAATCTATACAATCAATGACCAATCTCATTCGAAAGTGTTGTTTAGGTCGTCACTACGAACGCTAAACAACTTCCCACCAAAATGCCTAACCGATTAAGGAAAGGGGGTCAAGGTGGGATCAGTTAGTGACAATCGAATGGCCTAGGCAATCAGGGTGATATCCCCACTAACAACTTAACCTATTTACTATGTGCTACAATCAATCCAGTGTATCAATAACTTAATCAATTTTATCACAAATAAATCCTACAACAGATTGTAATCTACAAGTGTGTCAATACTCATTTAATCACATAAGTGCAAGATCTAATTAAAAAGTAAATAGAACTATAATTATGCAAACATAATATCCAAAGCTTTAATAAATACTCAATGTCCAAATAATCTCTCAAATCATCCCCTAAAATGGGGGGTTAATTACACATAATAACAAGTAAGAAAAGGAAGTAAAATATAGAGAAATCACTCTTGGATCTCTCTTGTAAGCTTAAACCTCATGAGCTTCCTTGCTTGAATCTTGTGCAAATATTGGGTGTTGAGGATGTGTCTAGATAGGTGGAGTCATATGGAAAGTGACAAAGGAAATGGGTGGAGAAGATGGAAAGAGAGGAATGATTTAGGTGGAGTAATCTAAGTGCTTATTGGAGAGGAGAATGGTGGGATTAGGAATGGTGGAGAAAGGAGGTTTCTAGATTCACAAGAGATGTCAAGAGTTGTCAATTCTTAGCATAAAATAGTGTATTTATATGTTAGAAAAGCTAAGGTATGAAATGGGCATGAAAGGAAAAGAATACCTTTCAAAAATGGCTTGAAAAACATTCATTTCGCTGCTTCTAGAAAGTGGAGTTTGCCCTAGCGTCGCCCTAGAGTCGCCGTGGCGATAGGGAATGCGCAACAGTTACTAAAATGGGTATAACTTTCTATAGAAGACTCAGAATCACAATCTATAAAAACCGTTGGAAAGTAGACTTCCGGGGATTTTCGAATATACATAATCCGAAATGTAGTTTGATCTAAAGAGAGAGATGAGCCTCTTTGAAGATGAATGTTCTGCACACACTTTTTACAATTTCAACCCCTTTTGCCACCAATATTACTCCAATGCCTCTGAACTTTATAAATACCTGAAAACACTTAATTCACACCATTAAATCATGGGATATTGCCTGAGATTTAATCAAAAAGAGAAAGAAGTGAGGGTCAAAATCATACCAATTTTGGTTCGATCAGATATTCACTGAAATGGTTATGTAAGTTCCTTAATTTTGATTGGCTTATTTCATGACAAACCACATTGTGGGGCTTAATATGTAAGGGTATTTTAGGGCTTCATGGTTCTTGATCAAGCTTATTTGGATTTGAAGCCCTCAAGCACAAGAGCTCATTGAAGGTATAATCACTTGTGCTTAACCCTTTTTGAAGAGATTAGTTGCACACACTCACTTGTCTTGCATGCATGCATGTTCATTGCTTTTTATGTGTACTCATTTCAATCTTCACACTTGCACATTTTTTACTGTTCCATGTGCATTGTTCTGGTGTGCGTTGATCCCCTTACCTGCGTATCACCCACGCACTCCCACGCATTGTGCTGGTTGGGTTGCGTTGGTCGTCATGCAGCACACCAGTGCAACTTGGGTAGAGGATCGCCGCTGGTCCTGCGCCCCTCGTCTGTGCTGCTTGTCCAACGCACGTTGCGTATAGAGGCTATGCGCTAGTGAGGTGCGTTGGTAAACTAGCGCACCAAACGGGTTTTGGACTATTTTTTCCAAAATGACACCACTTCATCTAGGGCTCCTATATAAGTATCATCTTCTTCCTAGTTCGTTTTTGTGAGCTCAAAAATCAGAACTTAGAGAGAGAAACTCAAACCCTGGAGAGAGAAGCTCCTAAGAACTCACTTTTACTCAACCAAACACCTTCCCATGTGCATCTAGCATCTTCCTAGCATCATTTAAGCATGGGCTTTCTTGTTTTCTTTGACTAGGTAACTTTTACATGTCCTAGAATTGCTTATTTCATTCTTATGACATGTTTGCCTAGGTTTAGCATTTATTTATTAATGCATGTCTCCTTAGCTTATTGTTATTGCTAGCATGTTTGAGACTTTGATTGTTGGTTGAGATGAGTTGTTTGTTGATAGCTAGGATTGTTGTGTGATTGATAACATCTAGCTAAGTCTATATGATTTTCTTTTAGACATTGATGATTAGGACTCATTGATTGGCTTTTGATTGACAATTCCTTGATTGCACTTGTTAATTGAATTTATTGTCATTGCCATGTTTATTGACAACTTGTGTTGAGTTGGCTTTGTTTGTTGACAATTAGATTGCTATAATCTCTTTGCATCTAATTGAGTCCTCATGCATGAGCATGTAGGCATGGTTGATAACTAGAGTGTTGAATTGTATTATAACATCTAGTTAAGCATTTAGTGTATCCTAGCATTATTTGCATTTAGAATATTTTCATATTCATAATAGGTTGTTGATCTCTTCATTGAGAGTTAAGTCTTGTGACTACCAGTGTGTAGTGCTCAAGCACCTTTGGTCTAGGGTCGCTATAAAAAGCCTACGAGCAGTAGTGGTGGATTAGTAACCGAGAATGGTGTGACTAGAGGTCAACCTAGGGTTGTAATCATCATTACATATAGTGGATTCGAGGATCGTGTGTAGCGCACATATCAGCTTGTGGTTTTCCTTGTTGAAGGTTTCCACTTAAAAATCAAGTGTTCTTTATTTTCCGCAAATTTATACTTGATTTTGTTGTTTGTTATATTGTTTATTTTTGAATATTGACATCCGAAAATTTGTTAACTAATCGGATTAACAACCCATTCACCCCCTCTCCCTCTAGGTTGTTTTAGACACACACGCGAGCAATATATATATTTATATTTTCAGGTTATACCACATCCGTCTAGATTATTTTTAATTAATATAAGAATTTTTGTATGTTCATCAAATACATATTACGAGATCTCGATTTACATGCTTCTAGCATTTTAAATCCTTCCGAGATATATCTACATTAGTGAATCATATAGATAAATGATTACTACGTCTAGAGGACGTATTTCAAGCCTTGTAAAGGCAACCAAATTTATCAAAAATTTGAAACGTAATTGAATTCATCACTATTGAATACCAAGTTTCTGTAAGAAACCTTGTACTATGAGTCATGCCCCATATCTCATGATTTCGTTTTTCTTATTGTGTTTTCCGTGTAAAGACCTATTAGTATCTAACTAGTTGACATCTTCAGGTGTTTGGAGTATTATTGGTCTAAATACTTTATGTTTGGCATATGAAGTCAATTCTTCTTGAATTGCTTCTTTTCACTTAGGTCAATCATGCCTTTTGTATACAATCATTGATATTATGAATATCATAATTATCATTTATAATTTCAGTAGCGCTACTGTGTATAAAAATACATAATCAATGATTGTTTCTTTATGATTCTACATTTCTCTTATATGATTTATAGAAATTTTCTCAATTTCAATATATTTGAATCTCTGTCGAGATTTCTTCCATTTCAATGGATTTAGTCACTATATGGACTTTATAGAAATTTTCTTAATTTTAATATAGTTGTATCTTTGCTGAGATTTCTTTCATTTCAATGGATTTAGTCATTATATGGATTTTATATAAATTTTCTAGAAAATTTCAATATAGTTGTATCTCTGTTGAGATTTCTTTCCATTTCAATGGATTTAGTCATTTTATAGACTCGTATAAAATTTTTCTCAATTTCAGTATACTTGTATCTCTGCTGAGATTTCTTCCATTTCAGTGAATTTAGTCATTTCAGTGAATTTAGTCATTTCAGTGAATTGTGTCTCATTAGATATATCAGACTCTTACGGAGTTGATTTAGAGAAAATGAATTTATTTATAACTCGAGTTTTATTTATATTAGGATCCTGATAACAATACCTTTCAAAAAGGTTCATAAGCTTATGATATGCATCATATGATTTATTTGTTGTCATTTACTCTGATCATTCTTTAAGAACAATAACCCGGCCGGGGTTTATGAGATGTCAACTTATAAAATCTTGTTACCTTTAATATATCAAGTAACAAATTAATAATTATTTGATGATCAATTATCTTTCGTATTTGAGTGATACAAAGATTGAAATGAGACGCATTTATATAGTGAGAACTAAACTGGTATATCTATTTTGTATAAGAGTAACTTTTCATTTACTCTTTCTGGAGAAACTTTCCATTTGGAAATTAATCAATATAATAATATACAGATTGTGCGTAAAAATATAAACTCGTAGAAGTTTAAATGATCTAATATAAGATTAATCAAAGTCAATATTAATCTTATCATTATATTAATCTCATAATGATATAGAATTCTTATCTTAGATCATGCCAAAGATGAAATAAGAAGATATAATACACAATCAAATATCTTAAAAATGTGAGCAAGTCAATGACCAATTACAAGTTGTAATGGTAAATAATGATGATAAGTAGTGAGACATAGATGAATGCATCAACATGTAATATAGAATGTTCCATGTAAAAATTGGTAACTGTAATGGAATAATAAAGTTCTCGCAATTACCTGGAGATGTTTGATAATCGATTTCACTGATCTATTCTGATTATGAGTACATGCGAAAACTAGATGTTGAACATCGATCTCAACTGAAGACGTTTGATAATACATAAACATGTGATCATCTCATAGATGCATCAACTAGAACCATAAAATAATGAAAGGGTTCTTTTGGTGGATGAATATATCGACATATATCCCCTTGAATGATATGGATTCAAAACCAACTTTAGAATGAGATAATTTATTTGGCAGATGAATATATCCACATACATCCCTTTTCTGATCAGCAATATAATCTGGATGATAAGAACGCAATTTTCTATACTCAGTTTCTAGCCTGAATCACGCACAGATATTCAACATTCTTATTATTCATGATCTCAATATGACAATAATAAAGTTATATGTCTTTGATATAAACAGATTTATTTATATTATGTTTGAATGATATAAAGTATCATTGATACACAATTGAATACCATCTGGTAATAAGATTATGACTCTTCTAGAGCCTTTAATCAGATCCATCAAATCCGCTAGATTTGATCTGGTATTAACTTTAAATGCCTTTGAACTAAGCATATTTCTTTATGTTGTTCTTTGAATAATATCAAATATCATTGGTATATAATTGAGTATTGTTTGATAACAACATCATGGCTTTTCCAGAGTTTTCTATCAGATCTGTTAAACTTGATACATAATTTAGTATTGTTTGATAACAATATCATGGCTTTTCCAGAGCTTTTTATCAGATCCGTTAGACCTAATACATTAATAACATTTGCTCTCAGCAAAGTCAAATTCATAAAATATTTCTGACTCAACAAAATTATGATACATAATATAGTATTGTTTGATAACAATATCGTGTCTCTTCTAGAGCTTTCTATCATATCCGTTAGATCTGATACATAATTTAGTATTGTTTGATAACAATATCATGGCTCTTCCAGAGCTTTTTATCAGATCTGTTGGATCTAATACATTAATAAAATTTGCTCTCAGAAAGTTGAATTCATAAAATATTTCTGACTCCACATAATTATGAGTCGTTGCACTCTTGACAAGATATATATTTTTCTTTTTAGAATTTTTATAGATATTATGTGTAAGGCCATTTTATATCTCATCTAAAATGATAATAATTCTCCCTTTTTAAAAATAAATATGTTTTAAAGAGAAATACAAAACTATCCCTGATTTTGTAAAATTATGGAAAAGCCCCTTAAAGTTTTTATTAATTATAAATCAACCTTTATATCTCATCTGAAATGATAATAGTTCCCACTCATAATAAAAAAAAATATTTTTTTTAAGAGAAATTACAAAACTGACCCTAATTTTGTAAAATTACGGAAAAGCTCCTTAAAATTTTTATTAATTATAAATCAGCCTCAAAATTCTTTGAAAATTACAAACTGGACCAATAAGTTTTGGTAATTATAAATTGATCCAAAATTTTGTCAAAATTAGAAAATGGCCTAAAATAGTTGCAATACAGTCCATCAAGAATATCAAATTATCCAAAAGTGGCCCAGAACAAAAACGAGCTCTGGACCAATTTGGACCAAATCGTGGGTCATGACTGATGATCTCTGATCATTGCTATAAAACGCACTAGGTTGGTGCAAAAAACCGACGAACCCCATCGACAAGGTGGCGTTGACCCGAAGGGCAATGGGTATGGGTATGGGTTAAAACCCACCAACCCAAAAGCAAACCCAGATCGGGGTTTGGTGATACCAAAACAGATGATCTGATGATCCAACACCCATCACATTCACATGTTCATCAAGTTCATCTACTGTCAAGTAGACTACTGATCTCAGAATTCCCTTTTTTCAGCAACTCTAAATTTTGCTCTCCAGGAGCATCAAACACGAATGAAAAGGATAAAATATTACATCCAGTTTCATTGTACGTTAGGATCTTAAATCCTTTTATGTGATACTCACATCATCCTGTTGGATGTGAATTAAATGGATACAATATTATTTCCAATTTCATCATACGTTAAGATCTTAAATCCCTTTCACGATATTCACAACATCCTGTTGGATGTGTAAATCCTTTTTCTCAAATGAATGATATGTAAACATATCATTTTATATATATGAGATAAAATAAAATCATGGATCATAATAATTTTTCAAACTTCCGGTTCGACCATGAATTATAAGTTCATATATAAAATCTAGAAAACTTCAGATTCTGATTGGATTTGAAACCCCAGGTTCCAAATAATGAAGTATGTCATTCATAAATATAACACTAGATCTAGAATTCTAGGTTCGCATCAGTTTTCAATACAGTGCCGTATGGCATTCATGAATATAACACTGGATCCAAAACTCCAGATTCTCATCGGTTTTCAAAACTGTACCAACTTAACTATCATAATTCCAGAAACTTTAAGTTCTAGTTCGTCGGTCTAGTCAATCTCATATATTGCATATAAATAAATACTGATTTTTTATTTATTTATTTTTTTAACAATTTATCTGGAGACACAGCATAAGCCAGTCTCGAGACATTGCATAAGCCAGTCTCGAGACATTGCATAAGCCAATCTCATATATTGCAAAAAATAATTCCAGAACGGTAAAAAACAATTCCAGGAGGCTGAACTCACCTGCTATGTGCATAAAAATAAATCCATAACTATATATATATATATAAATATATGTTTCGTTGACGTCATAAACCATCTTGTATATGGAAATATATATATCCAGAATAATGGGATGTAATTAAATCACCCATCAGGGATCCTTTTTACTTACGTACAATCGTGCTAATAACGTGTTATGAATTAAATGAAGAACAGATGAATAAAAATTAACTGAAGAACAAATGAAACAAAAGAGATGAGAGATGTAAGAGACGAGAGAGATAATATATTGCTTTATGTATTGGTATCAGAGAAGAGAGAATACATCTACATTATTGAGAGACTAACTAACCTTTACAATTAAAAGCCCAAGCCATATATATAGGCAAATATGTTTAACTTAATCATGAAGCACATGAGGAGATATTTAGAGAGATATTATGGGGAGATATTATCTAGTGGGGAGAATGTATTTAGGTGATGGAAATCCACCTTTTTACAACAATATATGATATATGCGAGTATGTAACCAAGGTTTATATATGATATATGACAAATCATACATTGCCTACTGGATTTGCAAAGCCCGTACATTTGTTGGGATTGGGAAAATATGTCATTCTTTATAAGTCAGGTCCACGGGTTCGGGTCCGGGTCCGGGTTTTTGGTCAAACCCGGACCTAGACCTGAACCTAATACGGATCCTTTATCTTAGACCCAGACTCGACTGACTACCCGAATATGAGGACCTAGACCCAGACCCATGCAGTTCGGGTTCGGGTTGGCACTCACAGGTTCGGTTCCAATTGACATCCCTAGTCATGGTCCCTATAGGCCCCCCTTTGTCTTCATCTCTCTCTCTCTCTATATATATATTAAAATACACATTTGATAAAAATTTAGAATTTTTTTGGAATTGAGAACTATTTTTCTTACATTTTCCTATTTTTAAATGTTTTATCTTCAAAAAAGTCGGAAAAACTTAGTTCTTGTACTCATAAATTTTTCCATTTCAAATATATTTCAATGTTTTTATCATCCATACAAAAAATCATATCAAGATTCAATATATTCCATTAAATTTCATCAAAAATGCTTAAGATGTGTATTGTAAAAAGTCATCTTAAAATCTCTCTCTCTCTCTCTCTCTCTCTCTCTCTCTCTCTCTCTCTCTCTCTCTCTCATATATATAGACACACCATTACAACCAACGGTATCTCTATTTTATAAATTACTCTCTCTCTCTCTCTCATATATATAGACACACCATTACAACCAACGGTAAGTCTATTTTATAAATTATATATATATATATAACCATTACCACCAACGGTATGTCTATTTTAAAAATTAAAAATTAAATTTATACAAATTTAGTTTACCTTATTTTGAGTTAGGTTTAAATTTACTTAAATTTTCTGAGTAGGGAATGATCGTTTCTCAATTACAAACTTTGGGTATATTTAAAGAGCAAAAACTTAGAATATGATAATGCTCCGTGTTGTGGGTTTGTAGTCTGAATTTTATTTTTTATTTTATTATTTGGTGATTTGATGCAATTGTGGTGGGAATTGATTTTTCTTTAATCAACTTAATTTTGTCTAGGATCTCACCATTGCGATAGCTTTTCAAAATTAAAGAGAAATTTGGGTGGCATACTTGTCAAAATTAAAGAGAAAACTGAGTATTAAAAAGGAAGGTGGATAAGAATTAAGTTTCAAAAAACCTAGAACACATCGAGTGGGAATGGAAATAGGATCAAAGAAAAGTTTTTGTTGATTAGAACTATGTCGTTTAGATTAGTTACATGAAAAGAAAAAAAATAAACAAATCATGACCACAAGTTTTCATTAAAGCCACATGGCAATGGATCCTCAAAAGATCCTCAAAAGCTCAGTATGGTTCAACAGAGGATCCTTGTCCAATTTTAAGTTGATATAGCTTTAATCCTATGTTCTTAGTATCAACTTGTTTGTTTTTTTAAAGATAAAATAGTTTTAAAATAAGTAATTTAACATTTATACCCTTATTACTACTAATTGCTATGTATTTTCATTTTATATGATACAAACAACTAAATAAAAATAACTTAACGAATCCTAAACCATTTTTATGTACTAATGATGGGATATTATTCATAATTAAGATATGATAAATAATTTTGTAAAAAAAAGTATGATACATAATGATTTCGAAAAATGGTTTTGTTTTTACCAAAAAAAAAAAAAATAGAATTGGAGGTTTGACAATGGTGTTGAAACTCACAATGTGATTAATGTTTTTTTTTTTAATTTTTTTTTATTATTATTTTAAGCTTATCATAAGTAAAAGGTTAAAAGAAATAAACTTGTATGATATAAAATTATAATAAATTTGGAAATATATTATCTTTAAGAGGATAATTTTGAAAGAAAATATATTAAATACAATCTCATGATTTGAAAATATGTTAAAAGTATGGATTTGCTACTTTTTTTTTCTTTTTTTCTTTTTTTCTTATTTTTTTTTTTAATTTCTTTGACCACTTAAACAAACAAACAAAACAACTTAATAAATCCAATTCAAACCTATTAAGTTTTAAGGTGAAAAAACCCCCTAAGTTTTCTTATTCAAACTTTGAATCATATTTTGAGTTAAATTTTATCATATAAATAAAAAAATTAATGAATAGTTAATTATTGAAAGTTAAAATTTAAATTACAATATCAATTGTCTTTTAATTTAAAGATGAAGAATTAAAGGAAGCTTAAATATGTCCTTGTGAAGTATACATAAACTATTAATTTTAGTTAAGCAAAAAGTAATTTGTCCATAAATATCTCCCAAAACCAAAACATTCATTTATGGTGCTATTTGGTTTCGTTTTTTAAAAACAGTTTTCTATTTTCAAAAATAAAAATAAAACTTTTAAGTTGTTTGGTTAATCGTTTTGTAAAACAAGACCGGTTACTATACCTATATGGGTATGGTAGCACCAAAAATTGGGAATATTGATTTTAACGTGAAAGTGGTTCCTAAAAATCTAAGTGGTTTTCAAATTTAACCATGAATGGTTCCTAGATTTTGATGTTACTATACCCATATAGATGTAGTAGTCAAGCCCTTATAAAGCTGCTTTTGAATAAAATAAAATAAAATAAACTTTTTAAGTAGTTATAAGTAAAAAATTAAAAACAATTTTTTATTGTATTTCACCATTTTCAAAACATGTTTTCAAAATAGTGGAAATTACTTAGAATGACCACAAATATTAGGGAAAATTCGTTTTTAACCACAAACGAAATTTTAATTGTTTATAACCATTTTTTTGAGAAATTACTGAAAAACCCTCATATAAAAACCTCCCCAAAACTCTCTCTCTCCTTCTTTTCTCTCTTTCTCCTTCTCTCTCCTCTGCTCTCTCTCCGATCTGCTCTCTCTCCCTCTGCTCTCTCTTGGGGACGACGCCGACTAGGCGGTGCCTTCGTGCGCTGCTGGTCGTCAACTTCGCTCATCTAGGCGACGTCCGGTGGCTCCGTGAAGCAATCTCCGGCGATGGGGACGTGACCTGCAACAAAAAAGAGAAATCACAACAAAACCTAAACCTAATTTAATTTGAGGAAGAACAAAAGGAAGAAGAAAAAGGGGAAACAAAAGTGAAAATTGCCAAATATAACCACTCTAATTATAGGAAATTTGTTTTTGACCACATACCTAACTTTAATTGTTAATAACCATGTTTTGAAAAAAAAATCATTGGGTGTCCATAAATTACCAAGATGCCCCTAAACTAATATTTCAATTTTGTTTTATTTCTCTTTCTCATTGTCTTCTTCATTGTTCTCTGTTCATCTTTCTCCCTTGTGTTCGTTCTTCATCATCGTCCTTCAAATCGATGAGCAATGGCCGCACCATTGTTGGCCTGAAGAAAATTTCATGAAGATTTCATGAAGGTTTGATATCTGAAGATTTCACAAAGTGTCTTGAAGAAAATATCATTCATCTCATAATCTAGTGTGCTCTAAATCGGTAAGTATCATTCATTTGTTCATTAACTAAGTTGAAAATAGTTAATTTAACATGGGTTTAGCTTTAATGCATTAGTTTATGTGTGTTATGGTGAAGAATCAATTTCAATAAAACTTGAAATTTTCCCAGAAAATTTCAAGTTTCACGGGTTCAAAAACTTGAAATCTAGTATAACAACTTGGAATATTGACAAAACTTGAGATATGTTTTAAAGCATGATTTCAAGTTTTATACCATAGAAAACATGAAATGTTTAGAAAAACTGTAACTTACAATTTCTTTCGGAAATCATTTTTTTTTCCAGGTAAATAGATTACAGACTGGTAATCAACTATGGTGGGCAGTGGGATGATTTACAATATGTTGGTGGTGATACATTTGTTGAGGTGGTGCCGATTAATTTAAAATATTTAGAGTTAGAGAACTTGGTATACCAATTCACCAATTTTGATAGAACGTGACACTGATGTGAACTTGGTTAAGACAGAGAGTGGTCAACGAAAGTACCGATTACAACGTGACACTGATGTGAGATTCCTTTTACTTGGTCAAATGGTTGTTCCAGAGGTATATGTTGATTTAGAGGAGAAAGTTACAAGAGATGTTAGGGATCAGCCAGCAGTACCTCCATGGAGATCATCGATTCCCATTGTAGTCCCTGTTGCACCTTCTCCTCCTCCATTTGCAACCAAGTCGGTTCCTACTACCCAACAATTTAGACTTAGACCGGAGGTTCCCATATGGGATTGTGATAATGGCATATGGGATGGTGAGAATGGCATTCAAGATACATTTATTGCCAATGAACAAGAGAGAGTAGATGCTAATGATTCATATTCGTCAGATAGTGATGAGATTCATGAATCGTGAGAAGTTTTCACCCTCCATGAAGATGACAGTGATCTAGACAGGTAAGAAGATGTGGACCCAAACACTCAGGGGCAGAATCAGGGGCAAAATCAGTGGAAATGTGGTGCATACAGACAGACATGTGATGCTATACCATCTCGTTGGATTGTTCCGTTTGCATACCAATATTCCATTAGCTCGAACAGTACTGCATGTTCTACCTCAAGGGTGGGCCCTTTTATCAAATGACGGATTTTCGATACTAACCAGAAGTTGAAGAATGAGTTTAGTAAATATGCTTTAAATGAGAAGTTTAATCCAAGAATTAGACGGTTGACAAAGTCCCGATTTAAGGCTGGTTGTAATGACATCAAATGTGATTTCGCACTTACAGCCACATGTAGGGATGGTTGTACATATTGGGTTGTCAGAAAATTCGCACATGGCCACACATGCAATTTGGACACCTATGAGTCACACTTCCGTAAAGTGGGTACCATTGTCATTGGAGAGATGTATGTCCTAAAATTGAACACCAATGGTTTCACCATTAGACCAATTGATATAATTGCGGAAATGCGCGAGCAGCACGGTGTGCAAATTTTGTACACCACAGCATGGCGGGCAAAGGAGCACGCTAAGAATATTTTGTATGGAAAACCTGAGGATTCTTACTAGTTGTTGCCTGCTTACTTTCATTTGTTAAAAGTAACAAATCCTGGCACCCAGACGGCAATTCACACAGATGAGAACAATAATTTCTTGTACTCTTTCTTTTCACTTGGTCAGTGTATTAAGGGGTTTCAGACAGTTATACGTCCGGTCATTGCCATTGATGCCACTCATTTGAAGGGTGCATTTGAGGGGGTTATATATGTAGCATCGTGCAAAGATAGAGATGAGCATGCATACCCTATAGCTTTTGGTGTAGGCGACGGTGAGGCAGAAAGCTCTTGGATATGGTTCTTGGAACGACTACGAGAGGCAATTGGGGAAGTTGAGGGGATGTTATTAGTTTCCGATCGTCATGCCAGCATTGCTAAAGCAGTGAGTATTGTATACCCCAATGTTCCTCACTGTATTTGTTTCTTCCATCTTAAACAGAACTTGAAGACTAGATTAAAGGGACAAAAAGAAGTGCTTGATATTTACTATAGGGCAGCATATTGTTCCACCTCTAGACAGTTCGACTTAGAAATGGATGAAATCAAAAAATTTCACCCGGGAACATATGACTATTTGATGTCCATTGGCCCCGAGCGATGGTCACGTTTCTATTGTCCTAGAAGAAAGTATCAGATATTGACCACGAACATTGCAGAGGTGTTGAATAATTGTATTCAGAAGGCTTGGAGGTTGCCTATTACTACAGCAATGGAGTTCTTGAGAGATATGTTGCAGAGATGGTTTAATAACAGACGTGAGAAAGCAAGGAAGAACCCTACGTACTTGGGCAAGGCAGCAGTTGGTCATTGCAAGGAGAGGAATGAATGGTCATTGACGTACCATGTATCCTATTAAGTTGACCAGATATTTAGTTAAGGATGGTAAATATGATAGGTTGGTCGATATCGAACAGCGTACGTGCACATGTCGTAACTGGGACTTAGATCAGCTACCCTGTGACCACGCTATAGCAGTTGCCAAGTACATTGTTTAATTCTTTAATTGTTATCAGTTTGTCATTGGTTTTTTTATTGACATTCTTCATTTGGTTGATTTATAGGTTTACAAAGACCAATTTCAACTCCCTCTGTCACGAGTACTACAACATTTCATGGATGCAGACAGTTTATGCCCCAGGAATAAATCCAATACCCCATCCAGCTTTTTGGGAAGTACCCGATGAGGTGGCCTCTATGATTGTCCTTCCACCGGATAGTAAGAGGCAAGCTGGTAGACCAAAAGAAATAAGAACACCTTCCACGGGAGAGTTTCATCGGAAAAATAATTGTGCTAACTACGGCGAAGAAGGTCACAATAGGGTTAGATGCCCCAACCTAAGGCGGAGATCAAATAATAGACAGTTAAACACATCCGTAAGTCAAGAGTTACAGACAAAGCCGATACAACCAACATGTAGACAACATGCCTGTAGTGTATGTCATGTACTTGGCCATAATCGCAAGACATGCCCGTTAGTTGACCACTCCCAGCCTATGGCGGGTAATCTCGCCAATGGAGACACTATTCATTAGTCAATTTGTGATTGTTGACCATGACCCTTTTTGTTTTAGTATGAACTTATCATGTATGAACTTATCGTGTATGAACTTAACATGTATGAACTCATTATTGTAAGTTTATGTTTTGGTATTGACTACTGTGGTTTTACGGGAAGATTTAAAGTTGTTAAACTCTTTGACATCTGAATTGATGGTTTTCTGAGAAGATTTCTAGTTGTGCCAGAGATTGAAAGCATGATTTCAAGTTTGTGCCACAAATTTAAAGCATCATTTCAAGTTTTATACTGGAGATTTAAAGCATCATTTCAAGTTTGTGCCATAGAATTAAAGCATGATTTCAAGTTTTATGCTGACAATTGACCAACCATCTCATCAGGCTCCTCTTCCTATTTCCACCGACTGATTCTTGCCACCTGTTAATCAAACTAATCAAATGTGATGTCTGATTTGTTTTTTAAACTCATTTAAGAAAAAATTTCAAAGAAAAAACAATTAAACACTTTCTTAAGAAACAAAATAATCTATAACAAGTTGTCAAAGAAAAATCAATTAAACACTTGCAGGTCAAGTCTTCAAATAACAAGTTTTGTTTCAGGTCAAGCTATAGTATTTTGAAATCATAAAATAAATAATAAATAAATAAAACAAAACAAAACAAAACAAAATTGGGAGTTGGAGGCACTCTGTAGTATCTATCTGGAGATTTAAAGCATAAACTAGAGCCATTTGAACATAAACAAAACTTGCCAAAATATTATATATCATATATATTTAGAATTAGCAATTTCAAAAATACAATTTAGCAACAACATAGGGAATTCTCCGGGAATAAAGTTTAACATCCAAAATATATAATTTGCAACAACATAGGGAATTCTCCGGGAATAAAGTTTTACATCCACAATTATATATATGCAACAACATCCAAAAGTACTCAAATAAGTTTAACTTTTGCGGGAATTCTTTCTCACATAAACCATGTCCTTCACCAACCTAGGGATAGTGTAAGGGGTTTGAACCACTGCTGCCAGCTTCTTAATTCTCTTACTACATCTTACCACATCCTTCTCCTCATCATTTTGGTTGTCAGTGCCTTACTACGCATCAACCTGTTCGTCCTCAACCTCTTGCTCATGTTGAACCATTGATGCTAGCTTCTTAATTCTCTGACTACGTCTTATCATGATCTGCTGCTCCTTATCATTCTGGTTGTCAGCGCCTTGCTGCACATCAACCTGCTCATCCTCAACCTCCTGCTCATGCTTATCCTCAACCTCCTGCTCATTTTCAACCTCGACCTCGCCCTCATGTACATTAACCTGCTCATCATCAACCTACTGCTCATCGTCAACTTGCTGCTCAACCTCAACCTACTGCTCATCGTCAACATGCTGCTCATCCTCAACCTGCTGCTCATCCTCAACATGCTGCTCACCATCAGCCTGCTGCTCACCTCTCTCTTCCATGTCATATCTATACATTGAAGATTCCTAGAAAATATAATTTTGAAATCTATATTACAACAAACGTTATCAAAATGCATGATGAATAAAATATGTTCGAAAGGTTTTTACCGCATAACTACGTGTATACCCAGCGGATGCTGTGGGTGTCTACCCCGGTGGCCATGTGGGTTGAGGTGCAACTGGTACATGTGGGATTGGTGCAGCTAGTATAGGTGGGACTGGTACATGTACTCGATCAACAAGAAGTTTGTCAATCTTCAAGTCAATCTGTTGAAAGCAGGACTCGATATAAGACCTCAAATCATTATCATGCCCCCCCTTCGAACGAGTCTCACGGTGACCTGCCTCATTCTCTGGGTCATACCCCCCATGCTTATGCAGCTCAGGTCCCACAACCGCAAGCAGATCAAATCGCCTATAGTACTCTTGAATCCTCTCCTCAGCCGTAGGAGTCAAAGTTGTATAAGCCTCCAACTGCAGGAAAGTGATAATTTCCAAAGTAAAGTTAGAACAGCGAGAATGAAATTTATGAATAAATATAAATGTTAATCAATTGACATGCTTATGCTAATTAAACAGGGTTATTTTCTTAAATATTTAGTTAAAAGCAACTCATATTAAAGGCTTTAAGTTGTGATCACAAACTCAAAATCATGGAAATGTATATGCACTGGCTTGCGTACGTTTTTGGTCACTTCACCATTAATTATATCTAAAATCGATCACTATGAAATTGGTTATTTTATGTGACTGTTATATAATATATATACATATATATATATATGTATGTATAAACTAGAAAATATAAATTTCTCTCAGTTTCCAGAAGCTTCAATAATAATATTGTAAAATACATAGTCTAGTAATTAGATTAATGTAGGGGATATGATATCATAAATTCCAACCTAACTTATCCAAGCATAATTGAAGTACAAGAAAATAAATACAAATTTAACAAACACACTCATACGCCAACTAAAAACTAACTTCAAATGTTGCTTAATTATACTCTAATTAAGTAGTGCAACTATATGCAACTCTAATATATATGTGTGTGTGTGTGTGTGTGTGTGTGTGCGCGCGCTTACCTCGTCAGTGAATTTATGTCCCAAACGTGGTGGTTTCTTCCGGGAGTACCATCTCGTCAATCGCGGAAATCCATGCCCCTTTCTCCCCCTTCTCCGCTTTCCAACCAAACCAGTCAAACCCAGGATGGCCTCCATCGCCCAATACTGAAACAATAGCAAATGAAACAAATTAGGATTGTTACACATGTATAACTCAAAAAAAAAAAAAAAAAAAAATCAATGTACAAGATAGCTAACCATCAATGCCCACGGAAATCCATACACATTGTAACCCAATCCTGCTTTGTACTGTAATTTTTATTTTGTTTCCTCCCATTTGTCCTAACGTTGAGGGCTTTACCAAGCCAATATATGGTAATGCTGTAAATGTAAGTTCTCCAAGGGAACGCTTCAAACGCTATGATATCCTCAACCAATCCCCAGATCCAATCAGGCACCTTCCGTCGATACTCCCGACCTAGCATAATGTTGGACAGAAAATACACATATCCCAACTTAATAACATCCTCAGCCTCGTCAAACCCATCTCTACTTAATCTACCTAAAACATCTTTTAGGGGAGTGGGGGATCCTCCAAAGTATCGGTGATGTACGCTGCCTTGTGCAGCTTTACGTAGGGAGTTAACACTCTCTGGCATTGGTCCAAACCTTAATCCTGTGACAAGAAGAAACTCCTCCTTCCCAAACCTAGCTGCACGTTGACCAACCCGAAACCACATCTCGTTAGGGTACGCACCAGGATAATTTAACTCCCTACATAGCAATATGTGGCAAAGCTTACCACTAAAAAACTCCTTGCCCATTGTCAAAAACTGTCTGAAAACACCCTGCTCCCACCGTCGTAACATGCCAACCCTATCCATAGCATCTCTAATAATTGTCAAATTAGACAATTTACAATAAATGTTCACTCGAGCATCAAACCAATTATCCTCTGGATGCTTGTAAACCAAATTCTCTCCGCCGTTGGCCATCTGCATTATATTTCAAAAATTAGTCACTATTTATGGTTAACTAGTTTATTTACCACAAAATTACATTATTTTTTTTTCCTTTTGGAACAACCATACCTTATTCAACAAGCCAAAATGGTCACAAACGAGGAACAAAGAACAGAGGAAAAACATGATTTGCAAGTTTCAAGTTTTATGCTACAAATTTAAAGCAACATTTCAAGTTTTATGCTACAGATTTAAAGTAAGATTTCAAGTTTATGCTACAGATTTAAAGCAAGATTTCAAGTTTTATGGCAGAGACTTAAAGTATGATATCAAGTTTTAGTAACACATTTCAGTTTAGCAACACATTTCAGTTTAACAACACATTTCACAAATTACAAAACATAGTAGCACTGATTCAAAAAGTAAGGTATAAATAAATAAAGCAAAATCAATGTTAACATCTTAAAGTTGGCAACATGTACAAGCAGTAAACAAAATCTAAGGATAAGAGCAGTAGTCTAAAGAAGCTTGGTGCTAGTTGAGGAGTTTCAGAAGATAGATTAGTATTACAGAACATGTATTGTGAATCAAGTGTGTACCACACTGAGTGAGTCTTGTGATACTAAATGCAGGGTGAAAAGTATACCATTATACTCTATCAGAATTGCAAAGTAATCTGCTTCTTAACATGTAACAAAGCTTTTAACCAATTAAACAAAAAAGTTTTGAGTAATAAATAATGGTTAGGTAATTCTACTACTCGACCGAAGAACTTAAGGTAGCTGGTAAACTCTGACACATCTCTTCAAATGCAAATCAAACATGCTGGCATTTAGAAGTGCACATTAGTTTTTTGTTTTTTTTTTTGAATTGCAGTAATTTATTGAAGCCAAAAGGCACAAAAAAAAAAATAGCCCCTAACAAACAGGGGGAAGCACAACAGCAGGCAGAACCCCAGGCAAACCACCCAGGCTGCCACCAAAAGCCAAAAAACAAACAAACAAAGACGCATCAAGCCTCAGGAACATAGGTTACTTATTAGTATCTATCAACAAATAAATATCTTTTTTATTAGTATCCTTTAGGCTATAGGTTACTTATATTAGTATTTTTCCGGTTTTATTCTTACATCATTAATATTTTTGAGATGAACTAGACTTATAGTACTTATTTGTTATAGGAGTTTGATATATATCTTTAACTTATTTATTTATCATAGTTACAGATATTCTGAGCAGCTTTTTAAGTTATTTCTAATGCACAAGAGAAGACGCAAGAAACATTTTAACTTTAAAAGTGGTAGTGGCTTAAAGAAATCAAGATTAGATTACTATAATTTTACTGCCCAAATTAAGAATGGTAACAAATAAAATATCGACTCTTGGAATGCACCCAATGAAGAAAATAGCTATGATGACTGTTTTGGCCCCTTCCACACACCACATTATGTTAAATATTATCAAAGCATGTTATTAAACAACGAACCTGGGTTTGGCGAGTGACAAAAATTAAAAACCAGTAGTGTATTGATTTTTATAGAAATCATTAAGGTTTTATAAAAGGTTGTTTAATATCTCATACTGAAACCAATCTTGCTTTAGGCTACAAATGACTTTAAACAGGGAAAAACACTAATATTTCATATGCAGTTTTCCTACCCATCTCCTGGATTATACAAGCCATATCATTTCATTAGTATGATGTAAAAAAACAAAAGGCATGTTATTACAAAACATGAACCTAAACAAATAGGATACATAATAATCTTTTTCACTTAGCATAATTCTCCATTTGTGGCCATAAACTTTAATTTCTTAGTTCTGTTGAAAGAGCCAATCAATGGTTTAATTCAACTGAAATTCATTTTAAACAGTAATTCTATGTATCAACACATTTTTCTTGTTACTTTATATTCTGACTAGAGTTACACACTTACACGACAGGATATAATCACTTCTCCAGCAATATTACAGTTATTTTTTACCAGTTAACAAAAGAGACATAATTTAATTTTAAGCTTATAAGTAACCCTTTTTTTTTAATAGCAATTTTATTCATAAAAGGCCACGAAGTCAACAGAACACAAACATAGGCAACAAGCTGACAAAGCAGCACCCAGGAAAACCAAAAACAAAGAAGAGGACAACAAAAAGAACAACATCAAGAACCAAAACAGAGGCTTCTAGACACCAAGAACCTTAATTCCTCTTCTAAACTCCAAAACACGAGAGACACCAAGAAGCACCCAAAAACAACAAATATATATATATATTTTGAACATAATGCAAATTTGCCAATTCAATTCCAAGAAAAAACACGTGATTGGGAAAACTTTAATGAATTTACAAAGAACCAATAAGAAAGAACATGAGTTTCAATTGATTTACATTTATATTTGCAAATATATCAAGGCCTTCTTTTGCATCTTCTTCAAACTTTAACAACATACAGCACATCGATCTGCATCCACATTCAATTTAAAGCCACCAACAGTGGGCAAAGTCTAGCTTTTAACAACATGCTTACACACCTCAAGCCCTAACACTAGAAAGGGACCCTCTAAACTCATCCAAAAATTCCACAGCATGTTTCCAAAAACTTCACCAGCAGAGCAGCTCCCAAAATCTTATTACTTTAAAAGATTTAAAGTAAGCCACTTTCAAATCAAAGATTTTAGTTTACAACTTTACAAGTTTTATACGAATTTAAGGACAAATTTCGAGTATTAAGCAAGCATTTCAAGTTTAGGGTTAAATCATTCAATATATTGGTTAGGTTTTCAAGTTTCTATTCAAAGGAAACTCCAAAATCCAGTCTCAATTTATACAAAATACAAGCCCTAACTAGCTCTAACTGTTGATACTATTCTAAAAGTTGAAATCGAAACTCTATCAGCCAATTTCAGCAAACAAAGAGAAAATCATACCTACAAACCGACAAAACAATCTTCTTCGGCGACTGGTGGGGTCTCTCTTCTCTGTCGCTGAAAATGACTGGCGGGGTCTCTCTTCTCTCTCACTGAAAACGACTGGTGGGGTTTTCTGGTGGGGTCTCTCTTCTCTGTCGCTGAAAACGACACTCTTTTCTGGTGGGGTTTCTCTTCTCTCTTGCTGAAAATGACCGGTGGGGTTTCTAGTGAGGTCTCTCTTCTCTTCGCTGAAAACAACTCTCTGGTGGGGTTTCTCCTCTCACATTCAAAATGAGTTCTTGCTGTTGCTTTCACTTTTGGCTTTTAGGGTATATATATATATATATATGTGGGTATTGAGGTAATTTCTCAAAAAGGTGATTATTAACAATTATAATTTCAAAATTGGTTATTAACAAAAGTTTATTGTTTTGAGTGGTTATTTCTGGTTTTCTCTCAAAAAAAAAAAAAAAAAAAAAACCTAAGCGTAATTTCAATTTAGTCCATATTTCAAGTTTCAATATTTTCAATTTAGGCATGATTTCAAGTTTGGATATTTCAATTTAGTCATGATTTCAAGTTTGATCATTTTCAATTTAGTCATGATTTCAAGTTTCAAGGTTTTAAGAAAAGGAAACTAATTTAAGGGGTTATCTTGTAATTTATGGACATACACTGAAATTTTTTTAAAAAAGTGGTTATTAACAATTAAAATTTCAAAAGTGGTTATTAACAAAAGTTTAATGTTTCTGGCTACTTTTGAATCTCTCTCTTCAAAATAAACCATAACTTTTTCTAACTTTTTCCTCCAAACAACTATTTTACCCATTTTAGAAAACATTATCAAACACAATTATATCGTTTTCGGTTTTTGAAAACGATTTTTAAAAAACACTACCGAGCATGTTTACATTTTTAAAACATGATTTTTATTTTTAATAATAGCTCTTAAAAACATCTTTTTAAAAACTGCTCCGTACAATATACAATTTTTCAAACGAGGGAATTGCTAGAATGCAGTGAAAAAAAATCCCTGCATGATGCAGTGATTTTATTGGAAAAATTTGAGCCATTGGATGAAACATAATTCATATCTTATGGTTGAGATTAAACAGAGAGCAAATAAAAAATTTATCAATTAAAATTTAAAAAAAAAAACCGAAAACCGATTACAGTCGGTTTCATTGAAACAAAAACAAGGATCGCTGCCCTCGTCTCTCTCCATCACTCCAAAACCAAATCCCTAATCATCTGTTTCTCTGCCATATCCACCACCTTGCACATTGACCCAGCCTCCCACCACGTTGAGTAGATCGACAGCTGCTCCGCCAAGTCGATTTCAACACCGTCGGGTAGTGGCCTATAAGAATCAAACAAATTCGAACCCCACTTTCCGTCCTCTCTGTCCAGCACTCCAAATCCCTAATCCTCTGCTTCTCTGCAACATCTACTGCCTCCTCCAAGGTCCAGCCTCCCACCGCGTCGAGGAGATCGACGCCTGGTTTGCCAAGTGCGAGGCCAACATCGCCGACAATTATAAAAAGATCTTCAGATCTTCAATCGAAAAATATCTACAATCAAAATCGAAATGGAAACGTAAAAGAAGAACTTTAACAGATAGAGAGAGGAGATGCTGCCTACATCAATGTCGAAAGGGCGTTCTTCATCCTCAAATTCTTGAGCAAACCCTATGTTCCCTCGGTACCTCCGTTGAATCATTAAGGTTCCCTCCAAACTTCTCTTTCTTGACCGATCTGAATCCTGTTTCATTTCACAACTATTTCATGATTTGGATCAATTTTACATTTCAATTTTGGAATTTAATTATTTGCTGCAATTATCATGAATCGTGTATGTTAATTTCTTCATTTTCGGAGAAATGTTCATGCTATGAAGATTCAATTGTCTTCCTATTTGATCGGTTGAGGTGACGAGTGAACAAATTTGTATCAGTTATCAATATTGTGATCTATGAGTCTTGACTTTGAAAATTTTCTGATATTCTAGAGCTTCATACTAGTTCATAGTTCAATGTTTGATTTGGCGTATTACATTTTTTTTTTTTAATTTAAATTTTGCGTGATGCATACTTGGCTTATATTTTTGAATCTGATTGCTTGCCTTTAATGTAGAGGATGGTAAATTGATGGTTGATGCCGAAACTGGAGAATTTTGGGGTCTCTTTGGTTGGTTTGCTCCACTGCCAAGGAAAACAGCTACTGAGGAGGACAAGACCGTTGATTCTCAACCTACTAAGCTATACTGGTAATTTATCATTTTAGTTTTCCTTCTTCTCTTTTATTGTAAATTTAAGTTGATTGTTGCCGCAAATGTATCATGCTATTTCTAATTGGACTAATAGGCTGTCATTTTATAGAAATTGGAATTTGTATTATGCATGTACATGTGCATGTTCCTTCTCCATGTGGTTTTCTGTTAACTTTGTTTTGAGATGATTCAGTTAAAAACCTAAAAAAAAAAAAAAAAAAAACAATTTAGATTCTTTGTATCGGTTTATAGAATCTATGGAGTTGTTTATTTAGACTTTCAGGGAGGAATTTAATAATTTTTAATGAAGCTAAAGAGGCTGGCAACAATATTTTTAGCCTCTCTATAGACATATAGTTCTGGAGAATTCAAAGACATATCTTTATTTTTAATTTTAGTCATGTTGGATTGGAGGGAATTGTTAGAATGCAGTGAAAAAAAATCGTTGCATGATGCAGTGATTTCTTTGGAAAAATTTGAGCCATCAGATTAACCAATTTTCAAATCTACGGTTGGGATGAAATAGGGAATAAATAAACAATTTAAAAATTAAAAACAATAACAAACCGGAAACCCATTACCACCGGTTCAACTGAAATAAACATAGCTGGTCTGGTCTGGTCATGAGCAAAACAATTGATGCTTGAAAAAAACCTCTCCTCCTTTGAAGCTCAAACAGTCCCAAATCCGAAGCCCTAACAATCTGATTCTCTTCCATAGCTGGTCTGGTCTGGTCTGGTCATGAGCAAAACAATTGATGCTCGAAAAAAACCTCTCCTCCTTTGAAGCTCAAACACTCCCAAATCCGAAGCCCTAACAATCTGATTCTCTTTCATAGCTGGTCTGGTCTGGTCATGAGCAAAACAATTGATGCTCGAAAAAAACCTCTCCTCCTTTGAAGCTCAAACACTCCCAAATCCGAAGCCCTAACAATCTGATTCTCTTCCATATATGCCACCGTATACATCCTCCTCAGCCTCCCACCGTCGCGATTTGTACGACGGCAACATCTCCTTTGAACCTCTCGTGTCTCTCCACCAGTCTCTGCCATATCCACCGTCTTACATAGTCCCCACCCTTCTTCTTCGTCGTTTTGAACAACGACTGCTCTGTGTAGACGATTTCTACACCGCCGAGTTTGAAAGAAACAAAAACAAGCGTGGTTCATCTACATGTCTGCCATATCCACCGGCTTACACCTCCGCCAAGTCGATTTCAACATCGTCGATTAGTGGCAGGTAAGAACGAAGCAAATTTGAACCTGAAATTCTCTCCTTTCTTTGTAGCACTGGAAATCCCTAATCCTCACCCCTTATCTTATTTTTCTGGATTTACTTTACCCATAGTGTAGTGTTTGATTGATCATTTTTGAATCAAAACAACACCGTCACACACAGATGGCTTCAATTTACTAAATGAATTCAATTTTTATTAAATACTGTACAGAATGATAACAGTGACACCACTTTAGGGAGGGCAATCAGTAGAATGTCTAGCATTAATAATATAAAATTAAAAATAGGATAAATTATTTATCCTCACCTTTCTGCAATCTTCAATGACATGATGTAGGTTTTGACCTATGGAATAAGAATCTAGGTAATTAAAGAATATTATGATCAATTGTCTTGATAGTTGCAGACTTGAAAATGAAACCTCACCATTAAATCTTGTTATTGCATAATAAAATCAGCATTTCTCTGTCTCTGGATTCGTTCAAGGTTTCTCTTATTTTTTGCTCTGTTTTTCGTGATTGTAGAATTAAAAAAATCGTTTGAAAGTCGAAGCTCTGTTTTTATAAATCTGCGTTTTTTGTTTGCTGTGGTTCAGGTGTTCGTTGATGGTCATCTAAACTTCGTTTCGCAACCGAGAGAGCCTTTCGAATTTTGCTTCAGGTAATATATATATTGTCTCTTTGGATTTCATTTTCTGTTTGGCTGCCGCGAAATGGAAGGAAAAAGAAGTGTAATGAGATTTTAAATCTTATACATGTATTTGCTGTTGTTATAGATTTAACTCTTTGCTTTCTCGAGATTTCTCGCGAACCAAACAGACTAGCGCTGGAAATTTCATTTGATGCCAGCGTATTGCTGTCTGTTTTTAAATCTCTGAATTCCAGTACAGAAGTATAATTGTTGTGTCACAGATAACCTTTTTTTTAATAAAGAAAATAATCTTTCCCATAGTATATAAAAATTGTGGTTGACGACTAGAGATTTACTAGTTCTGTTGGGATTATGTATGACGGTATATATATATATATATGGAAGTGTATGAGTGTTTGCACAGCTTTTGAATGTAAAAGAGAATATTTATCTATCACTACTCATTCCTCTATTGGAATAAAAGCAGGAAAGATTACTCACTAAGCTCTATAAGTTATTGAATAGACAAACCAGTTTACGTCAATACTTGTATTCTCTTGCGGTGCATATGTGAGTAGTATTTGTAATTGCTGTTTGTTTTATTATGCTGCTGCTTATCAGCCCTAAACTTTAATGTTTTCCGATGAGATGTTGATGTTCCACTGATGTTAACCTAGACTAAAGAGTAGTATCTCATGACATGTTAGGTCTTATAGGCAAGAAGAAATATTGTGAAACTTACATAAACAACACATTCTGTTTTAGAGATTCACACTCTAAATATGTCAACATAAAACAAGAATAACATAGGACAGAACCTAAACCGCCATACATTTATAGCTTGACCTGCAAAACAATTGTGCAACTGTAATGGATTATCAGATTAAATTTAGTACAATCGACTTACATATTAATTGCTATATGATGTTTGTAAATAGTTGATGTTTTTTTCCAATAAGTTATCTTGTCTATATCTTCAAAAAGTGGATATATCAGATGCCTTGAAGCATTTTATTATGTTAATTTCTTATGCCTTGCAGACTCTTGTGGAGTTCGTTAGTTTTAGATTGAAGAGTCCTAAATTCGTAGGTTGTTGGCGTTATGATTTCTCCATGCAAGATATGGATCAATCTTGAACCTGCTTTTTATGAATAATTAAATAAATAAGCCAATAAGGTTTGAGTATACAAAGATTTAAGGTATTCCCTTCTTCAATAATGATCATCCATATAGATAAACTGGCAAAGATGTCATTTGAGTATAGGAACATGAGACTAGTTCTATCAAAAGGTGTCACACAAAAATCATAAAGTAACTCTGGGAACATTATAGAGACTAGGAACATGTGACTAGTTCTATCAAATGGTTTTAGGGTAGCTTTTTATTTAATTCTAGTGGGGCTAAGTTCATAAAAGTCTCTATACTTGTTTTTTTTGTAGACCACAAAAGGTGAATTTCAAAGTTGGATGGAGAAAATTTGTTTTTCAAAGAATCGTTGCTTAACATCAGGAGACCTGGCAAGCTTAACTAGTCACTAGTCACTATTCACAAAGACTTGATCATAGACAATTAGTATTAGATGCAAAGAATTATAAAGCTTCTACAGGAAAGTGTAGTAGCTGACCTATTGTTTTTTAGATGTGAACAATTTTGAAGTGTGAAATTAAAAGTGCTTTTATAAAAGTATTTTTATTGTTAGGTGTAGGAAAGCATTTCAAATGTTGTCGAACTCAAAAAAACCACCTTGTACAAAGTATCCACATTCAGTTTTCTAGTTTTAGCACTATTTAGAAAAGTGAGAAACAAAAGGCCCTTCAATTCAACCACTGAATTGTTTTATCTAATACCAAAACACTACTTGGGTTATTTTATATGCTTTTTAACTTTTTCATAAGTCACACAACACAATCACTTTAGAGTTGTTCTTTTACTGATTCTATTTGAATGGTTAAAACGTATAGAACAAGATGTTATGTGGAGTAGTTACTAGATGATGATTACGATAATGATAATGAGAGTTTGAGGTATCTGAGTCAATGAACATTTGAATTTTTCTGATATGTGAATCCAACCACAGCAAGTAGTTTGAGGTGGCTGGGGTGAAGGTAACTTAGTTAGACAAGTTTTGTTTTGTAATGATTATGTGGTTTGTCATTGTCTTCTGTTTTTCGTTTGGGTAAAAATAATACCCCATCAAAATAAAATGGGCTTCTTGCCTGGATGGTTGGAGAGTTCACAATCTCGATCAATCCACTGTTCAAACCTTGACACCTTGTATATATTGTACAATCATCCAGTATTTTCATCTTTTTATCTGTAATTGGAGATTTCTTGTGATTTTTATTATCTTCCATAACATACTTTGAAGATTATATTCTCTGATTTCCTGTAACTTTAGTTACATAACTAAAGTAGGGCGGTATTACACACATTGACAGAGCATAACACTCTATCATGTACATGCGATTTAAGAAATTTGTTTTTTACATCTTATACATAATTTTCATAAAATTGTTTAATGCAGATTGAAATGGTGAATTCTATTCGCAAGAGAGAAAGATTGCTGGTGAGCAAACTACCCTCGATGAAGGTGGTACTGAATCCACAATTTCTGTCAATCCAAAGCTTGATAGAATGGCTTGGATAAATTTCCAGTAAGTTAGCATCACTTTAATCCTATATTTGTATTTGTCATTTATGAACATATCTGTATTGACCTATAGTTTTATGGTTATTGTAATTATAAATTACCTTCTCTCTTACCCGTTAAGATATGAAATCATTGTCAAACCATTACTACTTTGCAAGACAAATGAAAGAAAAATTATATCATAATTTGAATTTATTGAAACTTAGTTTGATAATGAAATCCCAATCTCTTTAGCATCCTCCATGTATGATAAATCTGCAAGTGTGTTTTTCTTGAATTAGAATCTTTTATTCAAAGCAATTGCATTTGCTATTGTAATGTCTCCAATATAGATCCATTCCTTGATTAGCATAACTAGAATAAGAGATTATTAGCCAATTTCATATATATAGCTTCCTATTTACCACATATAGCAGTAACACTGCATTTGCCTTTGTTAGTAATTGTCTTCCAAGAAATAATGATTTCTTAGAATGAAATGGTTTTGGTTATTTAACACTTTGATTTAGCCGTTAACGCCTTGTGCTTTGTAATATTTGCAGCAGAGAAGAGTGCCAAAAAAAAATGCACAAGGGAAAAAAAAAGGTAATTTAATAAGTACCTATATTACTAGTTTTCAATATTAATATCTCACATGAACTTCAGTTGTTAGTTTCTACTTAATAACCTTATTTCCATCCTTGTTTTTCAGTCTATGAAAGAGATACGTGATTCATGGAATAGTCTCTCCATCGACGAGAAATGTAAATATACAATGCCGAAGGAAGACATTGTGGAGGAAAAGGGTCATCTCGAGGAAGCATCTGAGGATAACAAGGTTCCTCCATTTGACACTCGGTGTACTCCGGTGCGGTTATCTGAAATTGTCTCAACATTGTCCGATTTGCAAAAAGATGCAGTCCGAGACTTAGGTTTTGCAAACCTACTGGTGTCAAAATGCGGACGTCTTCGACGGGACCTTTGTGGATGGCTAGTGAGCAAGTTCGACACAACGAACTTCTCAATTGAATTGCATGGCAAGAAGTTCAACTTAGACCCTTCAGTTTTTGCACATGTCATGGGAATTTCTGACGGAGGGGAGATAGTGCAACTTGAAGGAGATCTGAATCATCTTTGGAGAAGTAAGTTCTCTATCAGTAATCGTGGCATCAAACTCCCCCACCTGGAGCAGAAACTTAAGAATATGAAGACAGCAGATGATGATTTCAAGATCACGTGGTGTTTGTATATGTTGGGTACTCTACTTGCACTGGCTGCTGGCGAGTACGTTGATGCAAGGTACTTGAATGTCCTTTGTGATGTGAATAATATCAGAGGGAAAAATTGGGCAACGTGGTGCTTCGATCAATTCGTTAGTGGAGTACAGAAGTTTAACTCGAAAAGGTCAAAATACATCACCGGTTGTCTTCTTTTTCTTCAGGTGCGTATTATTCTTGTTATATAATATGTTATTTCAATTGTTAGTATGTATATTACTAGTTTTTGGTTGATTTGTTACAGTTTTCTGTTTTATTTATTAATTTGTTTTCTTTTTACAGCTGTTTTACTTCCATATCATAGATTGGCAACCACCAATTATGGATAAAAACTCCATACCACTTGTAAGTTGGACAGCCCTCAACATAACTAAATGTATGAAACAGTTACGTCAGCAAGGGTGTTATGGTACTGCCAAGGTATGTAGTGTAATATACATTTATTTTATCTATGCTACTATACTATACATAATGTATTCATATATTATTGTTAATTTAACATGCTTAACCTTTGTAGGTGTCGATCGTTGAATATGTCCGACCTGGTATACCAACCTCTAATGTGGACAATGCTCAACAGAACATTTATGATGATGCCACACTTAAAAAGGTCCTGACCGAAATTCAAAACTTTAGAAAGGACATTGAGCTGTGGCGTTCGGAGCATACTGAGTTGGCAGAAAAGGTTGACCGCATGGAAGAGAAAGTGAACATTATAGAAGGAAAGCTCAATGTTCATGAAGGTAAAAAAGGGAATGAAGGTTTTGTCTCTACCAAACAACAGCCAATTCCAACACCAACACCAACACCAACACCGATCTCCGATGATGATCATGGTGGTCTTCCAAAAGATGTCGCTTTCATAGTCGATGATGATGATGATGCAGCTGACCATACTTCCATATCGAGTCTTCTGGATGAGGTTTGATATTAATACCAAAATTACATAATTATATATTGTATGAGGTATATTCCATACGTTTTTCACCCTTATAATATTCTTATGCTTGTGCAGAAAAAGAAAAATGTCATTCTGAAGACCCTCGCCGAGCAATCTTCCACCTCCATCAATATTGTCAAAACCACCCGCACATCGAAGCAACGAAAGCCTAGCCGATATAAATTGTCACCGTTTGAGTATGACGATGTGAAGGGCAAGCCAACCAAGTATCAGTATGGGCCTTTTCGAATACCTTGCTCTCTGAAGACACTCGATGCACAAATCATCGAGTATGTGTTTTCTACAGATTTGCCCATGAGGTACGTAAACTTTAAAATTTCATACTAGTTTGGCTGTATTTAAATTGTGGCTGGTTAAATTATAATATTTTGTGGCAATCAGTGCAAGGAAAAAGCCTAACCATGTGTTTCGACCACGGCATTGTGTCCGTTATATATATTACACTTTTTAAACCTATAAACATTCAATTATAACTCTGAATTTATTTACATTACACATGCACACTTACGAACATCAACTACATTAACAACTCTACTAGTTAAAGTCCAGTAAATATAAAGTATAACTAGGTTTGTACATCACTAATTTATAAAATTTATTATACCCGGTAAATTTATTTTATAATACTTATAATTAGGCTCCGGTTATCCATTTGAATTAAGTATTCATAATTAAGTACCACATGAGGCTTGAAGTAGATGAGACTTGTGCATCGTTCTAAGTATTATATGAAAGACAACTAGATGTCGCCAAACCCACATCCTCTGTAAGAGTATCTCTTCATATATTATTAGTGTAGTATGGGCTGTAGAAAAACAAAGCCGGTATGGTATAACATTGTTGGTGTAATGCTGCATAGGAGCACAAACAATCGATCGAGTATCACATGTTAAACCAAAGTGTTGTTCATAATATTAGATTTTACCTTGAAAACCTTAGCCTTTAGATTATGAGATAGCTAATTCATATTTTCATATCATACATATCACTTACATGTAAAGTAGTTACTTCAATTATTCACATTTTTACATAAATTAAACTTTATTTTTAAGAGCATTGTTTGGACTATGCATACCTAAAGTTGGTGTAATTGTACAAAATTACGACAAATTCACAAACACTGAATCTAAAATAGGCTCATTATGCCCGTGGTTGATATCCCGTAATGAAAAGGCCATTTTTCTTGTACTGCATATTGCCACCCATTTCTGATATGTATGTGCAATATGAATTAAGATTACTTGCTGTATGCCGTACCAGTAATATGGGTATTGTTCATTTATGTAGTGAAACTATTGTGGAAACTAATTGGATGATTGTGAACCGTAAAAGTTTTCGGACCCTTGCGCCGACAGCATGGGTTGACAGTGAGGTTGTACCCTTCATTTGTGTTTTATCCTTATACTGAAAAAACTTTATTGCCTTGTCGAGCATTATTTAATTATGAAGTATAGAAATTTTCCTTTTACACTATACTGATTTATGTTCTTAATATGTGTAAATCATTAGTTTGGTTGCTGATAATAACACACGCATTGCTAGACGAAAACGATCATCTCTGAATTGGTATTTGCCCACACAATTTGCGGTAAAATCTTTTTTCCTTCATTAGAACTTATGATTTATACATATACATCGTTAACTAAAACCTACCCCACCACTTCTATTTATCCCATTGTCCCATTGTATTTTCTACACTAATTTCCTTTCATCTATGCCAATGGTACATTTCCCTGACCAGTCAAGATGGTAGAATGGGTCGGTTGGCCGAGATACAAAGTTCCTTCAAAGAAGACTACATATACGATCTGGAACGATGTGAACTGGTGCGTACCTTTATCATAATCATTGAAGCAATTAGTATGCGTTTCAACCTAACTGTTGACATCTATATTTTTTATTATCATGTATGCATTTCATCCATATGCATACATAGGTAGATCTTGCATGTAAATAACCTTATTATAATAGTAAATAATATCTTGTATCTTCATCTACAATTATGTTTTTCAGATTTATATTCCTATTAACAATTTGAAGGGTCATTGGTTCACTGCACTTGTCAAAATTAAAGACGTAAAGTTCAGATTTGGGACTCCCTACCAAGTCGTAGGAAAAACGACCGAAGTAGGGTGAAGCAAGTTGAAAGATTGGTAAAACAAATATTAAATATGTTCCAAATTATTTTTAAGTATATAAATGGTCCCAAATTCATTTATAGTACTCGTTTATGAATGTCTTTTGTTTTGTTGAACCTTTGATTGTGTTTCAGTTGACGTCATTGGATTATGTGTTGGAGACTGAAAGAGAAACTGTCTTCGGTCCGTCTTTTTCATTTCAAACCTTCTTAATAGAGTCTCCGATTGGTCTTAGACAACCAAATGAGTATGACTGTGGGATGTTTGTCTGCATGTTACTGAATGACGAGGCTTTGGCTACTAACACTGAAATCACTGCAGCTGTAAGTGTTTTAACAATATATCGTCATAATTTTCCTATTCACATCATGTTAATTGCTTTAATATTCTACCTTTGTTGTAGTATAACTCAGAAAATCAACGGCTCATGTTGGCGCGTAAACTAGCAACGTTTTATACAAATACCCGTCTTCAGCAATTAAAACAAAATGCCATAGAATATGCACAGTTGAATACCATCGGAGGTAAGAGACCTCTTCCCCCAGTAAGGTTCAGCCGGGGGGCGAAAGTGGCCAAGACTTTGTCCTAGTCACCAAAAGTAAGTAATCCACATCAATATCATTTACTTGTAACATTGTGTATGTCATTAATATCAATTCAGCACTTATTTTTTTGCTTGGTCATTTTCTGTGTGTTATCCACTATCGAATGTGTGTTTTCCCTAAATAAATTACATTGGGTGTGCAGGTCAGGTTGTGAAGGGTGGGAGACCAGGTCGACCAGATATGTCGGCTATTTCTTGTTCTTTTTTAGTTGTTTCTTGTAAATTTCCTTTAGCTGTCATTATTGTTAATCATTAGCAATATGTATTATGTTAATACATCCTGGATTTGGCTATTATGCAGCGATTACAAAAATCACCAAGCTTACATTGATTATTTTGGTAAAATTAATCACATTCATTGAAATAACATTTGATCCAACGGTTTATATTAAATAATTAACAACATAATTCATTGTAAATCGAATTAAATATTCAAATGGGAAACCAATTACACCGGTAATATCCCACTGTTCTTCCCAAACGATCTCCCTCTCTCTTGCTATATGTTAATCACTTTGTAACTGTTACTATTCTGTAAATTGTTTGTTCATCAATCTGATTTAGTGTTTTCCTTTATTTGTTTGATTTCCCCAGCTGCTGCATGCACCCACACATGCCAAGAATATTTGAAATCTGTAAATAATGCCAACAGACCTGCTACCTCAACTGCTTCCACAGCTATCCTCGTTGGCGATGGTTTAGTTGTTGCAAATGTAGGGATTCCAGAGGTGTTATACGTCAGGGGTGGTAATGGTAAGAAACATAAGCTTAAATTTGTTCTCATTCTTTTCCGAGTTTTCTGCACAGGTAGTTCCAGTTGGTAATTATTTGCAAAAAAAATTGGGATTTTGTAGCTTTTGTTAATGTATATGAGTCTATGAATTGTGACTTGATGTGTTGTGTCATGTGTGTGATCAGGTGTCGATCCAAAGTCTATATTGTGTGAGTTTTATAAGGCGGGGTAGTGTGCGAAAGGTTTCAAATGCAAATTCTCACATGATTTAAATATTCAAAGGAAAGGCGAAAAGATTGATATTTACAACGATAAGCGTGACCAAGGTTGTATTGTGTTTAAATTTCATTGTTTGAATGATTGCAACCTTCAATTTTTTGTTTTAATGTAAGTTGTGATTCTCATTTGCTTTAGAAACTATGGAGGATTGGGATCAAGAAACTTTGGAGAAGGTTGTCAAATCAAAGGTGAACGAGTATAAGCAGAACAAACCTACTGATATTGTAAGTTTTCTCTCCATGATATTATTTTTGTACATGTGCAAAAAATTTATCCATTTCTGGTGTTTTGATCAAGTTCATAGTGTGCATTGATTCTTACTTAACTGAACTTATGGTTGTATTTTGGTTAAAATGATGAGATTGGAGTTTGCATCGATTCTTTTCATTTTCATACATTTGTTTGAACCACTGAGGAATATTTATTGATTTCATTTATATCAAGGTTGCATTGAGTGAAAGTTGTAAAATTTGAATTCAATCTTCTTTGTCAAGTAAAAGTTGTCAAGTTCACTATTATTCTACCAATTGCATATGTGTTTGCAGGTTTGTAAATACGTTTTACAAGCTGTGGAGAAGAAACAATATGGTTGGTTTTGGGTCTGCCCAAATGGTGGTAAAGATTGCCACTACAGGCATGCACTTCCTCCTGGTTACATTTTAAAATCTCAGATGAAAGCTCTGTTAGAGGAAGAGTCTGAAAAGATACCAATTGAGGAGAAGATTGAAAATCAGGTGATGATAAGATTATTCTGGAACTAGCCTTGCCTTCCATTTAGCAGTCCCATGTGTTTATTTCGAGCACATGATAGATGATCTAATGTTTTAACTCGATTTGTGTCTGGTTTTAGCGTGCTAAAATAATGACTTCAACCCCCATGACTCCTGAGCTGTTTATGGCGTGGAAGAAGAAGAAGATGTCTGAAAGAGATGCTGGTTTGGCTGCACTAAGGGCAGAAAGAGCTAAGAATGACTGTATGAGGTATATTCTCTATGTGTGCTTTGCTCAAGCATGCATCCTAATTTCTTCTTTTTATTATCTTAGTTGTTAACATATTATGCTTTTGATTCCCTTTCAGTGGGCGTGAGCTATTCCTGTCAGATACAAGTTTGTTTGTGGATGATGCCGAGGCATATGACAAGTACCTAAGAGGGGAAGATTCTAATGTCACTGAACATTAGGTAGATCTTCACTTGTTTCCTCCATATTTCCATAACGTTGCTATAGACTCGAACTATTTCTGTAGATAACGAGGTGTGAATGCTAAGTATTTGTTCAGATACCTTTGTTATTATACTGAACAAAATTATGTCACACGGATTATGCATATAGTGATTATGTACAAAATTATGTCACCCAGATTATGCATGTAGTGATCATGCACAGGCAATAGATGGTAACTTCGTCATTTTGATCATCATCAGTTTATTACATTTCATCACTCCTAGCACAGATCATGTAATGGTGAAATGGCTTGATAATATATATTACTTATTCATTTTATTCATCGATTTTTTCAAAATTAATAATTGGTGCAGCTGGTGAATTTCTAACTACTGTGAACATGAAATTTATAATGCACATCATTTTTATTCAATTGAAACCAGCCAACATGATAAGATAAATTGGAAAATTGTTAAAAACATACCAACTTCTATTGTTGCTCTAGCTTGGACACAATTGTAAAGAAGTTGATGTGATCTGATACACGAGAAATACTCGAGTATTCAGTAACTTCGCTGTTTCTCATTATATTCTCAATTATAAAATAAATGCTTGAAGCGTTAAAGAGAACGTTTCATGTGTTGTGTTTTCATTCTGTTTTCAACAAAATTAAAACCCTGTTTTCCATATTCTCTACCCCCTTTGTATTGCTATTGGAGCCTGAAAATTATTTAGTTATTATTGATTGATGGATTCTAGTCGTGGTTTGAAATCCAAATGGACTAGTTGTATCCTGACCAGTGGTTGTTTTTTTTCCCATTCAACTTCAGGCCAATGACAATTCTGCTGGAGATGGTCCGAGTTCTGCAGCAACATCTGTTCGTGATGATGAAGTTATTCCCGGAGATGATGATGATGAATTGGACATGGACGAACTTAATGAACTAGAAGCTAGTTTAGCAAAGACATCGATCGAAATTAAGGAGCCAAGCAACATCACTTAATTTGGCTTCTGCTTTGATTGGGAAAATGATTGTGAAGTTATATATGCTTTGAGCTATTATGTACATTACCTAGATTATTCAAAATTCATCAACTATACGTTATCGTTACTGTAATATCAAAAGTAAAAAAAAAAAAAAAAAAAAAAACAAATTCTTATATCTATCCTATCGGAATTGGTTTGTTTTTAACCGTATTCTAAACTATGTTGTCTCAGAGTAATGTCAACTTGCCCATTGCGGCGTTTAATTACTTACTAGCTTAAGTTTTACATTCTGGTTCTTAGATTATAATTGTCATTGCCAGAACTCGTGTTCTCCAATATTCAGGGTTCCGTGGTGGGTTCTTTTATCTTCTTTTGATTGAATTTGATGCTTCAGACTTCAGTCTAGCAGAAAATTTCACCAACTTTGAACTAACTGAGATATCTCAAAACCAACAGTTTTTCGATGATAATGTAATGAGAAAGCTTGGTGCAACACGCCAACACCGACTTTTATGAATTTTAGAAGTTTAAATATTCGAACGTAGATAGAATAATAGATTACTCTAGAATAATAGATTACTCAACAAAGTCTAAGACAGAATCAATTGCACTTGCAAGTCGCGACAGAGTTTGGTAAATTTGCAAAAACTGGCTCTATAAGCCTAGAGAAAAAAACAATTTGTCAATGGTATAATAATACAAGCGAACGTAAGTGTCGGCAGGTAAGCTAACATTTCATGTCCAGATTCGACAATTGAATTGGTCATGTTCGTGTAGTCGTGGGTATAGTATCGTGATTAATTTTGTAGATGACAGGACTCGGTTCTCCAATATTCAGGGCTCTGTGGTGGGTTCTTTAATCATCAACTTTCCGATAATTGAGATATATCAAAACTCAACGGTCATATCATACTGATATAATACAATACAATATTGACTTCAATTGAAGTTGAACTATGAATTTTAGAAGCTTAAACACCAAACATTATTGCTTGTGAGTATAATTGTTTGAATATACAATCCACACGTGTGTGTATTGTTGCATTGCAATCATCTATACGGACGTCACCAATGCACGTGCGTATGATGGAAATTGAAGGCCCTCTCCTTACGACCTTGGGGCAAGCTCGTTGAGATCACCCCAAGGTCACCTTTTCACCATTGACCAGCAGTCAGACCCGAGAAGATTGCGACCTTGGGGCAAGCTCATTGAGATCACCCCAAGGTCACCCCAAGGTCACCTTTGCACCCTTGATCAGACCCTAGAAGATTGCGACCTTGGGGCAAGCTCATTGAGATCACCTCAAGGTCACCTTTGCACACTTGATCAGTAGTCAGACCCGAGAAGATTGCGACCTTGGGGCAAGCTCATTGAGATCACCCCAAGGTTACCTTTGCACACTTGATCAGCAGTCAGACCCGAGAAGATTGTGACCTTAGGGCAAGCTCGTTGAGATCACCCCAAGCTCACCTTTTCACCATTGAACATCTGTCAGACCCGAGACGATTGCGACCTTATAGCGACCACCTTCAGATCGCCCCAAGCTCACCTTTTTAGCATTGAATGTGATTCAGACCCGTAAATATTGTGACCTCTAGGCGATCACGGTGAGGTTACCTCAAGGTCACCTTTTCACCATTGAACATCAGGCAGACACGTAAACATTACGATCGCAGGGCGATCTCCTTGAGTTCAGTACAAGCTCGCCTGTTCATCTGGGCATAAAGTTGCACAATGTCATTTAGGGTTAGGCGAGGTGGAAAAGTGATCCCACCAAGGTTGCCGTAAAATCCCCTACCGGGATAAAAATTATAAAATAGCTTCATTTATGGTTATATAGACATTAGTATTTTATTATACATACTTAATATTATTGGTATTGTTGATTATTATTTTATTCTATTTTTATTATTAACAAGGTGAAATAAATGGTTAGACTGCATTAAAATGATTTCCACCATTTCGGATATTGAATGTTCACCTGATATTGATGGAAAGAAGATGTTTTCATTCTTCGCAATGGATCAAAATGCAACACCTATATTTACAATATATTATCCATAACATTCATGTATATTACAACTGACACTTCAGCTGATACATTAGTGAACAAAACAAAAATACCCCCACAACACACTATAGATTTGGTTGGTTCCCACATGATACAGATGATCCAAAAGTGATGGGATTACTAGGATGTTCAGGTCAAGTAATATGAAACAAAATTAAAACACCTCATAGCAGTGGCCTACAAATACACGATATCAACGTTCTGTTGTCCCCCACCAACGAGATCCTTGCATGTCGAATGTTGATGACGAAGGATTTAAAGATATGTTACCACATTCGATATGGGGGTTTGTGGCTCCTTCACATTGAGCATGAAATGGGAATGTGAATGAAGACGTTGGACCAATGGAAGGGATACCATAACTCGTGGCATTGCTTTCTATCAAATTTGTTGCGAACATGTCTACAGCATTGCTTGATACTGTACTATTGTAGGTTTTCAAGTTGGCATGACATGTCTTTGCAGTGTGCCCAGGTTGCCCACATTTGCCACATTTATGTTGCTTGACAGCAGCATTTTTCTTGTGTCGAACGGAACCTTTTGTTGCTGCTACAGAAGGATCTTTGACATTATGCACTTGTGGCAGACCTCCATTACGTTGTGAATTAGTAGGAGAAGACGGCGGTAAATTTTGCATGCGTAATGTCAATTTGTCAATCTCTCCATTGGCCTCTTTGAATCCATCATTAGACTTCGATGCAAAATAACACATTTTGTTGCATTTTGAAGTCAATGATCCATACCTGGCCTTTTCCATGATTGGTGTTGGCGTTGCCTCACAACGTTGATCGATGTTTGAATATTCTTTTGCACGGGTGGTCCATCAATCCAGTATAAGTGATGATGGTATATGTTGCATGTCCATGGCTTTCATTACACTGAAAGAGTGGCTACATGGAAGACCGGCTGTCTCGAACAGTTTGCATGAGCAATGGATATGATTTATCGATGGTAAGAATCGAGCTGTCCAAATTCGATTTGCATTCCCAAATTTCTTAAAGGTATAAGTGTAGTTATCCACGTATTGCACACAATTGACTATGCTAAGTGATGCCTCTTCTTGGATTTCATCCCGCACGAGAAAAAATACATTTCTTGTGTATCTGTCGGCAGCATGTTTCTCTAGTCCCAACAAATGAGTACTATATACCGGTGCAGTGGTAATACATTGATAATCATTAAATGTTTCTGTATTCCGAATGCGGTCCAATGCCCTATCAATGTTTTTCATGAACTCATACATCTTCAAGCTACAATTAACAAATCGATTAAGAAATGCGTTCATACTCTCACAGCGTTGCGTGCTTCGCATTCCACCAAAAAAGCAATCTCAAAGAAAAGTTTCTGCCCACTGCCTTCGTTTGGAATACAGTGCACTCACCCACTCATTGTTCTTCAATCCAAATTTGTCAACCATGCTGAACCATTGCACATCAAACTCATCTTCTGTCATAAAATTCAACATGACATTGGAAAATAATCGAGTGAAGTTGCCATCCTGCACGTTTGTTTGAACATTTCGCTCTAGATGCCAACAACACAATCGCTGAACAGTTTCAGGTATCACTGTCTTTATTGCTTTGTGCATAGCCTTGTCACCATCTGTAACCACCGATTTTGGTTTCTTACTATGCATTGCTACCAAAAATGTACGCAACAACCAAGTGTATGTCTCCACGGTTTCATCGCTTAGCAACCCAAAACCAAAAACCGTGGTACTATGGTGGTGATTGACGCCGACAAGCATTACAAGGGGCCTTCGATACACATTTGTTCTGTACGTTGCATCAAATCCCATCACATCACCGAAAAAGGCATAGTCTGACTGTGACGTCGAATCAGCCCAAAACAAGTTGCCGAATTGGTCATCTTCTCCCAAAGTGTAATCAAAGAAGAATTCTGGATCCATTGCTAATTTTGCAGTCAAGTAAGAAATAACGGAATCAGCATCAGATGTTTGAACCTCAGACCTACGAACTTGTTCAAATCGGTTCTGCAAGTCTTTCTTCGTGTGTCCGACATTTGAATAGCTACCAGATTGGTCCACAAAATGGTCCATCACTTGGGAAGTTCTGACACCAATGGATCGCCATGACTGTAATTGTGCTATTTCTGAATCTTTTACACTACGATGTGATCGTAGGAACTGACTGTGCTGTGGTGGTGACAATTGGTGAGTATGTTCTGTAACAAACTCTCTAACAACCCACATCATACTATGTCGTTCAATTTTTATTTTCAGCGCTGCACGACATCCTTCTCTAGTTTGACATCTGGGTTCACGTTTTTTGTCTGGATTATCAATCCACTTTTGTTCTCTGTACCCTTACTTTGAGCAAACCCACCTACGTATAGTAATCATACCGTGTCTATCACGCCTCATTTCATCCTTCCTTATGCTAAACCCAACAAACAGTGCGTAGTTCTTGTAAAATGCTTCAGCATCTTGTACAGCAGCAAACTCCTTGCCAATTACATCACATGGTTGCAAACTAGTAAGTTTAGTGGGGTCGTCTAATTCTGACAAGGTTGGGTCAACTTCGACAGTAGTCGTATTGTCTGGAGTACACACGTGTTCGTTTGAAGGAGTATGATCAGTTGGAAACGAATAACCACACCAACTGTCCTTCTCATGGCTTGTGTTGGTGTAATCCCATTGAGAAGAGCTAGTTGTGTTCATATCCATGGCATACTTGGAGGTGCTACCAAACTTTGAATCGTTATTCCATCTACTGTATAATGTCATTAAAAAATCATCTTCCATGGTTATTGGCACCTATGTATTGGTGAGGTAAAAGCCTAGCACAGCTGATTTTGGCATTATGAAAACATCAAAATGCCAAGGGATTTTTAATATTATGATGTCATTAAAAATTGGAGCCTAGAAGTATTTCATATAGATGGGTGGATCTGATTGAATAATGGGTTATTACTACAAAAACACAATGTACAACATACCTGTGTATACAGCTGATGTTTGCTTCCTAGCTTGTCTTTCAGTAGGCCATGAATTAGTCAAAATTAAAAAAAATTGAGCACCAAAATGCTTTCCACCAACAACAACATTGAGGCAAGGGAGGGAGTTTGGTCGACACTAAGTATGTTCAGTGAATGTAATTGGTAAAAGTAAACAAAAGTGGCTGTAATGGTTGGTCAAAAATTTGCCAACTGTCAGAGTAGGGCGACCCCAGGGCGAGTTGAATAAGCTCACCTCGAGATCGCCTTAGACAGATCAAATTCATGAGTCACATCAACACGATTACGATCTTGGGGCGATCTACTTAAGATCACCCCAAGGTCACCTAACCACGCTTGAATTAATCAAAACCGAGACGATTGCGAGCTTGAGGCGACTTGCTTCAGCTCACCCCAAGCTCACCTTTGCACCATTGAAGATCAGTCACCCCCGAGAGGATTGCGATCTGGGGGCGATTTGGTTGAGATCAGCCCAAGCTCACCGTTGGTCCCTTGAATATCAGTCAGACCCGAGAGGTTTGCGAGCTTGGGGCGATCTCCTTCAGATCACCCTAAGGTCGCCTTTTCACCCATTATGATGAGGCAAATCCGAGACGTCTGCGAGGCTAGGGCGATCTTATTCAGATCACCCTAAGATCGCTGTCTCAGTAGTGCATCAAGTGGAACGGTGTCGTTTACATTAAAGCGAGCTGAAAAAGCGATCCTAGTAAGCTTGCCTTCAGCTCGCCTACGCGCGATTTGTAGAATATAAACTCTAGGTCGTGGGAGATCAGCAGGAAAACAAAATTTCTCTCCAAATCATTTCTGTACAAGGGCTGCAGCAACTTTTTCGTTTCTGTCCAAGGTAAGCCTAAGCCTATTCCTTTCCATTTATGTTAAAATGAAGTGTATAAAGCATGAAACCTATCTACATTCTATCTTGCTTCACTTGAGGAGGTGTACAATTGTTAATTGGGATTATTTTGTCTCAAGTGCAGTTGAAGACAAATACCAATAATATGGGATTATTTTGTTTCAAGTGCATTTGAAGACAAAATGTTGGTTTGGGATTATTTTATTTAAAGTGCATTTGAAGATAAATTGTAGGTTAGGGTTTGAGTAGATGATCATTGGAAGGTTGATTTGGTTGTTTTCAAGAATATTAATGTTAGTTGAGGTTTGTTGTGACATTTCAAAGTTGGATGATCATGTTGTTACTTCAACTTGAACGTGACATATTTTCTTATGGTTTTATTGTGCATGTAACAATAATTTCTTATGGTTTTATTGAACGTGACATATTTTCTTATGGTTTTATTGTGCATGTAACAATAATTTCTAATTGTTTTATTGATGTAAACATATTTTCTTATGGTTTTCTTATGGTGTGACATTGAATGTATGGGTGATATTGTTAGTTTGCACTTGGTGTAACAAGAAATGTTAGAGATTAGTAGGTTGGTAGGTAATTACCATTTGGTGCGACATTTATTCTTAAATGTGCTGTTTTGTGGTGTGGAATGTTGGTTAGTATCTAAATGTGGTGTCATTATTGGTGTAATTGTGTCAGGGAAATAATGGTGGGTGGTAAGAAAAAGAACAAGCGAGTACTGAAAAAAGGGGAATCCTCCAGAACTTCGGATCTGTTCGCGTTGCCTCCTCCATCAGGGAAAGGTAAGGGTGAAATAACGTCACCTCCCCCAGACCCGGACAACCCATCAAGATGGGCATTGTATGGAAATAGGAAGGTTTGGCCGGAAAGGGGCATCGATTTGAGGGTATTTGGCTCCACCTTCGTTCCATATGCTGTGCAAGCAATGGATTGGTTTGGTTTTGTTAGGACCCCAAACGTGGCGGCATTAGATTTAGTTCGAGAATTTTACTATTCCATGCTCCCTCACCGATTCACTCAAGGGAGGCCGGTGATAGTTCGGGGTAGGGAGGTCCTTATTACAGCCAGTAGGATCAACGAGTGGTTTGGGACTTCTCAAGACCTAAGCAACTATATTGACGGTGTTCCGAACCATGAGTTCTTCGAGCCATACAACGGATATTTAGCTGCTGACTTGCGGATGGATGAAAGCCCACAGTGGAACGAATACCGCGAACCTTTGTTGCTCAACCAACTGAAGCTAGATGCGGGTTTTTGGATTATGTTCTTCGACTACTCATTGACCCCAAAGACCCACCGCTCCGAGATAAGTTTTGAGACCGCATGCCATTTGTTTTGTGCGAGGAACATGCTTCAAATGGACATCGACCAGATCATTGTGCAACACATCCATAAGGGTGCGAAGACAAAAGGGCCACTGCCTTTCCCCTGCCTTATCACTCATTTTTGTGAGGAGGCTGGCATTGAATGGAATAGGGAAGGAGCCAACGTGATTACTCCTACATCTAACATAGGGAAAAAGACCTACAATGAACTTGCTAGGCGTAGAAGGGTGAGGCTAATTGGGGGTCGTGTGATAGATGATGATGACATGGCCTTTAATGACGAAGACCTTCTCGAGGATGATCCGGATGATGAAAATTATGATGGGGAGAACGTCGGGGGTGAACAAGATACGAGGACAGGTAATCAGAACCCGACGATGGCTGAGATGATGAAAAGAATGAGTGAACAGATGGAAACCAACAACCAGTACCTTAAGGCAATGAGCCAGCAAATGACCTCCAACCACCAGGCCTACATGACTGAATTCTCAAACGTAAATAAGAGGTTGGATGATTTCCAAATGGGTTTGGTCAACCATGGCGTGAACATCCCATTCACGTACCGAAGGGAAAATAGGCGTCCTCTCAGAGGGCCACAGCATGCAGCAACGGACCCGAACATGCCAGCTTCGGACCCCGCAAATCATTAAATTGGACTCATAGTTGTCACTCAACCGCACTTGCTTTCTTTTAATTTGTTTGTTTGGTTTTGTTGGATATGGGTTAAGATGGTCTGTGAATTTTAAGGGTTTTGCTACCAATATATGCTTTATAAGCTACCATCTCTCGGTTAGTTTGTTTTAGCTAGTTTCAGGAACCATATTTTGTGAAATAATAATAATCTTTTAACTTGCCCAATTCATAGACAAATAATACGTAAGGTGCTTTTTTGAAACCAATGTAACAAAAGAAATCCATAATCATTTCACTCGAAGGTCAAAATGGAAAATTTTGACAAAGATAAAGTCATGAAAATTGGTCAATAAGCAAGCCATCCCTAAGGTGAACTTAGAACCATTTGAAATCAGTCAGACCCGTGAAGATTGCGACCTTGGGGTGATCTCCTTGAGGTCACTCCAAGGTCGCTCTTTTTAACGGTGTAGTTACCAAAACGTGAAAGTAGTTACCAAAGCCGTCAAACTAGTTACTAGATGATTTTTGTGCAAAAAACCCTGAACTAGTTACCACACCGTAAAGTAGTTACCAGAACTTAGAACCATTTGAAATCAGTCAGACCCGTGAAGATTGCGACCTTGGGGTGATCTCCTTGAGGTCACTCCAAGGTCGCTCTTTTTAACGGTGTAGTTACCAAAACGTTAAAGTAGTTACCAAAGCTGTCAAACTAGTTACTAGATGATTTTTGTGCAAAAAACCCTGAACTAGTTACCACACCGTAAAAAACGTTACCAATGCCGTTAAAGTAGTTACCGGAACTTAGAACCATTTGAAATCAGTCAGACCCGTGAAGATTGCGACCTTGGGGTGATCTCCTTGAGGTCACTCCAAGGTCGCTCTTTTTAACGGTGTAGTTACCAAAACGTTAAAGTAGTTACCAAAGCCGTCAAACTAGTTACTAGATGATTTTTGTGCAAAAAACCCTGAACTAGTTACCACACCGTAAAGTAGTTACCAAAACTTAGAACCATTTGAAATCAGTCAGACCCGTGAAGATTGCGATCTTGGGGTGATCTACTTGAGGTCACTCTAAGGTCGCTCGTTTGAACGGTGTAGTTACCAAACACGTGAAGTAGTTACCAGACCCGAAAATGTAATTACCATAGCCGTAAAAGTAGTTACAATGAAGAAACCCTTAAGTAGTTACCAACCCGAAAATATAGTTACCACACCCGTAAAAGTAGTTACTAGATATTTTTGTGGAAGGAAACCCTTAAGTAGTTACCAAACACGTGAAGTAGTTACCAGGGCCGTAAGAGTAGTTACAATGAAGAAACCCTTAAGTAGTTACCAACCCGTGAAAATAGTTACCAGGGCCGTAAAAGTAGTTACAATGAAAAAACCCTTAAGTAGTTACCAACCCGTATAACTAGTTACCAGACCCGTAAATATAGTTACCAGGGCCGTAAGAGTAGTTACAATGAAAAACCCCTTAAGTAGTTACCAACCCGTAAAAATAGTTACTAGCTCCGTAAATATAGTTATCACACCCGTAAAAGTAGTTACTGGATATTTTTATGGAAGGAAACCCTTAAGTAGTTACCAAACCATGAATCTAGTTACCAGACCCATAAATCTAATTACCAAAGCCGTAAAAGTAGTTACAATGAAAAAACCCTTAAGTAGTTACCAACCCGTGAAAGTAGTTACCAGGGCCGTAAAAGTAGTTACAATGAAAAAACCCTTAAGTAGTTACCAACCCGTTAATCTGGTTACCAGACCCGTAAATCTAGTTACCAGGACCGTAAAAGTAGTTACAATGAAAAAAACCCTTAAGTAGTTACCAAACCCGTTAATCTAGTTACCAGACCCTTAAATCTAGTTACCAGGGCCGTAAAAGTAGTTACAATGAAAAAACCCTTAAGTAGTTACCAACCCGTGAAAGTAGTTACCATGGCCGTAAAAGTAGTTACAATGAAAAAACCCTTAAGTAGTTACCAACCCGTGAATCTAGTTACCAGACCCATTAATCTAGTTACCAGGGCCATAAAAGTAGTTACAATGAAAAAACCCTTAAGTAGTTACCAACCCGTGAAAGTAGTTACCAGGGCCGTAAAAGTAGTTACAATGAAAAAAACCTTAAGTAGTTACCAACCCGTATAACTAGTTACTAGACCCGTAAATCTAGTTACCAGGGCCGTAAAAATAGTTACAATGAAAAAACCTTTAAGTAGTTACCGACCCGTATAACTAGTTACTAGACCCGAAAAAATAGTTACCACACCCGTAAAAGTAGTTACCAGATAATTTTGTGAGTGAAACCCTTAAGTAGTTACCAATTCCGAAAAAGTAGTTACCAAAGCCCTCAAAATAGTTACCGTGAAAAATATTATTGTTAACCGCCAAAATTGGCAAAGGACCAAAGAAGAATTTTCCACCTCAACACAAGAAAGGTATAGGAGTGCGAACACAATCCGGATACCTCGACAGAGTGGACCCCGATTGATCCAAATACACACCTCCTTCAGCGGGGTCCACCCCGCCAGCATCTTAGCTCAACAAAATGGCCGAGAGCCAAAGTACTCACTAGAACTCACAGCGGGATCAAACCCGACTATGACCGGGCTTCCTATGGACCCCGCATCACCCCGACACAGCTTCCTATGGACCCCGCAGCACCCCGAGACGGAGTTCTACTGAGCATCCTGCAACAAAGTCAGCTACATATCCCCCCACTACCATCGGTAGGATGCTTACTAGATGTAGACAGCCCGCTAAGCAGAAGAGCACCAGGAAGCAGGATTCTAACGCCAAGAACTAAAGCTCCACAAAAGATCCAATAAAACGCCGCAGTACAAAGGAGTTATACTTCTTCCCGCCAGAGAATCCTATTTTGAACAGGTCAGCACAGTAAGAGTCCAATTAGGAAGGTGAGAGATTGACTCCTCCTAGAAAGGGAAGACTGGATTCTGCACGTAAAACTCCGAGATTACCTCCTAAAAAGAAGAGGATCCTGCAGCTGCCAAACCCTAACCCGAGATTGTAGGAGTGCATGGCAAGCAAGTAGGACCTATATATATATATCAGCTTATTCATCGAAAAAGGGGGGGGGGCTCTTCGAAAAAAAAGAGAAAAAAACCCTACACTCTACTTATCGACAGGCACAGTTTCGCCACCATCACCATCTCCATCTCCATCTCCGTAACCTTTGTAGGATCTCCATACACCATTGTAACCCATATAAGAAATAGTTCACATATTGTAATGCAAAAGGACGATCAAATAAAATTTATTGTTGAGTGATTCTTTGTACTCTATATAGTACTTGCATCGATAGGGACTTAGTCGGTATCAAACAACGTGATACCCCTCCGACCAGGGTCAATCTCGATCTTGGTCCCTTTAAAGTTGTTATTTGGAATTCCATCCCAATAACGATTTTCAGATAACAATTATAAAATAACTTCATTTATTTTAATATAAACATTAATATTTTTATATTAATATTTAAAATTAATTTTTTTTATCTGATTTATATTATTATTAAAGTCAAATCAATGGATATATATTATTATTATATATATAATAATACATATCCATTGATTGCATAGGATCGTTGTTGTAGGCCTTACTCACAGGGTGGTCTTGGTCTGAAAGATATTGGGTTGCTGAATGACTCACTGTTACGAAAATTCACCTAGAAGTTTATGACCTCTGATGGTTTTGCTTTCTCTTTTCTTCGGGAGAGGTATCTCAGGCATTTGCAGAAGCCTCATGGAGGGTATGTCACCTCCTCGATTTGGTCTTTTCTTCAGTCTAATTATAATTCCCTTCTTAAGGAAGGTATCTGGCTGATTGGCGAGAACTCTCAAAGGGACTTTTGGTGGGATAATTGGTTGGGGGTTCCCATTTTGGACCTTTTTGGGATTCATGATTATTTAGCTAATCTGCTCCGGGCGAGGGTTTCGGATTTTATTCATCAGGGTAGATGGGTGCTAGACGATTGTTTCCGAGCGCGCTTCCTGGATTTGTGTTTTCGGATTGATCGTATTGCAATTTCTCCTGTTGTGGATTCTCTAGTTTGGGCTAATTCTCGAGATGGTCGTGTTTCTTGCAAGGCTGCTTATTCCCAGTTTTTCCGTGATATTCCTCAGGTTGTTTGGTGGAGAGATGTTTGGTCCGGTTTTATTCCCCCCTCTCGCTCTGCTTTGACTTGGCGTTTGATGTTGAACAGGCTTCCTACTGAGGATCGCCTTTGCAAGTCTGGGTTCTAGTTGGCTTCTCGTTGCAGTATTTGTGGGGTTAGTAGTGAGTCTGCAGATCATCTTTTTCTTCATTGTCCCTTGGCGGTTGCTCTTTGGGAGGCGGTTTTCTCGATTTTCCAGCGACGTGTCTCTACCGAAACTTGGCAATCCTTCTTCTTGCAGGCCATGTCGGTTTCCTTTAGTGAGCAGGTCAGGATTTTGTGGAAAGCGGTTATCCATGCTGTGATTTGGGGGGTGTGGACTGCTCGTAATCAGTGGATCTTTGAAGGGAAGTCGGTGGACTTTAGATCCATCCTTTCTTTGGTCTGGTGTGCAGTTTCAGAGGCTAACCGCCTAGAGATTGGTTGTATGCGTAACTGTATGGATGACCTTTTGATTCTTCGTCGATTTGGTCTTCAGGGTCGCCCTTCTAAAGCCCCAGTAATCAAGAGTGTGGTTTGGTCGCCTCCGGCCCCCGGCTGGATCAAAGTGAATACTGATGGCGCTGCTATGGGCTCTCCGGGGGTTGGTGGTTATGGTGGTATCTTTCGGAACTGTAGAGCTTTTGTGAAGGGTTGCTTTGCTATTCCTCTTGGTCAGGTTTTCGCTTTTGAGGCTGAGCTTCTGGCGGCCTCATTGGCCATTAATTTTGCTTGGAAGTATGGGTGGCATCGAATCTTGCTTGAGAGCGATTCTTCTTATGTGGTTCAGCTTATTTCTTCTCGTTCTGAGTTGGTTCCTTGGAGGGTTCGTTAGGCGTGGCAGCGCTGCATCTTCCAAATCTCATATATGGATTTTCAAGTTTCACATATTTTTAGGGAGGGAAATCAAGTTGCAGATACGCTTTCTAAGCATGCTTTGGAGCTTCAGACAGATTCTTGGTGGTTCTCTGCCCCGCCATTCTGTTCTTCTTTAGTTGGCAATGACTGCATGGGCCGCGAGTCTTTTCGTTTTTCTTGATGTTTTCTTTTTCTTTTTGGTGTGGCCTACGTGCCTCTTTTTGTTTGAGGTTGTTTTCCCTGGCTCTTTGTGCTTTGTTGCTTTTTGTCACTTTTTACTTTATTTTATCTCTTTTATATACGGATACTGTCTAGGAGTTTTTCAGTATATGATCGCTTGTGATGCTTTTTCCCCTTAGATCAATCCATTTTTATTAAAAAAATTATTATTTTAATCAAAAAGGACAAAAAAAAAAGGACAATTGCCGGTTTCCAAGCATTGGTTTTCTTCTATGTACAGTGTTTTTCACTGTTTTTTTTGCTTGCATGGTGCAGTGATTTTTAATCACTGCATTGTAGCCGGTCCCAACAAACAAAAAGCCAACTACTCAAGTACAGGAAACTCGAAAACAACAAAACTTAATCGTATGCAGACTTTTCCTGTGAAAAACAACTAGATAGACTTATAAAATGGATACTGGATTAATCAAACCAAAGAAAAATCTCAAAGGTATTCAGATGAAAAATCAAACCATAGATCAACTGCCTATGAGTGTGAGTGACATTTTTAGCACATCTTTGCACAAACCTCACCTCTGCAATATTAAACATAACATTGAGCAGATAGGAAAATCAAACATCAATTGCTGCTTTCAACCACCATTATGCAAAAATGAAAAACGAAAACGAAAAATGGTCGATAATAAACCTAGAGAAGACCATTTACCTCGAAAAACTTGGACCCCTGTTGTTACATTGCAAACATTGATTAACAATCAATTCACATGGTGTATTGCCATTGCCATGTATGCAGAAAATATACACATTTTTTTACGCTTTTCCTCAATCAGATAATTTTCATGTAAAAGCTCAACTGAAAGTTTAAAGTCACAAGACTAGTTCTCCATGCAGTACAGCAAATCCACATTCACTGATACTAGTTTTGACCTTGTTTTATTCTTGACAGGGAAACACTCAGAAATTTATTAACAAATGAGAGTATACATAGTGAGCAAGTAGTCCACCTTGGCCGCGAAAAAAGATAAAATCCACCAAACAAGTTGATAAAATTCTCTCACCTGATGACTTCACATAGCTTCTATGACGAAGAAAACAGATGATATTAAGACTTGATGTGATATAGAAAATCAATATAATCTAGATAGTAGATAAAAACAACAATATATTTGAATCTTGTCCAAAAAAATTTATTGATACTATCACGTCTTCAGATGTGATTAGATAACTTTATGAAATACAAATTTCTCGATACATAATGGAAGATATTGGAAAATTCTTTAAAAAAAGGAGGCTAGATAGTACAATAAAATTGTATTCGTGCACAATAATTTACAACTACAATTATATCAAATGAACTTCAAAAAAAGCAGATCTTGCCAAATTAAGAAGTCCTGACCATGACCTCTATGGTTATTGTACTCTCATGACAAGCAATCATCTAAAAATGGAAGAAGATTTGACACAGAAGATGATGACACTAGTAACTACACGGTGGATCTCTGAAAGTACATTACCAGCAAACAGCCATGATGGCCCTTGACCAAAAAACCTTATATATCTGATAATTACATTATCTGGCACCTTCTTCAGGCTAATCTTTCGCAGCGCATTTGCATTTCCGTTGTTGCTCTGAGAGTTCCTGCCATGATCCAGATTTTCCAATACGTGAAAACTTTCCTTTTTATTGCACTATTCAAACACTAAATCCAATCATATGTTGCCTTCTCATTCTAATCCCTCTTGACATCCACTTCTTCAACCAGAAGAAGTGGGAAAGGAAAACAAAATTTAAAACATTACGGACCAGAATAATTCTATGATTCTACACTTCAATTCTGCACCCGCATCCCTTAGAAACAAAATGGATAATTTTTCTAGCAAGTTCAATGCAAGAAGTACCTCAATCTGCTTTTGAAGAAACTTGACGTATTCCACCGCTTCCTCTAACATATCAGCAGTGTTTGTTTGCTGAAAAGAACGATAAAAAATATATTAATGTCAAATAAAATAATCCTTGATTGCCAGTTGCCACCACCAGAATATAAAAGATCAATTAAAGGTGAATAAAATCAACTTTCTCACAAGAGAAAAACTAAACTCTCATTTTCTCATAAAGGTGAAACTGCAGAAAGCTTTTAGACAGGAGAAGAAATCTTGTTATCTGAAATTCTATAAGCAATCTGAGAATGCCAACTCCAAAACACGATTCTTGTCCTGCTGAGACTCAAATTTTTTATTATTACACTGGTTTGCTATTTCATTATGACTGTTTGAGTTGAGAGTCTCTGGTGTTGAAAAAATCTTTGTACTTTAGAATAGAACTACTATAAGGTAAATGAGATGTTCGAACTCATTATTAAGCCAATACTGAGAGCAAAGACCAAGAAGCTCTGTAAAAGTTTAGTTTGGTCAACTTAAATCTTGCAACTCAACTGCTAGCAGTTGGAATGAAACCCCACAAGTAGCCAAGGGCCAAATTTTCCATGACTTTTGAATCTTGCAATGATTAACGATTAATGAACTACTTTATCCAACATTTCAATAGCATTGGCATGCTCTTTAGTTAGCATACAAGTCAATGTTCCATGGCTAATTACAAAAACACCACAGTTCAAAGAAATTCTCCTTTCAACAAAATTCAAATATTGTATAAGCATAAATGGTTTACCTTATCCATGTTCGGCACCAGATCCTGAAGCTTCCTTATACGGTCACTAATTCGCGTTCTCCGAACCTAACCAAAGTAAAAGAGAACCTTGAAAACCAAACACAAAACACATTTACTGCTTATTTGTAAACCGCCCTACCAGAAATGGTTCCTTACCCTCTCTGCAATACTTCGCGGATGGGTAGCACAACCACGCTTTGCACGAACCCTACAAGGCACCGAATCCTCCAAAAGTTTCTCCATATCCAGCTCTGTCAAACTCGACGCCCTACAGGGCACCAAACCTACTTGCTCTACTTTCTACCATTTACAAAAACAATAAAAACTCTTTTCAAAAAATCAAAAAATAAAAAAAAACCTAGATAAATTGAACAAAAAACAAATACAAATTTAAACAACTAATGAAAAAAATAAAAAAAAAAACAATTTCTTTACCGGGTGAGACGGAAACTTTGGAGATGGGTGTTGTTGTGTATCTTCTTCTCTGGGTCTCTTACTCGACAGAGACACATCGATATTCGGCGACAAGTAATCATAGCTCGCCGGAATTCCAAAGTTAGAGATATACCCATCAAACAAATCCGCCGGAGAGCTGTTTTGCCGCTGAAAATTAGCCTGCTCGAACTGGGTGAGACCCGGATCTCCACCACCGCCACTACTCAGTAGCTGAGTCAGGCACTGGTTCGGCTTCAATGGGTCCTCTTCTTCTTCCTCTAAAAGTGCTTCTAACCAAGCCGCCGGAGCAGAACGGAACCGAGCGAGCCCACCTCGATTCAGCTCACCACCGCCACCTCCACCGCCGCTTGAGCTGCTGCTACCGGCAGCTGTCGGTTGCATCTGCTTTACCACGGATTTCTTTGCTTGCTTTTCTCTTTCTACTTTTTTTTTTTTTTTTTTTTTTTTTTTTTTGTGATTTTTATTTTATTTTTATTAAAAAAAAAAAAAAGAATTCCTTACTATTCTTATGTAGTAGAGAATAAAAAAACAAATTCCCTTTTTTTTTCTTTCTTTCTTTCTTTTTGTGTTCTTCTTCTTTGTTCACTCTATCTTTGGTATAGACTATAGAGTAACAAAAACCAACCTGATTGTTCTTTCAACTTCTCTTCAAAGTTCAATCTGTATATATCTTTCCCTCTACACCTCAGCTGTATGTCTACCTTACTTTTAGATTACTGCCTATCCGTTCAAAAATTTCACTATTAATTTTTTTTTTATTTTTTAAATTTCACTATTAATTATATTTAACGTACCACTGTATATTTGTTTGAGTTTGAACTTTTTTTTTTTTTTTTTTTACAAAACATGGGACACCTGAGCAGTGCCCTGAGGCCCCTGAGCATAAAAAAATAAATAAAAAGTACACGATCAAATTTGTTATCTTTATCCCTCAAACTTGGGGTATTATCACTAAAGTCCCTACTTTTTCATGAATTGTCACCTATTTAAACGTCTTTGTCATATTAATCACTTTAGTCCCTTGTTTTTTCAAAATACATCATTTTAGTCCATTTGACTAAAAAACTAATGGTCAACTATAATAGAATGTGTAAAAATACAATTTTACCCTCTATTGTAATTTTAAAATTTTTAATTTTAGTCCCTCTAGTTTCAATAATAGTTGGTCAACCCTTGAAAAAATTAAAATGTTTCCATCAAGGATCAAACTTTCAACCTTAAGGTTAAAAGTCACAAGCTTTTGCAAACTAACCTACGCTAACTCATTGTTGAAGGTTTGTTGATTTAAATGTATATATATAGTTATATAATTTGTTTAAACAAATTTAAATATGTTTATATAATTCAAAATCAAAGCCTGTAATTTTTTTTTTCTTTCTTTTTTTGGATTTTTTTACTAATATATAATAATAATATATAAAAACATATTTATGAGAATGAAAAAGAAAATAACAAAACAAAAGGAAAAAAATGAAAAAAAAAAAAAAGAAATTTTCAATTTATGGGATTTGATTTTTTGGGGGTTTTTTTTTTATCAAATTGAAATAATATATTTTTTTGAAAAGAAAAAAAATCCAAAAAAAGAAAGCAAAAAAAATTACAGGTTTTGATTTTCTGGATTTTCTAGGTTTCCTTTTGTTTTGTTATTTTCTTTTTCATTTTCATAAATATGTTTTTACATATTATTATTAAATATGAGTTTATTTTAAATTATATAAACATATTTAAATTAGTTTAAAGAAATTATATAACTATATATACATTTAAATCAACAAACCTTCAACATTGAGTTAGAGTAGCTTAGCTGGTTGAAACTTGTGACTTTTAACCTTAAGGTTGAATGTTCGATCCTTGATGGAGACATTTTAATTTTTTTAGGGGTTGACAAGCTATTATTAAAACTAGGGGACTAAAAGAAAAAAATTTAAAAATAACAATAAAGGTTAAAATTGTATTTTTATACATTCTGTTATAATTGACCACTAGTTTTTTGGTCAAATGGACTAAAGTGATGTATTTTGAAAAAACAAGGGACTAAAGTGACTAATATGACAAAAACGTTTAAATAGATGACAATTCATGAAAAAGTAGGGACTTTAGTGATAATACCCCCTCAAACTTTGTAACCGATTGAATATGGGTCAAACCATTATGCGACCCGCTTTGATTAGACCTGGCAAAAATACACTCAACCTATTAGTTCGACCCAAACTCACTTGTTAAAAGCGGCTATGGGTCTAGTTTTATTGGATTGAATCATTAAAATCTAAAACAGTAACAGGTCAGGTTTGAGTTTATCTCACAAAACCCATTAAAACCCATGACTCATCCATTTAGTTTAATAAAAATATTATAATTAGTTTACAACCAATTTGTACCTGCAAAATAAAACCCTACATTTCCTAAATTAATTAATAAAAAAAGTTAGGAAATCCTAAAATTTCTTAAATTGATTAATAAAAAAGTTTGAATACCCCAAAATTTCCTAAATTCATTAATAAAAAAGTTTGTAAACCCTAAATAACTAAAAACTAACCGATTTGAACATAATATCTATTTGTCTTATATTAATTTTCAATATAATATATTACTATTACATTATAATATGTTTGTTTATATTTGTGTTATGAGTATTCAAAATTTTTTATTTTTTTCTTCTTTTTTTAAATTAAAATTATTAATTACTAAAAGTAATAAGAAAAACGAGTTAAATGGATCGGTTTTGGGTTACTCATTAAATTAGCGAATGGATTTGGGTTTAATATTTAAAACTCAATAAGCTAACATGTGGGTTTAGGTTGAGTAAAATTAGGTTCGACCCATTCATCATTCGATACATATTTGATTTGCTTCGACCCATTATCAAGTCTAGACCTGATATTTATATAATCATTTTTTTAAATATTAAAAATATAAAAGAAAAAACAAAACACTAATTTTATATATATATATATATTTGACTAATTATATTTTATATTTGAATTTAATATTTAAATAGTTTAGATGTTATGTTCTATTAAATTAAAGTTTACAAATAAATTTTAAATGCATGCTAAACTTTAAATTTTAATATATATATTTGTAGTTTATGTTTAAATTTAAATGTATTTTTAATTTAATTGAATGTTAAAATTTAAGTTAATGTCCTAAAATTCAATTGTATGGTAAATTTTGTATATATTTTTTTTTTGTTAAATGAAACGGGTCAATTCAAGTCAGGTATTAATCACCTCTCCCCAAACGGGTTCTAGTATGGGACGGAAATCAAAAACTCATTCAGGGCATGGGTTGGGTTTGGGGCACCTTACCCCAACTGGGTTTCAGGTATGGGGCATGCTAATCTAAGCCCGATCTGACATGTTGCCGTCCTTGCATACTGGTAACTTTGACGTAAGTATTTTTTGGGCTCAAATTTTTTTAGCACTCTTTACTCCCCAATTTTTGTAACTAGCACCAACTTAATAATTTAAGTTTAATTAGCACCAAATGACAAAAATTCCCTCATCTTTACTGTTATTCTTTTTTATGTCCTTATTTTTCTTTTCTTTTCTATGCAAAAACCTCCATCAATGGAGGTTGAACAGACCTCCATTAGAGGTTGTTGACTTCCATTGAATGTCGGTTTTGACCTACAATGGAGGTCGAACAGGCCTCCAATGGAGGTCGATGAAGAAGAAGATAAAAAAGAAAACAATTTGGCAATAAGTCTCGAGTGCCATACTCAAGACTTGTTTCCAATTTGTTTTGGGGCAATATGTCTTGGGTGCCCCGCTAGAGAATTATTTGGATGGGACACCCGAGACTTATTGGCCCCCAATTTTTGTTTTTTTGTTTTATTTAATAGTGCTTCATCGACCTCCAATAGAGGTCAAACCTCTATTGGATTCAACCTCCATGAAGGTTGATGAAGAAGAAGATAAAAAAAAATTAAAAAAATAAAATAAAATTGGGCTAGGCGGCAAGTAAGGGCATTTTTATCCCATCACATACTTTGGTGTTAATTCCACAAAAATTATAAAGTTGGTGTTATTCCCACCATTGCCACCCCAAATGGTGCTATTTACCCTATTAACTCCTTAAAAAAAAAAAAAAAAAAAAATACCCAACTATTTCCATGTATATAGGGGCGGACCCATCTTAAGGCCAGGTGGGGCCTGTGTCCTACCCAGGGACGGAGCCAGGATTATATTCTAGAGGGGGTGACATGAAATGTTTTTTTATTGAAAATGTTATTTATATTTTAAAACATTATTATTTTTCATTAATCACTTAAAAATGAATAAAATTTTATATTGAGTTAAATTATCTTAATTTGTGTATTTATGAAAAACATTTAAGATGATCCTTGAATAAGGATGAAAACATAATAAAAATAAGAACAATACTAGATATTCTAACTCATATCTCAACTTGTAACTTAGACAATTTAATCTATATAAATGCAACAAGTTAAATAAATCATAATTAATATGTATCGATTTGTTAATCGACAAATAACTAGTTGGAATACGAGTTAAGATATAAAGTTTGTGTTATGTCTCGTATTACTCTAAAAATAATATAGACTAAAATTTATGGCCATTAAATTAAGATTCAATAATAGTATTTAATAGTTATAAAACAAAATGAAATTTAAACAATACTTTAAAAAAAATTGAAATTTAAAATGTACTCCTAATATTTTTCTAAAATCCAAATACTTTTTTAATTATTAAAAATTATAAAAGTTTTATTGATAAAATTTCTTAATAATTAAAAATAAATATACTATGTTTACTTGACATGCTTTAATTATATAAATCAACATATTTTTTTTTTTAATTGCATAAACTATGAAAATAAATATTACGTGTGTCTAAAACAACCTAGAGGTGGGGTGAATGGGTTGTTAATCGATTATTACCAATTTTTCGATTAGTCAAAATTAATCACAATTAACCCATTTCAACAAACAATAAAAATCAAGTAAAAGTGCGAAATTTAAAGAACACTTGATTTTTACGTCGAAACCTTCAACAATGAAAAACCACAGGCTGATATGTGCGCCACACACGATCCTCGAATCCATTACTTGTAATGGTGTTTATAACCTAAGTTGACCACGTCAAACCCTACACAGTCACTAACCCACCACTACTACCCGCAGACCTTTAATAGTGAACCTAGACCAAAGTTGTTTGAGCACTACACACCGGTAGTCACAAGACTTAATTCTCAATGAAGAAATCAATAACCTATGTGAATATATAACAATATCCCAAATGCAAATAATGCTAGGCTACACTAAATGCTTATCTAGAGATTAAATGATGGCAATAAAATCAATCCTAGATATCAATATGTCTAAATGAATGCTCATGAAGACCTAACTAGATATAGATATGAAAACCTAAAATCAAGTCATCAAACAAAAGCCAATCAACATAAGTTGTCATTAAACAAGGCAAGGACAATAAATGCAATCAAGAAATGCAATCAAGGAGTCCTAAACAACAATGTCTAAATGCAAAGCATAGAGACTTATCTAGAGGGAAAAATGGTCCTAAATGCTAGCTATCACTATACAAAACCCAATCATGTCATAACTTCACTAAATATGCAATAAGAGTGAAGATTTGCTAAACTAAGCAATAAAACACATGTCTTGACTAAGATAGAACAATAAATGAAGATGTTGTGTTTGTTCTACTTACCAAGTCATAAATGAAGAAGACCCATGGAAGATTGATGCATGAAACATGTTAGATGCACATGGGTTTTGGGTTTGGAGAGTTAAAGAAGCAAGTTTGAAGCTTTCTCTCTCTAGGAAACTCTTAATCTCTCTCTAGGGTTGTGTATCTTTTGTTTCCTTGAATACAAATGAGAGAAAAAGATGTATTTATAGTGCTTAGATGATAGCCCTACAAATTTCATGAATTTTGCTCCAAAAATGAGCCAAATTGGACTCCAAATGAGTGAGATATGGCCATTGTAAGGATTCCCATTATTGATTGGCTTATTTCGTGGACAAACCACAAGTTGGGGTTTGAATTGTAAGGGTAGATTAAGTGATTGGAGATCATCATCGAAGGCCCTCTTCAAGACCTCAAGGTGACAAGCACTCCAAAGGTATATTTCTAGTGCTTAGTTTTCATTGAAGAGATCTAGAATCACACACACACTTAGCATACTTGCAATTGTGTGCATACTCCTCACATGTCACATTACGCACTAGCACTTTGTTTGATTATATCCTGTTGTGTGTTTCTTTGTGTCTTGTAATTCGTTTCCCGAATATGTTCGGAAACGTCTGTGCTTGCACGATTTTGTGCTTGGGTTTGCGCGAAGATCGTCTACGGAGAATGCCCTTGGCTTCTCCCTTGGTTTCACCTTCAGTGGTGAAACAGCGGTTTAATCGGCGGCCTGGCCGCTGAATGGAAACCGCCGTTTGATTCCAGAGATCTCTGGATTGGTTCTGCGGTTTGATCAGCGGCCTGGCCGCCGAATCGAAACCGCCGAATTAGACCTGATGCATTTATTATTCTCGGGTTCTGTTTGGCGGTTTAATCGGCGGCCTGGCCGCCGAATGAAACCGCCGAATTAGATATTTTAGGTCGGTTTCTTTTTGGGTTTTGATCGGCGGTTTCGATTGACCGCCGAATCTGGTCGCCGAATGATCCCCTGCTTCTCGGGTTCAATTCGGCGGTTACAATCTGCGGCCACGACCGCAGAATGAAACCGCCGATCGGTGATTTCAAGGGCAAAATTGTCTTTTCACTTGCCCTGTTCTTGATGACTATAAATATCATACTTTCTCATTTCTCTAAGACTAGTTCTCTTATTCAAAAGAACCAAAAAGTTCAAAAAAATAAACTTGAGAGAAAAACAATCAAGAACTCATTTTTATACACTCAAAACCATTCTCATATGCATCAAAATATCATATAGCATTTTCTAGCATAGTTAGGATGCTTGCTTGCATGGGTTTTGCTCAACACACTTGCTTTGGTATGTTCTTCACTAATCCCATCTAAGCTTAGTGTTTTATTTATCAAAGAAATCTCTTATATTATTTGTATGCTCTTAGAATATATTCTAGATACAAAATAGAGATTGTTATGTTGACATGTTTGAGTGATGTATTTTGATAGCAACATCTAGGTTATTTTTATCTATGATTTGCTAAGCTTTATGACATGTCATTTAGCTATTGACATCTAGGATTGCATTTATTGTTATCTAATCATCCTAGATAAGCATCTAAGGTTACCTAGCTTTATTTGCTCATTGAATATCATTTTATATTCACATAGGTTGTAATCTCTTCATTGAGAAGTAAGTCTTGCATGTAGCTTCCGGGATTAGGTTGCTTATGTTGTATGTGTAAATTTGATGAAAGGACACGTCAGCATAGAAACAATAAAGATATAGACACGTCATCCATTGACTCGTCAACGAGAGGAAATCAGTCAAAAGGAGTGCCAGTAGGCACGTTCGCCGATTCAAAGAAGAAGAGTGTTCGCCGCAGCCGTTTACCCAATGAAAAGGCGAAATGCGCTCGCCAGTCTAAAGGCGTTCGCCAAAGATACACAGCCAGAAAGGGTAATCCAATTCCAAGTATATTTCCACGTCAAAGCAGGGATCAAATCTAGACAAGACTCAAAGATTAAATCCTATTCCACACAAGATACAAATCTTCTTCAAACAAGGAAGAGTCCAAACAGGAAACAAACCCTAAAGAAGTTATTTGCAGACTCTAGACTCCTTATACAACACAAGATAAGGACTCCCCTATCAACACGGCATATAAGCCGGAAACCCTAGAGAGAACCCATATAAATGGAACCTAAAACCCCATGAAAAGGGGTTCGAGATTATAGAGAGAATAGTCAAGCTATTGTATGAGAATCTTGAGTGTGTAAATCATAACAAAAGTCATAGTGAATTTTCTCGTCCTCAAGGGGCACCGTGGTTTTTTTCCCATTCAAGGGTTTTCCACGTAAAACTGCTTTGCATGTATTGATTTTTCTTTCTTTATTTATTCTTTTTGATTAACGTATTATTGTTGACCGAGTCAATCCAAAAATCGCCGTCAACAGCTTAGATTGCAAGCAATTGGACTAGGTCCACTTATACCGGGTTTAGGTAGGTGTGTTGATTATTGATCGGGATTAGGTTGTAATCATTTCACATTTAGTGGATTCGAGGTTCGAGTGTGGCGCACTATACAGCCCGTGGTTTTTCCCGTGAGGGTTTCCACGTAAATATCAAGTGTCTTTTATAATTCCGCACCATATTACACTTGTTATTGTTTTGACTAGTTTGGGGCATTTTCGTAAATTGACTAAACGCGAAAATTGGGTAAATTTGGTAAAATCTATTCACCCCCCCCCCCCCCTCTAGATTATTATTTGATCACACCGTGTTATTTGTTTCAGCCAAATTATGAAACAGGGGCAAAGCATTGCGCTGGTCGTTAGGCGTAGCCACACCAGCGCCAATCTCTGGACCAAAAGCGCTGGTCAAGTAGCCCTGGTCGAGTAGTGCCACACCAGCGTATAGGCGCAACAGCGCATCAGCTCAAGATTCGAGCGCTCCGAAACATGACCAAACGACATCAAAACCTTTCGTATAATATATCGTTGGAAAGGTATGGAAGTCTACTTTCTACCCCAATTTATGGAATGACATTTCAATGTCTGTAGAAAAGGTTATAGTCAATTGAGTGACCAATGGTCAGATTCAGATAACAGTTGTGAAGTCCTGTTTTAGTGGTCAATTTGGAGATTTCAAAACCAATCCAAACGGTCATGAAATATTACGAATAATATATCGTTGGAAAGGTATGGGTGTATAGTTTGTCTAGAATTTTACAAAACTCAATTTCAAACTTTATGTAAGAAGATACGGTCACAAGACCATACAAAGGTCAGTTTTGAAAAACATTTAAATCATTGAAATCCAATCTTTTGAAACTAGACACTTTACTCCAAATAACCATACCGAATCTACCACTTATCCAAGAGAAGAATAAGACCTTCTCAAGTGGTCAACCATCGCGCTAAGATATGCACACAATCGTGCAAGCGCAGACGTTTCCTATCACATAAACGGAAACGAATTACACCACACTTAAGACTAACATGAAGTGCAAGTGTGGTTGTGAATAAATAACATGCATCGGAAAGGATAACATCATGAAAAATCACCAAGCATGTGACACACAAAAGATATGAAGTATATGAAAATGCATAAGTGTGATGATAAAGCATATAAGCACACAATTACGAGAACCACAAATGCAATCATATAAATGCAATGAAAGTGAGTGTGTGCTAAAAGACATAGATGCATAAATCAATGAAACACATATGCATGGTAACAAATGCAAGATAGATAAAGATGCATGCAAGTGTGTGTGTGCACCTAATCTCTTTAAGAATCAAGTCAATTGATATACCTTTTGAATCTCTTGATCTTTAAGTCACCGGGATGCTTGGAAGCTTGCCTTGATAATCATCAAGATGACCTAAGCTACCCACAACACAATCATCCCCAATGTGGTATGTCATGAAATAAGCCAATCACAAAATAGAGGTCCTTACAATCTCTCACTTTGGCTATTTCATGACAAAATACCACTCACAAAATAATCCTCACAAAACACAAAACAAAACTATTGGTCAATAAAAGTGTATTCTACGTTACAAAGAGAGAAACCTAAGAATCTAAGTCTTCAAGGTCTTCAATCTCTTCGTAGATTATCATACCTACACACGCAAGAAAGCACTTTTCCAAGAACAAGTGCATGTGAGGTGAACAAACATAAAAAGCATTTGCACTCAATAAGGCAATACAAAACAATGTATGTGCAATGCTCCCCCTAAAAGGTTACTCTCTCTCAAACTTCTCCCCAAAGTATATACAATGCTCCCCCTATATCTCTTAAGACTTCTCCCTTTTTTTGTCATTAGATAGGCAAAGGAGCTCCCCTTATCGGGTTGCCTTAGCAAAGAGAACTATTTGCACAAAAGGCATTTGCATAATCATATGAACGAACTTTATGCAACTCAAGTAATTGAGAGAGATTCAAGTAGTTTTATTTATAAAAAAAATGTGTGACAAGATGCTTTTCATGCAAAACATATTGCATTTAAGTTCAAAACCAATGGTATTTGGCAAAGCAAACATCAAAAGGGTTTTCAAGTGAATTCAAACCAATTTGTACCCTTTTGTTATAAACAAGCAAGATATAATTTTTCAAAAAATATTTTTGAGCTAAGAGCAACTATATCAATCCTTAAAGGAAAATCAAGACATGGATATTTATAATCCTATTTGATTTTTCTGAACGAAACATCCGTATGATAGTAGTCTTGTTTACACCTTTAAGAAGAGAGAGAAGACTAATTTGGGTATAAAATCCTTAATGATTGAATGGATACTAGATCCTTATTGATTTTAGTCTTCTCATTTGCTTTCACAACACTTTTGCATATCAAGCAATCAAAAACATTTCATGCATATCATTTTAAGCATGTCATAAAATTCTCATATCGTGGAGATAAATTATGGGTCATTCATATGTACTTTCCCAAATAATTCTCCTAGTCCAAAAATGCATGTTTGAGCATAAATATGACATGGATTGCAAGTAAAGCAATTGAGCACACTTATTATGAAAAAGGAACGTATAAGGATATATGTGCAACCAAAAATCTCAAGCAATTATCAAAAGAGCATAAATTTAATCAACTTTTTGCATATGACAATTCATGCAAGTTTGCTCTCTTTGCTTGAGCTCCCCTTATTGGGGTCAAATCCAACCAAGTCAAAAGGAGGCATGAGTCTCTATAGACTTACCAAGTCCATTGGACCTAGTAGCATCTACGGGTATCACATTGGCACAATGGCAAGCGAGTTCATTCTTTCTAGCCCACCTAGGTTCCACTTTAACATTTCTAGTGGTCATAGACATGTTTCTAAGATCCCTAGGTTCATGCAAACTTGCCCTCTTTTTCAACCGTTTTTCTTTCATGCTCTCTAATCTACACCTCTTAATGTATTTAAAGCAATTTGGTCTTAAGTGACCAATCATACCACAAAAACGACAAGTAGGTACAAAGTAAGAATTTATACCATTGCATTGTGATCTCATCAAGGCATTGCCATGTTGATGAGGTTGTCTTTGATGGTGCATCGGTTTGCTTCTCTTTGGAGCTTGAGCCGATTAGTGGCACCTTTGTGGTCTAGCTTGTTAAGGTGGTTGAGCCGGCCTCCTTGGTTGTGCAAAGTTTGGGTGTTGAGCTCTTGAATGTTGGGATTGAGCTTTACCCTTTGTTGGCATCTTCATATGGCCATTCTTGGATGACTCTCCAAGATCAATCTTTCTCCTAGGGTGTTGAGGAGGTGAAGCTAAGCTTTTGCCTTGAGCTTGAGGTTGCTTGATCTTAGCCTTCTTCAAAACTTCTAGATACCTCATCTCTTTGTCCTTGACAATCTTCAAAGGAGCACTCTTAGAAGATTCACCCACTTCAAGAGTCTTCTTGTGGCAAGAAGATTGAGGAGGCAACTTAGGAACAATTTCCTTCACAAAAGATGTCTTCTTGGATAATGGTGTGGCTTCATCATCAACAAAACCTAGGCCTCTCTTGTCACTAGGCATCTTCCCACACCCTAGCATAATGTTAAGCTTTTCCGTACGCAAAGTAAAATTAGCAAGTGACATCCTTGCTTCTTCAAGCTCTTTCTTCAACTTGTCCTCATTTTTCTTGACAAGTTTTACTTCCTCATCTAAGAGAATCACCTTTTCTCTTAGTTGAAGATTATCTTCTTTCAAAATAAAAATCTCCTTCTTTTTCTTCTTCAAGGAGTCATGGAAGAATGTCATAAAATCCTCATAACTCATTCTTTCCTTGTTGTCAAAACTCTCCAAGTCGGAGTTATCATCTTCACATGAGTATGAGCAACACTCATCACTTTGTCCCTCACTAAGTGAGTCAACTTCCTCATCAAGACCTTTGCCTTGGTCATTTGATGTCATACAAGAAACTTCCCCTTGCATAGCTACCTCAATCACACTTCTAGCTACCTTTTCATCTACTCCTTCTTCAAGGTCACAAATAGAGGCATTTTTGCCTTCTTCTCCAACATCCACATGAGAGGCTCCAAAGGCCGTGTAGTAATTTGCAAGCTCTTTATCACTTGAAGAATCTTCTACACTCTCACTATCACTTGAAGAGGTGGCCATCTCTTTTCCATTTCTCTTGTTCTTCAAGTTACCACAAACCTTAGAGATATGCCCATATCCTCCACATTCAAAGCATTGAATACCTTTTCTTGAAGACTTCTCTTGGCATGGCTCAACGTTCTTGGAGTCATCCTTTGTACTCTCAAGAACTTCTTGAATTTCTTCACCATTTGAGCTACTTCTTCATCCGAGTCATCATCCTCCTTTTCAACTTTAGAGGTCTTCAAGGCTATCCTCTTTTGCTTCTTGGGAGATGAGAAGGTGGGAGCCTTTCTTGACTCATAGGCAAGTAGCCTTCCAATCACTTCACTCGGTTTCATTTTCTTGAAATCACTATTCTCTTCAAGCGCCGTCACCTTAGATTCAAATCTATGAGGTAGTGACCTCATGATCTTTTGCTTGATCCTCCTATCCGAATATGGGTCACCTAGTTGATGGCTTTGATTGACGATGTCCATCAACTTCACTTGGAAGTCATTGAAGCACTCATGCTCTTCCATCCTAATACTCTCAAATAGAGTTTGAAGCACTTGGAGCTTGGAGCTTGGACTCTTTCACCACTTCGGTTCCCTCATGTGCCATCTCCAAGATTTTCCATGCTTCATATGCATTTTTGGTGATTTGGATGAGTTTATATTGACTCTCATCCATTGCACTAAGCAAGGCATGCATGACATTGTTGTTCCACTTCGAAGCTCTAAACTCTTCGGCACTCCATTGAGCCTTGGGCTTAGGCACAATGCTTCCATCCCCGGCGGTCACGGTGGGAGGTGTGTATCCATCCTTAATCACCATCCACACCTTATCATCTATCGCCGATAGATAAGACTCCATCTTCCCCTTCCATGAGGAGTAATTGTCACCCTTGAGCAATGGCGGTCTCACGCTCGACGCTCCCTCTTGGCTAGTCCCAAATTCACTCATAGTGTTTGGGTGAATGTATGCAAATGAATACAAATGAATGTAGCACTCAAAAATACACAAAAGCAAGACACACAAGCAAGAGCAAGGATCACCTAAGTATGTCTAGGAACCCACTCTAATACCAATTGAAAATAAATATTACGTGTGTCTAAAACAACCTAGAAGGGGGGGTGAATGGGTTGTTAATCGATTATTACCAATTTTTCGATTAGTCAAAATTAATCACAATTAACCCATTTCAACAAACAATAAAAATCAAGTAAAAGTGCGAAATTTAAAGAACACTTGATTTTTACGTCGAAACCTTCAACAATGAAAAACCACAGGCTGATATGTGCGCCACACACGATCCTCGAATCCATTACTTGTAATGGTGTTTATAACCTAAGTTGACCACGTCAAACCCTACATAGTCACTAACCCACCACTACTACCCGCAGACCTTTAATAGTGAACCTAGACCAAAGTTGTTTGAGCACTACACACCGGTAGTCACAAGACTTAATTCTCAATGAAGAAATCAATAACCTATGTGAATATATAACAATATCCCAAATGCAAATAATGCTAGGCTACACTAAATGCTTATCTAGAGATTAAATGATGGCAATAAAATCAATCCTAGATATCAATATGTCTAAATGAATGCTCATGAAGACCTAACTAGATATAGATATGAAAACCTAAAATCAAGTCATCAAACAAAAGCCAATCAACATAAGTTGTCATTAAACAAGGCAAGGACAATAAATGCAATCAAGAAATGCAATCAAGGAGTCCTAAACAACAATGTCTAAATGCAAAGCATAGAGACTTAGCTAGAGGGCAAAATGGTCCTAAATGCTAGCTATCACTATACAAAACCCAAGCATGTCATAACTTCACTAAATATGCAATAAGAGTGAAGATTTGCTAAACTAAGCAATAAAAGACATGTCTTGACTAAGATAGAACAATAAATGAAGATGTTGTGTTTGTTCTACTTACCAAGTCATAAATGAAGAAGACCCATGGAAGATTGATGCATGAAACATGTTAGATGCACATGGGTTTTGGGTTTGGAGAGTTAAAGAAGCAAGTTTGAAGCTTTCTCTCTCTAGGAAACTCTTAATCTCTCTCTAGGGTTGTGTATCTTTTGTTTCCTTGAATACAAATGAGAGAAAAAGATGTATTTATAGTGCTTAGATGATAGCCCTACAAATTTCATGAATTTTGCTCCAAAAATGAGCCAAATCGGACTCCAAATGAGTGAGATATGGCCAAATTATGAAACAGGGGCAGAGCATTGCGTTGGTCGTTAGGCGTAGCCATACCAGCACCAATCTCTGGACCAAAAGCACTGGTCAAGTAGCGCTAGTCGAGTAGCGCCACACTAGCGCATAGGCGCGACAGCGCAACAGCTCGAGATTCGAGTGCTCTGAAACATGACCAAATGACATTGAAACCTTTTGTATAATATATTATTGGAAAGGTATGGAAGTCTACTTTCTACTTCAATTTATGGAATGACATTTAAATGTCTGTAGAAAATGTTATAGTCAATTGAGTGACCAATGGTCAGATTCGGATAACAGTTGTGAAGCCTTGTTTTAGTGGTCACTTTGGAGATTTCAAAACCAATCCGAACGGTCATGAAATATTACCAATAATATATCTTTGGAAAGGTATGGGTGTCTAGTTTGTCTAGAATTTTACAAAACTCAATTTCAAACTTTGTGTAAAAAGATACGGTCACAAGACCATACAAAGGTCAGTTTTGAAAAACATTTAAATCATTGAAATCCAATCTTTTGAAACTAGATACTTTACTCCAAATAACCATACCGAATCTACCACTTATCCAAGAGAAGAATGAGACCTTCTCAAGTGGTCAACCATCGCGCTAAGATATGCACACCATCGTGCAAGCGCGGACATTTCCGATCACATTAACGGAAATGAATTACACCACACTTAAGACTAACATGAAGTGCAAGTGTGGTTGTGAATAAATAACATGCATTGGAATGGATAACATCATGAAAAATCACCAAGCATGTGACACACAAAAGATATGAAATATATGAAAATGCATAAGTGTGATGATAAAGCATATAGGCACACAATTACAAGAACCACAAATGCAATCATATAAATGCAATGAAAGTGAGTGTGTGCTGAAAGACATAGATACACAAATCAATGAAACACATATGCATGGTAACAAATGCAAGATAGATAAAGATGCATGCAAGTGTGTGTGTGCACCTAATCTCTTCAAGAATCAAGTCAAGTGATATACCTTTTAAAGCTCTTGATCTTGAAGTCACCGGGATGCTTGGAAGCTTGCCTTGATAATCATCAAGATGACCTAAGCTACCCACAACACAATCATTCCCAATGTGGTATGTCATGAAATAAGCCAATCACAAAATAGAGGTCCTTACAAACTAAATAAATAAATAAATAACCTATAAAAAATATGACTTGGTATTACTATATTAGAGTGAGATAAGTAAGATTCGGAGAGAGAGAGAGAGAGAGAACATATTTTAAGAATATAATAAAATTAGTTAGGAAAGAATTGAGTAAGTGTAATTTTGATATAGCAAATCATATATGTTGTGATTTGATTTATATTTGAGATATAAAGAAAAATTAATAATATATTTAGAATGAAATATATTCTCTATGTGGTTAATATAAAATTATTAACAGTTTAATTTATAAAAGAATTAGAAAATCTAAATATGAAGTAAGTTTAAAAATATAAAAATATGAAAATGTAGGGGACAGATTTATAAAACTATAAAACTTGAGGGATATGAAAAAAGGGTAAAAACATAAAACTTTTAAAGGTTAGGGGAAAATTTATAAAATTGTACATCTTTTTTTGATTAGGAAATATGTTTCCTAGTAGTATACTACTATTAGTATTATACTAAATATAAAAGACTTTATTTGTTTAGTCAAATTAGGAAGTCTTTTATATAGTCACAAACACACTAAAGAGTTGGATTAGGGTTTGAATATTATATACATGACAAGTTGTATTCAGATTGCTATAAAATATATATAATATATATGGCAACTTAATTATGGCCGAGATATATAATATATATATATAAGCAAAATACAAGTCAAAGAAAGTAGATATGATTTTGCAAAGTAAAAGTGGCCGATGCACTATATATAAATATATATATTAGGCGTGCAATTAATTGCACTATATATATATAGATGTATTAGGCGGTGCAGTAATATAGATATATAATGATATATGTTAGGCGACAATATATATATATTCTTTATATTTTTGTCAAACCCTAGTTTTTGCAATTGAGAGTTTTTTTTTTTGCTAGAGAAAAATAAGATCCAACTCTAAGACTAGTGAGTGATTCGGCCTAGAGGTTTGTGAGAGAAGAATTGTTCCTGTTTCGATAGTGTACTAGTGATCTTAACATCAAGAGATCTTGTACACACTTTCGAATTAGGTTCACGCGAATTTCAATCTTACGATTGTGAATTCAAAAGTGACCGGAACGTTCTTAGCAACCTATTGGAATTTTTGTGACTAACAAAATCAGAAAAGTGTTTGTTGTCCATTCTCAGGTATACAATTCAAAGAGAAGGGAGACCACGCTCCTAGGTGATTCACGTTCGTGATCGGATTGGAAGATCTTGCGGATTACCATCGACGCATAGTCAATCGGATCACGCGACAAAAGGTATTCTTTTTTTGTTGATTATATGTATGTTTAATTAATTAAAAGGGTTAAGGTTCATAAAAAGGAAAAATTTTAAAAGCTACTAAATCTATTATTTTTAGTCTCGCTTCCGCTGCGTGTACTATACGGTATTTTTCCCTACAAATACAGCAATCTCTATTTTGTATCTAGAATATATTCAAAGAGCATACAAATAATATAAGAGATTTCTTTGATAAATAAAACACTAAACTTAGATGAGATTAGTGAAGAACATACCAAAGGATGTGTGTTGAGCAAAACCCATTCAAATAAGCAAACTAACTATGCTAGAAAATGCTTAGATGATCTTTGATGCACATGTATGTGGTTTTGAGTGTATAAAAATGAGTTCTTGATTGATTTTCTCTCAAGTATCTCTCTTTGAAGTTTAGGGTTCTTTAGAGTCAGAGAATTAAGTTAGAGAATAGAGAAAGTGTGATATTTATAGACATCAAGAACAGGGCATGTGAAAAGACAAGATTGCCCTTGAAAATGCACGATCGGTGGTTTCATTTGGCGGTCAGGTCACCGATCATAACCGCAGAATTGGTCCCGAGAGAAACAGGGGAGCAACGGCGGTTTCATTCGACAGTTTCGTAATCGCCGATCTAACCGCAGAATCAGACCCAAGATATTAAATGCATCAGGTCTGATTGACGGTTTTGATTCTGCGGCTAGACCGCCGATCGTAACCGTCGATTCACCAAGAGAGGTGAAACCAAGGAGAAGCCAAGGGCATTCTCCGTGAGCGGTCTTTGCGTAATACCAAGCACATTATCATGCACGCGCGGTCGTTTCCGAACATATTTGGGAAACGAATTACAAGACACATAAACACACAACAAGATATAATAATCAAAGTGCTAGTGTGAAATGTGACATGTGAAGAGAATGCACACATATGCAAGTATGCTAAGTGTGTGTGTGCTTCTAAATCTCTTCAAAGAAAAATAAGCACTAGAAAATATGCCTTTGGAGTGCTTGTCATCTTGAGGTCTTGAAAAGGGCCTTTGAGCTTGATCTTCAAACACCTAATCTACCCTTACAATTCAAACCCCAATATGTGGTTTGTCCACGAAATAAGCCAATCAATAATGGGAATCCTTACAGTTTTGATTCATATAGAAGTGTTGAGACATTGTTGAAGTGGTTGTGTTTGACTGTGGAGCACTCGGAGAGTGTGGGATTGTTATAGAAGCATTGTTGTGCTGTCAGATTTTTGACAGAATTCTCATTTCCGAATTGTGTCATACTATGGCACCTAAGATGAAATTGCCAAGCAAAGGAGGTAAGGGTAGCAAAGCCCCCACTCATAAGAAGAAAGTGGTCCCAGATTGTAAGCTGAACAGGAATTTCCAGGACCGAATGGAGACATTTGGTGAGAAGAAGATATGGCCTGAGAGGAGAATAGATTTGGATAGTTTAGTGAATACCCCAGTTCTAGCAACAGTGAATGACATGGGATGAGGAGGATTAACAGCCACTCCTCCACACTACAATGAGAGTTCGGTGAAGGAGTTTTATCCGGGAATGAATCCCGGGGAGTAAATGAGGGGTGGTCCTATTTTAGTGAGAGGGGTTCCTGTTTATCTGAGCGCAACATACATTAACATCTACTTCGGGACAACATTGTTGGATTTTGAGGGGCTGCGTGAACGAATGGTGGAAGGGATCACCACAAACCCTTTGTATGTGAAGAATTCAATGGAGTTTGCAAACACTTTGATCATCATTCCTATGACTATCTGGATGGTGAAGAGATTCCCTCTTAAGCAGTCGAACTTGAAGATTGAGCCCACCTTTTGGCACATTTTCCTCAACACATCACTTAGGCCGGTTTCCTACAGATCCATAGTTCCATTTGAGGTAGCCAGGATTCTGCATAGTATCTTTGAGAGGCAGCCTATTGATGAGGGTATTATAGTGAAGATGGAGATTCAGAGGATTGGGAGGAATGAATCAAAGTCAGACATCCTCCCCTTCCCATGTTTGATCACAGAGGCTTGCAAGTTGGCGGGTGTAGATGTATCCGGGGACATACTTAAGCCCCCTATGTCTGATATGGATTTGACCACTTGGTGACGCTTGATGATGAAGCGTAGGGAGTTACCAACCGGTGAGAAGCATAGGAGAGTGCATAGTTCAAAGACCAGCACTAGTGCTAGGACAGAGTTTGAGAGAGTTGTTCCCGATGAGGACCGTTTTGATGATGATGAGGATGAAGAGGTTCCTGTTGTTGATGATCCTAGGCAGCCTTTAGGTCTTCGGATTTTGGATGGAGTAGAGCGCATCATGGGCAGTCAGACCGCTGATTTTAGTATACTTCATACTGATAATCTGGTGTTGGAAGAAAGGCAGAAGGCCTTAGAGGTCAGACAGCTGAACTTAGAGGGTTTGATTCAGGATTTGAGCGAGACAGTTATCATAGGGTTTATAGACCTCCACCATGACTTGAGGCTTACACCATATGTCAGGAGGCCTAAGAAGACTACCACAGGGACTCCACCTATCCTAGCCATAGCTTCAGACCCCAGTACAGATGAGCCTGATTTTGTTTTTCAGACTGCACAGTCTGCAGCTGAAGAGGCAGCTCAGTTAGAAGAGGCTATGGCCCGTTCCATGACTGATCAGGGGACCCGTTATACGGGGGGTCCTCCCATTGATGAGGCAGCTGCACATAGGAGATGGAGAGAGGAGCAGGCTAGGAGAGCGGTTGTGGTGAAGGAGCAAAAGGAAGAAGGACCCGAAGGGGAAGGGTAGAGTGGAGCATGATGAGGAGGAGGATTCAGACTAGTTAGCATCCTAGTATTTTTAGGATTTATTTTAAACTATCATCATTTGCATTTTCCAGTACTTTACTTGGATATTATTAGCATCATGTCTTCCTTACGGATTATTTCGTTGGACACTTTATTTGTTTTATGTTTATTTGCATTTCTTTTTCTTTCGCTCTATATTTTTCTTTATTGCTCTTATTTTGTTTCTGCATAGAATAAGGGTGTGGATTGGATTGTGGTAGTGGATTTAGGACATTTGTGCCTTATTGATATATTTTGATTGTTTGGATTTTGTGAATGGATGGATGAGAGGGCAATATGCCGGATTATTGATATCTTTTGTTATTGCTTTTGCTTGTTGGATTTTTGCTTGAAACTTGTCGGGTTGCACTTGTTGATCTTTTTCTACCACCCATGAACATTGAGGACAATGTCAAATTTAGGTTTGGGGGAACATTTGCGCAACGCCATTGTGCTTGGTTTTCAATTTGTGTGCCAAATTTTTTGAAATTTTTTGCGATATTGCCATATTTGAGCATGCTTTGCTTGTTGAGATTGTTCTTTACATGATGTAGTGAGGAATTGTGCATCTTTGCTAGTGTCTGGTTTAGATTAACACCATGCCACTTAGGGTGTCATTGAACAAAGTGCGTTAATCTTTTTCTCTTAATGTTGAGTGAATTATCAAATTTGCTTGAAGGCTAAGAATTAATAGTGGAGATTCTCGTGAGGATCACAAACACAGCCTTTAAAAAGCATATGTTGAGTTGTAAAATATTTGTTACCGGAAAATCGTCACAGGGGGTGAAATTCCAAATAACGACTTTACAGGGACCAAGATCAAGATCGACCCTGGTCGGAGGGGTATCAAGTGGTTTGATACTGACTATCCAAAGCAATGCAAGTACGACGTAAGGCACCAAAAAATAGATAAAAATGAGTTTTCTATTGATCGTCACTTTGCATTACAAATATGTGAACTATACATTCAAGATTAACTGTAAGGTATGAAGATTCAGTGGGTAATGGAGATGGTCATGATGGTGATCTCGTGCATGTCAATAAGTAGAACTTGGTTGTAGGGTTTTTGGTTTTGATTTTTGGCCCCTCTTCCTGGTGAATAAGTAGTTGTATATATAGATCTTGTTGCTTGCCATGCACTCCTGTAATTTCGATCTAGGGTTTGGCCGATGCAGGATCCTCTTCTTTTTAGGAGATAATCTCGGAGCTTTACGTGTAGAATCTAGTCTTTCCTTCCTAGGAAGAGTCAATCTCTTAAGCAAATCTTTCCTTCCTAGGAGGACTCTGATTGAGTTGGCCTATTTTAAAATAGGACTCTTTGGCGGGAAGGATTTTATCTCCTATGTACGATAGCGTTTTAATGGGTCTTTTACGGAGCTCTTAGTTTCTAGTATGAGAATCTTGCTGCCTGGTATCCTCTTGCTTGGCAGGCTAGCTATATCAGAAAGTGCAAGCTAGTAAGTATCCTGTTGATGAAGTAGGGAGAAGTCTAGCTGGTGTTATAGCGGGATGCTTAGTGGACCTCCGTGTCGGGGTGCTGCGGGGTTCATACTGTAGCGGGAAGCTCAGTTGAACTCCATGTCGGGGTGTTGCGGGGTTCATACTGTAGCTGGATGCTCAGTGGAACTCCGTGTCAGGGTGCTGCGGGGGTTTATAGGAGACCAGGGTACGACGGGTTTGGACCCTGTTGCAGGTTCTAACGAGTACTCCGGCTCTGGGGGTAGGCTTATGAGCCAAGATGCTGGCGGGGTCCTTAAAGAGCTGGAGGAAGGCTGGATTAGACCCCACTAGAGGGAATGTGCACTCGGATCAGTCTGAGTCCGCCCTTTGTCGGGGTAGCCGGATGGTGTCTGCACTCCTATATTATACTTATGTTGAGGTGGAAAATTCTTCCTTGGTCCTTCGCCAATTTTGGCGGTTAACAATATTCATTCTTTAAACACTCACTCTCAAACACTCATACAAGCATGTATTGGTCTCATTTGCACTAAATGTTGTTTGCCATAGAATATTGTGGACTGCTTGTGGATGCCTTATTTTGCCTAGTGGACAAGCCTTTAGAAATGATTTTAGTCGATGCATGTGAAAAACCACTATTGGCCTAAACACTTCCAACCAATGTGAATATGTGTGCTCCCAATCCCCTTTGAAGCCAAACACATTTTAAGCCTTTCATTCATGAACCACATCTACATGAACCTTATAGCCTTACGATAATTGACCTACCTTGACCAAATGATTTACTAAGGATTAGGAAATCAATGTAAAATTTTGAACTTGAAAATGTAAGGTGTGTACCTAGGCATGTAAATGTGTATAAAGAGTCTTGCAAAGCAAGAATGTTTGAAAAGAAAAATTGAAAGAAAACAAAAGCTTGAAAAGAGTGTGAAAAGAAAAGAAAATGAAAAGCATGCAAAGAAAATAATTGGCAAGCAAAGAAAAAGAGAACCAAGAAATTAGGCACAATTGGCCTAGAAAAGAAAGAAAAGTAAATGTACTACTCAATTTGAAAATGAGAGTAGCATGCACATGTAGAATTGAGAGCCTGGACACCTTGAAGTGTGAACAATATGTGTGAAACTTGTGGAACTCCTAGTTAGAATGTATGCCTTAGTGTAATCATTAGGTTCCTTGATATCCATTTTCCCATTCTTTGTTTCACCATAACCTTAGGCCCCATTGCAACCAAAGAAAAGACCTTCATGATCTTTAGGATTGTCCATTTTGTACAATTTGGTTGATGCATGTTCTTTCTAATTCATGGTTGCAATTCCATTCATGAGACCACTTTTCAGGAAATTGCGTTTTTAATGATTATCATGTGCAATCAATTAGATGCCATAACATGAATTCATATTGCACATGTATGATGTTGAGTGAAACCTAGGAGTCTTAGAGAAAAGAAGAGAGAATCCGGTGAGGTTTAGTATCAAAGCGAATTACATTCTAAACTAAATAGCACCTTTGCTTTGAAGCTTTGGCATTTCGAATGTAAGATTGCATTGCGTACAATCATATCTAAGAGTGGCACGTTTTTAATCTTTACTTGACATACTCTTACATGTTGAAGTCCTCACTATTGCATAATTGTTTTAATCTCTTCATTTTAGCTTTGCACATTGACCATAAGAAAGTAATAACCTTTGAAATATCTCGATGCATGTTTTTGGGGGTTTGCTTATGATTGTTTTGCTCGAGGACTAACAAAAGATTGGTTTGGGGGTATTTGATCAATCCAAAATTGGTATGATTTTGGCCCTCATTTTCGATTCTTTTTGCTTGATTCTTAGGCATTTCCCCGTGTTTAATGGTGTTAAATTGAGTGTTTCAGGTTTTATCAGGTTTCAAGAGCAATTGGGATGAAGTTGAGGACTTGTGTGCAAAAAGGCTTACAAATGGGAAGAAACAAGACATTTTCACCACTTAAGCAAGAGGAGGTCGCTACATGGTCACCATGGTGACAGAGGATTATTCAAAGCTTCAGAAGGTCGCCATGGCAATAGGTAGTCTCAAAAATGCATCAGGTGGGTCGCCATTTGGGGGTCGCCATAGCGACCCACCCTTGCAAATGGCGACCTCACACTTTTAAGCATGGTCGCCACATATGGTCGCTATAGCGACCCTCATATGCAAATGGTAACCTCTTCACAATTTGCTCATGGTCGCCACTTGCTAAATGGCGAAAAAGATGGTGTTCATGGTGACATTTGCATCTAACCGTTTTGCGCACCAGGGTCGCTATTGCAACAAAATAGCGAACTTTGCACCACATCAGCGAATCAAGCAGTTATCAGTACATGTCCAAGAGTGTGTGTATATATATAGTGGCCTTTCATCTTCAGAGAGGAGATCCGACCTTAGAAGAGCACGAAATTGATTACATTGAGATCTAGCTTTCTCATCCATGGCACACCATTCCTCATCCTCCATTTCTCTACTTGTACTCATCTAATCCCATCCAAACCTCAACACCAAACCTTGACTACTTCCCTAAATCATTCCTCTCCTACCATTTCTCCACCCAAATTCCTTTGTCACTTTCCACCAAACATCCACACTTCAAGACATATCCTCTACTTCCATTCCTAGCATTTAGGAGCATAAAGGAGAAGAAGGATCAAGCTTAAAGAAGGAGGCTCAAGGGTGATTTCCTTACTATTTACTTCTTTTCATTTATTGCTAATATGTGTAACTAAACCCCTAATCTAGGGGATAGATTTAAGGATCATTTGGTTGTGAGTATTAGCTTTAAACTTTGTAATGAATCTCTTATGTGTTCTATTCATTCAAATCATTAGATTCTACTCAATATGTAATTGACTTGTATATCACTTGTTAATTGCAATCTTGATTAGAGTAATATGTTATATATTCATATTTGGATTGACACTCCTTGTATGATTAAGAACCCATTGAATAGGATAGATTAGTGGTGGGTATATCAACCCCACTAATCTAAGCCTTTAGTGGTTAACATAAAGAGATTGGTACATTAAAGTGGCTATAAGGCATTACCCACACTCAAGTGCTAATCAATCTATTCCTTAGCTATCATATTAATTGTTTTCATCATTATTCTTATCAAGGTTGTTGAGTATTCTATTTTTCATAACACTTGTGCATTTTTAATTTAATAGTTAGCATTTGTGGTTTTTGAAACCACACATCTATCAAACATTATGATTTATTTTACTTGTCCAAGATTAGTCAATCTATCTAATTAGCACTCCATATCCCTGTGGAACGAACTTGCTTACCATTTGCTATAAAATCACATTTTAAAGGATTTAAGTGGCTTAAAAGGGTTTTCAAATATCAAACAAAATTATATCATTTTTGTGAGTACATGATGACTCATCAGCTATTTCCTGTTAGACTTGGTTACCATGACCACATTGGCGATCCATTCGGGGTACCAGGATTCCCTGATGAACCTGGCCTTTAGGAGCTTGTCTACTTCTTCCTGGACTGCATCGTTCTGTTCAGTATTGAAATGTCTTCGTTTCTGTTTTATGGGTTTGAAGGTTGCGTTTACTGCCAACCTATGAGTAGCCAAACTAAGGGGGATGCCGGGCATCTCTTCATGGCTCCAAGCGAAGATGTCGTTGTATTCTCTAAGGAGTTTTACCAAGTCCTTCTTGGTTTTGGGGTCCAATCCTCCTCCAACTTTCATCCCCTTAGTTGGATCTTCGCCGCTGATAGGTATTTCTTCCAACTGATCCGCGGGATGCCCACTAGCCCAACCTCGCTCTTCTTCCTTCAGCTCCTCTACGATTACGTTTGGTACCTCTCCTTCTTGCAAGACATAGTGATCCTGTTCCGGCGTTCCCTTACTTGGTTCACTGGTCACATATGCGTATTGCTTAGCTAATGATGCAGTAAAATCTGTATTCAATTTACTAAGAAAGTTCGTTCACTGGGATCAGCGATTCTATCGGTCAAATCCAATTAATCTAGCAAGGATTTACACTAAATGCGAAAACCTAAATTCCATAATGCTTTTCTTTGGAAATCTGTTTAATCCTAATAGTAACCTAAATTATGAGAATCTAAACTAGAGACTAAAATTAATCAAAGATCACACAAGGGATGAATAGATGAAGAGAAATACTAGGGAATCGATGCACCTTTCTTAGACACTCAATGCTCACAATCAATCTCAATAAACACTTCAATCTAGTTTAGGGCTTGTTTTGATGATAAACAATTAAGAACGAATCTCCTTCCCACCACTCGAACAAAGGCCATGTGTCAAGTGAAGGTAAGGAATCCTTTAGAACAGAACTCTAAGCCAAATCAATGCAACAAGGCCATGCAAACATTAATTTTCAAGTCTATTAAGCTTATGATTATGGTTTAAATGGAAAAGGCCATTCATATCTAAACCCTAATCTCATGGATAAACTAAATCACAAACCCATATCAATTGAGGCCACTAAATAATATGAATAAGTAACATAGAGCAATTAATTCAATAGACAAGACTAAAATCTAATTGATTAACAAAAGATAGACTAATTGTTCACATAGAGTTATCCAAAATCGGTTACATCAATCCCCTAATAAAGGTTTAGTTACACATCAATGGAGAAGATAAAAACATAGAAGAGATGTAGAGAAAACCCATATGTGTGGTGGTTGGAGTGATGGGGGACGGCCCCCTTCTGTGGCTTGGGACCTCCCTCGGCTGTCCCTTTTTCTGGTCTCTCCTTCATTGAAAAGAATAGGAAATATTTATAGGTGATTTTGTCTTGTGAACCCCCAATTCTTCTTTGGATTAGGAAATCCACCAAGTGGGAAAGTAGAATGAAACAAGGAATGAGAATCCTTTCCTAACTTGGATTTCCTATCTTTACGATTGATTCCTAATTTGAGTTGAGGAAGTTTCCCAAACATGTCTTGATCTTCTAAAGTTATTAGGATTTGATTTGGGAAGTTTTGGAACAATTTTGGACCAATTTGGAATTGAAATCCGCCAAAAATACGTAATACCGCTCCTTGGGTCGCTCCCTAGACAAATTGCCTCCATATCTATATGTCAAGCGGAGTTCTTCTGCTCTTTTCCACTGCTTCTACCGCTAGGTAGGCACTCGTGCACGACCGGTGGTCTAAGCAGCGGTATAAGCCGCGGTGGACTTTTCAACACTAACCTTCAGTAACTAAATCGGCTATAACTTCTTCTAGGAATATCATAATTGTGATCCAAAAAGCGCCAGAAACTAGAATTCTAGGTCTTTCAATCCATGGTTGGTAGGACACAAAATTCAAATGGAGCTGAGAGATATGGGCCCCGCAATCTAGATCTTCAGTACTGGCTAAACTTCACATTTCCATGGTTTCTTCCCATTTGCTCTTTTTCTCCATATTTTGATTCCTTTTCTTCCAAAATAAGATTTAAAACCACTTTTATGGAAGGAGATCTACACATGCTCAACAAACACATTAAACCACCTAATTCACTTGAGAACAAAGCACAAATAATAGGAAATAGGGGCCTAAAACATGTATAAAAATGGACCGATCAGCTAATGCAGTGGGGTTGGTGGATACCGTGTAATAGTTGTGGGCTGCCTGCTGATCCCCTCTAACTTCTCTTACTCTTATTCCCACCGGGAATTTCAAGACGTTGTGGTAGATGGACAGTACCCTCCTAATCCTTGACAATAATGGTCTACCTAGAATTGCATTGTAGGCAGACGGGGTATCTACCACGATGAACTCTGTCATTATGTTCTATTGAAGAGAAGCTTCTCAGACGATCACTGGCAGGATTTTGGACCCCATTAGCATTACAGAGTCCCCTGTGAATCCATACAAAAGCGAGATGCAAATATTGTAACATGAGTTTTTCAAGTTAAGTTGTTCATGGGCCCCCTTGAACAGGATGTCAACACTATTTCTCATATCAATCAGGACGCAGTGTACTAGGCAGTTGGCGATCTGTACTAAGATTACTATGGTATCATCATGTGGTTGAACTGTATTGTAGAATCTTCCTTCGTGAAAATAATCTTGGTAGAGCAGGGTAGATCTCGGGATCCATTACTGATTTGAGTATCTCATGACCAGTATTGAGCCTGGGAATCTTCCTCGCGTGGTTCTTTATTAAATTATAGGAGGTTCCAACCAAAGAAGGGCCTCCACTAATGGTGTGAATCACCTGGATCTGCTGCATCAAATCCTTTTTTTCCATCCCTTCTTCTTTCTGCTGCCTCCTGCATCCCGCTTTGTACCTGTTTCCCTTCCTTGATGCTGTCCCTCACTTGCTGTAAAAATTCAGTTAAAAGGCCCCCTCTTACCAATCCTTCAATCTGGTTGCAGAGGCTATAACACTTAGATGTGTTGTGTCCAACGTCCTCATGGAAATCACAATACTTGTATTGATTCCTCCTTTCAACTGGGACTTTCATGGGACCTGGCTTTTTAAGTTGGCCCTTATCCCGGATGGCGAGGTAGATGGTTTCTCACGAAGCATTGAGGGGGGTGTAGTGATTATATTCATATTCCTCTCTTGCTACCCTGGCCACCTCCTTCAGAGGGACCGCCCTAGGGGGTGATCTCCTAGCCGGATATCTTTCTTGGTACGAGGGAATAGGAGGCGGTTGGTAGGTGGACCGGTTTGGGGGCTGATTCTGAAACTCTTAATTGGTGTGGGCTTTGGAGCCTCCTTCTTAGGACGCGGGGCTAACCGAGCTTCATCATGTTCAACCTTGATCCGGAGTTGTTCCTCTATGTCTCTTGTTCTAAAGCTCGATCGTAGGCTTTCTGGTAAGTTGCTGGCGGATGCTTAGCAAAGAAGCGAAATAGTCTGTCAGCCCACAGGTTTCTTCGGAAATTGGCTAAGGTTTCTTTCTCGTCGAATACTCCCATCTGGATGACTTCTTTGTGGAACTTTTCCACATAAGAAGGGTCCTTCGGACGAGGCTTGATCCCCTGAAACTGTGCACAAAAAGCCATGGTAAGCTTAGAAAAGGAATCAATACTACCTCACCAAGTCGGTCAAGGTTGAAGGGAACATCCTGCACATGGCTGATCGGGTTGCGTTTTGGACCTTCATCTGGTGGACAAAGCTTTCCAGATGGCTGACGGGGTCCTTTGTCCAGGAATACTTCTCAGAGGGCATTCTGAATTTGGGAGGTAACCCCGCCTCCCTGACTCTCTTGGAGAAGGGTGCATTCATCTCACCTGGGGGGTTCCTTCGGATTCCTTGGTGCTTTCCCTTCTTCAATTATTCCAGCTTTTTTGCCATCTTGGCCACCTGATCTTCTAGGTGTTGGGATTTCTTGTTTCTGGATCGGGCTACTGAGCCTTCTTCGTCTGAAGTTTCTGAATCAATGACCACTTCCTTCCGCTTAGCTTTCTGATGTCTCCCTCTGGGGCACTTTCTGGATTTGACGCTTCCTTCTAAATCGAGATGTGGATCCCTCTCCTTTTCCCTTGGTCTTGGTGGAGATTGGGCTTTCCTATAGGGAATCTTAATTGCGGATTTCACTAGTCTGGGTCTGAGATCCACCTGACGGACTGGGAGAGGTGGCCCTAGTCGGTCAAACACTAGTACCTGGGTACTTGGGCCAATGTCTCCTGGGATCCTGGCTGCTTCAAAGGAGATTCCCTAGGCTATCATCCTGAGCCGAATGGCTTCTACATATGCTGCGGCTTGCTGTTCTAGGACATCCCGATTGATTTCTTGCCTGGCGAGGTCTTGTGGCAAAGGGCCAGCAGTTGGAGGAGGCACTGGTGCCGGATTCTCATTCCTGGAGCCTTTACCCCACCTTTAGGCTCTCTCAGTGGAAGTGAAGGATTGGGGTCCTGATGGATCGGGATGGCCCAAGAGGATCGAAGTTTCATTCTAAAGATTTTTGGTGTTTTAAGAAATTGGTTGGGAAAGACTTCCCACAAATGGCGCCAAAAGTGTTACCGGAAAATCGTCACTATGGTGAATCTCCAAATAACAATTTTAAGGGACCAAGATCGGGATCGATCCCAGCCGGAGGGGTATCACGTAGTTTGATACCAACGATGTTCTTAACAAAACAAGTGCGGTTTAAACGTAGAAAATATGGTAAACAAATAAGATCTCTATTGATAGTAACTTTATATCATGAGTACAAAAGTTGTGTTTTTCTAGGTAAAGGTGGAATGTTGAGCTTTAGTAGGTGATGGAGATAGCGATGGCGAACTCGTACATGTCGATAAGTAAAACTGAGTGTAGGGTTTTAGGAGGTGATTTTTTGGATCCCCTCTTTGGTGAGTATGATGTCGTATATATAGGTCCCGTTACTTGCCATGCACTCCTACAATTTCGGTCTAGGGTTTGGCGATTACAGGACTTTTCTTCTTGTTAGGAGATAATCTCGTAGGAGCTTTAATCGTCAGAATCAAGTCTTTCCTTCCTTGGAGGAGATAATCTCGTAGGAGCTTTAATCATCAGAATCTAGTCTTTCCTTCCTAGAAGGATTCTAATAAAGTAGACCCCTTGTTCAAATGGAACTCTCAGTGGGTGGGAAGAAGTCTACTTCCTCTGTTTGGCTAAACGACTGCGTTCCATCATTTTCCATAGAGCTTTACCCCGGTCTTCTAAGCGTATGAGTCATGTTCTTTGGTAATTTCTTTATCTAGTATCTTACTGCCAAACAAGCTGATTCTAGAAGGTGTTATGAGTTCCTGGGTATCCCGCTGCCACCTGAGGACAGGGATACCAACTGAGGCTATAGCAGGTGATCAGGCCAAAATTGGTATGATTTTGGCCCTCATTTCCTTTTCTTTTTGCTTGATTCTCGGGCATTTCCCCGTGTTTAATGTTGTTAAATTGAGTGTTTCAGGTTTTATTAGGTTTCAGAAGCAATTGAGATGAAGGTGGAGGACTTGTGCGAAAATGTCTCACAAATGAGAAGAAACAGGGCATTTTCGCCACTTGGACATAAGAGGGCGCCACTTGAGCGCCATGGCGACAGAAGAGTTTCCAAAGGCATCAGAAGGTCGCCACTTGGGCGCCACTTGAGCGCCATGGCGACAGAAGGTCACAAAAACAATCAGGTGGGGTCGCCACTTGGGGTCGCTCTGGCGACCTCCCTTGCAAGTGGCGACCTAGTGCACTCAAGGCATGGTCGCCACTTAGGGTCGCCATGGCGACCTTGATGGTACAAATGGCGACCTCTTCACATTTCCAAGGTCGCCACTTATGGTCGCCATGGCGACCTAGAGGATACAAGTGGCGACCTCTACACATTTTGGTCATGGTCGCCACTTGACAAATAGCGAGAAAGATGGTTTTCAGAGCAACCTTTTCATCTAACCGTTTTACGCTCCATGGTCGCCATAGCGACCAAATAGCGACCAAGGCTCCACATCAGCGAATCAAGTCGTTACCAGTACATGTCCATGAGTGAGTATATATATGGAGCGTCTCTTCATTTTCAATCATCGAAAATCAGAGCAAAAATTCAGAGAATTTTCATTTCAGATCTAGATCATCATCCATGGAACATTATTCATCATCCTCCATTTCTCTCCTTGAACTCATCTACTCCATCCAACCCTCAACACAAAACCTTGATTACTTCACTACATCATTCCTCATCCCACCATTTCTCCACCAAAATCCTTAGTAACTTTCCACCAAAACACCCACATTCCAAGACATTTCCTCAACCTCCATTCCTTGCATCTAGGAGCATAGAGGAGAAGAAGGATCAAGCTTAAAGAAGGTGACCCAAGGGTTATTTCCTCATCATTTACTTCTTTTCATTTATTGCAAATATGTGTAACTAAACCCCTAATCTAGGGGATATATTTGAGGAATAATTGGTTGTGGGTTTAGTCTAGCTTGTAATGAATCTCTTATCTGTTCTATTCATTCAATTTAATTAGATTCCATTCATTATAATTGACTTGTATATCACTTGTTGATTGCTATCTTGAGTGGAATAATTTGTTATATATTCACATGTGGATTGACAATCTTTGTGTGATTAAGAACCCATTGGATAGGATAGATTAGTGGTGGGTATATTGATCGAACCAAAATTGGTATGATTTTGGCCCTCATATCCTTCTCATTTTGCTTGATTCTTGGGCATTATTCTGTGATTTAATGGTGTAAATTAAGTGTTTTCAGGAATTTATAGAATTCAGGGGCATTGGAGTAATTTTGGTAAAATAGGGGCAAAAGTGTAAAAGATGGAGGAAGAATTGAAGTTATTGAGATTATTGAAGAATACAGGGGAGCTGATTGTAATTTGCCAAGAGAAGAGACAAGAAGGCGCCACGTCATCAGCTTGAAACGGTGCGTTTAGTTGGTCGGTGGGCCTGTGAACATAACCCGGCCCAATGCTGAAAACGCCCCAACAGCCCACAATCCTCACTTATCAAAACGGCACCGTTTTGATTAGGAATTCAGCAGGCCAAGAGAGGCCCAAGTCAGGTGGCCCAAACCACGCGTGGTCCAAACCACGCCCAAGCCCATGACGCGCCACACCTGATACCCATCAGCATCTATTTGCAGCCCTGATCCTTTCTAATTACATCCCTCTCTTTAGACAAAATGATGCAGCCCATTGCACCCCATCTTGCTGCTGAACACACCCCAACTATTCATCTTCTCCTTCAAAGCTCCAGCGACAGCCATGGCAGCCAAACCCTAAGTGCGCCGCCGGCCAGATGAGGCCCTTCCCGGACCTACCGGCGGCCGGTTCCGGTCCCAATCGGACGGCCATGTCACCGGCTCTCCGATCGTTCCAGTCCCGGCGTCCCAATCAGCCGGAATCCGGCAGCCCCTCTCACGCCTCACCAACCACTCTTGTCACGCCACGTCATCCATTTGGTCGCCATTTGTCATTCGAGGTCGCCATGGCGACAGGGAGTTGATTCCCACACCTGATGAGGTCGCCATTTGGTCGCTCCAAGGTCGCCATTTGAAGCAAATTGCGACTGCCTCTCTGTGCATTTCTGATTGGGTGTGCAAATTACACAATGACCCCCTCTGCTGGACTAAATGGTAATTTGCCATGATCAGGGGGTGTTTTGGTAATTTGCCACCCGAGACCTAATTTGAAAATCCTATAAATTCATCACATTTTTCCTCTTTTGGACAACTCTTGACCACCAAGAAACCTCCTTTCTCCACCATTCCTTTTCTCTCCATTTTCTTTCCTACCTAAACTTAACATCTAGATTACCTCCCCAAATCATTCCTTTTCTTCCCATCTTCTCCACAAATCTCCGTAGTCACTTCCCATTTGACTCCACCTATCTAGACATATCCTCATCATCCACTCTTCACACAAGGAGCAATCAAAGGCAAGGAAAGGATCAAGCTTACAAAAGGTGGCCCATGGGTGATTTCCTAATCTTTTACTTGCCTTCCCTTTGATTGTAATATGTGTAATTAAATCCCCTTTCTAGGGTTTTGATGTGAGAATATTTGGATTGGGATTTGCTTAAGCTTTAATATATTTTTAATCTCTATTTGTGTTCTATTAATTTTATAATTAGATTCTATGCATTATGTAATTGACATGTATACCCACTAGTTTATTATAATCTTGCTTAGGATAATTTGTTATATAATCTTGATTGGATTGACAACCTTGATGGATTGAGAACATAGTGAATAGGATAGATTGTCGGAGGGTATATCAACCACGATAATCTAAGCCGTTAATTGTAACAAATCGATCCCGCCGTGACCCCCTTTCCTTAATCGGTTAGGCATTGCGGTGGGAAGTTGTTTAGGGTTCATAGTGATGGCCTAAACACATTCTAGGAATCAATTGGTTAACATTTATGAGATCCGTTCACTAAAGTAGCTTGATAAGCATTTCCCGTAATTCATTTGTGATCCCATTAATTCCCTAGCTATTCTCTTAATTGTTTATTCCATTATCTTATCTAGATTTGTTAAGTATTCTTTTATTAGTTTATTAGGTTTATTTTTCATGTATGTTTGATGGCTTGACAACCCATCCAATCATCCATATTTTTATGATTTATTTTACCGCATTTAGATTAGTTAATTTATTCAACTTATCACTCTAATTCCCTGTGGAACGAATTCTAAGCTTACCACAATACTCATTTTCAAATCTTAAAATATATTGCGTAAAGATTCATTTTATAACATTCTTTTGGTAATTCGCAATTTGGTAACGACACAAAAAGCGAGTCATCATATATCAACCCCACTAATCTAAGCCTCTAAATGGTTAACATAATGAGATTGGTACATTAATGATGCTAGTAGCTTACCCACATCCAAGTGTTAATCGATCTATTCCCTAGTTCTCTCATTAATTGATTTTATCACTATTCTTATCAAGGTGTTGAGTATTCTATTTTTCATAACATTTTTGTGTATTTTTATTTGAGTAGTTTAGCATTGGTGGCTTTAGAAACCACACATTTATCAAATACTATGATTTGTTTTATTGTTTTAAGATTAGTCAATTTATCTAATTAACACTCTATTCCCTGTGGAACGAACTTGCTCACTATTTTGCTATCAAATCACATTTCAAAACGATTTAAGTGGCTTTAAAAGAGTTTTCAAGAATCAACCAAAAACTATTATTATTACTATTTTGTTGAGTACACAAACGACGCTCATCAAAAAATGGCGCCGCTGCCGGGGAATGGTAGTGTTGATTACATATATTGACTTTTCTTCACATTTTATTGGTATTTTGTAGATTGTTAGTTTAATATTTTGTTTTGTGATTATTGATTTGTTCATAGTGCTGTTTTTACTTTTTTTTCTTTCCTTGTATCTCTTTATTTATTCCTCTTTCAGGTGCTCAGTTTTATGCACGGTAGGAGATCTCTAGGTAGAGGTGTTCATCCCCCACTAGAAGGCACTAGCCGTGTGAGAGAGTTCGAACCAATTCCAAGTCAAGATATGAGTACCGAAGGACAACAACATGGTAGGGAAGACGAAGCTCCTTTGAGAGAGGAGATGACGGAAGAAACTCAAACCAACCGTGGTCAAAGGATGACCATGGGTGAGTATGCCTTGCCGGATATCGGGAACCAACCATCACCGATCGTGCTAGACCTGGTGGCTAGGGGTTATGAGTTGAAGACAATGCACGTCAACTTATTGCCGTCATTTCATGGGAAGCTGAATGAAGACTGCCTCCAGTTCATGAAGGAGTATAATGCTATTATTGAGACCTTCCCCATCATGCGGCTCACACGCGAACAATTGCAAATGCATTGCTTCCAGTATTGTATGAAGGATGCGGCTATGACATGGCTCATGGGGCTTAGGCCGGGATCATTGACAAGTTGGGGCCAAATTTGCAAGGTGTTTTTCAACAGATTCTTTCCGGCTAGGAAAGCAAAGGAGTTAAAGGTGAAGATAGCCGATTTTTATGAGAGTGAGGGGGAGCTATTTCATGAGTCATGGGAGAGGTATCAACGCCTTGTGGCCCAATGCCCTCCTCACATGTTCACTGAGGAATACAAGGTGTCTTGTTTCCAAGGGGGTCTAACTCGGTTCTCCCAAGTGTTGGTGGATAACGCTTGTGGAGGTTCTTATGATACCAAGACCGCTTCGGAGATCTACGACATCTATGAGATGTTGGCACAAAACTCTCAACAAAGGAATGCCAACAGTATTCGAGGTGGGAAGTTTGATGTGAATGCTAGTACGGAAGCCGCCATCGAAATCTCAAGGATAAACAAGAGGGTGGAGACCTTAACTTCTCATATTGAAAGTATGGGATTTCCTAAGGCGGGAGTTAAGTTGTTAGGAAGGCATGAAGGAGGCTCTAGCGGGCAATTCAATGAGAATGAAGGGTTTGAGGACACTTTTCAAGGTCAAGAGCAAGAGGAGGTTCAAGCTATGGGATTTCAAGGACAAAGCAACAACTCCTATCCCAACAACTATGCTCAACCGTGGAGGAACCACCCAAACCTTTCTTGGTCAAATAACAACAACATTCTAAACCCACCACCAAGAAATCAACAACAAGGAAACCAACAATAAGGGGTGTACAATCAAGGAGGTAGCTCACAAGGGGGTTACCGTCAGAATCCACAGCAAGGGTTGAACACTCAAGGAAGTAGCTCACAAGGAAGCTATCGTCAATATCAATCACAAGGAGGATTCCCCCAAGGAGGAAATCAATGGGGAGGAAACCAATGGAACAACAACAACAATGCTCAACCAAGCTCGTACCAACCTCGCCGAAATATTGATGAAGAAATGAGAGGTATGATGCAAGGCTTCCAATGAGCTGAGAATACCTTGACAAGCTTCATGCAAGCTAGTGGTCAAAGGTTTGGCAACCTAGAGGCATCTTTTGGGAAATTGGAGACCCAAATGGGGCAAATTGCCGAGGCCCTTCAAAAGCAAGAAAAGGGGAAGTTTCCAAGCCACACAGAGCAAGCTAAAGAAGGTAGTTTTGTCAAGAAGGATGGAGCTAGAGATGAGGCATTGTTGTTTGAAGAAGCATACGTCCAGAAAGTGGAAGATCCGGGAAGCTTTGTGATTCCCATTTCAATAGGAAATAGTGGAGTGCTTAAAGGAGTACTAGATTTAGGGGCAAGTGTGAGCATGATGCCCCTATCTACTTATGAAAAGTTGGGGTTGGTAGGATTGAAGCCATCCGGAAAGAAGCTTATGCTAGCGGATCAAACCTCACTTTCATCAAGTGGTGAAATAAAGGATGTCCCAATTATCATTGAAGGAGTAGTGGTGCTAACGGATTTCGTAGTTCTAGACATTGGTGACAAGTCAAAAGATGTTAGGGAGTGGCAAGTTCTCCTTGGTAGACCATTCATGGCTACCGCTCAAATGAAGATCGATGTTTGCAAGAAGAAAGTTTGTATGCATGCATTTGAGAAAGAACTTGAGATCGATATAACCATATGCAATGATGACCTAAAAAGCATTGAGAGTTGCTATGTGGTTGGGTTGCAACCACCAAGGTCAACGGGTGGAAAAGTGTGTGATTTGGTGCAATTGTTTGAAAAGAATAGCCAAGAGGACGAAGTGGAGAGTATAGGTGACTCTGAAATTGAAGAGCTCAAGAATTCCAACCAAGAGCTCATGCTTGAGGTAGAGGTTCTTAAGGCGGAGAAGTATGCCTTGGAAAAGAAGCTTGATGACCTAGCAAGGAAAAATCATAAGCTTAAGAAGGTCAACGTGGCTCTCACAATGGAGAATGAGGTGACGGTGAAAGAGCTTGAAGATTTGGCTAGGCTCACCGAAGAATTTGAGGAAGAATCCTTAAGAAAGATGAGGAAGGCCCTCATGAATGTAGATGCCAAGAACAAGGCACTTGGGGAGTTGAAGGAGGAATTGAGCAAGAAGGAGATGTCCTTGAAGGTTGCTAAGGTAAAGGAGTGCGACTTTTTGGTGGAGATAGATCGGATGGATCAAGCCATCAAGGAACTCACCAATAACGGTCCCTCAAGACCTAAATCTCCAATGAAAAAGGGAAGATTTCCTTCATATCCTTTAACTTGTTATTTTTGTCATAGAAAGGGTCATGTAAAGTCTAAATGTTTTGAATTTTTGAAGCATGCCAATAATGATAAAAATAGACCTATAAGGAGATCTAACCGTGTTAAGCAAATTTGGGTTAGGAAGGATTTGGTCAATCAAGTCCGGGATGAGTCTAGAGGTCCAATTTGGGTAGTCAAGAAAAAAATTGAGTTCTAATGTGATTGACTTGGATGATGAGCATCATGATTCCATTTCGCATAGTATGATGCGGTAGTTGGATTTACATTCGGTTTTTACATTTCATGCCATGAATAAATATGTTTGTGTTTAATTTTGCTTGTTGTGTGTTTTTCTTTTGTTTTTCTGAATAAATGTCCATCAATTCGTGATAGAGGTTTGAAGTATGAGCTTATTGTGGATTTTGTTCATTGCAGGTGATGAAATACACTCAGAAGAGGATTTTAAGTCAGGGTCGCCATTTGGTCGCTCTTTGCACGCAAAATGGCGACCTCACTTACATGAAGGATTCAGAGGTCGCCATTTACATGGTCGCCATGGCGACCCACATGTTGCAAATGGCGACCTTTGTTATCAGGTATGGTTGCCATTTGGTCGCCAGAGCGACCTTACTTGTGCAAATGGCGACCACATGCAAACATGAAATTTCTTCTTGGTCGCCATTTGGTCGCCAGAGTGACCGAGTGACACAAGTGGCGACATAGGGCGTTCACTTATAAGGACTGCTGCTCAAACATAACGCCGCACACACAAAAGTTCCCTCTTCTCAAATTCTCTCAATCCCAAAGCCGTGGCACGCACGTAATCTCCAAACTTGGTAAGAAATCACTCTAGTTCTTCAATTCTTTTGATCAAATCCTTCCTACATTGCATCTAGAATTACTAAGGGTGGTTTTGAGTTTGATTTGAAGTGATTAGTGCTTAGGATTGGATTTTTGTATGATTTGATTCATATAGAAGTGATTGTGATAGTGTTGGAGTGGTTTGGTTGATTGTGGTGCACATTGGTGAGTGCCGGAGTGTTATTATAGTGCCGTTGTGCTGCCGGATTTCTGTCAGAAAGTTAGTCCGAATTTGGGGGTGAAAAATGGCTCCGAAGATGAAGTTGCCGAACAAGGGGGGCAAGGGTAGCAAGACCGCCACTCCTAGGAAGAGAGTAGTTCCCGAATGCAAACTGAACAGAAATTTTGATGATCGTTTGGAGACATTTGTTGAGAAGAAAATGTGGCATGAGAGGGGCATTGATTTGGAGAACTTGAGGGATACCCCTGTCCCAACAACAGTGAATGACATGGGATGAGGAGGATTAGCGGCTACTCCGCCACATTACAGTGAGAGTTTGGTGAAAGAATTCTATGCGGGGATGAATCCGGGAGAGTATATGAGGGGTGGTCCCATTCTTGTGAGAGGGGTTCCCGTGTACTTAAATGCACCAGACATTAACATATATTTTGGGACAACATTATTGGAGATTGAGGGGTTACGTGAGAGGATGGTGGAAGGAATCACCACAAATCCTTTGTATGTGAAGAATTTGGTGGAATTTGCTAACACTATGACCATCACTCCTATGATCATATGGATGGCAAAGAGGTTCCCTCTCAGGCAGTCAAACTTGAAGATTGAGCTCGCCTTTTGGCACATTTTCCTCCATTCTTCCCTTAGACCGGTTTCCCATAGGTCCACTGTTCCATTTGAGGCAGCCAGGATTCTACATAGTATTAGTGAGAGGCATCCTATTGATGTGGGAATTATCATAAAGATGGAGATCCAGCGGATTGGGAGGAATGAATCAGAGACAGATATCCTCCCTTTCCCTTGTTTGATCACAGAGGCCTGCAAGTTGGCGGGTGTAGATATCTCCGGGGACATACTTAAGCCCCCCATGTCAGATATGGACTTGACCACCTGGAGACGTTTGATGATTAAGCGTGGAGAGATACCTACTGGGGGAAAACGTAGGAGAGTACGGAGTTCAGAGGCCGGCACCAGTGTTAGGGAAGAATTTGAGAGAGTAGTCCCTGAGGAGGACGATGATGATGAGGAGGAGGAGATTCCTATTTGTGATGATCACGGGCAGCCGTTGGGGGTTCGGATTCTAGATGGTGTACAGCGCATTAGGAGGACTCAGACTGGTGATTTTGATATCCTTCATGCTGATAAACTTGATATTGAAGGAAGGCAGAAGGCCTTGGAGGACAGGCAGCTGAAGTTGGAAAGCCTTATTCAGGATTTGAGTGAGACAGTGATCACAGGTTTTACAGACCTCCGCCATGACCTTAAGCTCACTCCTTATGTCAGGAGACCGAAGAAGCCTGCCACAGTGATTCCACCTACCCCCACTACACCTTCAGGACATAGCTCAGAGGAGCCTGACTTCGTATTTCAGACTGCACAGTCTGCTGTTGAGGAGGCAGCACAGTTGGAGGAGGCCATGGCCCGTTCCTTGACTGATCAGGGGCCCCGTTATGTGGGAGGTCCTCCTATTGATGAGGCAGCCGCACAGAGGAAATGGAGAGAGGAGCAGTCTAGGAGAGCGGCATTAGCTAGGGAGCAGAGAAGGAAGGACCCGAAAGGGAAGGGTAGAGTAGTGCAGGATGAGGAGGATGATTCAGAGTAGTTGGCCTACTAGCATTCCTAGGATTTGTTTTATCTTTTCATCATTTGCATTTTCTATCATTTTATTGGGACATTGCTAGTTTTATGTTTTTACTCTTGGATTATTTTGTTGGATATTTTTGTTGATTTATGTTTATTCGCATTTCTTTTCCTTTTAATCTTTATTTCTCATTGTTGCCTTTATTTTGTTTCCGCATAGAATAAGGGTGTGAATTGGATTTTGGTAGTGGATTTAGGACATTTGTGCTTAATTGTTATATGTGTTGTTGGGATTTTGTGTATGAATATTTGGAGGGCAATATGCCGGATGATGGGATATTTTGTTTTTGCTCTTGCTTGTTGGATTATTGCTTGAAACTTAGTGGGTTGCGCTTGTTGTTTTTATTTTTCCACCTTTGAACATTGAGGACAATGTCAAATTTAGGTTTGGGGGTGCTTTTGCGCAACACCATAATACTTGGTTTTCAAAAGAATTGTGTGCCAAAATTTCTAAAATTTTTGCGATATTGCCATATTTGAGCATGCTTTGCTTGTGGAGATTGTTCTTTACATGATGTAGTGAGGAATTGTGCATGTTTGTGAGTGTTTGGTTTAGATTAACACCATGCCACTTAGGGTGTCATTGAACAAAATGCGTTAATCTTTTTCTCTTAATGTTGAGTGAATGATCAAATTTGCTTGAAGGCTAAGAATTAATAGTGGAGATTCCCGTGAGGATCACAAACACAGCCTTTAAAAAGCATACGTTGAGTTGTAAACATTCACTCTTTAAAACACTCACTCTAAACACTCATACAAGCATGTTTTGGTCTCATTTGCACTAAATGTTGTTTGCCATAGAATATTATGGTCTGCTTGTGGATGCCTTATTTTGCTCAATGGACGAATCTTTAGAAATGATTTTAGGCGATGCATGTGAAAACCTCTTTGGCCTAAACACTTCCAACCAATTTGAATATGTGTGCTCCCAAGCCCCTTTGAAGCCAAACACATTTGAAGCATTTCTTTCATGAACCACATCTACATGAACCTTATAGCCTTAAAATACTTGACCTACCTTGACCAAATGATTCGCAAAGGCTTAGGAACTCAATGTAAAATTTTGAAATTATAAATATAAGGTGTGTACCAAGGCATGTGAATGTGTGTAAGAGTCTTGCAAAGCAAGAGATGTTTGAAAAAAAAAAAAAAATAAATAAATAATAATAAAAAAAAAATGAAATGAAGAGCATGAAAAGAAAAAAAATTGGCAAGCAAAGGAAAGCAAAGAAAAAGGAATCAAGAAATTAGGCACAAAGGGCCTAGAAAAGGAAGAGAAGTAATTGAGCTACTCAAGTTGAAAATAGGAGTAGCATACACATGTGTAATTGTGAGCCTGGACACCTTGAAGTGTGAACATATGTGGGAATCTTGTGGAACTTAAAGAATTAGAATGTATGCCTTAATGAAATCATTAGGTCCCTTGATATCCATTTCTTCCATTCTTTGTTTCACCATAACCTTAGGCCCCATTACAACCAAAGAAAAGACCTTCATGATCTTTAGGATTGTCCATTTTGTACAATTTGGTTGATGCATGTTCTTTCTAATTCATGGCTTGCAATTCCATTCATGAGATCATTTTTCAGGAAATTGCGTTTTAATGTTTATCATGTGCAATCAATTTGTTGCCATAACATGAACTCATATTGCACATGCACAAATTTGAGTGAACCTAGGAGTCTTGGAGAAAAGAAGAGAGAATCCGGTGAGATTTAGTATCAAAGCGAATTACATTCTAAACTAATAGCACCTTTGCTTTGAAGCTTTGGCATTTTGAATGTAAGATCGCATTGCGTACAATTATGTGTAAGGTGGCACGTTTTTGATCATAACTATATACGCTCTTGAATGTTTAAATCCTCACCATGGCATAACTTTTTAATCTCTTCATTTTGGCTTCGCACATTGATCATTTGAAGTAAAAACCTTTGAAATATCTCTATGCATGTTTTTGGGGGTGTGCTTGTTATTATGTTTGCTCGAGGACTAGCAAAAGATTGGTTTGGGGGTATTTGATCAGGCCAAAATTGGTATGATTTTGGCCCTCATTTCCGTTTCTTTTTGCTTGATTCTCGGGCATTTCCCCGTGTTTAATGTTGTTAAATTGAGTGTTTCAGGTTTTATTAGGTTTCAGAAGCAATTGAGATGAAGGTGGAGGACTTGTGCGAAAATGTCTCACAAATGAGAAGAAACAGGGCATTTTCGCCACTTGGACATAAAAGGGCGCCACTTGAGCGCCATGGCGACAGAAGAGTTCCCAAAGGCATCAGAAGGTCGCCACTTGGGCGCCACTTGAGCGCCATGGCGACAGAAGGTCACAAAAACAATCAGGTGGGGTCGCCACTTGGGGTCGCTCTGGCGACCTCCCTTGCAAGTGGCGACCTAGTGCACTCAAGGCATGGTCGCCACTTAGGGTCGCCATGGCGACCTTGATGGTACAAATGGCGACCTCTTCACATTTCCAAGGTCGCCACTTATGGTCGCCATGGCGACCTAGAGGATACAAGTGGCGACCTCTACACATTTTGGTCATGGTCGCCACTTGACAAATAGCGAGAAAGATGGTTTTCAGAGCGACCTTTTCATCTAACCGTTTTATGCTCCATGGTCGCCATAGCGACCAAATAGCGACCAAGGCTCCACATCAGCGAATCAAGTCGTTACCAGTACATGTCCATGAGTGAGTATATATATGGAGCGTCTCTTCATTTTCAATCATCGAAAATCAGAGCAAAAATTCAGAGAATTTTCATTTCAGATCTAGATCATCATCCATGGAACATTATTCATCATCCTCCATTTCTCTCCTTGAACTCATCTAATCCATCCAACCCTCAACACAAAACCTTGATTACTTCACTACATCATTCCTCATCCCACCATTTTTCCACCAAAATCCTTAGTAACTTTCCACCAAAACACCCACATTCCAAGACATTTCCTCAACCTCCATTCCTTGCATCTAGGAGCATAGAGGAGAAGAAGGATCAAGCTTAAAGAAGGTGACCCAAGGGTTATTTCCTCATCATTTACTTCTTTTCATTTATTGCAAATATGTGTAACTAAACCCCTAATCTAGGGGATAGATTTGAGGAATAATTGGTTGTGGGTTTAGTCTAGCTTGTAATGAATCTCTTATGTGTTCTATTCATTCAATTTAATTAGATTCCATTCATTATAATTGACTTGTATATCACTTGTTGATTGCTATCTTGAGTGGAATAATTTGTTATATATTCACATGTGGATTGACAATCTTTGTGTGATTAAGAACCCATTGGATAGGATAGATTAGTGGTGGGTATATCAACCCCACTAATCTAAGCCTCTAAGTGGTTAACATAATGAGATTGGTACATTAATGATGCTAGTAGCTTACCCACATCCAAGTGTTAATCGATCTATTCCCTAGTTCTCTCATTAATTGATTTTATCACTATTCTTATCAAGGTGTTGAGTATTCTATTTTTCATAACATTTTTGTGTATTTTCATTTGAGTAGTTTAGCATTGGTGGCTTTAGAAACCACACATTTATCAAATACTATGATTTGTTTTATTGTTTTAAGATTAGTCAATTTATCTAATTAACACTCTATTCCCTGTGGAACGAACTTGCTCACTATTTTGCTATCAAATCACATTTCAAAACGATTTAAGTGGCTTTAAAAGAGTTTTCAAGAATCAACCAAAAACTATTATTATTACTATTTTGTTGAGTACACAAACGACGCTCATCAGCAGGATATCCAGTTGATGCAATAGCGGGATGTCTGGATGATATAGTAGCGAGCACTTGGTGGAATTCCATGTCAGGATGCAGCGTGCTGAACTGTGCATTGGGATGCTTGGTGGAGCTCCGTATCGGGATATTTCAGGTTCATGAGAAGCTATGGAATTGCCGGGCTAGATCCCTCTGGAAGGGGGTATGTATCCAGATCGATCGGATCCCTCCCTTCTTGGGGCAGCCGGATGGTATCTGGATTTATATCTTTTCCTTGTATCAGGGTGAAAAATTTTTCTTTGGTCCTTTGCCAATTTTGGCGGTTAACAACTTTCCTAGCCAAGTCTTCTTGCTCAAATTAAGGCTTCACTCATCTTAACAAGAGACTTCAACCTTTTTACAAGGCAATGATCTAAGTGATGCAAATGATGGAAACACATGTAAATAGAGCAAGTGGATCAAACACACTCTATGAAGAATTAGATTTTCACAAATCAAGCTTGTAAGGACCTCTATTTTGTGATTGGCTTATTTCATGACATACCACATTGGGGATGATTGTGTTGTGGGTAGCTTAGGTCATCTTGATGATTATCAAGGCAAGCTTCCAAGCATCCCGGTGACTTCAAGATCAAGAGCTTCAAAAGGTATATCACTTGACTTGGTTCTTGAAGAGATTAGGTGCACACACACACTTGCATGCATCTTTATCTATCTTGCATTTGTTATCATGCATATGTGTTTCATTGATTTGTGCATCTATGTCTTTTAGCACACACTCACTTTCATTGCATTTTTATGATTGCATTTGTGGTTCTCGTAATTGTGTGCTTATATGCTTTATCATCACACTTATGCATTTTCATATATTGCATATCTTTTGTGTGTCACATGCTTGGTGATTTTTCATGATGTTATCCTTTCCCATGCATGTTATTTATTCACAACCACACTTGCACTTCATGTTAGTCTTAAGTGTGGTGTAATTCGTTTCCGTTTGTGTGATCGGAAATGTCCGCGCTTGCATGATGGTGTGCATGTCTTAGCGCGATGGTTGACCACTTGAGAAGGACTCATTCTTCTCTTGGATAAGTGTTAGATTTGGTTTGGTTGATTGGAGTAAAGTGTCTAGGTTCAAAATATTGGATTTCAATGATTTAAATGTTTTTTCAAAACTGACCTTTGTATGGTCTTGTGACCATAACTTTTTACACAAAGTTTTAAATTGAGTTTTGTAAAATTCTGGACAAACTAGACACTCATACCTTTCCAACGATATATTATTCGTAATATTTCATGACCGTTTGGATTGGTTTTGAAATCTCCAAAGTGACCACCAAAACAGGGCAACTCTGTTGTTGTCCGTTTCTGACCTTTGGTCACTCCATTGACCATAACTTTTTCTACAGACATTGAAATGTCATTCCATAAATTGGAGTAGAAAGTAGACTTCCATACCTTTCCAACGATATATTATACGAAAGGTTTCGATGTCATTTGGTCATGTTTTGAGTCGCTTGAAAATCAGGTGCATTTTTTGCGCCCTGTTCTGCGGTCAAGGCCGCAGAAATAAGGGCGCAGAACAAGGATCAGAATTCATACTCTCTGTCCTCTTTTCTGCGCCCTTGGTTTTTGCGTTTAGGGGCCGCAAAATTGTCAGGTGCATTTTTGCGCCCTTGTTCTGCGGCCAAGGGCGCAGAACAAGGGCGCAGAATCAGCGTTTCTTTTGCAAACTTTTCAAAACGACGTCATTTCATCTAGGGGTCCTATATAAGTATCATCTTCTTCCTTGCTCGTTTTGTAGAGCTAAAAATCAGACCTTAGAGTGAGAAACTCAAACCCTAGAGAGAGAAAGCTTCAATCTTGCTTCTTTAACTCTCCAAACCCAAAACCCATGTGCATCTAACATGTTTCATGCATCAATCTTCCATGGGTCTTCTTCATTTATGACTTGGTAAGTAGAACAAACACTACATCTTCATTTATTGTTCTATCTTAGTCAAGACATGTCTTTTATTGCTTAGTTTAGCAAATCTTCACTCTTATTGCATATTTAGTGAAGTTATGACATGATTGGGTTTTGTTTGTGGTAGCTTACATGATTAGGATGATTTTCCCTAAATAGCTAACCCTAGAACATTCTTGTACAATTGATTGTTGATTAGGTTGATAGATTAATGTCTATTTATCTAGTCAAGCTTAATTGAATGTTCTTGTGGATTTAATTGACAATTATGTTGTTAGAAATTCTCTACAACTAATTGAGTTCACATGTTTGGACATGTTGACATTGTTTGATAGCTAGGATTGTTTTGTGATTGATAACATCTAGCTAAGCTTTATGATATGTCATTTAGCTTTTGATATCTAGGATTGATTTCATTGATATATCATCATTCTAGGTAAGCATATAGAGTTGCCTTGCTCTTGTTGCATTTTGAGTATTTCATATATTCACTTAGGTTGTTTTCTCTTCATTGAGAACTAAGTCTTGTGTTGCTTCCGGGATTAGGTTGCATAAATCACAAGCATTGGGACTAGGTTCACTTATACCGGGATTAGGTAGGTGTGTGATTACTTCCGGGATTAGGTTGTAATCGTTTTACACATTTAGTGGATTCGAGGTTCAAGTGTGGCTCACTTACATAGCCCGTGGTTTTTCCCGTGAGGGTTTCCACGTAAATATCAAGTGTCTTTTAATTTCCGCACCATATTACACTTGCTATTGTATTTTGACTAGTGGAGGGTATTTTCGTAATCTTGACCATTAACGAAAATTTGGTAAAATTGGGTAAAATCTATTCACCCCCCCTCTAGATTAATATTGAACACACCATAATTTGTTTCAATTGGTATCAGAGCGGGTTCCTAGACATACATAGGTGATCCTTGCTCATTTTGGTGTGTTTTGCATTTGTGTGATTTTTGTTCATTGCATTCATTTGCATTCATCTCATTCACCCAAACACTATGAGTGGATTTGAGAGGCTAGAGGGTGCATTACTCTCCAAACCACCATTGCTCACCAAGTATAACTATTCCTCTTGGAAAGTTAGAATGGAATTCTTTTTATGTGACATTGATGAGCATGTGTGGATATTTGTGGAAGAAGGATACTCACCTCCCATGGAGAGACTAGAAAATGGGACTTGTGTGCCTAAGCCCAAGTCCAAGTGGTCAAATGACGAACTCGAGGCTGCCAAATGGAATTCAAAGGGCATATGTGCCTTATCTTGTGCAGTGGATGAGATTCAAGCCAAACTCATCCGAACTACTCAAGACGTTCGAGAAGCTTGGGAGATTCTAAGAATCACCCACGAAGGTACCGTGGAGGAGAAAATGATGACCTCTATGGTGGAAGATGAGAGTAAAGAAGGTTCTTCAAGTGATGAAGCATTTGCCATTAACCATATGGCATTTGGAGCCACTCGAGTAGAAGTTGAAGAAAATGGCCAAGTTGCCTTGACATGTGATCCCAAAGAAGAACTAGATGAAAAGGTAGCTAAAGAGGTAGTTGGTGTAGCTATTCATTGGGATATGGCTCATATAACTTCAAGTGACAAATTTGATGATCTTGATGAGGGAAGTGTCTCCAACGAGCAAATGACTCACATGGTGGAGAAATTTAGGAGAATCACAAAATCTCATAAGAAGAGAATGACCTCTAAGGTGAATGAGGAAAAGAAGATGACCCCGTCCAAGAAGGGAAGGGAAGCTATGATCTCTACTTGGAGTAATAGCAAAGTTGAAGTAGTTGAAGGATGTTCCACAAGCTCAATTAAACGTGAGAATAACTACTTCGCCTTTCCGGTCTCCTACCAAGAAGAAGCTCAAACCGTCACCAAGTGTTTGTCACTTGAAGAATTCAAAAAGGGTGACTTGATGAGTGGAGACCAAAGAGGAGCAAGTTTGAGAGAAGCTAGCATTGATGACATGACCCATGAAAGCACAAGTGGGAGAAGCTTTGATCAAGAGAGTACTTGCTCCGGTAACTTGAGTGATAGTGTGGTTGACTATCAAGAATTTATTGACTATCTTCGAAAGTGTTTGAAGAAGAAGAATGATGTAGTTTTAAGGTTGAGTGAAGATAATCTCCAACTAAGAACTAAAGTGACTCACTTAGATGAGGAAGTGTCACTTATCAAAGTAAATGAAGTGATGATGGAGAAAGAACTTGAAGAGGCAAGAAGTTCACTTGCTAAAATGACTTCGGGTTCGGACATGGATGACTCCTTGAAGATGGACGTGATTGATGTGTCCAAGTATGAGAAGGAGATTGAAGATTGCCACCAACGGATGAAGGCAATGAAAGATGAGCTTGCCAACAAAGAAAACTCCTTGAGGATTTTCAAGGAAAAAGAGATGAGGTGCCTTGAAGAATTAAAGAAGGCCAAGGTCAAACAACCTCAAGCTCAAGGCAAGAGTAAAGCTTCATCCAAGCAACCTTCAACTCAAGGAAAGTCCACATACGCCTTGGCATCTCAACCAAAGCCTAGGCAATCCAAGAAGAAAGGACAAGTCCTTGAGAAGTCTATCACCTTCTCCAACAAACCAACTATGAGGAAAGGAGGTGATCACAAGAAACAAGTTCAACCAAGAAGGCATGTTCAACCGGCTCAACCACCTCAACAAGCTAGACCACAAAGGTGCCACAAATCGGCTCAAGCTCCAAAGAGAAGCAAACCGATGCACCATCAAAGACAACCTCATCAACATGGCAATGCCTCGATGAGATCTCAATGCAATGGTATAAACTCTTACTTTGTACCTACTTGTCATTTTTGTGGTATGATTGGTCATTTAAGACCAAATTGCTTTGATTACATTAAGAGGTGTAGGATAGAGAGCATGAAAGAAAAACGGTTGAAAAAGAGGGCAAGTTTGCATGAACCTAGGGATCTTAGAAATATGTCTATGACCACTAGAAATGATAAAGTGGAACCTAGGTGGGTAAGAAAGAATGAACCCGCTTGCCATTGTGCAAATGTGATACCCGTAGATGCTACTATGTCCAATGGACTTGGTAAGTCTATAGGGGCTCATGCCTCCCATTGACTTGGTTGGAATTGACCCCATATGGGGAGCTCAAACAAAGAGAGTAAACTTGCATGATTTGCCATATGTAAAAAGTTAACTTGTTTTATGCTCTTTTATGATTGTTTGAGAGTGCTTGGTGAATAACATTGATTAATGCTTTAATAATGTTTTTAATAACACCTTGCACGGTTGCCTAGCATGTACTGCATGATTTCTATTTTTGCTTGAGTATGCTTATCCATTTGAGGAATGTTCTACTTGTTAGTACATGTGATTGACCTCAAATTATTCTCCATGTTCATGATTCTTTGATATGCATTCTTAAGCTCTCTCTTGAAAAAGGGCTACTGGCAATATGACGTGCAGCCGCTCAATGTAGGAAATGGCTACTCATTTGAAACCGAGTGAAAGCCTTCAAGAGAGTTACATTAGCATGATAAACAGAAATACATGCTTGCTAGGATAAAGGAGAAAAACAGAAAAGTTGAAATGTGTTTGATGATGTGTGTGATGCATTGCTTAATAAAGACCTCAAAATTGTTGATTGATGATGTGTCTTGCAATGTAGAAAAGATGATATATTTTTTGATGTGATTAGTACACTCTGCACACAAATGCTTGGATATATATCTTCTTGTCATAACAACAGGGCTCTAATTGGTTTGACTTCATTTGGAAAACCTGTTGATTGTTGCTTTGATTGATTCTTATGCATGAGCTCAATAGTGCTTGTATTACATGCTAAGCAACTTTTACACACACACACTTTTCTGTGAATAAAATCTCCTTGAATCTCTCTCAATTCTTGAGTTGCATAAAGTTGGTTTATATGATTATGCAAATGCCTTTTGTGCAAATAGCTCTCTTTGCTAAAGCAACCCGATAGGGGGAGCTCCTTTGCCTATCTCATGACAAAAAGGGGGAGAAGTCTTGAGAGATATAGGGGGAGCATTGTGTATGCTTTGGGGAGAAGTTTGAGAGAGAGTAACCTTTTAGGGGGAGCATTGCACATGCATTGTTTTGTATTGCCTTATTGAGTGCAAATGCTTTTTATGTTTGTTCACCTCACATGCACTTGTTCTTGGAAAAGTGCTTTGTTGCTATTGTGTGTAGGTATGATGATCTACGAAGAGATTGAAGACCTTGAAGACTTAGATTCTTAGGTTTCTCTCTTTGTAACGTAGAATACACTTTTGTTGACCAATAGCCTTATTTTGTGTTTTGTGAGGATTATTTTGTGAGTGGTATTTTGTCATGAAATAGCCAAAGGGGGAGATTGTAAGGACCTCTATTTTGTGATTGGCTTATTTCATGACATACCACATTGGGGATGATTGTGTTGTGGGTAGCTTAGGTCATCTTGATGATTATCAAGGCAAGCTTCCAAGCATCCCGGTGACTTCAAGATCAAGAGCTTCAAAAGGTATATCACTTGACTTGGTTCTTGAAGAGATTAGGTGCACACACACACTTGCATGCATCTTTATCTATCTTGCATTTGTTATCATGCATATGTGTTTCATTGATTTGTGCATCTATGTCTTTTAGCACACACTCACTTTCATTGCATTTTTATGATTGCATTTGTGGTTCTCGTAATTGTGTGCTTATATGCTTTATCATCACACTTATGCATTTTCATATATTGCATATCTTTTGTGTGTCACATGCTTGGTGATTTTTCATGATGTTATCCTTTCCCATGCATGTTATTTATTCACAACCACACTTGCACTTCATGTTAGTCTTAAGTGTGGTGTAATTCGTTTCCGTTTGTGTGATCGGAAATGTCCGCGCTTGCATGATGGTGTGCATGTCTTAGCGCGATGGTTGACCACTTGAGAAGGACTCATTCTTCTCTTGGATAAGTGTTAGATTTGGTTTGGTTGATTGGAGTAAAGTGTCTAGGTTCAAAATATTGGATTTCAATGATTTAAATGTTTTTTCAAAACTGACCTTTGTATGGTCTTGTGACCATAACTTTTTACACAAAGTTTTAAATTGAGTTTTGTAAAATTCTGGACAAACTAGACACTCATACCTTTCCAACGATATATTATTCGTAATATTTCATGACCGTTTGGATTGGTTTTGAAATCTCCAAAGTGACCACCAAAACAGGGCAACTCTGTTGTTGTCCGTTTCTGACCTTTGGTCACTCCATTGACCATAACTTTTTCTACAGACATTGAAATGTCATTCCATAAATTGGAGTAGAAAGTAGACTTCCATACCTTTCCAACGATATATTATACGAAAGGTTTCGATGTCATTTGGTCATGTTTTGAGTCGCTTGAAAATCAGGTGCATTTTTTGCGCCCTGTTCTGCGGTCAAGGCCGCAGAAATAAGGGCGCAGAACAAGGATCAGAATTCATACTCTCTGTCCTCTTTTCTGCGCCCTTGGTTTTTGCGTTTAGGGGCCGCAAAATTGTCAGGTGCATTTTTGCGCCCTTGTTCTGCGGCCAAGGGCGCAGAACAAGGGCGCAGAATCAGCGTTTCTTTTGCAAACTTTTCAAAACGACGTCATTTCATCTAGGGGTCCTATATAAGTATCATCTTCTTCCTTGCTCGTTTTGTAGAGCTAAAAATCAGACCTTAGAGTGAGAAACTCAAACCCTAGAGAGAGAAAGCTTCAATCTTGCTTCTTTAACTCTCCAAACCCAAAACCCATGTGCATCTAACATGTTTCATGCATCAATCTTCCATGGGTCTTCTTCATTTATGACTTGGTAAGTAGAACAAACACTACATCTTCATTTATTGTTCTATCTTAGTCAAGACATGTCTTTTATTGCTTAGTTTAGCAAATCTTCACTCTTATTGCATATTTAGTGAAGTTATGACATGATTGGGTTTTGTTTGTGGTAGCTTACATGATTAGGATGATTTTCCCTAAATAGCTAACCCTAGAACATTCTTGTACAATTGATTGTTGATTAGGTTGATAGATTAATGTCTATTTATCTAGTCAAGCTTAATTGAATGTTCTTGTGGATTTAATTGACAATTATGTTGTTAGAAATTCTCTACAACTAATTGAGTTCACATGTTTGGACATGTTGACATTGTTTGATAGCTAGGATTGTTTTGTGATTGATAACATCTAGCTAAGCTTTATGATATGTCATTTAGCTTTTGATATCTAGGATTGATTTCATTGATATATCATCATTCTAGGTAAGCATATAGAGTTGCCTTGCTCTTGTTGCATTTTGAGTATTTCATATATTCACTTAGGTTGTTTTCTCTTCATTGAGAACTAAGTCTTGTGTTGCTTCCGGGATTAGGTTGCATAAATCACAAGCATTGGGACTAGGTTCACTTATACCGGGATTAGGTAGGTGTGTGATTACTTCCGGGATTAGGTTGTAATCGTTTTACACATTTAGTGGATTCGAGGTTCAAGTGTGGCTCACTTACATAGCCCGTGGTTTTTCCCGTGAGGGTTTCCACGTAAATATCAAGTGTCTTTTAATTTCCGCACCATATTACACTTGCTATTGTATTTTGACTAGTGGAGGGTATTTTCGTAATCTTGACCATTAACGAAAATTTGGTAAAATTGGGTAAAATCTATTCACCCCCCCTCTAGATTAATATTGAACACACCATAATTTGTTTCAAAGCTCACAAGAAAATGTAACTAATTCTTATGAACATGTGATTAGAAATCTATATTAGACATTCAATGTCATTCACAACAATATCTACAAACCTAAACATGTCAATCAAAGCTAGAGTAATATGTTTTCAATAGAAATCACAAAACTAGCTTTGAAACCAAGTGAACAAGTTAACACTCTAAATCCACAATATATTCAATCCAAACAAGAACTAGATTTAAATGATAGATATCACAATCAAAAATCGTAGTTCATGAACATGTGACAAAAACCTAGAAATCAACAATCAAGCTCAAGAACAAAAATTATTTCTAGAATCGAGTTCATGTTCTTCAAGTTTATCAAAACGATTTTCATATGAAATCACAAAGGATAAACTCGAAAATCAATCAAACAAGTCTAAAAATGGAATCAAAGACATTCTAAACATTTTTCATCAATCAATAAAATAGATCCATGAAGTTGATCATAAGAAAATTGTAGATAAGATGATTACCATACACAAAGATGAACCACGAACTGAAATCAGATGACTACATTAAACTTGGATATCTTTTGACTTTAAAAATACTTGGGACTTGTTCCTCTCTTCAAGACCAACATTTTTTTTCTCTTGAATCACTTGATTCGGAGTTGAAATGAGAGAGATATGATCAAAATAAGAAATCAAAAGTTGTGAAGAATTCTGCAGAATTTTCGAATATAAATGGAGGGAAAAGAGATGGAGAAGATAGGGATTCCGTGACCAATCAAAAAGAGCCACATCACCAGCCATATGTGGGGCATGTGTGTCACACGTGGGCAGAGAGAGACTCAGGCCGTGTGGCACATGTGGCCTACACGTGGTCCTCTTTGCTTGGTCTTTGGCCGAGCAAGCTCCCTCGCGCTCCTCTCGCGTTCTTCAGCCATATTCGGGCATCCGAACTCTGAATTCGAATTTGTTTTTGGATTACAAACCATGACTCCCTCATCTAGAATGATGACTATAAAACTTTAACAAAAGGTTGAGAATTCATCTCGGAAAACAATGATGAACACAACTCAACGAATGAGAACGAAAAGTAGTGTAGCTATATCGTTTGGACTCGAAACCTAATGAATGAATAATCGAAATGACCGAGACTCAATAAGGAATCATATGAGATCATGTTTAAGTCCAAAATACAAGAAACACAAATAAATAAACACAATGTCACACAAGCATGCCATATCCAAGCGATAGTCATAAAACATGCAATTCTACAATGTTTGTCAATATGAGAATAATGCATGTGCATACTTAAATGAGTGTGAATGTGTTATACCAAATGTTTGAAATATGATGCTGGGACACACATGTATGAATTGTGTGTGTGTGCACTTATGCTTTGCAAGAGGAAGAAGTATCTTGATACATTATCATCCAAGTACGTGCTTTTCCTCTTGAATACGATATTTGCATGAAAAGTTGTTTTTCTCCTTTGAAGCTTCTTTTCACCAAGAACAACCTAAGCAACTAACCATTACAAATAAATAGAGTTTTGTAATGGAATCAAGTCAACAAAGATCTAGGATCTTACACAGGTCTCATCAACGATTTTAATCGATAGTCGGAGCCACTGATCATAACCGTTGAATCATCCAGAGACTTCTAGAATCAAATGGCGGTTTCATTTGGTGGCCAGGCTGCCGATCACAACCACCATTTTACCAAATGTGGTGAAAACAAAGGAGAAGCCAAAGGCATTCTCAGAAGGCGATCCTCATGCTAAACCAAGTACACCAACGTGCATGTGTAGACATTTTCGAACAATCTTTGGGAAATGAATTACTAGACACACTAACAAGATACAACAAAGAAGTGCAAGAGAATGCACACAAGAGCAATGAACACAATATGCAAGAATAAGAAGTGTGTGTGTGCAACTAGATCTCTTCAATGAAAACTAAGCATAGGACATACCTTTTGTAGTGCTTATCAACTTGAGGTCTTGAGAGGGCCTTTGAGCTTTATCACCAATACCTAAGCTACCATTTACATTTCAAACCCCAATATGTGGTATGTCAATGAAATAAGCCAATCTTTACATATATCAACCGCGATAATCTAAACCTTTTATTGTAATAAACCGATCCCACCTTGACCCCCTCTCCTTAATCGGTTAGGCATTTCAGTAGGAAATTGTTTCGGGTTCATAGTGATGGTCTAAACACATTTAAGACTACAATTGGTTAACATTTGTGAGATTGGTTCACTAAGGTAGCTTGAAAAGCATTGCCCATAATCCACTTGCAATTCTATCATTTCCCTAGCTATTCTCTTAATTGATAAAATCCATATTCTTATCTATGATTGTTAAGTATTCTATTTTTCCTATCACCCCTTTTGGTTACATTTACTTTTTATGCACGTTTGGTGGTTTCTCAAACCACACACTATCCACCTACCATGATTTGCTTAATTGCATTTAGGACTTGTTAATTAATTCAACTAATTACTCTAATTTCCTATGGAACGAATCCTAGCTTACCATTTTACTAATCTTATATCCTAAGTGGATTTTCTAGTGGTGAAATTTGGTTTTCAAAATGAACACATTAAAATGCATTTTGTTGAGTACAAAACGACCTCATTATTAAGTCAAAGAAAACTCGTAGCGTCAACACTTGCTATGTTGGGTGAAGGTGCCCGAGAAACTGAGAAGCAAAGTCTTAGTACCTAGCGCACCTGCCGAACTAACTAAGTGCACTCATAACACTGTCAGCAATCTAGCCACCTAAAGATGCTAGTTGCACTAGGAAAACACTCGGGTATACCATCAGGGAAACCTGGTGAGATGCATTCGGCTATGTTAGTAATACACTAACGATTCGGCCAAACCCTTGTAACAGACAAAACCGAGAGACGTCCTTGGTGAATTATTACAAGGGAAAACATATCCTACTTGGCCAAAAGCAAAGAAGGGTCGGGAATCATCCCGAGTAAGTAACTAAGGCACTGACCTAAAAATAATCGTTCGATACCTCATGTTTAAACAATCAAAATCTAGAAGATGATCAGAGACTACCCTCAATAGTTATCCTATCTGGTCAAAACAAAATAAAGTGCAGACAATGGTACCAAAAATCAAAATTTTATTATTAACAATTTTGCAATATACAGGTCCAAAATGAATTGATAACAAAAGCTAAGGAGGAGTCGGCGGCCGATCCTTAGACGGAATTACATGATCTTAAGGGTCGGGTCAACTGACACTTGCGGGCTCGTCTTAATACTCCATAAGCAAGTCATCAAAAGCGGGCCATACGATATCATCCGGCTCTTTAACTATGTATGAGCTATTGTCCTTGCCTAACATGAGACCAGTGTCGGGATCTTTGCCCAGAATACCTACCTTGTCACTAGCATAAAAGGTAGAAAAGCTAGACTCAGACGGGAGCTCTATATGCATAGGAAACAGCTTCTTGCCCATGCATCGGCAATAAGATCGCCACAGCACCCTCTAGCCTTTCACCGCCTCAAGCGCACCCTTCTTGTGTCGCTTGATAGATGCATCCCATTTCCATAAGGCCTTGTGGGTAGCCTGACCTTTCTCTCTGAAAAAATGGCGAGCAGTGACGAAGCCTCGTTGAAGCTCCCTCAATATCACAGCATCATAAGCTAGGGACTTCTTGAAGAGATCAATGGCCTGTAACTCTAACTCTATCCTGACCTTTTTGGATAAAGATTCCAATGATATCCTCTGATGACTTAGGTCTTCAGCCATTCGGTCAAAATTCACTTTGGCTTCATTGGCTCTCCTTGTTATCGGAAAATTGTCACTGGGGAGAAATTCCAAATAACGACTTTAAGGGGACCAAGATCAAGATTGACCCCGGTCGGAAGGGTATCAAGTAGTTCGATACTGACTGTGTCCTAGATAATGCACATACGATTTTGAACATAAGGGAATAAACAAAATAAGCTATTTATTGATCATCACGTTGCATTATAATTACAAGAGTTATGTTTCTTTGATTTAATGACAAAGTATGGGGATTCAATGAGTAATGAAGATGGCAGTGATGGTGAATTCGTGCGTGTCGATAAGTAGAAATGAGTGTAGGGTTTCTGGAGATGATATTTCCCTCTTTTCCTCCTTTTTTTGGTGTAAAAACTTGTTATATATATGTCCCGTTGCTTGCCATGCACTCCTATAGTTTCGGCCTAGGGTTTGGCCATCGCAGGACCTCCTTCCTTTTAGGAGATAATTTCAGAGCTTTTACATATAGAATCTAGTCTTTCCTTCCTAGGAGGAGTCAATCTTATAAGCAAATATTTCTTTCCTATGAGGATTCTAACTGAGTTGACCTTTTTAAAAGAGAATTCTTAGTTGGCGGGGAGGAGTACATCTCCTCTGTTTTGACTGGACGGTGTCGTTTCAATAAATCTTTATGGAGCTTTTAACTCTGGCCTGAGAGTCCCGTTACTTGGTATCTTCCTGCTTGTCGGGCTGATTATACTAGGAGGTGTGAACCACTAAGTATCCTGCTGCTGAAGTAAAGGGATGTCTAGATGGGGGCCATAGTGGGATGCTTAGTGAAACTCCGTGTCGGGGTGCTATGGGGTCCATAAAAAGCTAGGGAATTGTTGGTTGGACCCCGTTGGAGGGATTTTTACGAATAGCCCGGCTCAGGGCAATGCTTGTGAATCAAGATACTGGCAGGGTCCTTGAGAAGCTGGGGAATGGCTGGGCTTGATCCCGTTGGAGGGGAATGTATTCGGACCAATCGGGATCCTCCTTCTTTTGGATCAGTTGGGACCCCGCCTTTTATGGGGTAGTTGGGTACTGAACTGTGAATCAAGGTACGAGGTGCAACCTAGTATTGGGATACCATGGGGTCTTTGAAAGGCTAGGGAATGGTTGGGCTGGACCCCGCTTGAGGGGGTATACATTAGGATCAGTCGGGGTCCCCCTTTTATCGGGGTAGCCGGATGGTTTCTGGGTTCCCATGTCTTCCTTGTGTCGAGCTGGAAAATTCTTCTTTGGTCCTTCACCAATTTTGGTGGTTAACAAAAGTCCCCCCTGACTTGGACATTGATACCTTATCGGGGTCGGAGTCAGGTTTCTGATTATGCTTGAAGGATTTTCTGCCTTATCTGTCCCCATATTTCCTTGTCTGACTGGTTTCCACTGTGGAGGAGGAAATCTTTTCTGAATACGTTATCATTAATTGCTCAATTTGTGTGTCAGTCGATGATTGGCTTCCATGTTTTCAAAAAGATCCGTTTTGGCGCGATTAATGCGGAAACATTTTTAGCACGTCCTTCAAGCACGTTGCCAGTCACCTATTCTGGTTTCCTTATGTGTAACCGCCTCTCCTTTTCTATAAATAGACCGACTTTGCTGGTGCTTTCTTTACAACTTTTAAATTTTCAAAATTGTAGTAGAGAAAAACCCTAACTTTCTTGCCTTCTTTCTTTCCTACCAGCAACCTTCCAAGCTTCTTCTACCTTCTTCTTTCTAATGGCATCTCCTTCAAAACTCCCCATCACTTCATAAGAAATTCCTGTCGGCCAAACTCTTCCAGTAGCGGCCTCTACACATCCCGACCTTGCATCTCCGCATTCCACTGACAGCCTCGACGCCTTATTCAGTATGGAGAAGGCCGATTCGGGGGAAGCTTCTCCAACATTAATGGGGAAGAAACGGAGTCGAGGAGGTGATGGCACCTATAGTGACACCCGGGGGCCTCAATGCCGTCGTTCTACATGAAACCAGTGAATTGGGTCGGGTTTCCACGACCAACTAGAAGACCGTGTTCTTATCAATGACAAAGTGGACGCAGTAAGGGTTGGTGGTGGTGAAGGAGGCGGCAATGGAGGCATCTCTTTAGTCGGGGTCCTGACCGACTCCTTCGCTTCCTTCCACGATAGGAGGATAGTCCCCGATTCTGTGTGTACATTAGACACACTCTCTAAGCTGAGGGAGGAATACAAGATTCTGGACTACATCACTTTCTCCCTCCCTCATCGGGGTTACGATGTGTACACCCCGCCTCAAGATCGCCTGCTGATCCACAAGGCGGCCCTCAAATGCGGAGTCCGGCTGCCACTGCATCCCACTCTTTGCCAGGCTCTTGTAGCACTAGAGTTAGCCCCCCTCCAGATCTCGTCGGGTTTCTAGAAGCATTTGACGGGGTTCTTGGTGCTCTGGTGGGAACAGTGCGAGAGGGATAACATAGATAAGGAGCCGGGGTTGGACGAGCTTCGCTTCCTTTTCAACATAGCAAATATGGTGTCCCGGGGTCAATTCTACCTAAGGGCATCAAATGATATGAAGTTTACCATTCCAGGGGCGAATGTGAAGTACGCTACGCCTTGGAAGGAGGGGTGGTTCGTGGTTGAGGGTGAATGGGGGCTTTCGGCCTTCATCGGGGGGTATGAATACCCCGTCCCCACCCAGTTCACAGTGAGGGACAAATGGGCGAAGGGGGTGCTTTCCCCTGAATCTTGGGACATCCTTTTGAGGATCATGAAAAGAGGGTACACAAACATGAAGTATCCTGCTTTGGACCCCTTTGAGAGAGACCGACTAAAGCGGTACTTGAGGATTTCCCTTGCCCTTCCTGGTAAGTAATATTAGGGAAAAATACGTGCACGCAGCGGAAGTGAGACTAAAAGAGAGTTTAGTATATTTTAAAAAAATTTCCATATTGAACCTTAACCCTTTAATTAATTAAACATATATACGAAAAGATGAAATACCTTTGTCGCGTGATCCGATTGACTAACGTCGATGGTAATCCGCAAGATCTTCCAAAACCGATCACGAACGTGAATTACCTAGGATCGTGGTCTCCCTTCTTTGAATTGTGAACCTGAGAATGGACAACAAAAACTTTTCTTATTCTGTTAGTCACTACCATCTCCAAAATGTTGCTAAGAATGTTCCGGTCACTTTTGAATTTACAATCGTAAGATTGAAATTCGCGTAAACCTATTTCGAAAGTGTGTACAAGATCTCTTGATGTTAAGATCACTAGTACACTATCGAAACAATAACAATTCTTTTCTCACAAAACCCTCTTGGCCGAATTCTCACTATTCTAAGAGTAGGATTTTTATTTTTCACTTTAGAAAAAGAAAATTAATTCTTCAAAGGCCAAAAATTAGGTCAGGCCGAAAATCATCCCTAGTGTTATATAGGGACTGAATTTATGCTGAAATTTTGCCCTAGTTTATTTAGGGTGGCCGAATTCTTACCTTGTCCAACAAGGTGATCACCAAATTCCTTTTCCAAATAGGATTTGTGTTTCCACAAAAGACTTCTTAGAATTCAAACTCTAATCCAACTCTTTAGTGTATTTGTGACTATATAAAAGACTTCTTAATTTGACTAAACAAATAAAGTTTTTTATATTTAATATACTACTAATAGTAGTATAATACTAGGAAACATATTTCCTAATCAGAAAAAGATTAGATTTTTAATTAAATAATTAATTAACATATTAAATAATTTCCATTTAATTAAATAATAAAATAAAACAATATAATGGGCTAAAAAATAGCCTAGCCGCCCATGACTAAAACTTGGGCCAAATATTGTTTTCTTATTTTATTTAATCCATTTGGACTTTAATAAAAAGTCCACATGTGAACTAGACCCATTCTTACTAAAAGAAACAAGCTCACATGCCTTTCATTAATATATTAATATAATTAAACATCCCATTAAATAAATAATATGCAAATTATATTCTTAATATATTAAACATAATTCTAAATGAACCCACAAATAGTCCGGTAGAATATATCAAGTGATTGATGTAAGTCCATGCAAGTCCGACAAGCTAGTGCAGTCATAATCGGAGAAGTCATTGCACCTAGACTTCAACAACATGTTGGTCGTCTCATGCGTCCGAAGGACGTAATTGCCGATATGAAAACAATATATGGCATCCAAATCATATACAGTAAGGCACATGATGCCTTGCAATATGCATTGTCATTAACCTATGGAACGCATGAAGAAACTTTCTAACTGCTGCCATATTTTGCATACGTTATGGAACAGCAAAATCCTGGCACAATCACTGACTTATAGTGCACAGACGATGGTAAATTCCTCTACTTTTTCATGTCATAAGGGTCCTCAATTAGAGGTTTTCGGAGATGTATGCGTCTTGTGATTGCAGTTGATGGTACCCATTTGAAAGGAAGATTCGGGGGTACAATATTTGTTGCAACTGCACAAGATGGAAACGAATAGGTGTATCCAATTGCTTTTGGGTATGGTGACTCAGAAAACAACCTTTTATGGGAGTGGTTTTGGGAATACTTGAGGGGTGCCCTTGGTCATATAGATGATCTGGTTTTCATTTCCAATCATCATGCAAGCATTGAAGCAAGGATTTCTAAAGTATTCCCTTATGCAACCCATACCATATGTTGTTGGCATTTTGGTGAAAATATGAATAAGCGTTTCCACAGAAAGGATGTTGCCAAAATAATGGATAATGCAGCTAGGTCGTACAGTGAAATCAAGTATAATCGCCACATGGAGGAGTTACATAAACTGCACAAGGCTGTATTCGATTATGCCATTGTTGCCAGTCCACACAAGTGGTTCTGCGTACATTGTCCCTAAATAAGGTACAGTTTGATGACCACGAATGTTGCAGAGTGCATAAACTCATGCCTAAAATTCGCACAGCAACTGTCACTAATGACATTAGCAGAGTTCATTAGGAATATGCTACAAAAGAAGTTTCACGATCGTCTTACAGCTGCACATGCCATGCGTCATCGATTGACCAACGCAGCACATCTTGTGATCCTGAAACGTGTCGAGAAGTGCGGTTATATGACTATAAATTTAGTTGACTGGAACATATTCTCCGTCAAATACAAGGGAAAACAGTTCATGGTTAACTTAGCTAGGAAGACTTGCACATGAAACAAATTCCAAATGGACTTCTTACCATGTTCACACGCACTCGCAGTGGTAAGATACTTGACAAGTTATGGTTAACGTTTTATTACCCAAACGTGAATCTCACCGTTTTCATTGTTGTAGGGAGTGGAACTTGGATTTCACATATCTGTGTTCGGACTACTACAAGAGGGAGACACTTATTGATGCATACTCGATTCCTATTATGCCTGTTGGCCATCCTTCTTCATGGGTAGTGCCATCCGACATCACAACGTGGGTGGTTTTAAATCCAAAGACGAAGAGACAATCAGGTCGCTCGATGGAAGGTCGACATGCCTCGTCTTCGGAGAGGACAACCACACATTCGTGTAGAAGATGTGGACAACCTGGAAACAATAGCAAGAGGTGTTCCAACCCGCCTATAGTTAATGAAGGTCCTAGCAGAATTGTCCCCGAGGAATACCGTCGCAGGTGCAGGATCTGTCATGAAATTGGACACAACAAATAAACATGCCCTGAGAAGGACTCTACCGTGGAATGAATTGAGCCGTACAAGAGGAAGGCAATCAAACATAACAAGGTAGTTTGGTGAGAAAGACAAATTGCCACCAGAAAAGGTTGTGATAGATTTGAATTTATAAGACCCTTGGTTCTTATGTTTTTATGTATAACTAATCTGATTGATTTTATGTTCGAGAATAGATTTGAATTTAGTTCTTTGTCTACTGTCATATTGGATCCTTTGTTATAGTGTTCATGAATTTCCTGTATTGTTTATGGAATTTGTAAGGATTCCCATTATTGATTGGCTTATTTCGTGGACAAACCACAAGTTGGGGTTTGAAATGTAAGGGTAGATTAGGTGATTGAAGACCATCATCGAAGGCCCTCGTCAAGACCTCAAGGTGACAAGCACTCCAAAGGTATATTTCTAGTGCTTAGTTTTCTTTGAAGAGATCTAGAAGCACACACACACTTAGCATACTTGCATTTGTGTGCATACTCTTCACATGTCACATTACACACTAGCACTTTGTTTGATTATATCTTGTTGTGTGTTTGTTTGTGTCTTGTAATTCATTTCCCGAATATGTTCGGAAACGTCCGCGCTTGCACGATTATGTGATTGGTTTTGCGCAAAGATCGCCTTCGGAGAATGCCCTTGGCTTCTCCCTTGGTTTCACCTTCAGTGGTGAAACGGCGGTTTGATCGGCGGCCTGACTGCCGAATGGAAACCGCCATTTGATTCCCGAGATCTCTGGATTGGTTCTGCGGTTTAATCGGCGGCCTGGACGCCGAATCGAAACCGCCGAATTAGACCTGATGCATTTATTATTTCTCGGGTTCTGTTCGGTGGTTTAATCGGTGGCCTGGCCGCCGAATGAAACCGCCGAATTAGATATTTTAGGTCGGTTTCTTTTTGGGTTTTGATCGGCGGTTTCGATTGACCGCCGAATCTGGTCGCCGAATGATCCCCTGCTTCTCGGGTTCAATTCGGCGGTTACATTCTGCGACCACGACCGCAGAATGAAACCGCCGATCGGTGATTTCAAGGGCAAAATTGTCTTTTCACTTGCCCTGTTCTTGATGTCTATAAATATCATACTTTCTCATTTCTATAAGCCAGTTCTCTGATTCAAAAGAACCCTAAAGTTCAAAAAGAGAAACTTGAGAGAAAAACAATCAAGAACTCATTTTTTACACACTCAAAACCATTCTCATATGCATCTAAATATCATCTAGCATTTTCTAGCATAGTTAGGATGCTTGCTTGCATGGGTTTTGCTCAACACACTTGCATTGGTATGTTCTTCACTAATCTCATCTAAGCTTAGTGTTTTATTTATCAAAGAAATCTCTTATATTATTTGTATGCTCTTAGAATATATTCTAGATACAAAATAGAGATTGTTGTGTTGGCATGTTTGAGTGTTGTATTGTGATAGCAACATCTAGGTTATTTTATCTATGATTTGCTAAGCTTTATGACATGTCATTTAGCTATTGACATCTAGGATTGCATTTATTGTTATCTAATCATCCTAGATAAGCATCTAAGGTTACCTAGCTTTATTTGCTCATTGAATATCATTTTATATTCACATAGGTTGTAATCTCTTCATTGAGAAGTAAGTCTTGCATGTAGCTTCCGGGATTAGGTTGCTTAGATTGCAAGCAATTGGACTAGGTTCACTTATACCGGGATTAGGTAGGTGTGATGATTATTGATCGGGATTAGGTTGTAATCATTTCACATTTAGTGGATTCGAGGTTAGAGTGTGGCGCACTATACAGCCTGTGGTTTTTCCCGTGAGGGTTTCCACGTAAATATCAAGTGTCTTTCATAATTCCGCACCATATTACACTTCTTGTTGTTTTGACTAGTTTGGGGCATTTTCATAAATTGACTAAACGCGAAGATTGGGTAAAATTGGTAAAATCTATTCACCCCCCCCCCCCCCTATAGATTATTATTAGATCACACCGTGTTATTTGTTTCAATTGGTATCAGAGCGGGTTCCTTGACATACATAGGTGATCCTTGCTCATTTTGGTGTGTTTTGCATTTGTGTGTTTTTTATTCATTCATACATTTTGCATTCATTTCATTTCATTCATATTCACAATGAGTGGAAACGGTGGCAACAACGAGGGTGCTTTTAGCACGCGTCCTCCTCTCCTCACCGGCGATAACTACTCCTCATGGAAGGGGAAGATGGAGGCGTACTTATGCCAAATCCATGATAGGGCATGGATGGCGATTGAAGACGGATATGCTCCTCCTATGATGACTCCCACGGGTGGTGGAGAAGAAGTTCTCAAGCCTAAGGCACAATGGACTAATGGAGAGTTTGAGACTTCAAAGTGGAATAGGAAGGCAATGCATGCCATCCTATGTGCCATGGATGAGAACCAATACAAGTTGGTTCAAATAACTAGGATTGCCAAAGAGGCATGGGAAATCTTAGAGACGGCTCATGAAAGAACCGAAGTGGTCAAGGATTCAAAACTACAAGTCCTCCAAACTAGTTTTGAGACCATTAGGATGGAAGAGCATGAGCACTTCAATGACTTCCAAGTTAAGTTGATGGACATTGTGAATCAAAGTCATCAACTAGGAGACCCGTATTCAGATAGGAGAATCAAGCAAAAGATTTTGAGATCTCTCCTCGATAGATTCGAGTCCAAGGTGACGGCTTTAGAAGAAAATAGTGGTTATAAGGATATGAAGCTGAGCGAGGTTATTGGAAGACTTCTCGCTTACGAGTTTAGGAAGGCTCCTATCTCTACTCCTCTTAAAAAGCAAAAGGGAATTGCTTTGAAAGCATCTAAGGATGAAAAGGAGGTGAAGAATGACTCGGATGAAGACATGGCCTTATTTGTGAAAAGATTCAATAAGGTTATGAAGTTTGGGAAGAGAGGATTTGGTATGAGAAGCCAAGACTTGAAGAAGAAGGGTCCCTTCAAGAAGTTTGAACCAAGGCAAGAGAAGACCGAAAGAAAAGGGGTCCGTTGCTTTGAGTGTGGCGGAATTGGTCACTTTGCTCCCGATTGTGCAAATCACAAGGAAAAGAAGAAAGGAAAAGTGATGGCCGCCACTTGTAGTGGAAGTAGTGATGACTCCAATGAAGAAGATGAGTCTTTGGATGATGAAGACATCATGGCTAACTTCCTAGCCTTTGCCTCCTCTCACAAGAGCAAAAATGGTAGTGAAAAAGAGGAAGAAAGTCAAAGGGAAAGTGACTCTAGTGAAGATGACTCCGATTCTAACTCCACAAATGGATATGTGGAGAAAGAGGTGTTAGTTTAATATCTTAAGGAGTTTAGAAGCTTAGAGATAAAAACCACTAAGAAGATCAAGATGTTGAGAGAAGAAAATCTTGAGCTTTCATCTCACAATGACCACTTAAGTGAAGAAGTGGAAAGACTTAAGAAGAGAGAAGATAAGCTAAGAGAGGAGTTAGTTTTATCTAGGAGGAATGAAGAAGGTTTGAAGAGGGAGCTTGATGAAGCTAAGAAGTCACTTACTAGGATGGACTCTAGCACCAAAAAGTTATACTACATGCTTGGTGTTGGAAAGAGTCCATGTGACAAGAGAGGTCTTGGGTTTGAAGATAGTCAAGAGACCTCCTTCTCTAAGAAGACCGTGTTTGTTAAGGGCTTGGGCAACATAGAAGCTTCACCAATGCACACTCCTAGGAAGAAGATAGATCTAGGACAATGTTCTAAAAGTGCACAAGTGAAGGTGGTGTCAAGAAGGCAACCTCAAGCCAACATTCCTCATCATTTGGCTCAAAAAGGGAAGAAGACAATCATGCAAGTCCAACATTGGAAGCAAGATAGACCGGTTCAACAAAGGAGATGGATTGAACCCACTCAACCACAAAGACAAGGAAAGGCTCCCATAAATGCACAAGGCAATGGTATGATTTCTCATTTCATTCCAATTTGTCATTTTTGTGGTTTTAATGGTCACATTCGACCAAATTGCTTTCGTTATATAAAAATGTGTAGAACTCGAAGCATGATTGAAAAGAGAAAGAATAGAGCCAAGATGCATGTTCCTAGGAATAATAAGATTAATTTGCATTATCCTAGGATTACTAAAGCCCATGTACCAAAGACCATTAAGAAAGAAAATGTTGTTCTTAAGTGGGTTAGAAAGAATGAAAATGTTTGCCATGTTGCACAAATTGCCTTAAAGGCAAATTCTTCTAATCTTTGGTATCTTGATAGTGGGTGCTCTAGGCACATGACGGGAAACAAGAGTTTCTTTGAGACTCTTGTTATGGAGGAAGGAGGAAATGTCACCTTTGGTGATGGATCCAAAAAGAAAGTCATAGGGAAAGGAACCATTTCCGTTCCCGGATTACCCTCCTTATCTAATGCTTTACTTATTGATGGCTTGAAAGCCAATTTGATTAGCATTTCTCATCTTAGTGATGAAGGATATTCCGTCTTGTTTAGCAAAGATAATTGCTCTATCCTAAAGCCCGATGGACAAACCTTATTGAAAGGTATGAGATCTAGTGACAATTGCTATTGTCTTGAAGCTAGAATAGTCTCAAACAATGTGTTCAAGGATGAGCAAATTGAGTTGTGGCATGAAAGACTTGGCCGCATGAAAGACTTGGCCACATGAACTTTCGAGATCTACGGACCCTTGGAAAGTTTGAATGTGTGCGTGGCCTCCCTAAGCTTGGGAAGAAAGCCAATGGTGTTTATGGACCTTGTCAACAAGGAATATAAACTAAAGGCATGCACAAAAAGGGCAAGTATCTCTCCACCAAGGAGCCCCTAGAGCTTCTCCACATGGATCTTATGGGTCCTATGCAAACCGAGAGTTTGGGTGGAAAGAGATACATTTTTGTTTGTGTAGATGATTTCTCTAGGTTCACTTGGACATCTTTTCTTAGAGAAAAATCCAAAACTTTTGATAAGTTTAAAATGCTTTGTACTAAACTTCAAAATGAAATGAATTCTAACATTAAAAGCATAAAACTGATAAGAAGTGATCATGGGAGGGAATTTGAGAATGCTTCATTTGAAACCTATTGTGATAGTATAGGTATCTCCCATGAGTTTTCGGCTCCTAGGACACCTTAACAAAATGGAGTTGTTGAGAGGAAAAATAGGGTCCTTCAAGAGACGGCCCATGTGATGTTGCTTAGCAACAATGTGCCTAGGAATCTATGGGCCGAAGCCGTCAACACAGCTTGCTATATAGGAAATAGAGTTTTCCTAAGGCCCGGTACTAGGAATACCTCCTATGAGTTATGGAAAGGTAAAAGGCCAAATGTTAGCTACTTCCACACATTTGGAAGCAAATGCTACATTTTAAATGACCGAGATCAACTTGGAAAATTTGATGCCAAGAGTGATGAGGGTATCTTTATTGGCTATGCCTTAAATAGTAGAGCCTATAGAGTTTTCAATAAGAAAACTCTAAGTGTTATGGAATCATCTAATGTTGTATTTGATGATGAAAGGCTCAAGTCTAGTAATCATGAGGAGGAGGTTATTTTTAGTGATGTTTCTCCTTTGGAGAAGGTTGATGTGACTTTTAATGTGGGGACGTCCAATGTTGTTGATAATGACACACAACCTATTGATAGAGTTCCTAACTTGGACTCTAATGAACCCGCTCCATGGGTTAGAAGACTCCATAACAAAGATGATATTATTGGAGATGTGAATGAGGGTGTTAGGACTAGAAGGCAAATAGCTAATCTTATTAGCTTCACTTGCTATACCTCTCAAATAGAACCCAAAAAGATTGATGAAGCTTTAAATGATGAATTTTGGGTTCTTGCCATACAAGAAGAGCTAAACCAATTCGAAAGGAATGAGGTTTGGACACTAGTTCCTAGGCCTAAGACCACAAATGTCATAGGCACAAAGTGGATATATAGGAACAAATCCGATGAGGATGGCAACATAGTGCGTAACAAGGCAAGACTTGTTGCACAAGGGTACTCTCAAATTGAGGGTATCGACTTTGAGGAGACTTTTGCTCTCGTTGCCCGCTTAGAGTCCATTAGGCTTCTCTTGTCCATCTCTTGTGTGCACAAGTTCAAATTGCACCAAATGGTCGTAAAGAGTGCCTTCCTCAATGGCTTTTTGCAAGAGGAAGTGTTTGTTGAGTAACCCAAAGGGTTTGTGGATGCACACCACCCAAACCATGTCTATCGCCTCAAGAAGGCTCTTTATGGGTTGAAACAAGCACCGAGGGCTTGGTGTGAGCGCCTCACTCAATTCACAACAATGACTACACAAGAGGTAGTGTTGACAAGACATTATTCATCAAGAAAGACAATGATGAGCTTTTTATAGCTCAAATATATGTTGATGATATAGTGTTTGGCTTCACCAACAACACCAAAGTCCAACAATTTGTTGATGTTATGTCTCATGAATTTGAGATGAGTCTTGTTTGTGAGCTTAGTTACTTCCTAGGTTTGCAAATTAGGCAAATGAATTATGGGATCTTCATAACCCAAGCCAAATATGCCAAAAACCTAATGAAGAGGTTTGGTCTTGAAAAAGCCAAACATTGTGATACACCCATGAGTACCACTTTGAAGCTAAGCAAAGATGCTAGTGGTAAAAGTGTGGAACAAACACTATATAGGGCCATGATAGGAAGCTTGCTTTATTTGACCGCAAGTAGGCCCGATATATCCTTTAGTGTGGGTGTGTGTGCTAGGTACTAATCCGATCCCAAGGAGTCCCATCTCTCTTCCGTCAAGAGAATCATTCGATATGTGAATGGGACTTCTAATTATGGGATTTGGTACTTGTTTGACACTAATGCTAGTCTTGTAGGCTTTAGTGATGCGGATTGGGCGGGAAATTGTGATGATAGGAAAAGCACATCGGGCGGTTGCTTTTTCCTTGGAAACAATCTTGTTTCTTGGTTTTGCAAGAAGCAAAACTCAATTTCCTTGTCCACGGCGGAGGCCGAATACATAGCCGCGGGGAGTGGATGCACACAACTCCTATGGATGAAGCAAATGCTAGTAGACTACGGATTCAACCAAGGTACACTCACTCTCTTTTGTGATAACATGAGTGCTATTAATATTTCCAAGAATCCGGTTCAACACTCTAGAACTAAGTATATTGACATCCGTCATCATTTCATTAGAGAACTAGTTGAAAATAAATGCATTGTACTTGAGCATGTAGGTACAAATGATCAACTAGCGGACTTGTTTACAAAACCTCTAGATGCTACTCGATTTAAAACTCTTAGTAGATCTATTGGGATATGTCTTGTGGAGTGATGAGTTTTTTTGTGATTGACCCCATAAGGGGAACTCAAGCAAAGAGAGCTTTTTGTATACTAGATGCATGCAAAATATTTGAAAGATCTTGTGCTTCTCTTTTAATTGCTTGAAGTAAGCTTGGTTAGACATATGTATATATACTTTTATCTCAATAAGTGTGAACCTTGCTTTGTTTTCAATCCATGTCATATTTATGTTCAAACATGCATTTTTGGACTAGGAAATTTTCATAGGAAGTATGATTTGAATGACCTATAGTTATTTCCATGACATGATGATTCTAAATTGACATGCTAATGAACTTGAAAAGCATGAAATTCAAATGCCATGCTAAATTGGAAAAGCATGAATTGATGATTGCATATTCTTAAATGCAAAACAATGTGTGAAAAAGCTAGTGAGACTAAAATTGATAAAGGATCATGTATCCATTCAAAGGATGTTTCAATCCAAATGTCTCTCTTTCTTTATTTGTTGAACATGGTTACTATCATACGGGTTTCATACCCGGAAAAATCAAATAGGGTGCAAAGTCGCTCATACCATGTTTCGCTTATAAAGTTGGATATAGTTGTTGTTAAAAATCAAAATCAATAAATTCTCTATATCTTTGCTTCTCTCATGACAAATGGTAAAATTGGTTTGAATTCTATTTGAAACCTTTGTCATTTGCTTTGCCAAATACCATTGTATTTTGGACTTGAATGCAACATGTCTTGTATGCAAAGCATTTTTATTTCACACATTTTCATAAAATAAATCTCCTTGATTCTCTCCAATTAATTGAGTGCATAAAGTGGCTTATTTGACTATGCATTATCTTGTATGCTACTATCTCTCTTTGCTATGAGTGACCCGGTTGGGGACTACTCCTTTGCCTATATCATGACAAAAAGGGAGAGTAGGATGTGGTAAAGGGGAGTTGCTATTTGTAGTAGTAAATGTGCATTTGGGGAGATTACATATTGAGGGGGAGCATTGCATACTCATACATTGCATGATATTGTGTTGAAAAGTTTAATATGCAAATACTTGTTTTACTTTCACTTGATCAACTCACATACACTTGCTTTGGAAGTGTAATCTTATTGTTTTGAAGGTTTGGTAATTCTACAAGAGATTGAAGACTTGAAGTTTTTATTTTCTTATCACTTTGTACTTTGTAATGTAGAATATCCCGTAGCTTCAATTATCTTGTGAGGATCAATGTGAGGGGTGGTTTTGTCACGAAATAGCCAAAGGGGGAGATTGTAAGGATTCCCATTATTGATTGGCTTATTTCGTGGACAAACCACAAGTTGGGGTTTGAAATGTAAGGGTAGATTAGGTGATTGAAGACCATCATCGAAGGCCCTCGTCAAGACCTCAAGGTGACAAGCACTCCAAAGGTATATTTCTAGTGCTTAGTTTTCTTTGAAGAGATCTAGAAGCACACACACACTTAGCATACTTGCATTTGTGTGCATACTCTTCACATGTCACATTACACACTAGCACTTTGTTTGATTATATCTTGTTGTGTGTTTGTTTGTGTCTTGTAATTCGTTTCCCGAATATGTTCGGAAACATCCGCACTTGCATGATTATGTGCTTGGGTTTGCGCGAAAATCGCCTTCGGAGAATGCCCTTGGCTTCTCCCTTGGTTTCACCTTCAGTGGTGAAACGGCGGTTTGATCAGTGGCCTGACCGCCGAATGGAAACCATCGTTTGATTCCAGAGATCTCTGGATTGGTTCTGCGGTTTGATCGGCGGCCTGGTCGCCGAATCGAAACCGCCGAATTAGACCTGATGCATTTATTATTTCTCAGGTTCTGTTTAGCGGTTTAATCGGCGGCCTGGCCGCCGTTATGTGCTTGGGTTTGCGTGAAGATCGCCTTCGGAGAATGCCCTTGGCTTTTCCCTTGGTTTCACCTTCAGTGGTGAAACGGCAGTTTGATCGGCGGCCTGACAGCCGAATGGAAACCGCCGTTTGATTCCAGAGATCTCTGGATTGGTTCTGCGGTTTGATCGGCGGCCTGGCTGCCGAATCGAAACCGCCGAATTAGACCTAATGCATTTATTATTTCTCGGGTTCTGTTAGACGGTTTAATCGGCGGCCTGGCTGCTGAATGAAACCGCCGAATTAGATATTTTAGGTCGGTTTATTTTTGGGTTTTGTTCGGCGGTTTCGATTGACCGCCGAATCTGGTTGCCGAATGATCCCCTGCTTCTCGGGTTCAATTCGGCGGTTACATTCTGCGACCACGACCGCAGAATGAAACCGCCGATCGGTGATTGCAAGGGCAAAATTGTCTTTTCACTTGCCCTATTCTTGATGTATATAAATATCATACTTTCTCATTTCTCTAAGTCAGTTCTCTGATTCAAAAGAACCCTAAAGTTCAAAAAGAGAAACTTGAGAGAAAAACAATCAAGAACTCATTTTTTACACACTCAAAACCATTCTCATATGCATCTAAATATCATCTAGCATTTTCTAGCATAGTTAGGATGCTTGCTTGCATGGGTTTTGCTCAACACACTTGCGTTGGTATGTTCTTCACTAATCTCATCTAAGCTTAGTGTTTTATTTATCAAAGAAATCTCTTAGATTATTTGTATGCCCTTAGAATATATTCTGGATACAAAATAGAGATTGTTGTGTTGGCATGTTTGAGTGTTGTATTGTGATAGCAACATCTAGGTTATTTTATCTAAGATTTGCTAAGCTTTATGACATGTCATTTAGCTATTGACATCTAGGATTGCATTTATTGTTATCTAATCATCCTAGATAAGCATCTAAGATTACCTAGCTTTATTTGCTCATTGAATATCATTTTATATTCACATAGGTTGTAATCTCTTCATTGAGAAGTAAGTCTTGCATGTAGCTTCCGGGATTAGGTTGCTTAGATTGCAAGCAATTGGACTAGGTTCACTTATACCGGGATTAGGTAGGTGTGATGATTATTGATCGGGATTAGGTTGTAATCATTTCACATTTAGTGGATTCGAGGTTCGAGTGTGGCGCACTATACAGCCCGTGGTTTTTCCCATGAGGGTTTCCACGTAAATATCAAGTGTCTTTTATAATTCCGCACCATATTACACTTGTTATTGTTTTGACTAGTTTGGAGCATTTTCGTAAATTGACTAAACGCGAAGATTGGGTAAAATTGGTAAAAATCTATTCACCCCCCCTCTAGATTATTATTAGATCACACCATGTTATTTGTTTCAAAATTATTTGTGTTAAATGTGTGTTGAACTTTTAACTGTAAACACTTGAAAAATAAAAAGAATGCATCATTTCATTACTCAAATATTATGTACATCAACTAAATGGGCTTGGAGTTACAATAAACCTCCACGGCCATCTTCTCCCGAATGGTGCTCATATCGTTTTCCGACCAGTTGAACGTATTAGTTTTTGCCGTCAGGTACTTAATCATTCTCAAAGTATGGGCACCACAGTTTCCCCTGTAATTCACCATATGAACAACCATTAGAATGGAATGTAATTAAAACCGATTGGGATAGAATATAAAATTGAAACGGTCATATCCCAATCGCTGTTGGGGCACACGGTCAGCCAACACGAACAACATCCGAAAGGGCCCATCCCTCTTTGTGTACGTCATATCACCTTTGCGTCTGTTCCTGTGAAAGGGCACCGCATCCAGCATTGAGGGTAGCAACCACCTTAAGCACGTGACCTGGGCATTCCTGTACCTATATGGTACCTCCTGTCTGAATGGGTCAAAAAGAAAAATTTGCCCTTTCATGAGGTCAACGCTGGCCATGACCCAATGCATACATCCAAGGTTGCAAGGAATCAGAACCTGTAGGTGTTGATCCAAAGTGTTATTACTATTTAAATTTACTTATTATACACATTGAAAGTATACAAACAAGGTTAAATTGCTTAAGACGTACCTAGAGGGGGGGGGGGGGGGTGAATAGGTTTTTCGCCTAATTTCAAACCCTTGAACAAACTTACGTTTGTCCCTCAAGGTAGCCTTACATACAACATAAACATCACGGAATCATACTAAGACAAGTTATCATGTGATCATTCATACATTGTCTAAGTATCAATAAGTTGTATGAGGTATAAAGAAAATACAAAAAACAATTAACAAGAATACTTGTATATCAATATATGTTCAGTCGTTACAAGCATATACAAATATTGCTATACATAAAATTCTAAACAATATACAAAAGAAATGAAATTACAAATATGATCAAAAGAATATATTTACAAATCACACTTTACAAAATCTTGAATCCAAAACATCACAAGTGAAGATTGTACTACAAGATTAAAACATATACAAAACAAATATAAAAGATAGAGATAGAAAGAATTAACACAAGGGATTTTTTAACGTGGTAAAACCTCCAAGGAGGAAACATCCACGGGTTGAAATACAACCATTGGGTACTTATATATATTTGGAAAGTAAATTAGAAATTCCACAAAATGACCAATCCTAGTCACCAACCCATGTGGAGTCTATGTTTACCCAATCCCTATTGGAAGATACAAAATCCCTCAATGATGTAAACCACCACATATTGGAACTCATACCAAAACCAACATCGTTGGAAGATTAGAAATTCCTCAAGAGTGCATACACATCCCATGTACCCCGCTCTATCGGACTCTATGTCTAACCAAACACCCGGGCCTACCAATATATAAGCCAACTCTCTATATAAGGCACACGTGCCTCTAGAAAGCCTCCCATGCATGACTATCCAAGTCCTCCCGACTCTAGCCATGACTTCTTGCTTGTCTATCCAAGTCCTCCCGACTCTAGACAAGACTTCTTGCTTACCTATCCAAGTCCTCCCGACTCTAGGCAAGACTTCTTGCTTGGCTATCCGAGTCATCCCAACTCTAGCCAAGACTTCATGCCTTTTACAAGGACTTCCTAGTGTGATCATGTGAATGCAAGTGATGCAATCAATCAAAACAACATAGAACATGTGATCAATACATTCCATGGAACAACTAGATCTAGAGATGTGAAAACACAAGCAATAGAAATCTAGATGCAAAAACATGAATGAAAACCTAGAGCATGTGAATACAATTAACACATAAAAACTACTAGATTCATTCATACAAATAACACTTGAACAAAACATATACATGAGGCACAAGTTCAAGATGTTATAAACATACATAAAAATGCTAGAATCACAAAATGTATTCAACAAGTATTCTAGCCAAAGATTTAGAGATAGGAGATATGTTAAAAACAAATCAATCCTAAATATCTCTAAAAACACATATAAAGGCTCTAATCCTAGATTTCATCAATCATGGATCAAAGTCACATATAAAGGATTATTAATCATAAACTTGATCAATCAAGTCTCAAACAATCCTAGATATCAATCTAATCACAATACAACTCCCAATTATGTTAAAAACAAAGAATCAAAGATTCTAGTCAACATGTGTCTCTAATTAGATTATTCAATTAGATTGATTATGAAGCTACCTTTCTCAATAGCATTCACTAAACAAACATATACATATAGAAGAAGAAACCCCAAGCAAATTGGAGGTTAAAAAAGATGAAATCACAAAGTTATGAACTCTACCTCAATTACAAGAGCTGGTTCCATTTTCTGAGGAGATCTGTCAGAAAATCAATCAAACAGCTGCACAACCACTTGGAAAAGGTAGAGGACTTGAATACGAACAATCTCCAACTTGAATCACTCAATTCCGACTCCGTATGAGAAAGTTATGGTGTTTGGAAGTTGAGAAAATTTGGGAGAAAATCATAGACGGGATTTCACACTTTTTCTTCTTGGAAAAGAATGGAGGGAAATGGAGAGATTTAAAAGGAATTGAAGGAGGGGCAAAATTGTCCAAAATTTAGGGGGACTTAAGCCAGCCCACGTGTGTTCAGCGTGTGCCACACATGGCCAGAGAGGAGCTCTGGCCGTGTGGCACACGTGGTCCACACGTGGCCACCCTTTGCTTGGCTTTTGGCCGAGCAACCTCCTCGCGCACCTCTCACGTTCTTCAGCCGTATTCGGGCATCCGAACTCCGAATTCGAATCTGTTTTCGGATTACGAACCATGACTCCCTCACTCACGACGATGACTACGAAAATTTGAAAAATGGTTGAGAATTCATCTCGGAAAATGATGACGAACACAACTCAACGAATGAGAACGAAAAGTAGCGTAGCTACATCGTTTGGACTCGAAACTTAACGTATGAGTAACCGAAATGACCGGGACTCAATAAGGAATCAAATAAGACCATGTTCAAGTCCAAAACACAAGAAACACAAACATACAAACACAAGTTCACATATGAATGCCATTTCCTAGACATAGTCCTCGAACATGCAACTCTAAAATGTATGAGCATTTGAGTTCAATGCATGAGCATACAAAATCATGTGAATGTGTTATATAAATGGTGCACAACAATGCAGGGACACATATGAATGATTTGTGTGTGTGTGCCTATGCCTTGTAAGAGGAATGAGGTCGATTTTACCTTTGATGAGCAATGAAGCTTATTTCCTCTTAACAAGCCATTATCTTGTATGTACCGTAGTCAAATCTTTCTTTGAAGCTTTGTATAATCATCAACATGACCACATAAACATTTACAAGATAAACACGTTTTGATATTGAATATATGCCAACAACAACCAAAAACCTAACACACATGGACGATGCCAACTAAAATATACACTCACCATATCAACATCGTGCCATGGCCGGTTTCCCACCGGAAGCTCTCCACGTACCACAGTAAGGTCATCATGGGCCCACTGGTGCGTTAACACAGACTAACCCTTTAGGGGTTTCTTGTCCTCACCACTGTCGATTTTGTCCCAGGTATGACATAACAATGACTGTACATAGAAAATTTATCGAAACGTTAGGCAAAAGGTGTATAAAACACATCAATGCAGAAGGGAAAATTGTATAATACTTACATAGAATTGTGAATCCAGTATGTTGGTCCTTGAATCGTAGATAGAGTCGTATACTCGCTGACGCTTCTAGAGAATGTTCAAGTATGCGTCAATGTGCTGACAATTTCAAGAATTTGTATTGTTAGGATTCTACCATTTGTAAAACAAACTTATACAGACAGTTCAAGTAAGGAACATACCGTATCCTCCAACTCCATTCAGTTGGTTTGAAACCGGTGGAACCAAGTGACATCGACACCAATTGGGTCGTGTAAATCCATATCGCGTCTGTATAATTGTTAAAAAATTTAGATAACCAAGTTATTTGACATAGGTCTTTGAAAAAACCGTAAAACATATTGTAATTTCTACGATTATACTTACAATTCTCCCGTCTGATTCCTCTTGTACTCCTTGTACGCCGCAAGGTGGTCCGGATCTATCAATCCGCGAGGCTTCCATTCATGTTGTAGTGGTGGCCTAATCCTTGCCCTCTTCGGTAGACAAGGGTTTGTGTATGGTGTGCATAGTTACCAACCTCGGTTTCAAATCCGATCTTGATGCCTCAAAGGTAGGGGACTCCAATCCAAAGCACTATGGGGAGGGGTACACAGTGAGGAGGAACTTTGCCCCCATGGATCGCTGTAGGGCTGGGTACCCTCTAGTCGGTCATGCCGGAGGTTCTTGCTCATACTGATGGGGGAGGTACGTCGTGATCGCTTGGGCGGTCGATCGATCTATGTTGGCATCGACCGGATGAAGGGTGCAATATGAGGAGGAGGACGGACTCTGCCCCCGTGATGTCTTTGTACTAGCAGGTACCTGGTCCAATATTGGTATCTCTGTACTAGCTCTGTCTAGTAAAACCGGAGGAGGTACCTACGCCAATATTGATATCTGTGTGACCTCAGCATCTCTGTCAAGTAAAACTGGAGGAGGTACCTGCTCCAATGCTGCTATCTATGTACCACCAGGTACCTCCTATCGTTCTGTTGCATCATGACCCTACTGATCGAATACTGTGTCCGTAGTATGTGCTTCCGTAGTAGGTGGCTGCCCACGTCTGCTCCCTGGGTTTGTCCTATCCGGATTAGTACCTGTCCTACCTGTGGGACTAAAGTCTCCGTGATGGTCATCGAATGGTCGGTCATCGGGTGGTGGACCATCCATACGGGACTGTGAACTCGGACCCTGTAGCACCCGGGTCATATCCAGTAACTCATTATGTTGTGTATCTCACTTCTCATCACTCTTTTGGATAGCATCCATCACATCCTCCCATAAAGATCGAACTGCATCCATCAATTCGGTGATTTTATGGTCCCAGCCCTGAAAGGATTTCGCACTCTGTTAGTACTAAAACCGTTCGGTCGATTGAAATTAAAAATGCGGTTTTAATATTTTTATGCACCTATGGATCACCTTCTCGTGAATCACCTCTAGGTCGAAGGTGTCTAGGCAAGGTGAATTGTACTAGGCTACGCCTTCGGGGACTCCCACTGCCACCCACCAGGTCTAAATCACCTCCAGGTCTAGGTTGTCTGGGCAAAGTGAATCGTATCCGCCTACGCCCACTGCCACCCTCAGGTTCTAAACCGTCCGTATCAGTAGGTCCGGAATACAAACCTTCCATATCACTGTGTCTGGAAAACAGACCCTCTGTATCACTATGTCGTTCAGAATCTGGGAGGTCACTAGGTATATCAATGACACCAGCATCATACACACTACCTCCCTAGTCTATGCCTTCGTAGTACCGTTGAGCCCTCTCCTCAGGCGTCTGCACCAATTCAGGCCACACAAACATCTGAAATCGGAGTTAGATCATTGTCATTGTATACATACTAATAACTATTTTCATTAACCACATCAATACTTACCCTTTTTGTAAAAACGCCATCTAGCTTTTTCACCCAAGGTCGTTGACTCAATTCCCATTTCAGAATATGTGGGTGGGTGGGGGGGTGGGGGGGGGGGGGATAGTGGGTAAGCTCAAATGTTACCCGGCGAGTCCCACAAATGAAACCAAAAATAGACCGCCTATACACGTGTGCGCCCTACGGGAGCGCATCAAAAGCGTCCATGTCCTCGACTAGGTGAAACTGCCACACTGGAACTTTTTCTCTCTCGTCAAACCCCATCAGTATCCAATTTAGAATAAACATTAAGCAAAGCTTCACCGCATCGTACTGCTCTTCAAAAATACCATTCCGCAACACCACTCTTAGCTCTTCAATCTCGATTTCTCGACCACGAAAGTATCGCTTGTGTATGCCATTCTCTACCATATCATACCTCGTAGTGTCGGGAATGTCTTCGAACTTCAAACCCGTGATTAGACAGAACTCAACCTTCGAGAACCGGACCAAATGCTTACCACACAAAAATCTCATCTCATCTCATCTTCTGGCCCATCGTGGTACAACTAGTGCAAAAGCAGCCGATGGACAATCCTAGTCGAAAAATTATTCTCACGATGCATCTGAAGGAAATGACCAAAACACGACTCAGTATACCGAAGCCGGTCTTCGATCCTTAGATGTTCAGGTACACTGTTAAGTGCGTTGTCAATATTTTTAAGGTCATCGAAGTGGTCATGCCTAGTAATTTTTCCCTTGAACCAATCTGCCTCTGGGGTTTTTAAAAAATCCTTTAGGTCATTCCTCGTCTGCATATTCATAGAAAAAAAGCATGTAAGTTCATGAAAAGGCTCGAACAAAAAGGCTTGAACAAAAAGGCTTAACCAGTGTATGAAAAGTCACAGAAAGTTTATTAAAAAACACGGAAAGTGTATGAAAAGTCATGGTAGGTGTATGAAAAGTCACGGTAAATGTATTAAAATTCATGGAAATTTTATGAAAAGTCATGGTAAGTGTATTAAAAGTCACGGGAGGTGTATGAAAAGGCTCAACAAGGCAATAAAAGGCATGGGTATAGTCAAAAAAGGTTCGGATATACTTAAAAAAAGGTATAGTAAAAAAAGGCTTGGAAACAGTTCAAAAAGTCACGGTAGTAGTTCAAAAAGTCACGGAACAATAGAAAAAGTCACGGAAGTAGTTTAAAAAGTCACGGTAACAGTTCAAAAAGTCACGGAACAATACAAAAAGTCACGGTAACAATTCAAAAAGTTACGGAACAATACAAAAAGTCATGGAAATAGCTCAAAAAGTCACAGTAACAGTGCAAAAAGTCACGGAACAATTCGGTAAGTCACGATTACAGTTCAAAAAGTCACGGTAACAGTTCAAAAAGTCACGGTTACAATTCAAAAAGTCACGGTAACCCAGAACTTCATCGTCTTCTAAACAACTTTTTTCAGAAACTAAAACCCTAACCTAACCTCATCATACAAACATAATGAACCACAAATGAAATCAAACCTAATATACATGATGAAAATGCCATCCAACATCAAACACACATAAACTTTTCAACAACAAAAACGCGTAAGAATCAGAAACTTACCACTATCCTTCGAGTTCGGTCGTGAGTTCTCTTCGACATCGTTACTGTTTCGCCGTTGCCGGTGACTTCGCGGTCAAAATTTCAGTCGACTTTGGGACTGTTGTGCCGTCGCCTTTTCCGTGACTTTTAGGTTTTCTCTCAACGTTTCGAAAGCACACAAACTGACAAAGCACACAAACTGACAAATTGGGGTATTTTTGTCTGGTCACCTAAATAAGTGCCTTTCAAACTTAAATTAATAACTTGGTGTTACTCTCCCAAAAACAGGCCCAAATAGTGACATTAAATTTTTGAACTCATATCAGTTATACATCGTTGGTTTTATATATAACCGATGTCTTTCAACTTTTTTGTAGTAGTGAGAAAATGGGGGATCCACACTTATGCTTCTAAGAATATTGGCTCCGGTAATTGGCCAACTTTATCTAGATTGATTTATTGGTTATTTATTTATTTATTTTATTTTTAAGTATTATACTATTACATAAATTTGGAGTTTTTTTTAGGAGGAGGAGGAGTCGAACCCGCTACCTCGTGGTACAAGTGTAACATGTGTGAGGGGTTTATTACATGACCAATATCATCTCGTTAGATTAATTTATTGGTTTTTAACTTAAACTTTGCATGATTTTATTGTCTAAAATGGAAAAAGAGAGAGAAGTGAAGATGTTTCATCTATAAAGAACGAAATAAACAAAAAATATTAAAGATTATCTTCAACAAAAACTAAATATATCCTCTCTAAAAAAAATAAAACATGAGCCATGAAGAATAAAGAGGAAGTTTGATATTATAAACTACATTTATTAAGTTAAAATGTTAATAATGTATTAAATTAAGAGATCGTGAATCGTGATGCACATGGTGCTTTCAAACTTCACATATTTAATATCGGGAAGCACATAGTCTTGATTTGGGAATATTTATAACATGGTGAAAAATATATTTAATCTAATTCATCACTATCAGGTTAATATTTTTTAAAAAGAAAAGTACAGCGGCTATATATATTGAGATAATTTTATTACGTTTTTTTTAAAGCAAATGTTATTTGCATTAGAAACGTATTCGAGGTATCTATTTCATGAGTAAAACTTTGTTTTCCTCATCAAGACAATTCCAATGATATATTTAGGGATGACCAATGGGGAAATGGGGATGGATATAGGTCCCCCCATCCCCATCCCCATTTGCCAAACCTTCCCCCATCCCCCCCCCCCATTTCCCCATTTGGGGAAAATGGGGATGGGGTAGTTTTGGGGGGAGGTCCCCCCACCCCCATCCCCATTTCCCCGTTTTCCCCGTTTTTCCCCATTTTTCTCCGTTTCCCCATTTCCCCCGGGTCCCCGTTTCCCCATTCCCCCATTTTCCCTATATAAATAAAATTACATTAAAAAAAAAAACACACAATCCATTAAATACAAATGCAAAATAACATTCAATACAAAAATTACATAATAAATATGTATATATAGTTAGTAAGAATAAAATTATTGAAAAAATAAAAATAAAAATATATTAATATATTATATATAATATTTGGGGGAAATGGGAAAATGGGGATGGGGGCACCTACCCCCATCCCCATCCCCATCCCCATTTCCATGAATTTGTGGGGGAAATGGGGAAATGGGGATCCCCCCATCCCCATCCCCATTCCCATTTTAATTTGGGGATGATTTTCATCCCCATCCCCCCCATTTCCCCATTTTTCCCCCAAAAATTTTCCCCCAAATGGGGATGGGGGAGCGGGGATTTGGGGCCCCGGGGGAAAATGGCCATCCCTAGATATATTATAGTTGTCAATTCGATATCGATTGCCCCTTAAAAAATAGAGTAATATTAGGCTTTCCATTTATTTTTTCTAAATGTTATTGACATGTGAGGTGTCAACATCATATCACTTACAATATAATTTCATGATTTATAAGATGTTGACACCTCACATGTCCAAACCATTTAAAAAGAAATTTGAAAAGAAATTTAGGAAACCTAGAGTTACTCTAAAAAAAATAATGCACAAGTGCTCAAACTCATGATGAGAAAGGGAACAAATTAATCACATGCCGAAAACAAAAAACAATAATACACATTATTCACGAGAACAAACTTTTTTATTTCAAAAAAAAATAAAAAAAATAAAAAAATAAATGAAAAACTATCCAACAACGAATAGTCACAGACGTGAGAGAGAAGTTGTATTGTTTGATCAATCAACATTCAACACAATGGTCATCGAAACACAAACACAAACTCTGCTTCCACCAAACACTTCCACCGTAGACGGCTACGTCGACTACAGAGGGCGTCCGATCTCCAGATTCAGCTCTGGCGGTTGGAGATCAGCCTCCTTCATTATCGGTAAAATTTCTAAATTCACACAACAATCGTATATAAATATTTTTCAAAGATTTTAAAATTTGGGGAAATAATTTTCTGGAAATGCAGCTGTGGAAGTTGCAGAGCGGTTCGCGTATTACGGCATCAGCTCCAACCTTATTACGTACTTGTCAGGGCCAATCGGAGAGACCACGGCGGCGGCGGCTGCCAACGTGAACGCGTGGTCCGGCGTGGCGTCGCTGCTCCCACTTTTAGGTGCGTTCGTCGCCGATTCGTTCCTCGGACGGTACTGGACGATCGTTGTCGCTTCTCTGGTCTACATTTTGGTTGGTCTCTCGAGTCTCTTCCTCTACATTTTGATTATGAATTTTGTTTTGAGAATTTACTTTGTCTTTGTTTATAATTAAATCATTTTAATTGTTATGGGTTTACGAAAATATTTTCTATTTTTCAAAATATAAAATGAATGTAGTACATGCAGAAAATCAAAAATCATAAACCGCATTTTTCAGCTTTTCAAAAATAAAAAAGCATCCTTTGCTTTGTTTTGGTGTTTGCTGGTTTGGTAATAAGTGTGGATAGTGGTTGGTGGAACTGGTATGAATTGGTATATATATATTGGATTATTATTTATATGTATTATTTTTGAGAAAAATATATAATTGTTAAGATTAATAAAATTTATAATATTATTTATTGTAATATTTATAGGGCAAATCGCACTAATTTATATATTCTAATAAATGGTGAAACTGATTCGAAGGCGAAAATGTGTTTATTACACATTTACACCAACTCTCTTCTAAATCGTTGACTTCCGTTAGTTAATGATGACCGAGGGGTATTAAGCTGAATATTATTGTATAATTTGTATTACAGGGACTAGGCATATTGACACTCTCAGCTCTGCTAACATCCTTCACCAATTGGGATTGCCAAAACAAGATCAACATCAATTCTACAAAATCATCATGTTCACCTCCAGAGATGCAGATATTCATATTTTTCTTGTCTTTATATCTAGTAGCTTTTGGACAAGGTGGCCACAAGCCTTGTGTTCAGGCCTTTGGAGCTGATCAGTTTGATGAGAATAACCTACAGGAAAGCAAAGCCAAAAGCTCTTTCTTCAACTGGTGGTATCTCAGTTTTTCCTCAGGCATAACTTTATCAATTGTGCTTGTGGTCTACATTCAAGATAACCTCAATTGGGCCCTTGGATTCGGCATCCCCTGTGCCATAATGGTCGCTTCTTTGGCTGTTTTCCTGCTTGGAACCAGGACTTACAGGTACTCTCTTGGAACCAATGAGCAAAACCCATTTGCAAGAATCGGTAGAGTGTTTGTCGTGGCTTTAAGGAACCGGAAAGCTACTAGGCCTTTGGTGATGGATGGTGAAGAGGAAGCTCCAGAAGCTGCCTTGCCTGATCACCAGACTTCTTCTTCTCTGCAATTCAAGTAAGAGAAGCAATTATATTCACATTCTATAAAACAAGTTTTCAAGTTATAATACAAATGGTTTTTTTGGTGTTGAAGGTTCCTGAACAAAGCCCTGGTTGCAACAGATTCATTATTAGAAGATGGAAAGTTTTGTAGGGTTGCAGTCACAGACATTGAAGAAGCAAAGGCATTATTGAGGCTTATTCCAATATGGACAACATGCTTGGCATATGGTATGGTGTTTGCACAGACCATCACTTTCTTCACCAAACAAGGAGCAACAATGGACAGAACAATTTTCCCAGGCTTCAAAATTCCGGCAGCCACACTTCAACTCTTTATGGGCATAGCCATTATTATCTTCATCCCCATCTACGACCGAGTTTTTGTTCCTGTAACAAGAGCTTTAACCAGGTTCCCCTCTGGTATTACAATGCTTCAAAGAATTGGAACTGGGATGGTCTTGTCAGCTATATGCATGATAGTTGCAGGTAAGATAATGATGAAGACCTTCTTGTGACTAAGTTGCATTTAAAAAAAAAAACCTGACATCAAACGGGTCAGTGGGAGACCTACCAAGATTGAATCATTCATGAAAGGTCTGGATATCTATTTCCATAATTGGGAGATATCTACTCCCATAAACACCGGGGCTTTTGAAAACAAATTCGTAAATATGAAACCAAATAATAATTTGGAACTTTCAACATTGTGAAGTAACAAATTAAATAAGTATGTTTTGACTCATTAAAAGTGTCTACAATGATACCAAAAAGACTTCCAAACACAATACAACTTAATGTCAAATATTGTGATGATGGTTGGTTGCAGGTTTTGTGGAGCTGAAAAGGGTGGAAACAGCAGAGAAATATGGACTAATTGACAAGCCAAATGAGACAATTCCAATGAGTTTTTGGTGGTTGGTTCCTCAATATCTGTTGCTTGGGCTGGCAGATGTTTTCACCATAGTTGGTCTTCAAGAATTCTTCTATGATCAGGTTCCAAAAGAACTAAGAAGTCTTGGTGTTTCCCTTTACTTGAGTGTTTTAGGTGTTGGGTGCTTGTTAAGCAGTGTTTTGGTCTCCGCCATTGATGAAGTAAGCAGTTGTAATGGAGGAGTCAGCTGGTTTGCTAATAATCTCAATCAGGCACATCTTGATTACTTTTACTGGTTGCTTGCTGGGCTCAGTGTTGTAGGATTTGCTGTCTACTTGTATTTTGCTAAAACTTACATCTATAAAAGGTAAATTTATGTTTACACTTGATAATAGTGTCCTTCCACACTCGCGCACACACACACACCACCCCCTCCTCGTCTTTTGTGCCATAGGATTCACAGCCTACATGTATTTTGCTAATTCTTACCTTATAAATACGGGTCCCATTTAGTATATGGGTGCACTATTGTGATTACGTTTTTTATTTAACCGGTCACATGCCGGCCCAGGACTATTGAAGATTTTCTCCTCTTCTCCACTATAATTGGATATTCGTTAGACATATATAATATATAGACATCAGCCAACAATCATCGCTTTGTAATTAAGGATGTAACCAGGATTAAACAGTATATTTGAATAAGTTTTTTTTTTTTTTTTACTGAACATTGACAATATGATAAAATTTTATCAAGTAAAAAAAAAAAAATACACCTAGTTTAGAGTCTAGTGGAGTCAATGTGGGCCGGCCCGGCCCGGCCCACATGTGCCGGGCCAAGTGAGCCCGTTCAAGAAAACGGGCTCGGCCTGGCACGGCACAGGAATTTGCCCGGCCGGGCCGGGCCGGCCCGTTTCCATGTATGTGAAGCCCGGCACGTGCCATATGTTCCGGGCCGGGCCGGCACGGCACGTGCCACATATATATTTTTTTTCATTTAGATAATTAGAATATTAGATATATTAATAATTAATTCAATTAATTTAATTGTTTAAATAATTTAAATTATGTTATTTTAATTATAATTTGTCTATTTTATTTATTAAGTGTATTTAAAAAAATAGATAGATTTATTATTAAAATAAATAAAGATAATAAAGATTAAATATTAAAGAAAATAAAAAATACATGAAAATATGAATTATGAAATGAAAAATTATTTATTTATTTCGGATTATCATTATTACATGGTTGCCTACTTGCCTCATTAAAAACCTTTCCAAGAAAAACCCAGTGGGATAAAAACTTGGTAAAGGAAAAAGAGTGCAATCTCTACTCTCTAACTCTGCATACATAGAGTCGTAACGGGCCCGTCTCTGTTCTGTTGTAGCTATGTCCGGGTTATAATTATAGTGTTAACTTGTCCGTGTCTAGTCCTGCATTTGCTCATATGGATTTTCAAATGACCGGTTCCCCCTGTATCAGAACTGGCAAATAAGAGTTTACAAAACTTACAACGATATTTTGTTGTGACCCCACCGTCTGGCTTTGGTATTTCTTCTTTGTCAAAACACTGCCATATTTTTGAATTTGAAGGAATACCGCCGGGCTGACGTGGTGTCTGTGTTACGCCGGAACCAGAAGGTCCCGCTACCGTTTCCGTCGGAAGTTGAGGATGATGATGATCCATTTCCTACAATATAGTAAATTAGTAATATACTAAGCATTTAAATTTAATCATAAATTATAAATATAGTAATATACTACTTATTAATATTTAATATATTATTTATTACTAAGCATTTAAATTTAATCATAAATATACTAAGCATTAAAATATTAAAATTTATAACAATTAACAAAGCATAAAAAATTAAAAATATTAATTCATAAATATACTAAGCATAAAGCCATAAATATTAAATATACATAAAACATAAGAATTAATATCAAAATTAATAACTAAGCATATATATATATATTATGTATAAATATAAAATTTAAAAACTAAAACATAAAATTAATTAATAACATTTAAAACAAAAACATACCTTTGAGGCTTTGAGCTTTGGTGCCTTGGTGGAGAGATTAGAGAATAATTGAAAATAATATAGTATTATAAATTTAGAATAGTAGATTAGTTATTTAGTTGATAGTAATACTAGAACTAGTGACTAGTGTAGAGAATTGAGATTTAAGAGATTGAGAGATTGAGAGAATGAGAGATTGAGAGAAAGTGAAAGTGTATGGAAATTGGAATGGGTGGGGGTATTTATAGAAAAATTTGAAATGAGGTAAAAATATAAAATAGAAGAGATGAGGGGGGAAACTGAAATTTTTAAGTTAATTTGAAAAATCTGACCGTTTGCTGACGTCAGCAACGGTCAAAATTTTAAAAAAATAATAATAAAAAAGTGAAAACGGTCGGCCTGCCGGGTCGACCCGGACCGGCCGACCGTTTTCTTTTCTTTTTTTTTTTTTTTTTACAAAAAAATTATTTTCCTTTTTGAATTTTTTTTTCCAATATTTTAAATTTTTAATTTAAAATTTCAAATCAAGTATTCAAATTCAATTCATCAATTGTTAATTTGTTATTTTATTTGTTAGTTTGTTTCTTTATTACATTATAAATTTATAATATTGTTTAAATTGTTACATTATAAATTTATAATATTGTTTAAATATTTGTAATTGTAATTTGTCTAACTTATTTATTAGTTTAATCGGTTAAAAAAATGTAGAAAATAGAAAGACTTATTATTTTAGATGAAATCAAGCTAAAAGCTTAAACAAAATAAAAATAGATGAAATTATGAAAATATGAAATGAAGAATTATTTATTTATTTCGGAGTCTCAGTATTACATATTTACATGATTCATGATTGCCTCATTAAAAACCTTACCAAGAAAAACCCAGTGGTATAAAAACTTGGTAAGGGAAAAAGAGTGCAATCGTATTACAAGTTAATGTACATGTATAACCTAAAAGTCCTAAATTTGGTTACTGCCGGAACTTTCTTCGACATATAAATTACTGAAATTTTGAACAAATTCTTCGTCTACCGTTTCATTTTGCAACCTCTTTCGAGCATGCTCCCAATCCCGAACACATGCCAATACCTCCACCATCTCTGGAGTCATCGAACTTCTTCTTTCTTCAACAATTCTTCCAGTCGTGCTGAAAACCTGTTCTGAGGAAACAATGGAAACAGGGATAACCAGTATGTCACGTGCTAGGTGTGACAGGACCGGATATTTATAGCTGTAGGTCTTCCACCATACCAACAGATCAAATCCCTTCTCTTTGTCTCTGTCAAACCTGTCCGCCCTGTCGTCGTATTGAGCGTCAAGGTAGCTTTTCAGTTCGGCACCGGAGGTTGCACTAGCTCCTGAAGATGAACTTGATGCGCCTACTTTTTTTCGACGTTTTAGAATGTTCCAACTTGTCTGATTCGGGAGTGTGTCTGGTACTTCTAATGGTTGCTGCGCAACATCCCCATACCTGTGCTCATAAGAACTAAAAACTTTGAACAACTTGGTTCGAATGTCAGTAATCTGTGTAGAATAATCTATGCTCAAAATATTACCAAGATAATCTAGCAATGTTTCAAGACCAGATAACTTAACCCTAGGATCTATTATAACACCTAAAGCATAAAGTAAAGGAACTGTAGACCAATATTTTGTAAACTTTTTTTCCATGGCAACAACTGCAGGGCCTAAGATGTCATCTTCCCTATAATTGTTTAATAATTCAGACATTTCCACAACATGATGGATTGCCAGGGAAGATGTGGGGTAATAGACCCCAGAAAGAATTACAGTGGAATCATAAAAAACCTTTAAAAATTCAACAAATACCTTTGCTACATGCCAATCATCTGCGGTGAGTATTGGACTGCCAACTTGAGACATTTTCAAGTTATAAAAACCAGAAATAGGTGTCTCATATTCTAAAGCATTTAAAAGCATTAAGTAAGTAGAGTTCCACCTTACCGGCATATCTGTTAGGAATCTTCGGGGTCGTAGACCGAAGGTTTTACAGTATCTACCAAATTCATTCAATCTTGGATTAGAACTGGAGATCCAAGCAAGGGCATCTCTGATGCGTTCTATACGATCGCTTACTAACTTCATACCAGACTGTACAACTAAATTTATGATATGACATGCACACCGTTGATGGAAAAAATAACCCCCATGTTGCGGGATATTTTTTTCAAAAAACAATGCAATAGAGCTAGTATTTGCAGATGCATTATCTAATGTGATAGAAATGATGCGATCGGTTATTTCATAAGTTTCTAAAACGGATGTAATGACATTAAAAATATTTAATGCGGTATGTGCATACTCCATAGGACAAAAACCAAGAACTTTTTTTTGTAAATTCCAATCAGAGTCTAAATAATGTCCCGTGACAGTTAAATAGTCCTGTTTGGAACATGCGTTCCAAATATCGGAAGTTAATGCAATAGAGACAGTTAGCTGATGTAATTCAGCCTTCAACTTATCTCGTTGGGTTTGAAAACATTTTATCAAATCGTTCTTAGTAGTGTTTCTAGAAACAGGTTTAAATTGGGGGTTGTATGCAGTTTGAATAAATTCTTCGTAAAAAGCATTATCACCGAAACTAATCGGTTGATCAGTGCATGCAATGTAACGTGCCATGCACTCTCTAGCAACCATGGGGTCGTAACGCCATGTTGAAACGGACCCGTCTGGGTGCCGTTGTAATTGTGTCTGGGTTGTAGTGTCTACCTGTCCGTGTGCAGGCATGCATTTGTCCATATGCCTTCGTAAATGACCAGTCCCTCCTGCAGAAGTGACATAGTGCTTAGGACAAAACTTACATTGAGCTCTGTCCATGACTTGACCGTCTGGCATAGTCTTCTGTACTACATCAAAACACTGCCATACGTTTGATGTGTGCCTTTTAGGTTTGGGGACACGTGATGACGTCGGTGTTACGCCAGAAGCAGAAGGTCCCGGTGTCGTACCCGCCGGCCCGGAAAGGTCAAAAAAATCGTCATCCATATTAAGACCGTCCACAAATTGAGGATGATATTCCATTTCCTACAACACAAATATTAACTCATTAGTCATTAAAAACTATTAAACTAAGCATAAGATCATAAAATCATAAATATACTTAATTACTAAGCATGCAAATATTAAAATTAATTACTAAGCATTTAAACATAAATATTAAAATCATCAATTTACTACCATAAACATTAAAATTAATTACTAAGCATTTAAACATAAATATTAAAATCATCAATTTACTACCATAAACATTAAAATTAATTACTAAGCATTTAAACATAAATATACTAAGCATTTAAACATAAATATACTAAGCATTTAAACATAAATATTAAAATCATCAATTTACTACCATAAACATTAAAATTAATTACTAAGCATTTAAACATAAATATACTAATCATTTAAACATAAATATTAAAATCATCAATTTACTACCATAAACATTAAAATTAATTACTAAGCATAAAAATATAAAATCATAAATATAATAAGCATACAAAATTACAAACATTGAAATTAATTACTAAGCATTTAAACATAAATATAATAAGCATACAAATATTCAAATTAATTACTAAGCATTTAATCATAAATATACTAAGCATACAAAGATTCAAATTAATTACTAAGCATTTAATCATAATTATACTAAATTACTAAGCATAAAAAATTAAAAATATTCAAATTAATTAATAAACATAACATCATAAATTTACTAACCATAAAGGCATAAACATTAAAATCAATTACTAAACATAAAATCATCAATCTACTAACTAAAAAAATAATTAAAATATACAAATATTAAAATTAATTACTAGACATAAATTCATAAAATGATAAATTAACTTAAATCAAAGATTCTAAGATTTAATATTAGAATTTATAACAAAGCATACAAATATTAACTCATAAATATAGTAATATACCAAGTTACTAACCATAAAAACCCCATTAATATCAAATACATATAAAAGTATAAAACATAAGAATAAATATCAAAATTAATAACTAAGCATAAATATATTAAGTATAAATATAAAATTTAAAAACTAAAGAATAAAATTAATTAATAACATTTAAAGGAAAAACATACCTTCAAGCTTTGGTGGAGTGATTAGAGAATAATATTAGTAATATAATATTATAAATTTATAATGGTAGATTATTAGTGTAGAGAATAGAGAGAGAGTGAGAGTAGAGACTAGAGAGAGAGAGAGAGATAGTAAGATTGTAATAATGAAATTATTAGAAAATAGAGATTAGAATTTAGAGAGAATAATGGAGAGTTGGAGACTTGGAGAATGGAGTTATGGAGAGAATGAGAGATTGAGATTTGAGAGAAAGTGGGGAAATAGGAATGGGTGGGGGTATTTATAGAAAAATTTGAAATGTGGGTAAAAATATAAAATAGAAGAGATGAGGGGTCAAAATGAAATATTGCAGATTTTTTAAAAATGTGACCGTTTGCTGACGTCAGCTGATGTCAGCAACGGTCAAAATTTTAAAAAAATTAATAAAAAACTACTTTTCAACGGTAAAAAAAAAAAAAAAAAAAAAAAAAAAAAATAACGTTCGGCCTGGTGGGCTTGGCCCGCCGGCCTGTTGGCCCGTTCCGGGCCGGCCCGGCCCGCCAGGCCATAAAACTTGGCCCGACCCGGGCCATTCCGTGGGCCGTGCCTAGCCTGGCCCACTCTCCAAGCAGGCCGTGCCAGGAACGGCCCGCCAGTCTGGGCGGGCCGGCCGTGCCGAACCCTCCAGGCCCGGCACATTTTGACACCACTAGTTTAGAGGATATAGACACTTATAAAGAATGCTCTAGTGGTAATTTACTAGCAAATATAGACCTTAAAAGAATAATTAAAAAAAATTCAACCCCGTGAACATGCAAATAAATTTCAACCAAAACATCACAAACAAGAAATTCATTAAATAACAGTGTTATTTTGTAAAATTAAAACTAGATTAACTAATAATTAGCTTACCCCTAAAATTTTATAAACTAAAAATTATAGTAATATTTTTTAAAAATTTTGTAACAAATAAAAATATATTTAACTCAGTATTTACAAAATAATACCTAGTTTGATGACAAATTCTTAATGTTAACAAAGAGATTGAACCAAATTTATTTAAATTTGGAGAATGAGCTTGAGAGAGATAATTGTTATTATGGAAAGAAAAATAAAGTGCTGAACAGTGAGTAAATAAAGTATTGTAGTATTTGCTTTGATTTGGAAAAAAAATTAATGTTTTAATTTTATATTGTTTTTGTTATTACTTTAATTTTTTTTTTTTTTTGGGAAAATTACACTAAAGTAACCTAACCTTTGCTAAAATTGCAACTAGATTGCATTTTTGACAAAATAACAAATTAGTGTCCTTGACCACGTGGTTGACTGTGATAAAGTCATTTAATCTTATAAGAAATTAAAGAAATTAAAATCTTTTAAAAAAAGGTCTGTTTAATAACTAAGAAGTAAAAATAAGAACATAAAAAAATTTTAAGAATAAAAAACCTGAATCTATTTCACATATAATTTATGGAAACAAAATCTCACTTTCTCTAATAAGATGAGGTTGGTCTGGTGGTAAAACCTTCATACCTGCACCATGAGATTGCGGGTTTGAGCCCTCCCCCTCCCCCTCCCCAAAAAAGCCAGAATTTATGTAATACTTCAAAAAAAAAAAAAAAAAAAGTCTCACTCTCTCCAGTCCATCAGTTTCTCTAATTCTTTTTAAACAACAATCACAGAGTCTTCTTTATTTTTCTTGTTCTCTCTCATCCATGGAAACCCATGAGAGAAATCGATAAACCTAAGCGAATTTTTGATCTTGAAGACTAGAAGAGGGGTTAAAATGAGTCCAACAGTTATGAGTGTCTTCAGGGACTTTGTTTTTAGTGGAAGAAAGGAAACAACAATGGTGGAGGAAACATGTATTAGACCAAATGATTTGTGTATTTGGTAATGTTGAATCAGTGGTGTTGAAATATTTTTATCAATTATGTTGACAGTGATTTTTGGATTATGGAAAAAAGCCACGAGTCCAATAATGTTAATACGAATATTAATGGTAATGTATAGCGAAAAGGTAATGTTTAAGCATGCAAAACACTAAGTTTTACATGAAAAACCCTAAAGAGAAAATACCATGGTTGCAGGAGACGGCGAGCACAAATTTTCACTATGTAAATATGAATTACACACTCAATCTCTCTTGCACTCTTGTTGCTATATGTGTTTTTCACATCACGTACATAATGGTATTTGAGGGTCTATTTATACATGCATAGAACCCTAATTCTTAACGTACAAATAAGGAAAGTTGACGAGATTTAATAGGACTTTAACTTGTTGGAGTAGTTTTTATCTTCTTTCATGTCTTGTATATTATGCGCATTTAGTCAATTAGATTCCCTGTTTAATTTGGATTCTAATATCTTTAAGGAGGTTTGTTTCCTTACAAGAATGTACTTCATGGTTCTTTGTTTGAATAAGATTCTTTCTCTTCGTATTTGAGTTGTGGTTATCTTGATATTAATGTCTTTCTCACACCAATGAACCAACCAATTATCTTAACCGGACCGGTTACTCAACCCCGACCAGTATATCTTTTACCCTTGTTTAGCCCGACCAGGTTTCTCTACATGATCAGTTGGTTGAGCCCGACCAGGTTTCTCTACATGATCAGTTGGTTGAGCCCGATCAGGTTATCTCTACCTGATCAATATGATGAACCTGGTCAAGTTGTCTTTACCCAATCAATCGGATAAACTTGACCGGATCTTGCCAGAGTCAAAGGTTGAACCTTTGTCAACTGCAATTGGTTTCATCTAGGTGACATGACATACTTGATCATCACTTTTTCCTATATCGATGCTGATATGTCAATTTGTCAGATTTTACCCATAACAATACCCCATTAAATATTTGAGCCAAGTACCCCATCCGATCTTCAAAGAAGATTCACTCGATGAGATATATTTAATTATATCTTTAAGTCTTTTTTTTAGCTCATTAATCCTGGTCTTATATTAATAGCTAAGCATTCAATTTCAGCCACGACATTCACTTTGCTCAAATGATTTAACATGATAATTGGACTTGCGGTGGCTAATCATACTCTTTGAGCGACATTTGTCAAACTATTATTGGGCAAGTCGGTGGTGGTTTTCAAAAAACATGCACAAACCCTTGCTCACACGCACATCTTTCATAGGCGTGGGATGACATCAGTGCCTCCTATAAAATTTAAAACTCTTCGTTTTCCCTATATTCCAAGCTTTTCACACAATTCTTCGTTTCGATACCAAACCCTAATTTTCACAACTCTTGTTTGCTTGTGTTTCGAAGAATTCTTTGAGGTTTTCAACCTCCTATTTCCATTGAAAACCAAACTTTCCAAGATCGATGTTTTTCCCTTGCTTTATCTCTAGATATTAGGTTAGTTCTCATGGAACCCAGCATTTGTCATTGTTTTGTTGAATTATTGTGTCGAGCTATTAAGGCTGAAGATAAAGAAACCACTGAAAGAATTGAATCCATATTGAGAAGTAACCCATAAGTTCTTACTCCTCAACCCTAACCTGTCGCTCTTAATGTTGATTACATTTTTGCACAACCTGAGTTTCATTTTGCTTCTGCCAATCCCACTGTTTCTTCTATCAAACCTTGCTTAGAAATGACGAGATCAACTCGCACCAGTCAAGGTAGCAAACCCACTGCTAAAGCCTCTTCCTCTTTAAATTCCTCATATTTTGATTAGCTTATTTCATTAATAAACCACAGTTGGGGTTCAATATGTAAGGGTAGAATATACGCTTCATTGTTCATGATCAAACAGAATAGACAGAGACGACAGAAGTCGACCGATGGAAGTCGAAAGTGTCACATTATGATAGCCCAAAAACACGGTATAGATGGCATTGGATTCATTCATTCCTGTATCTTTGAATCGGTCTCAAGTCTGAGGTCATAACATCTTTGCTTGAAATAGTTCCTCTCCTCTGGGCCTGGCCTAGTAGCTCGGGTCGGGCATGCCCTTGATTCTTTTCTTTCTTGTCCATAAAGCCGGGTCCTTGAAATAGTTCTTCCCCCTCGTGACGCTCCCAGACCGATCGCTATCGTTTTCTTGCTTTCTTGTTGTCTTGAATTTTTTTGGAACGGCTTTATCTTAGGTATAGTTGGTAGGATGAAGTGGGATGAAGCGTTAGTGGATATAGCAAGTGTGCCGGGGATGCGGCTCGAGCGTAGTAGGTCTAGACGCTTAGCATGAAACAGCCTTCTCTGGTGCTTAAATGGAATTCTCAATCCCTCAAGCTCAAGTGCTTGTAAAGTCTCAATTATTGATCAGTTTATTTCGTAGACAAACCACATTTGGGGGTTTTGATGTAAGGGTAGCCTAGGCTCTCAAGACCTCAAGAGAAGAAGCACTCCAAAGGTATATTTCTATGTGCTTTCATGCAAATGAAGAAATGTAGTTGCACACACACACAACTCATGCATATCTCTTCTTACTTACCCACATGATTGCATCTTGTGTTGTTTATTGTTGTGTCACATTTAGGCATTAGGATACATCATTGTGTTAGGCGCTGTTCAAAGTGGTGTTCGAACAACGCTTATCTGAGACCTGGTGAGGCTTGGGAAAAGCACTGTACATACCTGATGCCTTTTTTATGGTAACTATTGGGTCTCTGTTCGAAGCGTTGTATGTATAGCAACACTCTGTTTTCCGAGAAGAACAGAGTTGTGGAGCTGTTGGGTCGCTATTCAAAAGTGCCCTACGAACAGCGCCAATGAAGATGTTCTTCATTTTTCCCAAGTAGGCGATGTACAAGTCACTCTACGTACAGCGCCCAAGGCAAAATATGTGCCACTTTTCAAAACGATGTCACTTCATTTTGGCACCCTATATATATGCCTCTTTATCTTTAGGTCAGTTTAGAAGAGTTAAAAAATTCATATTTTTTCCTTAGAACATTTTTCAAGTGAAAAATTCTTAAGAACTCTCCTTTAAACACTCAAAGACATTCCTTTATGCATCAGAGAACATCTTGCATCATTCGTGCATGGTTTTGTATCATCACAACTTGCTTGCTAAGATTTTTACTAACTTCATCTAATTTTAGTTTCTTTCTTGTCAAGTCATCTCTTTAATTACTTGTATGTTTTAAGATCATATGCTAGATACACGATATAGATTGTTTGTGATGAATATGATTGAGTATTGTATTGTGATAGCTATCTAGGTTTTGCTTAATCTTGATTAGCTATGCTTTATGATATGTCATTTAGCTTTTGATATATAGGATTGTTTTAATTGACATATCATCATCCAAGATAAGCATATAGGGTTACCTAGCTCTTGTTACATTTTGAGTATTTTATATATTCATATAGGTTGCATTCTCTTCATTGAGAACTAAGTCTTGTGTTACTTCCGGGATTAGGTTGCGTAAGTCACAAGCAATAGGACTAGGTTCACTCATACCGGGATTAGGTAGGTGTGTGATTATATACTGGGATTAGGTTGTAATCTTTAACACATTTATTGGATTCGAGGTTCAAGTGTGGTGCACTTATTAGCTCGTGGTTTTTCCTGTGAGGGTTTCCATGTAAATATCAAGTGTTATTTAATTTCCGCACCATATTACACTTGTTGTATTTATATTGACTATTAGGGGTATTTTCGCAATCTTGTCCATACACGAAAATAGGGTAAAATTAGTTAAAATCTATTCTCCCCCCTATAGTTTAATATTAGAACACACTGTAATTTGTTTCAGAGCTCATTAAAGGTATATCACTTGTGCTTAACTCCTTGAAGAGACTAGTTGCACATACACACACACACACACACACTTTTCATGCATGCCTTAGTCTTCTTGCATTTGTGTTCATTGCTTGCATGTGTGCATTCTCTTCACACTTCACATTTGCACTTCACTGTTGATTTTTTATGTGTGATTATGTAATTCACATTTGCACTTCATTGTTGATTTTTTATGTGGGATTATGTAATTCATTTCTTGAAGTGTGTTCAGAAATGTCTGCGCTTGCGCGATGTTTGACCTAGAGAAGTCTCTTTCTTCTCTTGGATTGACCCGTGGGCATTGTGTTGTTTTTTAAGCCTTTAGAGCCTTTTTAGGAGTCTGTGCATGGGTATACACATCTTCACCAGTGCATTACCAGTGCATTTTGTCCAGTAGAGCAACGCTGGTCATGCGCTTGTCAACCAGCACAACACCCATATAACTCAACCAGAGGATCAGTGTTGGTCATGCGCTACTTAACCAGTGCACCACCAGCGCATTGGTCATGTTTTCTGGGAATTTTTCCAAAACAACGCAGTTTCGTTTTGCCCTAACTTATATGCTTTATATTCTTCCTTGCTCATTTTTATGAGCCAAAAATCAGATTTAAGAAAGTGAAAGCAATCCTCTAGAGAGATATACTCACACGAAATCATCTTTGCTCATCCAAAGCTAAAACCTATCATCTTCATGCATCATTGAGCATTCTTAGGCATTGGTCTTCATCATTAAGTTGACTTGGTAAGTTGAACAAAAACCCCATCTTTATTATTTGTTCATACCTTCCAAGATCGTGTTTTTATTGCATTTTTATTTGATTAAACTCTAGGACTCTCTTCATTGCATATCTTTATGAGTTTCCTTATATGATTGGGTTGTATTGTGATAGCTTGCATTTAGGACATTTATGCCCTCTAACTAAGTCTTTATGCTTTGTATTTAGACATTGTTGATTAGGACTCATTGATAGCATTTATTGTCTTTGCCATGTTAAATGACAACTTGTGTTGTTTGGCTTTTATTTGATGACTAGATTTTAGATTCTCATATATATATATATATATACAGTTAGGTCGTTATGAGCATTTATATAGACATTTTGATAGCTAGGATTACTTTTATTGCCATCATTTAATCTCCAGATAAGCATTTAGTGTTGCCTAGCATTAATTGCATTTTGGATATTGTCATATATTCACATAGGTTGTTTATCTCTTCATTGAGAGCTAGGTCTTGTGACTAAGTGGTTAGTGCACAAGCAATTGGTCTAGAATCACTATAAAAGGCCCATAGGGTAGTAATTGTGGGTTAATGATCGAGAATGGTGTGACTAGAGGTCAACCTAGGTTGTAAACATCATTACATATAATGGATTTGAGGACCGTGTGTGGCTAGAAGGATAGCCTGTGCGTTTTTCCTAGTTGTGGTTGTCTCACGTAAATTAATCAACATGTTATTTATTGTTTTCTACACTTTAATTACACTTATTGCATCTCATTGAATTGGGTTAATTTTCACAATACTGACTAATCCGAAAAATTGATAACTAATTGGATTAACAAGTCATTCACCCCCCTCCTTTAGGTTGTCAACACACAAATTATATATATTTTCATCCTCAATTGACTTGAAGATTACATCGCAAACTACTCGGTTAGAGGACGTTGATAAGAGGCAACGGGTGCATTTGCTGAGATTTTCTACCATGCAGCCTTCTGCTTATGATACTGAGGTTGACACGGTCACTAATCGGAAAATATACGAGTACACCAAGAGGTTTGATATCCCTCGTTTGGTCCATCTTTTCCGCGATGAGAGCTAAGGTATTTGGAATCCTCACCCGGACGTTATTGCTACATATGGGGCTATGCTCACTTTAGGAGTTACTTTGCCCATCTAGCCTTATATTGCCAGATTCTTGGCGGTTACTGGGATTGCGCTGCCCAGCTGACCCCTAACTCATATAGGATCTTGGTTTGATTGTGGAAGCTATGGAAGAATATTGGCACTAAGAATCCACCAACTCCCAAGGAAATCTATCATTTATACACTTTTGGCTGATCGGACACTAGGGTCACTTTCCACCTTCGATCCAACTCATTAAACCACAAGGTCTTTAAGGATGTGGAAACTAAACCTCCCATTCCAACTTACAAGGATAAAAAGGACTTCATTTGATGATTCCTTTTATCGAACAAATATGAAAGAACAGTTGTTTTTTCGTTTCGGGCGATTGGGGGAGGTTCTAGTTGCTGATGGTTCTCAAGCCCTAAATAAGAACCATGTCCCTAGGTGCTTTGTTAATCCAGATGCCTGGTCCAAGTCTCTCCCAATGCTGACCCAAGAGGAAGTTGGGTGCATGATCGAGGCTGCCACTCAATATTAAGACAATAGAGACCGTCACTCACTTTTGGTGGAGAAGGACCTAATTAGAGCAAGCTTTTTCCCAACTTTCTTTACAGGGCGAAGGCGCTGTAAGTTTACTCTTTTTTCAATTTGTTATGTATCCATCAGTGCCTTTAAACCAAACTAATATTGTTTTGAATGCTTCCCAGTGTTTGACTATGACGTGGTTGCTGGCTAGCAAGCCGAACAGGCCAATAGTATGGACAAGGCCAACCAAAAAGAGGCTACTGAGCAAATAGCTCAAGGGATTGCTCCTCCTAAGCATGAATTTATGAAGCATACTTATGTTTCTGATCCAAAAACTTCCCCTGCACCCGCTGACTAGGCAAAGGTGGAAGAAGTTTACGTGCCTCCCATAAATCCAAAAAGAAGACTAGCTAAGCAGACTACCATTAGGAAAATTGCCAAGAAGGTAGAAGGGACCTCAGCCTCCAATGTCCCTTATTCTGAACCTTTAAATGATGATGTTGAAGTAGAAGTGGTCATGGTCGGAGATGAACCTACCACCTTCAAGAGTGTTCTGGCTGATCTTGCTATGGAAATTGAGGCAGGATTAAATGAGCCAGCGAATACCTAGCCTATCCCTGTACTCGAATTTGATGAAGAGGATGATGACTATAGGATGCTGAGGGACTTGCTAACAAGGGAAAGGCGTTCCAAGAGTAGATTTGACCGCTCTGCTATTGTTTGTGCCTCCTTGCCTACCGTTCAAGTCCAGGTCGTTGAGCAGACTCTCCACCCATAAGTTGAGGCTCCTCAACCATTTGTCCAGCCCACTCCTCCAACTATTCATGCTGTCCAACCTACTGACCAGGCTCCAGTTGATTGACTTGCAAAACACCCTAGTCATTGCTTTTTAAAGAGATAATCATTGCTTTATTTTATGATTTTAAAATTATATTTTATCAAATCCATATATCTACTAATATTTTAGCACATGACACAACAAAAACAACAACAGCAACAACATAAACAACAACAACAATAATAATATAATGTAGAATAGTTAATAATTTACGATTATAAAGTGACGAAAAAATTATATATTTTTTCATTGATATAATTTTCTTAAAATTAGTAAAATATACTTTTCATTATAATGTTTTTTTTTTTTTTTTAAATGACACAAAAAAAAATTAAATTAATTTAATTTTTTTTTGTTGATAATATATATGTTAACTACCACAACATTATTTTTACTCTTACACTACATTAAAAAAAATGTTGAACCCTGTCAGGAAGAGATCGACCACATTACAATTGTGGAATGACTGTAATAATAGATAAACATTATGATTAATTAAACTTTGTTTGTATTGTTATTATCAATATAATTTATTAGGTGTTATAACTATTTTTTGTTATAATATTAATATTATCTTTTATTATTGTTGTTGTTGTGTACTTACTGTTTTAATATTAAGTATACTACCAGACACGTTTTTAATGTTTTCATTTTCATAATATAGTTTTCAATAATTACTACCATACGTGTTTTCAAACTCGAAAAATAAAAAGTAAAAAACAGAAACCGAAAACGAAAACAAAAAAACGAAAACGTTACTGAACATCCCCATTTATCCATAATTTCTTGTTTTTTTTTTTTTTTTTATTGAAGTTAATTTTCAAAGTTCTTTTTTCTTTTCTTTTTTTCTTTTCGAATTTGTGTTGAGAGTTGTACCTATACTTTCCCTTTTTGACTTTGAACTTCCTTGGATGAAGAAACCCATCAATGATTTTAAAAGAATAATCAATATGAATTTAATAATTAAACACATTTCCAAAAGTGAGAGAAAATAAACATTTTAGAAATTCATCAAAAATTCAAATGTTTTAAGTTTGTAATTAAAGCTACCAAAAATCACAGAAGCAAAATCAAAATACTAGCGGGTTCGATGTCTGGCTCTCTAAGTAAAATATTATAAATATATTTTGATTCTTTTTATCATGATATTCTCTAGATGTAAATATTTTTCTGATCCAATATACATAATTTTTTTTTTTGAAGCAAGATGTTGACGGTGCTTTTTCATCAACTTGATTATTAATTGATCAAAAGATTTTATTTGTAGTTTGCTAATAATGAGATGCGAACTGATATGAGAATGGAACATGATTTTAAGTGGAAAACCATTGAGAAAGGGAAAAAACCACGGATGTCGGTGACAGCGAGAAAGTTTATTATGAAAAAAAGTTTATACAACTCTGCTTTCTTTTCTCTCTCGATACTACTCTTCTACACGTATATCCCTTTTTCAGTGGAAAAAATGAATGATATTTATACACATTTGTAACCCTAGACTTGTCATGCAAGTAGTTGACTTGTAGAATCCCACTGTGATTCTCCTTGTTTGGGACTTTGTGTTTGCTTTGATCTCCTTCCCTTTTAAGGTTATCTCGTAGTGAATATGGTTGACATTGTGCTTGATTTGAGCTGTGATTATGGTTAAAGAAGATATGGTTGTTTCCTAATTGAAGTGTGATTGTTGACCCTTGCATTTCGGCCAGATCACTAGGAATTAATGAGGCCCACAAGATTCTGATCTGGCTGAACAATTCTTATGAGTGAGGTGCCTTGGTTGACTAGAATCTTATTTGAGCGAGGCTCTCTTTTGCTTGAGTCATTCGCTTGGCGAGGCTCTCAGCTCGAGCGACGAGTCGCAGTGTATTTCTTTTCTTTAACTTAGTGACGCATCATCCGACAAAAATTCACATACAATAATACCCCTTCAAATAACTAAACTGAGTGCCTTAACCAAAGAGATCCTTTTGGCTGTTTCATGATTGAATCTATCGGTGAGGTGTATATGATTAAAAGCTTTTGTGAATTTTGTCGCCTAGCTCATAAATGCCTTTTAATGCCTTAATTGTGGAGTTAAAATGCTAGCCGCAGAACATTCTGCTGCCTTGACGATTGGATTGCTAAAGGTGATGCTTTGGAGTCTGTGAACCCTCTCTGCTTTACGTTTGTCTCATCCTTAGTGGGCATGGCTGGTGTTAGTATGCACAATCTCTCGATCACGTCACTTACGTCTTTCAAATTTCCCGCGTGTGGGGTGACATCAATGCCTACTAGGGTTTCTCTTACCTACTATAAAACCCGAGGCTTTTCTTCTTTTATCTAATTTTGCTTATCTTCCAAGGAATCAAAGTACAAACCCAGATTTTCGAGTTCATTCAAGCTTCTAATATCCTTATGCTCCTTCAGCTCGTTCTCTCCGGCTTTTCCTAAATCACTTGGTGAGTTCTTTATGGATCCTTTTATTTTCATTTATTTAGTCAATCTTATGATCAGAGCTGTGGAAATTGGGGATAGAGAAAATGTTGAGAGGATAGAGAGGTCGTTAACGAGTCCATCTCAACCTGTTCCTCTTAATGTTGATTACTCTCTTGCTCATCCACAATACCGGCTAATAAATACAAATCCTTGCTTTTCTCATGCGTGTACTTGCCCAAATATGGCTAAACAATTCCAAACTGGGTAGGGGAGCAAAGCTTCTACTGAAAAGGACATTGTTCTATTGAAGGAACCCAAGGTCTCCCCTTAAACGGTCTTCATGCGGGAGGTTGAGAAGGAACACCGCAAGGGTTTAATCAGGTTTATAGCTGAGCAGTTAAGTGCCTTCGATTGTGAACCAAACGTGGTTAGCGAAAGCGATATTGTCCAATACAGGGGTAGGTTCGATATAACCAAGTCAATCGAACTTTTTCCCACTGGAAAATAGGGCGATCTGTGATCTTTCTAGTGGGGCGGTTGCTATTTATGGGTCAATGTTGAGATGCAGAGATACTCCCCATCTTCAACCTTTTATTGCCAGATTCCTTGCTGATGCACAAATTGCACCGGCTTAACTTGTTCCCAATTCCTATAAGATTTTGTTGTAAGTGTTGCAGCGAAAAGTTTTGTTAAGATCGATAGGTTTAAAAAAAAAATTATCGTCTTTGGAACTTTATTATCAAAGCTCTATGATCAATAATGGAGGTGAGTATCTTGACCAAGAGTTTGAGGACTATTTGGTTGAGTATGGGATTGTATCCCAACTCACAGGTCCAGGAACACCACAACAGAATGGTGTTGTGAAGAGGAGAAATAGAACCCTGATGGAAATGGTGAGATCTATGATTAGTTTCTCATCATTACCAAATTCATTTTGGGGATATGCACTACAAACCGCGGCCTACATATTGAATATAGTTCCATCCAAATCTATTCCTAAGACTCCTCTAGAGTTGTGGAATAGTCTGTTGGGGTTTTTGCCCTAAAGCTTGTAATTTGTAAATGTGAATTGAACAAGAAATAAAAGAAGTAGTTTATTCATTCAAATTGTCTCATACATTTATAATAACATGTGTACTTAACATCCAAGATTGCCGGATGTAATTTCAAACTGAGTATATGAATGTCATATACAAATGGATTCAGTTTGAAATGAGCAATCTAAAGAGTCCGTAGATAACAAATAAAGATGGGTACTTTATTTGTGGTCAATCTACAGTTGCGGTCCATTCCGTAATGTACGGTGATCTTATCCTAGATCATTCATATGAAGATATGAGAATGGAGGCACCTTATGTGATTTGATCATATAGGACTGGGCCATGATCTATATGAATCTCTCATCAAGATCCGTTAAAAGATGAGATTCATATATATCAACAAATGATGGCTATATATGGGTGATCTTAATCCTGAGTGTCTTATCGACTCCTTCAGGTTAAATCGTGGTTTTTGATATACCATGGGTGAGATCGGAGTTGCATTCCCGGTCAATAACTTCGTAAGTTGGAATCACGGTTTGGCTTGTGGCTGGGAAGGTCTGCACACAATAGTGGAATCCACTCCTTCTTGTGAGAAGTAGATAGTAGTTCCCTTAAGGGTTGATTCGGGGCTTGAACAATATGAGCGCTCTCCTAATTCCGTAAGGAATGTAGGATTTATTGTTCATTAGAGAATCAATGGTACTTAATGGAAAGATATAATTAGAGGGGTATAACGGACATTATGACCCAGCTCTAATTATGAACTACCTGTGGAGGATTATACCATATGTAATAGCTATATCGATGGACACCAAGAATTGTTGGTTTGTGTAAAAACGTCTACAGTTGAGAGAGTGCAACTTCGGGTTTTTAGTGGAATAACACCGAAGTTAATAACCATGAAATATTAATTAAAGAGTTTAATTATTTATTTCTAAGGATTATTGGAGCTCAAAATACTGTGGGTCCATTAGGTCCCCTTGCTAGCCCGATCGATTTAGGTAACAAAGGTTACGGTTAATTAATTGGATTGTCCAATTAATTGTGTTACAAAAGTGACACGTGTCTATTCAGGAATTAATTGAATAATGTGATTATTCAATTAATGAATATTAATGATTATGTTAATTAAATAATTAGATTATTTAATTGAGTAATTAATCATTAGATTGAGGGTGTTGATTGATATTTAATTTTGAATGAAGAAAAGATAATTTGATTATTTTATTTTCATTTAATTAAATATTTAAATTTGAATTTAAACGAGTTTTGAATTCAAATTAAATCAAATAAATTAATTAATATCTTTAAAAGATATTCGATATCTAAAAAGATTTTATTAATTAGTTTAAGTTTAAAATATATATATATATATATGATATATATGTGTTTTTTTAAGGTTTTGATTTTGGTGAGGTATCTGATACAAACAACACAAAACAAGAGAAATGGGGGCGGCCAACTAAAGAAATAAAACTAAAAGAATTATTTGTTTTGAATTTTGGGGTGGCCGAACTTCAACAATACACAAAGCACAAGAGTTGTCCTTCGTGTGTCTCTTCATCCTCCTTGTTCCTGAATACCGTGACGCGCCCACACGCAGTTGCCAGTTCCGGGAGATAGCGAGGAAGATCAAGTGGTTCAAATCAAGAGCATATCGAATTAAAGTGAAGGAGCCTCCTACGTAGGTATGAAATAGTTTCTTCTACTTCTTATTGATTTCGATTATTACTGTACAAATCGGTTTAGTTTATGATTGCATAAAAAATTTTAAAAACCCTTCCGCTGCGCAATCTGTAAACCTGGGTTCCTACAATTGGTATCAGAGCCAATTTTTGTACAGTATAATCGAATTCGATTGCTCCTGATTGCATGTATGAATGTGTAGGCACTTTTCTAATGATTGTATGGTGTTTATAATTTTTATTTATTTTAAACATGGTTGATCGTTAATTGTATGGTACAATGGGTTTTTAGTTTTTCTTTTCAAAGGTTGTAATATTAATGTATTTTTAATAAAATATGTAAGAAGAAATCAAATGAAGAAGACGAGATTCGAAGACTACGATCCAAATTATCAAGCACAGCAGCCGCACGCACAACTGATGTGCAAAGCCATTGCACACTCACATGCGCAATTGTTGCGTAATATATGTGCAAAATATGCATATGTTTGTGCAGCAACACGTGCAAAAATTAGTGCAGCCAAATATGCATGCTTTCTAATTTGTGCACACCACATGCAACATATTAATGTTGTGCATGCTGTTTCGTTTGTGCAGTGGTGTTTCTTGCACAGTTGTTGCGCATTGCACTGCTATAATATAATTGTTATATTAATTGTTGTGCATGGTGCAGCAGTCAACGGTTTGGGCTGAATTTGGGAAATCCCGGGCCTCCGAAAATGTTAGAGTAACATTTGGGCTTTAAGGGATTTAATCCATGAGATGGATCCAATAAAATAAATCAAGTTGGACTTGATTTTTGGGCCCGAAAGACGTAGAAGATATTACAAATGGACTTGAAGATTTTTGGAATTACAAGAAGACCAAGGAATGCCTTGGATTAAATTTTTTGTAATTAGAAATTTTTTTTAAGTTAGATAAACCCATTGTACTCGGTCAACTCATGTATGCTTTTATTATGTTATAATTAAAGCATTGCCATGCATATACATATCATTTAGATTAGGTGTGCCTACACATATATGTTGATATGTCATACATGCATTATAGCCATATATATTATGTGTTTATTTATTTTTTTTTTAAAATTTGATTAAAATGAGTAATTCACATAATTGGCTATAAATTAATGGGGGTTTTCAAATATAGCCACTTAGAAGATGCCAAAACGTCATATAGCCAGAAGTTATTAAAAACCCAATTCTGACCACTTCACTGTATTTAAATAGCTGATCTTACTATTGTACCCCTATTTAACTGTTCGGACCTGACATTTAAGTGTTCTTCTAAATGACTAAATCACCCCTTGTAATGGATTCTCGCTTGAAAGGGAAAACGGAAAGCCAGAGTTTGTAACAAAACGGATGAAATTCAAAACGGGAAAGCCACATTGAAGAACGACGACCGCAGGTGAGGGAAAACGGGAAATCCTTGACAAGGGAAAACGGGAGTGACGAACGACGACTGCAAGTGAGGAAAAAGGGGAAAGCCAGCCTTGAAAAGGGAAAACAGGAAAGGCGATACCCCGACGACCACAGTGTGCGAAGACGAGGTAGGATCGAATTAGCTATCCTCTTAATCGGCACGATCCCGAATTATTTCCGTAACATTTGACTTGATATAAGGGACTTATGTCCTCTATTCCCTTTTTTTGTTGTGTTAATCCCTAATGTTAATCTCTAATGTCGTAATAGGGTTTTTTTGGATATCTGGAATTACTTGAAATCTGGAATTCCAATATGGAATTAATTTGTGTTACTTGCCCATTTGGGTCTTGATTTTTACCATGATCATGATTTACCCCAATAGGGCTCATGAAGATTTCCTCTGATGTGCTGATGATGCATTCGATACATGAAGTTTTCCATGATGTGATCCATAGATCCAAGACCAAGATTACATGAAAGTAGATATGCCCCATGACTTTACATGGAAAGTCTTTCTTTACTTACATCCCATATGACTTTCCATGAGCACATCAGGGGATTTCTCACGGGGTTTTGGGGTTTTCCATCACATATTGCCAAGACTTGGTTTCATGTTGCTTGGACTTTCCATGATGTGATCATGATGATTTCGACTTTCCATGATGTGCCCCATGACTTTACATGAAGCTTATGATGATGTTTTTATATATCCCCCATGATTTCCATGATGCCAATTTCCATGTTGCGTATATCCATGACTTTACATGAACCTTATGATGATGTTTTTATATCCCCCATGATTCCATGATTCCATGATTCCCCTTACATGAATTTCCATGACTTTTCCATGATGTTGGTATGACATTCCATGATTCTATGATTCCCCTTACATGAATGTCCATGACTTTTCCATGATGCCAATTTCCATGATGCTTTCGATTCCATGAAGTTGACATGAATTTCCATGACCACTGATGACATTCCATGATGTTGCTATGACATTCCACGATTCCATGATTCCCCTTACATGAATTTCCATGATTCTCCCTTACATGAATTTCCATGACTTTTCCATGATTCAATGATTCCATGATCCCCCCGTACATGAATTTCCATGACTTTCTCCCTTCTCTTACTTTTCATTACATGTTCATGTTAGCTGGTGATGAATATCTAATATATTTTTATTTTACACCACCTGCATATTATTTTCAAATGGTAACCTTTCAGTTACTTTTTCATCACATGTTCATGTTAGCCTATATTTTCTCCTTTCTGATTTTCCATGCTTTGATGAATATCCAAAGGACTAATATGTTTTTATTTTTATTTACACGACCTGCCCATTATTTTCAGATGTTAACCTTCTTATATCCGGATCACGAGGGATGGAAAAATGCAAGGATAAACTCCAGAAGTCGGCATCACTATAACATTCTTGTTGACATTGAAAAAGTTTTAGGCAGATTACAAGTTTTAGAGGCGTTTAAGGAAGGACCTTTTGGCCACTACATAGGTCTGCGATTGCCCGTCACTATACATGCAAAGGTTTTGCATAGTATACTGAAAAGGCAGATCGAATATACCAGTAGGTCCGGTAATGCATCACCGCCTCGAGATGACGAAATGTGGTTTGGGCTGGGTATGCAACAAATCGTTTCTGTCAAGTTGAGTTTTGCCTATGTTCTGGGCTTAAAATGGGAAAACTGCCAGAAGGATTAATAAATGCGAACTATAGTCCAACGGAGAACAGCCTATACGGAAGACATTTCCTGAGCCAACCTATGTACATTTCTTTGTTCGAGACTTTTAAACGAGTCACCGATGATCAAGGTGAAGATGGCTTGAAGATGGCAAATCTGTTGGTCATAGGCTATATCTTAAGCACTCTTGACGAACGTGACCGTGTACCGCTATGGATGTTTGCATTAGTGGATGACGATGTAGCTTTCAAAGGTTTTCCATGGGGTTCATACGTGTATAGTTTGACTTTGCACTGGATAAAAAATGCCATACCCAAAAACCGCGACAAACTCAAACCATCAAACGAAGCAGTTGTTGAAGGTGAAGGTGAACAAGAATCACATACTGCAGGTCCTTTGAAAGGGAATGCAAAAAAAAGAGGCAAAAAAAAGACCGAAAGCAAACCAGAAACGAAAACTACCATCACTTACAACCTTTCTGGGCATCTTCTATGTTTTCAGGTATGTACACCGACCACTATGGCTTAGATACCGATTGTCTGGAATCATTTCCTAACACATTTTCATAACGCTATTTAATGAAAACCTTAATAGGTTTGGGCCGTTGAAAGATTTCCTTTTCTGACCGGCGTAATTGGCAAGCGCCACAGTTCGAGTTATCCACGGTTCAAAAACTGGGAGTTTTTCAACACTTCGACTGGGTTCGATGAAAACTTATTCGACAAACGCAGTGTATGTGTGTATATATATTACCCATGGCAGTTGCAGCCTTTAATTGTAATGTTAGATTTTGATCTCAGTTTAACATTAACGGTAATCCTCTGATATTTGCAGTTGGCAACGGTGGACATGAAACCTACTCCAGCTGAAAAACAGCAAACCTACTTCACATCAATCGACATGGACTTCGTCTGTGACAGTTTTATTTATATGGGATGGCCTGCCCAGCCGAATCGAACTGAGTTTATTACTGATGATCAGTTAGGGTGTGAATTGTCTGGTGGTATTCCGGAGTTGGACAACCAGGAAACCGAAAATAAAAATGAACAAATCGATTCCCATCACAACAGGGCTCCACCTTCGGTTCAGAGGAAACTGTTTGCCAACAACGAATCTCCTAAGACTACACCCAATCCAAACGGCATGGATGACCCTGACTCAAAGGAGGTTACATATGAAAGTATGTGTGGGATGATGACAAAGGTCTTGTTTGATGTTCTCCCCAAGGTGCTTCCCCAGGCAGCAGTGAAGGATGTGTTGCCTAATGAGGTTAGCGAAAAAAATACTTCTGAGGTGATAAGGAAGGTGCTGTATGACGTTCTACCGAAGGTGCTTCCTGAGGCACTTAATGATGTGCTCCCTAAGGTCCTCCCTCAGGCACTAAATGACATTCTGCCTAAGTTGATGCCTGGTTATCTGGAGAAGGCGATGCAAGAGAATCTGTACAATGTGCATGGGACTGCCTCTGACCCTGCCAACAGAACAGACAAAACTGAGGCAAATGATAATAAGGACTCCGAGGCTGCAAAACTGGATGGACATGCTCCCAAAGTCAATGGATCTGAAGAGAATCGGTACAATGTGCATGTGGCTGCCTCCTACCCTGTTGACAGAACAGACAAATCCGAGGATAATAAGGACTCCGAGGCCCCAAAACCGGATGAAGAAGCTCCCAAAGTCGATGAATTTGAAGTTGCAGTTGAGGTAAACGTACTTATTGTGATCCAAGTCCTTACATAGTACAATATTATATTGGTTTCTTAATACTTATTCCGCGTTACCCATTTATAATTTTTTGCTTTCTTATTACCTATTCCGCGTTATCGAAATCGGTACATACAAGTTACGGTTTAGTCAGTCTTCGAGTTGATGTGATCATATAGAAATGTTTCTTTCATCATATAGCAATGCTCTTAATTGCATTAGTTTTGACACAGGGTCATACAGGGTCCCCTATTGGCCGCAAAGGTACGATCCATCTCGAACCTTATAGATCTCCGGATCCCAACTTGATGGTCCCGGGAGAACTGGAAGGAAGTATAATTCTGTTGGAAAAAATGCCAGACAACTACCCAATAAGGGATGTAGAAACCGCGAGGAAGCGGAAGAGAGCCGATTTTCTGAACACCGTTTGGATCGATCCCGAGAAAAGGAAGAAGCGAAAGCGAGCAAAAAGAGGATTGATCCTTGATCTTAGTGATGATGACGATTTATTGGACACCGAATATGCCGGTTTCCTGAAAAGCACCGGCGAAGATATTTCGTAAATTTAAACTTTATTTTTTGTAACCTCTTCATGCCCTTATTATCTATCCTTTTTACTTGCATCTAATACGTGTCGTGTACTACCACAGTCTTTATGTGGGTCAAGAAGAGCGATTTACTCGGCAACATTTTCTCGACATGAAGAGCCCGTCGGTGGCGTTCTCCAACCTGGTAATTATAACTGTTTTTGTACATGGTATTTATATTATATGCTACTTATCCCCTTTATGTTTTGGCTGAAGACCTTAAACAATCCTTTTTAATACAAACCAAAATTCCATCAGCATGTGGACAGCTTTATGGATGTTCTATGGAGGCGCCGTTGTTCCAGATATGACGAGTATGCGCAGGACATCACAATGGTTGACTGTTCATTCCACGTAAGTATATCTGAGTAACTGCGTATCCAATTCAGTACCTTAATGAGTATAACACATCCCTGTCTCCGACAAAGTAACACGAAGCCTTTAAACAGTGTTACCTTGCTAAGAAATGGGACTCGTTGAAGGCAACATTGCAACTGAAGAAAAGACCGGTACGAAAGAAGGGTAGAAAAACACAGGATTCTTGGATTGATTTTCCGGACATTGATGTCATGTCCTTCATCCACGACCAACAGTGTATAGATGCTGTGAGAGGCGGTGGGTCAATTGTAGTTCGACCCGAATGGTGGAATATGAATTCGGTGGGCTATCTTTCCTGTACTAATTCCTTTTCCTTATTATTAATGTTTCATGACATCAATTGCTAAACCCGTTTCTCATCTTTGGATCACCTCCATAGGTTCTAATCCCCTGTAACGTGGGCGACCACTGGGTTCTCTGCCATCTCTTCCCTGAAGATGGGGCGTTCACTTTTTATGACTCACTGCATGCCATGAGCAAGTCAATGCTGAGGGTAAGGGAAATGGACTGTATTAGCTACCTAATGCCCTCCCTTCTCCAGCAGTCTGGGTACTATGAGCATAAGGGGATAGACGTACGTACGAAGCCATTCCAGCCTTTTGAGTACATCAGACAAGATCTTCCAATCCAGCAGGATGGGTATGTAATTAATATTCGTTTCTGCCATATCCCTTTGCAACGGTTGCAAATATATGTATTTATTTGCATACTTTCTGTTTATGTTTTCACTTTTCAGTATCCAGTGCGGCGTCTACATGTGCCAGTTTGCTGAATTTATATTAGACAGAAGGCCTCCACCTTGGAAATTATACCATTCGGGCGTGCCGTTGATTAGGACATGGATGGCACACGAGGTTTACACGAACGCAACAATGTAGTTAGTGAGCAGCTTAATCGACCAGCATTCATTATTTACCATTTGCACATATGTCCTAACCAAAACATATTATCACTGGGAGAGTGCTCCCCTGTGTAACATTTACACTTTCAAAACATTGTCAACACACCATTCTTACACGATGACCACCATTACTCCAACCTAACACGATAAAAACAAAAATTTGTTACACATTGTTAGTTTACATCATTCTCTCACGATGACTACTAGTACTCCAACCTAACACTATATAACATACATTTTCAAAACATGCTCAGCTTACATCATTCTAACACGAAAAAAACATATATTCTCAAAACATTGTCAGCTTACATCATTCTTTCACGAAGACTACTATTACTCCAACCTAACACGATATAACATACATTTTGAAAACACTGTCAGCTTACATCATTCTCTCACGATGACTACTATTACTCCAACCTAACACGATATAACATACATTTTCAAAAGAGCTAATTACACAGAACCTCCCTGAGATTTGCCTATTTACAGCAAAAAACAACTTTATCGAAAATTGACACTCAACCCCCCTAACGTTAGTGTTTAACCGTTAACTTAACGGTTGACCACATCAAAATGCCAAAATGACTCAAAATAATGGAAAATAATATAAATTTTAAAAAACAAAATAAAAAATGAATGTAATTTTAAATGGAAAGAAACAGAGACAGATTAGATCTGGTGGAAGGAAAAGTATCAACTTCATCGTACAAAACTTCGTTTTTGTTTCTTTTACCAAAAAAAGTATCAACAAAGTTTTGTATGATGACGTTAATATACATTTTGATGTCAAAACGAAGTTTTGTACGATGAAGTTAATACTTTTTCTTCCACCAGATCTCATCCGTCTCTGTTTCTTTTCATTTAAAATTACATTCATTTTTTATTTTGTTTTTTTAAAATTTATATTATTTTCCATTATTTTTCTGTTTTTTTTTGTTTTGTTTTAAAACGTGTTTTAATTTTATTTTTTTTATTTTTTCCATTTTTAATTTTTTTTTTTTTTTAATAAATTGTGAAGATCATCTATTTTTTATTTAATTTTTCTTTATTTAATTTACTCTTTTAAATTTTAATTTCATTAAATAAAGGGTAATAGGGGTATTTAAGTCATTTTGGCATTTTGATGTGGTCAACTGTTAAGTTAACGGTCAAACACTAACGTCAGGGGGGTTCAGTGTCAATTTTCGATAAAGTTGTTTTTTGCTGTAAAGGGGCAAACCTCAAGGAGGTTCTGTGTAATTAGCTCTTTTCAAAACATGCTCAGCTTACATCATTGTAACACGATGACCACCTTACTCCAACCTAACACGAACAAAACATACATTCTCAAAACATTGTCAGCTTACATCATCTTTCACGAAGACTACTATTAGTCTAACCTAACACGATATAACATACATTTTCAAAACATTGTCAGCTTACATCATTCTCTCACGATAACTACTATTACACGATATAACATACATTTTCAAAACATTGTGGGTCCGTTTGGTGCGCGAGATAGTATAGGATTATTTTTATAGGATAGGATTGGATTGGATTGGCTTGGATTTGGTGGGACTAAATTATCCTATGGTGTAACATAGGATACAAATAATCCCACGTTTGTTCCAACATGAGATAGGATTGGATTGGATTGAATTAAATCTTACATTTGTAATATCTTATTCAACAAAATCTTTTCCAACAAAAATCTGGAAGAAAATAAAAAAATCACAGATCTAGGAAAAAAAAAAACTCACATATCTAGAACGAAATAAAAAACTCAAATATGTCTAACAAATTACAACATGAAACTCAAAGAACTGGAAAAACAAATAAATAAATAAACTCAAAGTCAATTGTCTTCTTCTTCCAACTTCTCACCAAACTCCATTCAAATCTAATCGTCTTGTTCTTGCTTGTTTTCTTTTGTTTTTTATTTTTTAGTTTTTTGCATTTCACTAATATAATCTCATCATCTCACACTCACTCCTCTCTCTCAATCCTCGTGCCACACTCTTTTCTCTCTTTTCTTTGTCCTTTTTTTTTTCTCAATTCAATTGAAAATAATGAAAGAGCTCCAGCCTGTTTCTTGTGGTCATGGCTTCCAATCCCAACCAGGATATTCCATCCGGTAATTTAATTATGTTTTCTTACTTATTTTTGAACTTGTTTTCTGGGGTTTATTGTTGATTGATTGATTGAATATGTGGGAAATTTTTGATTGCAGAGGAGAAGACAAGTGGGTCAACTGAGACATCATCTGGGTCTAGGGTTGCACATTTTCCCCCGGATCCCCGTTTCCCCGCTTCCCTATAATCTATGGCATCTTCTTCTGTTCTTCATTCCTTAGATTTTTTAATTTTCTTCCATGCATTATAATTTCCCTAATTAGCTGCCAAAGTGCCAATTAAACAAAACAAATGCCAGGAACAAACATCATCATCATGAAACCCTCTCCCCAGATTACCTGAACCAATCTCTTTTTTTTTTTTTTTTTTTTTAAATAAAAAATAAAAAACCCTTCTCTCTCTCTCTCTCTCTTGAACCCCTTTCTCTCTTGCCCTGTTCATTCTCGAACCCCCCTCTCTCTATCGAATCCCTATATCTCTCTCTTTCACCAGTTCATCCCTTTTCCATCGTCTGAAAGAAAGGTTTGAGTGAGATTTGAGTGGCTGATGGTTTCGCGGTTGGCGGCGGCCGTGGGTTTCAAGTGGGTGATGGTGGTCGGTTACGACAGGGAAGATCGCGAGAGATAGATTCGAGTGAGTTTTTGACGGATGGATTTCGGGTTTTGGTTTTGAGTGTTTAGTGGGTGGTAGACCGGTTTGGATTTTGTGTTTGACTGGTGGTGGGTCGTTTTTGTTTATGGTGGTGCTGGTACGGTTCAAGGTCTGGTGGTGTGGTGTTATGGGTTTGGGTTTGTGTTTGGGTTTGTGTTTGATGAACTGATGATGGTGGTGGTGTGAACCGGTGATTGTATTGATGATGATGAACTGATTCTGGAATTCATTTCCACTTATTGTAATTTGTTTTATTTTATTAATTCAATAATTTCTGTTTTAATAAATCATTAATGTTTATTATTTATTTTACTTGTTTACCCTTCCAAATTAATGAACACTTTTGGTCACCCCCTTTCAAGGGAGGTAACCATTACCCCTCTTCTTAAATGGATGACAAGTGTCATAAAGGATTAATTTTGTAGACAATTTTACCCTCCATAGACACATGTCATGTGTATGGAAGGGGGGTAAGCAAGGGGGGTGACGAAAAATGCACTCCAAATTAATCCCATTCATATTCTTTACCCTTCCAAATTAACCAAGTGTTATCGGAATCAAACGTTTGTTTTTGTAAACCACATGTTTGAATAATTATTACGTTTGTGGGGAATTTCAACGGTTGTGACCCTCAACAGGTGTTATTTAATGCGCCTTAATGAGTTGGGTATTTATACCTTCACGAAGTCCAAAATACTCAATTGATAGACATGGCGGATAATGTGGGTGTGGATGTTGAAGCAGAAGGAGATGCCAGTAGCACCACAACTAACGTTGATTGGTCGTTGCAGTCGTCTCGTCGCGATTCTGAACTGTCAAAGGTGGAGTCTGTGTTCTGTGCGAGAGAGAACTCGATGAAGACTGAGATAGCCCGCCTGAAGAACGATCGGAAGGTTCTGGAAATTGAGGTCGCTATGTGGAGGAAGAAGTACATGGAGATGGAGGATCGGATATCCAACCTTGAGTCGTTGGCCGTTGAGTTAACACAGGCATGCAACGGCCAGAGGTGAGGCGATACCTCATGAATTTTTTGAGATCGGTTTTATTAACTGTTCTATATGTTATGTTGTTAGAATTGTGTTTAATTTGGGGTAGATAGAGGTCACATGTAACTGTGTCTTGGTATGATATGTCCTGATCAAGTTTGAAGTGTTGAATACATGGCTGAACTGTTCTATATGTTATGTGTTTGGAAATTGAATGTCATATTATAATTATGTATGGTTCCAATCATTTACACCGATCGGCCTCCTCAAACCGATATATAATCGGTGACCCAGTAGATACTGGGTATGATTTGAATTCGAAGTCCTTTAGCATAAAACCTTACTTGTAAAAAGGCTAATAACAAGGTTTTCACTTTTGGCAACAACTTACGTCAACTGACGTCAAAGGTAATCATAAAAACAAATACGTATCGGAAGTTTGGGTGCTCCATCAATGTTCCTACTGTTATTTGTAATGACCTGCACAATTAAGTTGTGGCTTCCTTGTTTGTGTCTGTGTTGTTTGTTCCCTGCTTGTCTGGGTTCTATTCTGTCTGTCCTGTTTCTGCTCTATTTGAGCTGTCAAAAAAGAAAAAAAAAAAAAAAGAAAGTCACGACCTGGCAAGTCGAATTTGAAATATTGTTGTAATTTTGAACAAACGAAATCACTATAACATTGAAATCAAAAAATTGTGGATTGGAATAATATAATGTTTATGTATTGTGAATATTGTGTGGATATACCACCAATTGTATACACCACATAACACTTTTTTTTTTTTTTTTTTTTTGAATAATCACCACACCACACCACATAACACTTGATCCAACCTCTTGTCATACTTTTAATACAACTACCTTCCACCTTTTCCTCTTCACAAGTTATTAGGCACACGTGGAAGCTCCAGTTTGTTTTGCTGCATGCATAATTAGCTGATTAGGTGTTTGAATAATGAATATTACAACATCCATCCCTCATTTTGTTGCCTATATGGCTATATATATATAGATGGATTTAAATATAAACATGATGTAATTTTAATAATCTCAACTCTCAAGCTAATGCTCTTTCCATTCAATATCAATATAAAAGATAAAGAGAACTCTCTGTTGTGTTCTCTCATCTCTCGTGACTCGTCTCTCTCCCTTGTTTCTCTGCTTCTATCTCTTTTATTTACTATTGTTTATCTATTCTTTAATTAAGGGAAAGTATCATTTTCCCCCCTATATTATGACCTATTAGTAAATTTACCCCCTGTATTTTCATTACTGGCCATATTCCCCCTGAAACCAAACATATTCGCCATATTCCCCCTTTCCATTAGCTTTTCTGTTAAAAAAGTTAATTCTCACATTAAATGACAGCTTTACCCTTCAATATACTATGTAAATGACCATTTGAACATCAAGATGTTTATAAAATATTTATTTAAAAAATACATAATACAAAGACATACTTGCCCTCAAAAACAATCAAATAACATAGGGATAAATAGGTAAGTTGTGAAAAATTAACTAAATAATTAAAAAATAATAATAATAATCCTCAAACACCATCCAATAACCATCAATCATCATCACCGAATTTATATTTTTAATAAAAAAAAAATTAAAAGTCAATCTGGTTTCAACATCATCAATAATCCACAACAAAAACAAAAGGCAAAAAAACAAAAAAAGCAAACAACATCATCAGTGTAATCCAACGAAAACAAAAACAAAAAGCCAATTTTTTTTTTTTCTCTTCTCTTCACATCTCTCAATCTCTCATCATCTCTCGCATCTCTCCCTTTCTCCACGTCGACGATCCCCTCAGCAGCGCTGATCTCCGCTCCGACGGTCTCCTCAGCGACGCTGATCTCCTCGCCGACGGTCTCCTCAATAGTGTCGATCTCCCGTCAACAGTCTTCTCAACAGCTCTTATTTGGCAAAGTCGACAACACGAACAACTCCATGGGTTTCAGTTAACGATCGTGCAGCCTTGAGATGTGATTATGATGATGGTGGGAGGGCTCTGGATTTATGGGTTTTTGGTGTTTGTGTTTTGGGTTTCTAATCTAGGAGGATTTTGGATTTTGGATTTTGATGGTGGTTGTGGTAGGGATAGATGATTCAATTTTGCTTCTTATTTTTTCTGGACATGAACAGCTCCATGGGTTTTAGTGAACGATCGCGTGGTCTTGACCTGTGATCGTGATGATGGAGAAAAAAATTGATGGTGGGAGGGCTCTGGATTTATGGGTTTTTGGTGTTTGTGTTTTGGGTTTCTAATCTAGGAGGATTTTGGATTTTGGATTTTGGATTTTGATGGTGATTGTGATAGGGATAGATGATTCAATTTTGCTTTTTATTTTTTCTGGGTTTGACATTCGAAAATCATCCCCACCCCCTTGAAATTATTTTTCTAGATTTGATATTTGGTGGAATTGATGATTCTTTTTGTGTTTGATAATGATTTTTGGAAGAAAAAATAAATTAAGGATGGTTTCTAGAGTTTTGATGAAGAAGATGATGATCTCCACGGCTCCACAATTTATTTTCACTTTTTTTAAATCATAAATAAATGTGTATTAATGAATTTACATTAAAGTTACCATATTACCCTTGCAGTCACTGAGAAGATAATGGTCAATGAGACATTTTAACAGAAAAGCTAACGGCAGGGGGAAATATGGCGAATTTGTTTGGTTTCAGGGGGGAGAATGGCCATTAATGAAAATACAGGGGGTAAATTTACTAATAGGTCATAATATAGGGGGGAAAATGATACTTTCCCTTTAATTAATCCTTGTTCATCTTAATTTTGTTATTTAATTTTATTACAACGGTATGAAATATTTCAGATGCAAGGTTGTAATGCTTTTTATGTCCCCACCTATTTTTACATATTATTGTTTAACCAACCAATGTTGAAAGTATACAATCGAAAATGGCTTGGTTTGAGAAATCGTACAATCCTTATAATTTAGATATCCATGGCCCCATTTTTTGACACAACTTCTTGGCCATTAGATCTTCCTTCTTTTAATGGATGAGATGTATTCTCTTTTTCTTTCCTTATTTATTACAGATATTATTTCTGTCACCTAATTAATAGCTTACCTCTCCAAAATATTATTATTTGATTTAATTCTGTCACCTTATTTAACTTTTTGTCTGTTTGATTATTTTATTTTACCTGAAATCAGAATATCACTTTCACTCTTCAATCTTTAAAATCTTTCATTTTCCTGTCTTCATTTTTTTTTTCTTTCATTCGATTAGCTTCAATTGATTTTGATCATATCCAAAGATGTCCAAAATTTTGGAATTAGAAGACTTGTCAACAGATGCTCATGGTTTATCTAAAGTATTTTTTTTATTCTTCGAATTATAATATTTATTTAATTATTTATGTTATCTTGTTTCTTCTTGTTTTGTAGTTAATAATGATAAAAGAAAGATCGAAAGAACAAATTTTTTGGTTCTTTTGGACTTGTTTATATAAGACTGTTACAATCTTATTAAATTTTCGTTGTACGATTTGACATGTTAGATTTCTTTTAAATTTTTTGCTTTGGAAACAAATTGATTTAGTTACTTTTTCTTCTTTTCTAATATATGTGATGATATCTATTTTTATAACAATAATGGTAAACATCCCACCTAAAATCCCACCTTTTCCATCCCACTACATGGGCCATGTGAGATTGTGAGGTGTGAAATGGTGAGTGGATACATGAGGTAGGTGAGATAAATGATCATTAATGTGTATCCACTCACAATTTGATACCTCACAAAAAAGTGGGATTTAATTAAGGTGGGATGTTTACCATTATTGTTTTTACAAATAGATTTTATGATAGTTAAATCTGTATACAATAGTCATACCAAAGCAATTTTTAAGACGAGACTGATTACATGTATAAAATTATTTATTTTAGATGAAGTAATTTGAGAAATAAGAATAGTAAATAATTACAGAAATAAATAAAGGGATTTAAAAGACTTCAAAGTGCGAGTGATCTAGTTTTAGAAGTAAAAAAAAAGAAAAAACAAAAAGAAAAAGAAAACGTGTAAAGGATAAAGTATTAATTAGGAGAGAGACAATGTCTGTAATAAAAAAGGAAAGAAAAAGAGAATAAATCCTATCCATTAAAAGAAGCAACATCCTATGGTCATGAAGTTATGTCACAATATGTGTAACAAATTTGGAGCCATGGATCCTGCCCCATATTACTATATATATATGTGGAACATCTATTTTTTTTAAAATAATTACAAATACAGTATATTTCATGGTAACTCCTTTACTATATATTACACGTACTTGTAGAGTTGTAGTCTGTACAAGTAGAACCAACAAAACGATCCATCTAGGCATCTACTCGATCGGTGCTGTTAAATATTTAACCTGTACAATCGATTATATATATTTCACCTTTCAAAAATTGAGTTGATGCATCGATAAAAGTCAAAGGACGGTTTATATCTCCAAGTCTCGAAGTCTCCAACACTGCGTCCGTCAGGAACGGAGGATATCCTTCTCTTCCCAACGCAATTATGAAGATTACCTTTAACGTGACAGCAATATCTGTCCATTGGATTACATTGGGAACTTCAACTCGTGTATTGCTTTCTTTGTCAAGATGAATGTGTAATACATTTTAATGTGAAATGTTATGTGTCAGCGGTACGTATAAATTCCACCGAAATTCAATGCCAATCAACGGGTATTGCAGTATCCGATCGGAGAATTCAATCGGAGGATCGAGTTCACTAATAAAGCTTATTGTCAGTAGAAATAGGAATGAGGTCATGATGAACCATTGTATATAATTGGTTTTGGTTATATGTTTCCACAAAAAAAAAAAATTTCAGGGCCTGTATGATTATTGCATATAAGTTCATTGCATCATCCGGGTGAGAAAATCTTGGCTGGGACGGTCCCATACACGTGGCCGTGGGATCGTCCAATCAAAACGTGCCACAAGTGTGCCACATACTCTGACCACAGTCTCCTCATGGAGGTGTATGTGGCACGTTCTCATTGGACGGTCCCACGGCCACGTGTATGGGACCGTCCCATGCCAAGATTGAATCCATCCGGCTAGGGTTTACCACCCTTGAAGGACATTTCATATTGTCATTTTACGATCAGCATTACGATATATATCAATTCCTATATGTTTACTACACAAAGCTGGGCAGAAAGTAAATGATATGATCCATAATGCTTCCTTCTGTTCATTAAGGAACACAAAATAATTATACCTACTTTAATATACTGTCATCGAATTGAACGATGACGGAAACACACCCCCAAGTTTAACATGCAGACGCCATCCACGTACGCTATTTTCTTGACTGTAACATACTACCAAATAAAAGCTATATACTAATTACTAACACAACAGATTCCCTAACACAGCGTTCCATTCCCGTCCTTTTGCTTGAGTTTGTGTCAGTTTGTACATCTGTGAGCCTTCTCTAGTTCTTTAATAAGTCGTTCCCCATTTCGCTTTATCAGCATATACGTCTTCCCAATCTTATGCATATCCGCGGTAGACGCAACCGACGACCCACGAGAAGACGTAGACGCTACCTTCCCTTCAAGTAACTTAGAAAAAAACTCGGCTAGTTTTATGTGCCTATGCACCTGATCTAGCAAGACATTATTAACCTCCTCCTCATTCCTGACTGGATGAGCTCCGGTCGTCGCCATAAAGAAATAAGATATAAAGCTGCGTAGTTTTTGAACGAACGTTTTGTTTCAACAACCTGCGCGCGTATTTCAGTTTAGCATACAAACATTTTAAAAATACGTAACAGGCTAAAAGACCTACGGTCCGAGAATGGGTGGACGAACATTATAATTCTACCAACATCTTGCTCTACCAATAAAACATAATCAGAACCAAATTTATAAAGTTCAGTATCTAACCAAAAACATGCCTATAAAAAGCAACCCAACGGTTACACATAATGGTGTGGTCGTTATTATGACCTAATTATGTGATCGATCAGCACAACACACAAACCTATACAAAATATTGGTCGCCAATTGCACTATCTGTTGTAGAAAAACCCATTTCGATCTCTTAGGCCAAACGAACAACAAAACTAGGAATGTGGCCCTAACAACGTCAAACGTACACAACCTAATCAATTAGAGCAAACAACCCATGTAAAACAATATCGATCACTTAATTTCAGTAACAAATTAACGGTATGGCGGGTATAGATAATTCGTTGAATGTTATACACGCAATACCCAGACTGATTGACCGAAACCCATTACAAATGACCACACAGCAACCCAGAATAGTGAAAGCAAAACAAACAAAAATATGCTAAAAAACGTAATTTGTATCAAAACATACAACGCCATACCCAGACTCAAAACTAATTCCAATGACTACATACCCAGCCATAATAATCAAATAGATACAAACAAAAATCTGCTCAGAGACAACATTAGGACCTACACAGAAAAGGCCATACCTTCGACACGAATGTGTGGGCCGTCGATTAAAGATCTTGTTACAGGTACCGTCTTCCGTACAGTTCCCCCTTTTGATACACGGTAGAAGTTCTTGTTAAGCTAGTATACACGAATAAGCAAAGTCTGTTATATACATATATTAAAATCTGAAATTGCAACCAAGGACCCTGAGGTTTGCTCCTACACAACTATAAATAACTTTCCATTTTTTCACAATCGCGTCCCTCCACTTCCAAAAAATCATTGCACTCCAAAACTTAACCATTTCAAATTTTCATAATTACTGAATTACCCCTAATTCAGTTCTCCAAGTCCTCTATTTTTTTGTTTTTTTTTTTCATAAATTATATTATTTATATTTAAAATTTTAAATATATTCAATCTGATTTATAAATCAATTTAATATATGCTATTTTATTATAAAATGTTTAAATATTTTTTAATTAAAACTGAAATGTTATTTTATTTGAAATGAATTGTATTTATTTTTAAAAATATTTTATTTTATTCAAATTAATAATTTAATAATTTTTTTAACCAAATTTAATTTTAAATAGTTAAAATTTTATTTTCTTTTAATTTATTAAAATGATTTTATTTATTACATATAAATTTATACTTACCTCTCACAAAATAAAACAATTATTTTCAACTATATATTTTTTATCCAATCCTACGTTACACACTTACACCAAACAAGCTAGAGACAGTATTATTTTAATCCAATCTGTACTGCACCAAACATGTCTAAATACTAATTTAGTCCAATCCAATCCTATAAAACTAGTCCAATCCAATCCCGCGCAACAAACGCAACCGAAGAGTATGTTTGGTATTCCTTTTCAAGTACAGCTATAGTGCATGTTTTTTTAGTAGAGCAGTAGAGCTTTAATTTATACAAAAGGGTACTTTTTGGTTGGGAAATCACAAAAAAGAAGGTGTTGCGATGTATTTTAAAAAATAGCTTTTGAGTAAGTGAATTACAAAAAAAGTGTTCACAATGTCTTTATAATCAAAGAGTAATGGTGTAATATCTATAAAGTGTAGTTATTCATATGTTGTATAAAAGGTCAAGAAAAGCCACACTTTTCGGCTTCTCCTAGTTGACATAAAATAGCTTTTATAAAAGGTAATTCAGACAATTCATATATAAAAAAGAGCAAATTGCAGTCACCCTCGATCTCTGAGGTTTGGCTCACATTCAATAACTTGTTCACTTTTGGTCACCCCGTCCCCAACACTTGATACGTGTCATGGAAGGGGTATTTTTACCATAAACTGTTATGTGTTTAGACAAAAATATCCCCTCCCTGGACAAATGTCAACTGTTAGGTTGGGGAGGGGGTAAGCTTCGAAGTGGGGTGACCAAAAATGGAATCTTCAATAACCTCACGAAGCATGAAGTTATATATTTAATTATATTGGAAAATGGTATTTAATATATATTAATAGACAAACGTTGTAGTCAATGCCGGAGCTCACTTATAAATTATAATATATATAGAGGAAATTGCACCAAATGATATATATATATATAATTTTAATTGTGGTCCGTGGAGCCCACTTATAGGGGTTCAATCCACGGGAAAACATATATGCACCCCTTTATTAATGGATTCAGCACTCAGCAGTGAGCTTTACCAAAACAAAATTTTAGGCACCTCTTGGAGCTGCAAAAAATGATACTCCTTATTCTTAATTAAGGTTAGGGGTCTCCAAAGGAGACTCTTACAGATGCTCTCACTCCCGTTTTAGGGCTGTTTGGTGTCCATGTCCGGACTTCGGCGACTTAGCCCCGTCTGCTGATCAAACTGTGTCATTCACACGATCTTCTGTGTCCTGCATATCAATGCTAGCTACTTCCCTTCATCCTTTCCTACTTTTTTCATTCACAGAACGTTCGCTTCAGAAATTTCAATGTCTCATCACCATAACTTACGATGATAAGGCATTGGAATGTCTGAAGTTATCGTACGGTGAACGTGTTTACTTTTGACCTATGGTCCAACTTTGATTGTATATCGTTTTTTCATTTGTAACCGACCTTGCGATTTGCGACACTCCAATCCGGCCCACTTCCACTGTCCAAACACTAGACGGGAACGTATATAGAGCATCAGAACACGAAGGTATTGCTTTACAACTGTTTATTGCACCACATTATTTATTTGCTGTGTTGTGGAACATATAGCTGGATTTGTTCTGTAACCATTTAACTAATTTACCTTCACGATTATGTTGTTCAAACAAATGTACAGAGCAACCAGATATACGGCAAAAGGAAACAAATAGTGTCGGCTCCTTGTGTCCGCCGTTTTCTTCTGTATTCTATAATAATGTACTTCACTGTTCGGCTTTATGTTGGCAATTGTAATGAAATTAGCAGTTTTGGAATATTTCGTGTTAGATCGTTTTCCGTTATACAATTCATGTATGCGGTCAGTTCATTTAAATACATAGATTTATATATAATTCCTCAGATGATCGAGGACGTCCTAATACAACGGATATTAGGATAATCCTAAATTCCTAATGTGACCCACTAGTTTTACATCAAGGCAGCACGTATACGGATACGGGATACGGATACGGCACGATACGGGGATACGGCAAATCTCCAAAAACTAGGATACGGATACGGCAGGATACGGCAGGATACGTCAATTAAAATAATATATGTTTATATTTTTGTACTAATAAGAATATATAAAAGGATATTTAATAATTCATTCAAAAATCAAAACATATTCATATCCAATCATCCAAATAAAACATGTCACATAACAACCTAAGTCATAACAATGTAACATATTACAATATCCAAATTAAGTCGTAACATATTACAAAATTGAAACTCCAAATAAAACATACGTCACATAAGTTATAGTATATTACAAAATCCAAATAATACATAAAATAAACTCATAAAATAGATACTAAATTCCTAATTAACTTCATTATCATCATTCACATTGTTAAAGGATCTAAATAATTCAGCATCTAATTAACTCTGGTTCATCAACTGAAAGGTTTGCAATCTCAAGTATCCCGTTATTCTCCATGTTAATGGAATCAAAGCTAAAATTTCCTTACAGTTTCATTTTGACCCCTAATATTTTGAAATTATAATTTGACCCCGTTTTATACTAAAATAATTATAATATTGCCCCAAACGTATCCTCTATGTATCCCTCAAGTATCCTCCAAGTATCCTCAAAGTAACCCTCAAGTATCCTCTAAGTATCCTCCAGTCAAACTTGTGAAAAAGTCAACGGATACGCCATTTGATGTATCGGATACGTATCCTGGAGTATCCGGGAAGTATCGGAACTGGATACGAGTTCGATACAAGTTACCTCCACCAAATGAAGTATCCGTGCTTCCTAGTTTTACATGCTTTGACTCAATTGTCTGTGCACTTGTCAAAACATGCAGCGACACACATTCACTATCCTCTAGAAGTTATGTCAGGACTCAGGACGTTCGTATGCTTTTCAATATTTCTGTATATATATCTACATTTATATACGTCTTGATATAATGTATATAATAAATTTCATTTCGTTTAAGTGTTTATTTATTTTTATTTTTTCTTGAAATAAAAATTCATTTCGTTTAACTTACACTAACAGTGGAAGTTATCAACCGGTTGATTTTCTTTACGGTTATTGTTATGGAGTTAATAGAGTAGTGTTTTTTTGGATTTGGAACAAATAATCGATGAAGATTGTTATAGATTCACCTACTTTTTTACGTCAGCCGTTTAAGAGACCTTTTTTTTTGTTATTTTTCTTGATGACAAGTATAATTGTATAAACAAAGTTTCCTGTGCTTAAATAGTTTATTCTACTATAAAATATGAAGATGTGGAAAATTTAAAGGTTGACGAACTCACGTTTTTGGTCATTAAGTCACGTCAACTCGTCCTACGAATCTGACAGTCGGTCTTAAACGCAACTGCAACAATGGGAAACAGTAAACATATCGATTCGACATGACATTGACGTATGGGTTTTAAATATATTTTTCTTTACAGTCCCTACTCGTCACATCAAGCCTTTAGGTTAACAGTGTGTGTCAGTCGTCATTGCATTTTGACGGTCAATATCCAGGATGTACAGCATGGAGTACCAAACCATTGTTATTTTATATTTTTTTTTACAAAAAGCGGAAAAGTAAACACGATGAAAAAGTATTATTTATTCAAAACGAACAACGTAAACGAATACACGATGCAAAGTAACCATGGTTCCTTGCTAAACTTAATGTATCGTGCAAGGAGGATTACTTTCCATCGTGTTATATTTTACATTGTATCTGGTTGTAATTATTCGACATTCTTTCATGTTCAATGAAGTTTTCCTCGCGTAATCTAAATTTACCAATAATTTGAAGAATACCAAATTTTAAACCATGTCTACTAATAGTTATTACTAAATAATTTTTGTATAAATTTAAATTGAATTTATTATAAATGCAAAACAAAATTTTTTCTTATAAATGTATATTGTAATTTATTCTTTTAATTTATTTTCCTTATTTATGTTGTTTTTGTTGTTATTATTTAGTTTTTAAATTTTTTTCTTTATTTTATTTTCTTTTGAATGTAAGATTATTTAATTCATCTGAGTAAGTGTTCTATTTATTTTATTTTATCTATATATATATTTTATATATATTATATATATATAAACAACTATTTTAGTATGATCTTCATTTTTCTTTAATTACGAGTTTAATTTATTTAAGTGCCCTATACCTGATTAAAATTCCTGGGTCTGCCGCTGCCTATATGGGACCGTCCAGGGAGAGAGGCATGTGAGGACGAGAGGGGGCAGTAAGTTTTACAATATTTGTTATTTATCCCCTACTTGTTAAGATTTTTATGTTTGTACCCTTCTTTTATATTCCTTCAAGTTTTACAGTTGTATAAATTAATCCAATAAACTTTCAAATTTTTATTTTATACATTAAGTGTTAATAATTAAAATATTTCTTACAAATAACAAAAATACTAGGATAACTTATTAACTGTTGTAAATTAAATAGAAAATAGGATAGGGAATAATAATCAATTAACAAAATAAAGAATACAACAAAAGAAGAAAGAAGAAGAGATGAACGCGATAGATAGAGAAGAGGAGAAAATTGCCTTTATATTGAATTTTGGAGTTTCCAGATTTCAACAACATTTTTTTATTGAAATTTTAGAACATCAGCTAGTTTTTCTTACAAGAGAGAGCAAATATATAGGCAAACAAAACAAGGGGTAGTTATTGTAGTTTTCCACACAAATTATGCCACTATGTGACAGGACTTCTCACTTTATAGACACTTGCCAAGCCATGCATAATGGTGGAAGCCACCTATTTACAACATTAACTTTCAACAATGAAATTTCATCATCTTATTTTTCATCGCTGCACAAATTAAGATAATTTGTCAAATTTGAAAGTCACGACCTGTCAAGTCCAATTTCAAATATTGTTGGAAATTTGAACAAAGGTCCCCACTCCCCACCATGTCCACTTTCAAGTTTGAAATAGCAAAAAAGTCTCCCTATTGTTTTTCTTGCATTTCTGTACCCTTGGGAACATGAAATTCCAGAAATACCCTTAAGTTGGATTTTAAAGAGTTAAAACTTTTAAAGACGAAATTCCGAAATTGTCCTAAAACCCCAACCCCATTAAGCGTCGTTACGCATTTCCCCTAACATATTTAACTTGAAAACCAGAGGGTCGTGCGAAACTGAAATCCATCCCCCAAATCAAGAACTCCAAAACATAAAGAGAGAGAAGAAGAATTGAAGAAGGCATCGAACAGAAGAACAAGCGAACGAGAGAGGAGAAGAAGAACAAACCAGGTTTGACAAGAAAAATTCTTGAAGAAGAAGAACAGTCAGTCGAATACCGAGACCCAGCCCCGAAGAAGACGCCTTTGTCTTAACTCGCAAGTAAAGGTATTCATTCGTATTCTCATTGTCTTGTGGCGTTTTAACCTCTGATATGTTTGTTTGCATCTGTGTTTGACTGTGCATGGATAGTGTGTTATTAAGTTATAAGTATTTGTTTCATAAATGAGTAGTTATATTGCCAGGGGTTCATGCAATGGCGGGAACAGGTGCTTTTGTTTAGTTTTATGTTAAGGGAAATTCAACTTTTGAAATGTGGCCCCATTTGTCTGAATATGAAGCCCTCACAAAGGGATTTCAAGCCCTGTAAACGATTCCGAAGCATAGTATTGTAGTTGTTAATGGTTTTTGTGATGTTATGTTATGAAGTGTTGGATTTTGTGTATTCAAGTTTTGAAATGTGGCCCCATTTGTCTGAATATGAAGCCCTGACAAAGGGATTTGAAGCCCTGTAAACGATTGTGATAGTATTTTAGTTAATGGTTTTTGTGATCATTTTGGAATCGGTGGATTTTTTGGTGCCTTGTTATGTCTTTTTTTGTGTTCACATGCTGGGTATATCTTATCTATCATGTATAGTGGTGGGGATGTCCATTTCATTTCATTGTTTATCAAATCTGGGCTTCAAATCCCATTGTGGGGCTTGAAATCCCATTTTGTTTTTTAATTAAATTTTTATTTTTTTGTTTTGTACCAGATGCCGGCTGATCGTTTCAAAAAACAATGGAGGTATCCAGACCACGGAACCTGGGTACACGCGAGAATAAACTCGCACAACAAAAGTATTTGTCTTCAACAGCTAGAGTTAGTGTTAACACGTTGCAGCGTGTTGGATAGATTTAAGGAAGGCCCTTTTGGGCAGTATTTGGAAATGGTACAGCCGATTACAGTGCACGGGATGCTCATCTACAATATGTTGAAAAGACAGCTCATTCGTCCGAATTCAAAGGAGGATGAGATTTGGTTCGGTTTGGGGCAAAAGGAGGCTCGGTTTGGGAGAGAAGAATTTTGCTTGTGTACTGGCCTCAACATGGGCACACTCCCCGAAGGCTTCAAAGAACAGAAAGAAGTCGGTGAGCAATCTATCTTGACACGATATTTCAATGATGAAATGCCATCTATGGAATTGTTGGCGGCAACCTTTAACCGGCTGATGGAGCCTGCAGCTGGTGATGATGCGTTGAAGATGGGATACCTATTAATGGTGTCCCAGTTCTTCGGTATTGATGAAGCACGGACAGCCATACCTTGTTGGTTGTTTTCTTTAGTAGAGGACATCGATGGTTTTGAGACATTTAGTTGGGGATCATACCTTTTTGATGTCACATTGTGGTGGCTGAAGAATGCAGCCGATACACACCTCAATAAATTCAGAGGAGATGATGGCCAGAAGAATGGAGGTGATGGCCAGAAGAGTAGAGAGATTGACGAAAAGTGCCAGAAGAAGGAAGATAATAAGAAAAAAAAAAGAAGGAAGAGGAGAAGAAAAAAAAAAAGAAGGAAGAGGAGAAGAAGAAGAAGTCGAAGAAGAGGAAGAGGCAAACTAAAGTAGAATATGGAGAAGAAGAAACAGACAATCAGAGTGAGCAGGTGGAGTTGGACAATGCGCAGAACAATGCTGAGGCGAAGTATTACACATTCCACTGTTATGGATTTCTGCTAGCATTTCAGGTATTGTCAATAAATGAATGTGTAAATCAACCTTATGCTAGGATTTCTGTTATGGATTTACTTTTACAAGATTTGTTTCTTAATTGTTTAGGTTTGGGCTGTTGAACGGATTACCCGTTTAGAAGGTAAAATTGGGATACGAATAGGAACAGGGTTCCCAAGATTTAAGAATTGGAATTTCAATACAAGGGTTCTAAAAGTTGAATCCTATTTCAGTTCAACGGTATGTATTTTACCATTTGGTGTCTACTTGTATTTTGATGTGTTGCCTATTTGTCTTGTTTTCTGTGATACATTAGATTTTGTGGTTATGTGTTATATTACTTATTACTGTATGAATTGTCTATGAATTGTCTATGAAGGTCATTTCCAAATCTGTATTATAGTGGGTTGTAGGGTACACTTTCTTATTATGAATGGTTGCTTGAATATTATACTGGGTTGTAGGGGGGGGGGGTGGCTTGAAATATCTTAGTCAGAGCTTGAAATTCGTGAGTAGGGCTTGAAATTCGTTACTAGGGCTTCAATTTTGTTATTAGGGCTTCAAATTCCTTTGTAGGGCTTGAAAAGCCTTTGCCTGCTATTTGGTTTCTGTTTCAAAATATTCATTAACCTCAATGTTGATGGGACTATACATGCAGATGGAATTGTTCCCCTGGAAGGTTTATGATCATGAAAAGTCAAGTGCTTACTACAAATCTTTGATGTTGGATGATCTGGAGGACCGTGCAAATGCAATGGAAGAGGGTGGTGCTTCCATTCAGCACACCAAGACTGTCCGATCTAAAAACTCAGATCCACAAGCGTCTAACAAGCGGCTCTTCCATGGAGATGTAGAAACTGCGAAGGTAAAAATTCATAATATACAGAAGTTTTGTTATCCTAAGTTATGTTACTAAGTTCTTTTGCATGATGTAATCATTCATTTTGGATTTTGAATTGGATTTGCAGTCAAAATTGAAGACATCGGTTCCGTATACAATTCCTGAATTGTATACACGTATGGAAAATATGATTACATAGCAAATAAAAGAAAGCGAGGGGAGGATGAAGCGTTGGATAGCAGAAGAAATTGCAAAGATTGCAAAACAAAACAAGGTTCCAGATACATCTTCACCGAACAAATCAAGAGAATTGAAGGACAAAGGTTTTGATAGGGTAAGCTTCAATTATTTGTTAGTTTACTCTTAACATTTATTACATAACATAATAAGAGTCCTTCGCCAGGGCAGTCCTTAAAATATATTGTTCTCATTGTAGGATGATAGCAATAGGTTGGATGAGAAGGTCCATTTTGTGAATGACATTCATGATGATGAAGTTGATCAGGAGGGTGACAGACTGCCAGGTGTTGAGAATGAATTGAAGGATCTTGAGGTTGGCAGAGAGGCAGGTGTTGAGACTGATGTTGATAGTGATGTTCAGAAGGTCGAAGATAAGATTGTTGTTGAGAAGCCCGAGGGTGATAGTGGCGTTGAGAAGGCCGAGGATAAGAGCAGAAATGAGAAGGCAGAGGTTGAAAGTGTGGTTGAGAAGGACGACAATGAAAGTGTTGTTGAGAAGGACAAGGTTGATACAGAAACTGAGAAGGCCGAGGATGAGAGTAATGTTGAAGTTGAGGTAGTTGGTAAGAAGTCTGAAGGAGACAATGCGGATGTTGCTAAAAAGCCAATTTGTGTGGATGATTTCCCATCCCCGGATTGGTTGCCTGTTAATGTGCTTCCATCCAGTATGCCCAGTGTTATATGGGTTGAATCTGCTCACCCCTCAGTGGTTTACAAGAATGAAGACAAGGAAAGGGGCCGAAGGCGGTCAAGGTTCCTCCTCACCCCGTATGTTGACCCCATGCCGGAAACGAAGAAGAAAGGAGAAGCAAATCAGCATTCCAAAGACTTCACGGCATTTTTGAAGGGCAAAAATGAAGTCAGGTAATGCTCTATTCCTATCCTCCATTAACCGTTGCTAGTTCAATTTATGGTGTTGTGATTTGTTAAGCCATAATTTAAAAATCTCGTTGACAATGAACAGAATATATACCGGGCAGCCCGTAAAAGACATGACGCGTTCCGAGTTCAAGGACTTCATTAACACGGACCAATGGATTTCAAACTCGGTAACTTCTTTTATACTGTTCAATTTTGTTATTATATTGTTAACATGCACACTTCTTTTCTAATTCTCTGTCGATACATGTAATTGTAGCATATAGACAGCTACTTCGATGTGCTTTGGAAGAAGCGTTTGGGATTACAGTTTAATTACCGGCAGGATATAGGATTGGTCTCTCCCACGTTTTTCGTAAGTTCACTTTTATTCTTGGATTATGGAATATGTATTTGCTTAAGATGGTTGGTTTTTTGTATAACAAGGTTGGTTTTTTTTTACACAGCTCAATTTGAAGATTGAGTGGGAGAAAATAGCGTTGGAAATACGAACCCAAAGGGAGCTAAAAGAGTTTGAAAAGGAAGATAGGATAAGACAAGAGGAGGCCGGAAAGGCTGGGGAAGATGGATCAGACAAAGAAGTTATACAGCAATGTGTGAAAAAGAAGAAAGGTCCTTCTCCACCATCAGTGTGCGAAACGAAAGAAGTTTGGGAAGATTACCCCGAGTTCAATCCATTGGATTTCCACCCTCACAATGATCTTTTACATCACGTGCGGGGTAGTGATCTGCTTTACAATGAACCGTGGTGGAAGATGAATTCGGTAAGTTTGTATGTTTTGCATGAATATGGATTCGGTGGATTTGGTATGTTATGTTTCACTCCCTCTGCCAGGGCTTGAATTTCCATTGCCAGGGCTTGTATTCCCGTTTCTAGGGCTTGAAATTGCTTTACAGGGCTTGAACTTTCGGAACATTCCTTGCAGGTTTTGATTCCTTGCAACGTCGGAAACCACTGGGTTATTTCAGAAGTGTTTTTAAAAGAAGGACGAGTGAGGATGTTTGATTCCTGGTGGGGAAGAAAACGAAGGAACAATGGAATAGGGGAAATCCGACCATTACTATATTTGTTACCCTCCATCTTGAAGGCATCAAATTATTACGAAGAATTGAACTTACCTGTGCCCACAACTCCATTCATTGCCAAAAACGTGGATTCACTCTTAATTCCTCAACAGGGCGATGGGTAGTTAATTTACATTGCTATATAACTTGGTGTTTTTTACATGTAATCGTCATTATCTTACTGTTATTTTCATATGGTGCAGTAGCAGCTGCGGAGTTTTCATGTTAAAGTTCGCTGAATTAGTACTATCCGGAGTTGATTTACCGTGGATTCACGAATTTGGTCAAAAGAATATACCAAGCATCAGGAACGCAATGGCACTTGACGTTTTCGTTAATGGCGTGATTGTAAACCCCAGGAAATCAATAACAGAATAACACATTTTCACAGAAATAGGAAATCCCATGAACCATTTTTTTATTGGTCTGGGCCCTTTGCATTACAAACCCGATAAACAATATGAGAATAACACATGACATTTGAGATGATGAACCCCAACCCAACTAAGTAAAGAAAAGGGCATGGAGGTTAATTTTCCAGGCTATGTGAATTTTGTCGATGGGCATGGAGGTTTTCGGAAGAAATCGAAGTTACAACCAAATATAGCTTATACCTCCGATTTCTTCTGAAAGACTTCTATGCCCTATTAACAGTGCATTGAAGTGTTTCTGTTTAATTTTTGTGTTTTGGACTGTTATCCAAAGATTTACTTTGTTGTTTTGCCATTATTAAAAAAAGATTTTCATCTCATATTTTCGTTTGTTGGTTGTTTGTTTATTGAAGTGTCATACAGTGTGTTGTTTGAAATGGCGAAGAAATCGGTGTATGTCGTTTTCAAAGGGACGAAAACCGGTGTCTTCAACTCATGGCCGGAATGTCATGATCAAATTGATGGATTCAAGGGTGCTTCTTACCGGAAATTTAGTACGGTTCAACTAAGCATATCAAGCTCTCCTAAGCCGTGACGTTCAGCGTGAACTTTGTATTCATACTCCGGCTAGGTCAGAAGACAACGAACCCGTACAAACCCAAAGAAATTTCCTTCCATTTCCACTATACCTAATTGTTGTGTTTGTTATTGGAATTAAAGTGGGTAAATTTATGTGAAATGGTATGTTAAATGGTGTTTCTGGTTGATGGTTATGTAGATTGCTTTCTGTGCCTTTTTTTAATATGAATAAAAGATAAGTTTGAGGGTGTTTCTGGTTCATTGTTATGTATATTGCCTTTTCTGTAGATGTTCGTCATATATTTTCTTACGGAAATGCATGGGCAGTAAACTGTAGGGCAGAAATAATTAACACAAACTTAAAACGGAAAAAAATATGACATTAAGATTAACAAGGGCATTACAAGGGCATAACAAGGGCATAGCATAACAAGGACATAACAAGGGCAGCAAACTGTAGGGTCTGTGAACGGCATGATAAGAGGCTTTTCTCTAGGGAGATGGTGGAATATTGAAGTCCAACATCTTCTTCTGCAGTTTTTCAACAAGAGTGTAAAGACCGTTAAGTTCATTGTCTCTTGCCTCCATCTGAACATGTAAATTGATTATTTCTGCTTCCAGGTTTTCAACTTTTCCCATCAAAACTGCATTGTCAACAGTCAGGCGTCCAGCATTTGGTCGCTCATCACGGATGGTGTTCTTTGCATTTGCAATTCGTTGCCTCAGACAGTCAAAGATTGATTCCAGCCTGTCTGTCTCAGGAACTTGCCTGCCAACATGATTACCGATATTGTTTGCTGCCATTGTATGACAAAAAATAAAAAAAAAGATGAACAAATAAAAATGAGCAATGAAAAGGATATGTAACAGGGACAAGGTATTTATAATGGGATGCAAACGTTCACCATTACTGAAAAGTCACAATGGTAACCTACCAGTCATGATTGTTTTGGTAACTGTAAAAGTCTTCTGCATAATTGCATCTGGATGCCTGTTCAGTACCCAATGCACCGATTATCCTGTTTCTCAAATGGAAAAGACACCATTAATATCTCTTAAATTTAAATTTCCTTTTATTCCATTTAATTTACTTTCAGAAATCAATTCTTTTGGATTTAAAATAGTTAATTACATTCAATTTGAGTTTATTTATCATGGGCTTAGGCCTTAACATTAACGACCAAACAAAAACCTCGGCCCGTAAGCCTTAACAAATCAATGTTCTTCAGTCTAGTCTGGGTAATTAATGTTCTTCCAGGGCTTGCAATTCATAGGTCAGGGCTTATGGAAATATAAATAAAGAATTTGAAGCCCTGTCATCCCTGAAACAGACAACAATTTTCCTGGGCTTCACACATCAATGTTATTTAACGGGCTTAACATTTGTTAGTTCAGGGCTTATGAAAATAATAATGATATATCCTATATAAATTGAAGCCCTGTCTTGCACGAAACAGACAATGAATTGCCTGGGATCAATAATGACAAGGCCAGCATGTATATACTACAACGAACAGTATACCACAATATATACTAGAAATTACAAGATTGTATTATTCCATCACAGGGCAAGGCCACAACAAATATTCCTGAATACACAATTATTCCATTATCATACATCAACAGAACAATTGAAAAACTATTGTAAACACATGCTGGGCTGGGGGCTCCTATTTTTCAAGTTAATGTTAGTTGTAACAACATAAACAGCATCACCTAAAATGTTGTAAAATGTTGTACATATTGTTAAGGCTGCACCATCAGCACAGCAACAACTTCCTTGCAGTCCTGAATTTCAACCTACAATGAAGGTGTATGTGTATGCAACAGCAAAAGTGTAAGCAACTGCTATGTCTCCAATATTTTATTTTTTAACAACTATTACAAGGAAAGGATGAGTCTCACCCATACCTAATAATCAACGTCTTTTTCGTCTGTGTTACTGTCATCCGAGCTGAGGTGGGGTGCCAAACTGGGGTCGAGTAGGTTATCCCTATCTGGGCATGTAAGTTTGTTATGTCCTTCTTTCTTCCACACGCTACAAGCACGTGGTTCTGGTTTCCCTGTGCTACATGATGGGTTCGAGCAACTTTGCAAAATTGTGTCCCTTATGGCCACAATTCCCACACGTTTGTTGCTTTGGTTTCTTCCCAACAGAAGGCATCCGATTTTTCTTTGGTCTTCCTGTCAATCGCTTTTTTTTCCATGGCAAGACAACGCGATTACGAACATCATCACCAATGTCCGACGCTTCAGGTTCTGGACCAGGGTTCACAGACATGTCATATGCCAGTTTCAGCCATCCGGTTGTGAAAAAGTCAGAACATTATGAGTTGATGGGCATACCTTTAAGCCTGATACAAAACACAAAAATAATCAAAAATGACTAACAAATAGACCTTGTAAATGCTGTTAAAGTAATCAAGATATGCAAATGAAGAAATATAACAAAATGGCATTAGGAAAATCTATAACAAATTTCATAACCTTTACTGAACAAATCTAGAACAAATTTCAGAACCTATATTGAAGACATCTAGAGCATATGATGAAGACATTTACCTCTAATTATACAAACAACAACTCTCCTTTGTCTCCCATGGACAATTATTTTTAAAGCCCTGTAAAAGGACTTGAAGCCCTGTAAAACTATTTCAAGCCCTGTTAATCACAAGGGTTTCAAGCCCCAGAGTCGAACTTCAAGCCCTAAAAATAGTTATCAATCCCAACAAAACTACGCCACACAGCAGCAGCACTTCACCAAATGACATAGAAAACAAAACAACAAAAAAGGCCACACAACTACCACAAGTTAAACAAATGCCTCAAACCAGCAGCACTTCCCCAATTTGGCATTCTAAATCTCTAGAACAAATTTCACACCATATGATGAAGACATTTCAAGAAATCAAGGAATGGACAGACTTATCAACCCCAAAATACATGCACCCATTCATTAAACAGTCCACACAGCCCACACACCCGTTCATCACAACTAAATACTCATCAAAATCAAGCAATTTCTCTATCCAACAAAAGACAACACCAGCAATAATTGGGGAGCACAATAAACAAAGAATCGTCTTTCATAGGTTCCAATGGACAGATTAAAAGAAACACTAACCTGCAGCAGATGGGTTGATTTGACGATTCGAACCTTGAGAAGAATCCAATCGTTCCTTTCTCAACCGGTTTCGTTGCCTTCGATTTATAACCCACAGCTTAGGGACCCTTCCCTTCGATCTATCGACGCCATGACTCAAACTCGAGAGAAACCCAAACACAATTGCACACTTGTGAAGACTGGACAGACAAACACATTATCCCTCATCGTCCTCGTCGCCTCTGTCTCTCTCTATCTCTCTGTTTTAAGGGTTTGTAAATGGTTTTCCCCATCGCCTGTTCAGTTGAAAACAGTTCAGAACGATTTTCAGAATAGGAGGAATATTGAAGCCCCAAAGATGGGGAGGACTGAAGATGAGGAGAACTGAAGATGGGGAAGGAAGAAGGAAAAGAAGAAGACGGAGATGGAGGACTGTGGTCGGGTCAGGAGTCAGGACTCAGGATATGTTCGAAAATGGGGGAGGGAATTCAATAGGGGTCGTTGAAAGAAAGGGAGGGAAGGGAAGAGAAGGGTAATTGTGGGAAAGTTAAATGCTTAAGGGTAGTTATGACATTACAACCCCCTTGAAGAGGGAAGGGTAGTTTAGTCCAACAGGGGACATTTTATGTAAAGTAAACTTCAGTAACAGACAGTTTTGCAAGGAAAACAATAGGAAGACTTTTTTGCTCTTTCAAACTTGGAAGTGGACACTTTATGTATTGTGAATATTTTGTGGATATACCACCAATTGTATACACCAGTAGTCTAGGGATGGCAAATGGGGAAATGGGGATGGATATAGGTCCCCCCATCCCCATCCCCAATTTCCAAACCCTCCCCCATCCCCCCCCCATTTCCCCATTTGGGGAAAATGGGGATGGGGTAGATTTGGGGGGAGGTCTCCCCACCCCTATCCCCATTTTCCCGTTTTCCCCATTTTTCCCCGTTTTTCGCCGATTCCCCATTTCCCCCATTCCCCCATTTTTGCCTATATAAGTTAGGTTTTAAGTTATAAATATGTATTTATAGTTAGTTAAATATAAATAATAGAAATAATAAAAATAATGAAAATATATTATATTATATTATATTATATTATATTTTTGGGGGAAATGGGGAAATGGGGGTGGGGGTAGCTTCCCCCATCCCCATCCCCATTTACATAACTTTTTGGGGAAAATGGGGAAATGGGGATGGGGGGACCCTTCCCCATCCCCATCCCCATCCCCATTTCAATTTGGGGATAAAATTCATCCCCATCCCCCCACCCCCCCCCCCCCCCCCCCCCCCCATTTCCCCATTTTTCCCCAAAAAAAAATCCCCAAATGGGGATGGGGGAGCGGGGATTTGGGGCCCTGGGGCCAACCTCTTTTCATACTTTAATATAAAACTACCTTCCACCTTCTCCTCTTCACAAGGTGTAACTGTGGTGAGAGTATGTGGCACCCTCGTGGGACGTTTTCATTGGACGGTCCCACGGCCAAGTGTATGGGACCGTCCCAGCCAAGATTTTCTCCTTCACAAGTTATTACGCACACGTGGAAGATTTGAGTTTGTATTGCTGCATGCCTGCATGCATAAGCTGCTTAGGTGGTGGAATATTACAACGTCCATCCCTCACTTTGTTGCCTATATATATGGATGGATTTAAATGTAAACATGATGTAATTTTTATAATCTGAAGCTGATGCTGTTTCCATCCAATATCAATATAAATGATAAACTCTCTCTTTTGTGTTCTCTCATCTCTCGTCACTCGTCTCTCTCTCTCTCTATCTATCTCTCTTGTTTCTCTTCTTCTATTTTATTCACTTTTCAACTGTTGTTTATCTATTCTTTAATGAATCCTTGTTCATCTTAATTTTGTTATTTAATTTTATTACAACGTTATGAAATTTTTCAGATGCAAGGTTGTAATACTTTTTATGTCCCAACCTATTTGTACATATAATTGTTTAACCAACAAAGCTTTGAAATCAAAGTTGTAATGGCTTTTGAAAGGATGAAAACCGTATTGTTGAAATGTTATAAGCGAAATTTGAAGTTGTTTTAGGTTGTTTGGCAAAACTAAAAAAACCTTTTTAAAAAAATTGTCTTAATTAACCTTTACAATGCCATTTTATGTCTGTTTGGAGAAGCCCAACAAGCTTTTATCGGTTTATTATTTTTTAATACATACGAATTGGCTCTAAAATAAGTCAACATTATAATTATAGTATAATTTTATTTGAACTTCTGCAAATTTGACCGAATGAATGGAAACAAATCACAGAATACAATACAATTTAGGGTGTCTACTTAGGAAAACTAAACCCTAAATAATAATGGCGTAGTATTTGTATATAAACAATCAATTCAAGAAGATTTAGAGTTTTAGACCTATTGACAGTAGGACAAGCTTGGAGAGAATGTTTAACAATTAAGTTGACTTGCTATTGGAACGACTTAAGGTTTTGCTTCTGAATTATTATTTTTTCTGTTCGATCCTTTGCTTCGCCTCTGTTTGTTTGATGCTCTATTTGAATTCTTATACTGTTTTTAGTTGGGTTGTATTGGTAGTATGGGAATTGTTGAAAGACTCTAATACAATGAAACAAATGTAAATATTTTTTAAATTGGAATTTTAATTTAAAAAACCAATCCCAGAACAGAATAAGTACCACACACGACACTGATTACAACCAAAGATGACAAACAAAACACACGCATAGAACATAATAAGTAATACTTGAACGAACAAACATGCATTCCTTAGTAGGTTTATTTAATCGGCCCTTGAACCCACTGCTGCTTCAGCCAACTCCCAATTAACTTCGTCCCACTCGCCTTCCGGGTAAACCATTTTGGCATATGCTTTCATGAGGTTGAATCCGGCAGTATGACCGGCTTTAAATCCGAGCTCTACAGCTTTCAACTTCGCTTTCGAAGATTTGTCAACTTGATGTGTAAGAGCCAGTCCTTTATCCTCCAACTGCTGAATCCTGTCCTCCACCAGCCTGATCTTCTCCAAAAGTTCCTGCTTGCTTTCCTCATGTGGAGATGAGGAAGCGGTTTTCTGCGATTTGTGACTTTCTTCCATCTGTAACATAGAGCAATTTATTACTGATGACCTTTTCAATGTTTATACAATTTTCCAAAGAGAGAGAGAGAGAGAGAGAGATAGCAACGATCATTTTCATTTCAAACTGTAGAAGAAAATGACCCTTTCTATCTCTTCAGAAACCATGACAGAGAAATCGAACAACTTGGTATAGGCGATTTGACAAATATAAAGCACTTAAACTTACAACCGCTGGTGGTGGTGGTGGTGGTGGTGGCGGCGGCGAGAGAGGAGGGGGTGTGCAGAAAAACGTCAGAACCTTAGAATACAGTAAGGAAAAAGATGGAACTCAACAGAGAGGTAAGAGACATTTATATAGTCAAATAACAGAACCGGTTCAACTGGCTTATTTACTACTATTACGTATGTGTTTCTATATAATTAATGCTAATTAATACGTTGGATGAAGTTTATAATCATCCAACCGCATGGTCATATCAATAGTCACGCCTGATCGAATGTCGATGCAGTGTTTTAAATCCATCTTTACTCGCCAAACCCCTTGACACCTTGAGGGTTGAGCCTCGTCGAAACAATAGATAAAGAAACCCCTCGTCTTACAAGAGTAAATGATTTGGATATTTAATTTTTTTCACTAGAGACCAGTACTGGAGGGGCCCACTATACATTCGAAAAACAGTCTCATAGATGACTCATTGTAATGCCTCTTATTGCCTCCTGCCCATCTCCAATGCATATGCCAATGCTAATGTCAAATTTAGCACAAAAAAGTGTAAAATGTTATATTTGGCACATTAATTTAGCCTTGTGCTCCAATGCACAATTCTATTTAAAATGCTATTTTTATTATTTTATTAATTACAATTGTAAAAGTAAACACTTACCATTAATACATTTATTATTTCTTTTAATACTCCAATGTAAAGTTCCATTAATGCATTTATTATTTCATTCTTAAAAATACATATAATGGCATTTTTGTAATTAAAAAAGAAGCATTTATTGCTGTGCTAAATTTGGCATATGCTATATTGTGTGTCAAATTTGACACACAATATAGCATGTCAAATTTGTCACATCATTTGACATTGCATTGGAGGATGGTTTTTGCACTTTGTGCTAAATTTTACCATTGGCACAAGAATTTAGCATAGCATTGGACACATGTACTGTTTGTAGGCGGGAGTAATGCTGTAATGCTAAACTCTGTTCAGATGTATCGATTTATTGTTTTTTTTTTTTTTAAAGGATTCCATTTACTGTAGGTATAACTATGAAAGTTTGAGAACAGGTCCACAATATTTACATGATAGAATAAAACAATGAAATGACTTAACAGGGTGGGGTAGTTTAGGTATAATATGTACCTATCTATCTATCTATCTATAAACATTTATTATAAAATATTGTGAAACAAAAACCATGGATGGAAAGTCCTGCCATGTGGCTCATTCAGAAACTATGTAATTGATTTAATCATTTGCCATTTCTTATGTGGCACGGGTTCTGTATTACGTAATATTATTTTCAAAATTAAAAAATAAAACCCCAAAACAGAAAGTAGCATTAATAACTCTTCTTCTCCCCAAACAATGATATTGTCATTCTCTTAACAATTAAGTGTGGGCTTTCAAAAAAAAAAATAATAAAAAAATAAAAAATAAAAAACAATTAAGTGTGGCTACTCATGTATAAAAAAAAAAATTAAAAAAAAAGGTGTGGCTACTCATTTACCGTTGTAATGACACATGAGCCGAAGTTCTAATTCCAACCAAATGTCCATATTTATTACGATAGTAAATATAAATTTATATTAATTCATTCAATAACGAAGGATGCATTCATGGATGACTAAAATACTCTATGCCAAACTATTCAGAAAGTCAAAGAAGAAAACTCCTTGATCGTTTCAATATTAATTACTTCAGGAGTTCATATTCTTAATTACCATTGTACCTATTTAATAATACAGGGAAATAATCATTTTCTCCCCTATAGTTTTCCATATTAGACACTTTGCCCCCTTTAGTTTCAGTAATGACCATTTTCCATATTGATTTTTTTCCGGACAAAGTTGTTGACTAACTGACTTCCTAACGGTTAGGGGGGAAATGGCCATTACTGAAATTAGAGGAGGCATAATGCCTAATATTTTGGTTTTCAGGGGAGGAAATGGCCATTACTGAAACTAGAGGGAGTCAAGTTTCGAATATGGCAAACTATATGAAAATGATTATATACCTTTAAAATATATTCCAGTAGTTTCTATTACATGCTTACAGGTTACAATGTAGAAAACATATAAAATTAAACTAATCATTCTGTTTCCTCATTATGTTTTTTACTTTTGTCAATACATAAAAGTATTCATAGAGACTTCCTTATTCACACAGTTGCTTGTTCACATATATATCCATAAACCATAATGCAATTACACTATGATACTTTTGATTCGTAATATTTTTATTTATTTTATGAAAAATACATTTATTTGAATTTCTGACATTTCATTCATTCTAATTGATTACTTTTTTAATAAATAAAATCACATTCATCATTTTTATGTGATGGAAAAAACTTCTATGCATCTAGCACAGCAAGCAAAGTAACATCTAACATGGACTGAATGATTAATTCAATGTATATACCAACCTGGACATAATATAATATTCTAACCGCTTCCATTACATCCAAAGTAATAACACCTAACATGGAAGGAATGACTGACAATCTTTACATTTCCGTATATAAAACTAGTAATTACAACGCATATACTGAAGATGATGGCAAAGTTGGGAAGATGATGGACGTAGAAAGTTGGTTAAAAATGGGAGTATGAATTCGACGTCATTCTTCCACTTGGAAACGATGATGAACTTTGTATGGGAAACGTGGGAGTGACTACGCAGTTGTATCTGTTTCAATCGGTGGAAATGGTTGTCGGGAACGCCGTGCGGAAGGGGAAAACTGGGGACCTTTGGATATATGAAGGTCAATGTCCGCCCAATAATCCTGTTCTGCCTCATGTCCGTTGGGTGCACTAATGCCAACTTTAAAGCATCACCCCGGCGCTGAAACCTCTCCGCCAAAAAAGTATCAGGGTCAACAACTGCTATATAATTGGACAGAACAATCAGGGTCAAGTCGACTAATGCCGATGAGTTCTTCGTTAGTTGGCCTGAGATTTCTCTCCTGTTCACCCAAAAAAAATCAAAAAGGGAATTGTTAACACCGTCAGAAAACAACTAAAAAGCAAAGCAAAATAGATTAAATAAAAATCAAAATTGATTACCAAGACGCCTTCGGATGGACCATGAGACTGCTTAGTCGAATTTGAAGTCTGGTAAATGTTGATATAGAACTAACAACTACAAGAAAATAGATTACAAAATCAAAGCAAAAGACATTTATAGAAAGAAGTTTTTCATTTATGAGAACTACTACTTTTCAAAGGACAAGCACCACAAACCACTGTATATAAGAATCACTTGGACGGTCCCACCGTCACTTAAAAAATAATATCTTTTCACTTAATCCAGACCGGCGCCCTCGACTCCTCGAGAACACTTTTACTGACCCCCCTTAAAGGGCGGTAACCATTACCGCCTCTGAAATGGATGACACGTGTCATAGAGGAGTAAATTTTTAGACAATTTGACCCCTCCATAGACAAATGTCATGTGTATGGGAGGGGGGTAATGGTTACCCCTCTTGAAGGGGGGTGAGCAAAAATGCACTCGGCGCCCTCTTGTCCCATCAATGAATAACCTTTTCAGTTCTTGTTGGAAAATGAAATCAACTTTGCATATTCCCAAGTTTTGATGGCGATAACACCACACTTTTCCCTTTTTTTTACAACAATACCCTTGCGGTTTTCTAACATGTCACAAAAAAAGAGAGCTTCTTTTGACAATCCAATTTTTTCTTTTTACACTTCTTTTCTAAAAACACTCCATTCTTAAAATTAAAATTTAGAAAAATTAAATTGGAGTGTGAATAGACAATTTGTGGATTGTAAGGAGAAGCTCTCCAAAAAAATAGCGTACCAAATTATATCCTTTTCCCTTTCGCAACCTATTAAATTACTGTATAATAATTAATAAAATTTCAATTATAAATTTGATTAACATAAATATAATCGTGCTTCATATTTATGTCCATGTATCGGTGAAATGGTGAATGGGTGACGACTGGGCACGTTTTCAAGTCAGATTAACCTTTTCTTCGTGTATTGTTTATTCTGGCATGCATAAATCGTGTATTGGTTGAAAGTACAATGTCAACTGGCGAATGCATTTTGTGAAAGACAACGTGGCAACACCCCATTGGTGGGGTCATTCCTAGGGATGTGACTAGTCACTACCCAAGTACAATGTCCTTTTTGATATTCGAAGACAGTTATCTGAGTTGAACACGTGTTGGCGTTGTTCCGACTACAAATTTACAGCCCCTGAATACAACCGTTGGGACTCCAACGGCTATATTTCTGTCAATTAAAACCTGCTGTTTGTAATTTGGATGTGCACGTTCATAGACATCTTCTATTCTGCTACTGATCTTAATCGTAGATTGCATTGGTTCCCTATCTGTTTCCCATAATTAAACTGTCACACAAAATTCTCTTACAATCAACAGGCATGGAAGGTAGTTCAGGGTCAGCAAGCAACATTAATGGTGGATTGGGAATATTCAGGAACAAATCATGCAGATGTGGGAAGAAGGCTGCTGTGAAGATATCTGAATCCGGAGAAAATCCTGGTAAGTTGTATTTTGTTTGTGCACAACGCCAATGCAAATTTTTTAGTTGGTGGGAGGCCGTTTCACCAATTTTGCAGGGACGTTCCCTAACCACTGGTGATGCCAGTAGAGAATCTACATCTATTGGTCGAGATCTATCCATCGACAACGAAGTGGAAATGCTACAACCAAGGATGCACTACCTCGAAACAAATTTAAATGGACGAATGCATAATTTGGAAACTACTGTAAGTGGAAAAAAGATGATGATGCTTGTTAACATGTTATGCTTTTGTGTCTCAATATGTGTGTTTTTTATTAGTTTGATGCAACTGTACATGAATATTTCACATAAAGCACTTGTACCAATTTCCAGAAATTAAGTGGAACTTGTAGTATTTCAGAACTGACGGTCAGCCATTGCTCTGTTAACAAGTATACTTCAGCATTTTAAAGAGTGCAACGTTCATAATTCTTATACACTCCGATACTGGGCTCCAAACATTGCCAGTGCCACAATTCGGTTTAAATGTCCATAGACAACAATTCCAAGAATTCGAACCCTGCACGTCACAGGCTTTATAATTGTTCAATTGTTGTCGATCAACAAGTGAGATAGTAATACATCTAAGTAGTTTGCTAAGAGCATCTTCAAAAAACTCTTCTATTTTCACTCTTCAAATGTTTATTGGTTTATCTATGTGGCAATTTGAAGAGTGAAAAAAGAGAAGCCCCTCCAAAAGACTATTCAATTAGAAATAGGTTTATATTATTTTAATGAAAGCACTCAAATTCCTCCCCCAACAAATCTAATTACCCTTCATATTTTTTTTCAAGTTAGATATAATAATAATATGTTATTATTAAATATTCAATATTAGTCTCATTTTAAAGATCTAAATGAGATCTTTCTAATGGTATAATTTTTATAATGATAAAATTTATAAATTAAAACTTATTATATATTAATTGAATTTAATTAAAAAGATAAAAAGATATAGATGTCAAATATTAATGATGATATGATATAAAAAATAATATAATAATAATTGAAGAGGGAGAAGTTGCTCTTCAATATTGAAGAGAGATAAGCAAAATCTCATTTAAAGAATCTCATTTGAAGAGTCTGTGGGAGCTGTAGGGAAAAATACCGTAGTACCCGCAGCGGAAGCGAGACTAAAAAAAATAGTGTTGGGTAGCTTTTAAAATTTTTCCAATTATGAACCTTAAACCCTTTTGATTAATTAAATATATATAACAAAGTAATAAAATTTAATACCTCTTGTCGCGTGATCCGATTGACTTGCGTCGATGGTAATCCGCAAGATCTTCAATCCTAGCACGAACGTGGATCACCTAGGAGCGTGGTCTCCCTTCTCTTTGAATTGCAAACCTGTGATGGGATTAAACAAACTTTTCTTTCTTGATCGTTAGTCACAAAAACAATCAAAAGAAATCTAAGATTATTCCGGTCACTTTTGAGTTCTCAATCTAATGATCGAAACTCGCGTGAACCTTAATCGATGTTGTATACACAAGCTTATCAATGATCAAGCAAGTAGTACACCATCAAAGAATAATCTATGTTCCTTTTTCTTTTGTTTTAGTTGAATAAAATCTCTATCTATGAGTTAAGAAGAAGAAGAAAAATAATTTTCTGCACTAAGCCTTAGGGCTGGCCGAAAATAATATATGTGCATATATATATGGCCCAAATTTTTCTCCTTTCTTTTTTAGCTTTAGGGTTGGCCGAATTCTCTTCCTTGATGCATTAGGGTTGCCGCAATTTCCAAAACAAGTTAACTAGTTTGAATTGCACCCTAATTCCTATTTAGAAAAGATTTCCCAAACCTAATCAAACTCATAAATCTTTTATTCTCATATTTGACTAAAATAAAAAGACTTCCTATTTGAATAAATAAAACTAATTATTTATTTCCTTGTCAAACAAGTCTTTCTATTTAATTATACTACTACCAATAGTATACCTTTAGGAAATATATTTCCTAATAAGAAAAGATTTGTATCTTAATTAAATAATTAATTAATGAATTAATTAATTCTTATTTAATTAAATAATGAAAACAAAATAATATTTTAGGTTATTATTTAACCTTGCCGCCCCATATTAGTAATGGGCCAAATATTATTTTTCCTATTTCATTTAATCCATAGGACTTTAATTAAAAAGCCCACATGTGAACTAGACCCAATCTTACTAAAAGAAACAAGCCCACATGTCATCCATTAATATATAAATATAATTGTGCAGCCCATTACATAAATAATGTGCAAATTATATTCTTAATATATTAAATTGCAATTCTAGATGGACCCTAAATTGGTCCGGTAGAATATATCAAGTGATCCATGCAAGTCCGTGTGGATTGGGGATCTTGGCGGGCTATCTAAATTTAAGCTCCAATCGACATAACCTAATCACAATCAACTAATGATTCACTTAGGTCCGATCCATTAATTTTAGCTCATTCCACTAAAGAGCTAAAATTGAACTCTTAAATAAAGACAGAAAAGGAAGATGCTTCCTCATTCATACCCTAGACAATCATATTGGAGATAGTGTATCCTCGTGATTAATATCAGTAATCGCCAAGAGTTCATAGACCGCCTATAACTCTCCAAGTTACCATATTTACTCATATGACCACATTTTGAACTTGGATATTTTGACTTGTCCAGAAGCCATGTTTTCAATAGACACTATTGAAAACTCAACGTTGAGATTTAATATCCAATTACCTCAAAACATCCATATGATGATATTATACTCTCATTTAATAAATGGAGCCACGATGTCCATATCTATAAATGAAGTCCTCTATCGATTAACAAATGAATATCACCAAACTATCGAGGATAGACTATGCGATATAATCGTACTCATTGATAGCTCAAATGATATCACCTGCAACCATAAGTCCATCATTTATCTCAGGATTAAGATAGACTCTCCGATTGTCCTGATAATGAAATTACTTTTATCTACTGACGGTTATAGATAAAGTATTTCATTGTGATCCTGTTCAATGCACCCAGTGCACTAGATCCTTTTGCTCGAAGACACTCCGATGATTTTAGACTCATCATATCTCATTTGATCCCACTCAAATGCTAGCAAAAGAATTCTACAACTTTAACAAGATAAAGGTGCCCAACCTTTAACTTAAGTTGTGAACGATATTCAAGACTAACTAAAGAATTGTGTCTACCACATACATATCCAGATGTATGAACAATTCTTCTTTTCTCATAGTCTTTAGACCTTATGATTATTTACTTTAACAATTATTAAACTATAAATGCTATAAGATTTGTTTAAACCAGAAATCACTTTATTAATATGAATAAGATTGTTAATTACACTATTACACTCTTGCTATTGAGCATAATCCTAACAGGAGCAAAATATGCTGATGTGGCTCTTTTGAATTTAACAAATATCTCATTTCAAGAGCCTTTTGGGGATGCTCTAAGATGTATTACTCTTACCGTCCTAAGTAGTTTGCTTTTATATTAGTTTGACAATTACAATGAATAATGCAACTGCAACTTCGGGAAACGTGGAAAAATCACAATGATCGGTTTTTGATGCACCTTTTACATAATAGTCATTCTGCTCCAATTGGTCACATCAACCCCCTTTTTAGGGTAATTAATTTTTGACGTCTCCGCCCTGAACCACCCATACGGTTTGGATAATTTCGATATCTTGAACTGTGAATTGACTGATTTGACGGACGGTGACTTTGCATTAAGTACTGTGTAAGGAACCCAACCAATAAGTACTGGAGTGCAATTTTGCTCACCTCCTGTAACCGGAGGTAACCATTACCCCCACATAAGTGTTTGACACGTGTTCCAAATTTAACCTGTAGTTGAAAGTTAACTCACGGTTTATGACACGTGTCAACACTTGGGATGGGGGGTAATGGTTACCTCCAGTTAAAGGAGGTGAGCAAATTTGTACTCATAAGTACTGGTGGCATTTGGTTAGTGGAATGGTAATGGGCATTTGAAATGAAGGAATGGGAAGCTGATTCCTTTGTTTGGTTATTATATGAATCGGTATTGTTATGTTTGGTTAACAACCCATTGGAATTTAAAAAAAAAAAAAACCAAAACAACCCATTGGAATGGAATTCATTAGACACAGAACAATTACCCCTAATTACAAAACATTAGGTGGCGTTTGGTTAAACGACGGAATGGTAATCGGAATGGTAATAGGAATGGGAATGGGAATGGAATGGAATGGAAAGCTAATTTCTTTGTTTGGTTGGGACTTTAGAATTAGCATCTGAATCAGTATTATTTTATTTGGTTAACAACTGAATGTCTGAATGGAATGGAATTAACTGTATTTTGACCAAAATACCCCTAATTATAAAACATTCATAATAACATGATATATTATGGATAATAATAATAATAAAATATAATATTATGAGATATTATATAATATTAATATTAATATATACTTTTATATTTTATTATTATTATCCAAAATAATATATATTAAATTATATATAATTATATATTTATTTCATGATTTACTCAACCAGTATGGTATTATGCTTTCAGAAAAGAAAAGTATGATTGGCCTCAAAGATATAGAATTTCTTGGTATGTTCATTTCTAATGGTCAATACCGTCCTGGTCCTCATCTAGCCTCACAACTCCTGGATTTCCCAGATTCAATCTCACACATAAACAGATTCAACAGTTCCTTGGAATTGTTAATTACATCAGAGATTTTATCCCTCGAGTCAGATCAGTGAGTACCCTGTTTAGGCCATGGGAGTGCCGCTGTGTGGGGAAAACTCTAAGACTGTATGTTAGACGGTGCAAGGTACCGAATAATATTATATATTTATAATATATAATATATTATATATAATAATATTATATATAATATATAATACATATATATATAATATCATTAATATAATATATAATGATAATATATTATTTTTGGAAAAGAGGGTATTTTTGGAATGTAGTTTGTGCATATGAGGGCTTTTGTGGAATAAATTTTTTACAGTGGAATGGAATGGGCATTCCATTGGTTTTTGGATGGAATGCCCATTCCACCAAAATGGTGGAATCACCATTCCAATGGAATGCCCATTCCATTGAATTTTAACCAACCAAACATATGGAATGAATTCCATTCCTTTCCATTCCTTTCCATTCCAACCAACCAAAGATATTTGAAAGTAAATATATATTTAAAGTAATGACAAAAAGAAAAAAAAAGAAAGTTATAGTTAAATTTTTATTTTCAATTACATAAACTTTGGGGAAATATTTGTCATATATATAACATGTTATATATATATACATATGTATATTATATCAAATATGTATATACATATGTATATTATATCAAATATGTTATTATATATAATATATGTGACATAATAATATATAAAATATAAATTATATGTTTTGGAAAATAATAGTTAAAATACAAAACTATATTATCATGTAATAATCGATTTACTGTTTTATACATGGAACAGGCACTTTCAGAAGAATGTGCGCGGTATCACATTGAAAGAGTAAAACCAACATTTTGGGTGAGAACAACAGTCGGGCAACTGCTGGATGAACGAGTCTAATATTCACGTTTTTATGTTTACGATATAAAGAAATAAAATTAGACCGTATAATTTCATGGAAATATGTTTTGCTCCGAAACTGTACCATTGTACCCAAATCTAATTAACCACATATCTCTGAATCACCGGCTTACCGCTAACCTATTCTTCCCATCTCAGTATCTCACTTATATTTGTTATGCACGTTTACAGCTGTACGATCATAAAAAGGACCCTCGCTGACACGATACACGAACTAAAAAATGTTACACGATAGAATTACCTAAGTTACTGCATCCCCGCACTGTGGACTCTGACAAATTTCAATTATGTTGACCTTTTTTAAAAGAGTACTCATACTCCACCCAAATTCCCACCAATGACACTTTCCTTGTGAACATCACACACACCTCACATTTGGTTTGGAATTTGGGTTCGATTTTTTGGAGTAGCATCAGTGCATAGGGATGGAAATTCCCCCCATAGGGGCCCCGCCCCCAAATGGTGTTTTGGGGTGGGGCTGGGGCCAAAATATGTCCCCAAAAACTAAATGTTGGTGGGGGTGGGGCCTCAAGTACCCCATTCCCCCATATATTTTTAATTATTTATTTATATAATTTTAATTTGATTTTCTTAAAAAATAAAAAATTCCTATTTAACTCTATTACTCTATTACTCATATTTTGGAATGATCGAAAGCTTTAAATCTGACTAAACTTTTTTGTGTAATAGTGTAATACAAACACACTATATTATTATAATTATTTTGTATTGATTTTGGATTATATTAAATCAATTATATATTTTTTATATTGTATATGTTGTTATTTATTGGATTGGATATTGACAGATGATGAAACAAAAGTTTGGTCCGATCGAATTCCAAATTCCGAAATATAATTTCGGAATTTCGTATTGAACAATGTTATTGAACAATTTTATGAACAAGACAATGAGTTATCTCTGCCACGTGCAATGCACCCATTGGTTAGAATGGGTTGCACCGTGTGCATGAAAGATTCTCTCTATATGGACAACCACTTCAATTAAATATTCAGACAAACTCCGGATACAACTCAAACCCAATATTCCAGATATGGCAAAATGTTCCATGACGACGTACTTAACAACCTTAACTCTGTTGATTATCAACTTCATGGTCCTTTCTGGTGAGCCAAGTTGTCCTGTGGTCCTCAGCAGGATTGATGAAGTCCCAAGGTGCCGGTCAGAAATATCTTTATATGGAGATGCAATGGCTGTGAATGGTGGGTCTTCTGTTCAGCTCACAACCTCGGATCGTTCAAGCGCTGGACGACTGATGAACAAAAAACCCATCAAGGTCGTGGAAGGTAAGCATCCGACATTTCCATCTTTTTCTACGCTTTTCTCGTTTGCGTTGTCCAACAAGAGTGGTGATGGTTTGGCCTTTTTTATGGTTCCGAAGGGTTATCGTTTTACTCATGTGGGTAAGAGGTCATTTGGTCTATCTACGATGGGATTTAACAGAAGCAACTGTAGGGTGGTGGTCGTAGAATTTGACACCTCTCTAGAGCCCGAGTATGGTGATTTGAATGGAAATCACGTCGGCATTGACGTTGACAGTCTGTTATCGGTTCAATGTAGCAACATATCATCTCAGAATATTTCCCTTAATAGTGGTAAGAAATTGGATTCATGGATCGATTATGATGCTAGTGCAAAGAGATTAGAGGTAAGATTGAGCTATTCTGGTAATATAAAACCTGTGAATCCTCTCCTATCTTACTCAATTGACTTGTCGACAATATGGCATGACACCGACGTTTTTGTTGGATTGACCTCTTCAAATGGCAACACTACGCAGACGTGTTCTGTCTATGCATGGACCTTTCAGTGCTGGGTTTGGCCACCATGGATGCATTCACAGCCTTTGGATCCTAATACATTTGCCAGTTACAAGAATACCCCCAAGGTAATATATCCCAAGCAGACTGATAGCATGTGGCTAGGGCTTGCCGCCCTCTTGGTAGGAACTGTCTGCGTAGCCCTTTTAATCTATACCATTGGGTTGTATTTGTGGTCCACCTATAAGGAGATGCGAAACGTGGTCCAGCACGAGGGGTTTGTCCATACAGTGGTTTGTCTGGACCAGAAGTAGTTGAAGTTATATGTATGGTATGGATTAGGTTTGTATGAGTTGATACTAGGGCTTTCATGTTTTCTTTTGTAAACAAGGGTAATGAAGGGTCTTTGTAGAAGCTAGTAAGCGTAGTGTGTTATTGTTCCACTGTGTGTTTGCAAGGGATCGACTGCTTCTTTCATAGTCTGTTTTTCTTTTAATTTCTGGTATCACGGTGAATCCTATGCTCTAACTTATATTTAACTGTGCGTAAAAAAATAAATTTCCAACCCAGCTGCAACTCGGCTTGTCTAACATATATATATATATATTATATAACCTGTTCATTACAACTAGAATTATGTGTATAATTGTAATCATTTAAATATTTGGGTTTATTTTTTTTTTATTCGAAATAACACATAACATTACAGAAAATTTGAACTTAACAAAGTTCTAAAATCCAGCCATACAAATTATGTAATTCACATCAATCTGTTCATTGAACTCACTTAGGTTAAAGGGTAGTTTGTTAATTGAGCACCTTTAATTTCTAACATCTGTTAATATATTGCAATATTATATATCATGTGGGGAAATGTTAATTGTTCTGATATATTTGCTAAATGGGAACACAAATAATATTGTTGGGAATATCCGGTTAGTGACTAGTGTATACGTAGGTTTGAATGGGTTGCAAGCTTATGAATATTGTTGGTCTGTTTTTCTTCAAAAAAAAAAAAAAAAAAAAAAAAAAAAACACTTGCACCACTTTTGTGCAAGACTGCCACAACCCCCTACTGTTTTTGACTTTTTGGGTTGGAGTCTTGGATTTTGGGCTGGAGTATTGGAGATGGCCAATATACCACATTACCACAGCAGTGCATTCCGGTTCAACAACTATACGTCATGCACCTAACCCGAAAAAATCGTCAACAACCATACGGATGAAAGCGACACTGGCAAACCCATCCACTCCCATAGTCCCATACTGCAGACCATCATTGCTTGTACAATATTGAATAAACTAATAAAAATAAAATACTTCCACTTGTACACTTGTAACCACCCTAACCAATGGGTGCATGCCACGTAGAATCCTTGCTACTGCGCATGCACCAATTGGATGGGTTTTAATGCACCGGGTGCATGCTATATTCTTCTCCGAGGAGGAACGAGATCGTGCGTTGACATTGAATCATTACCATTATTTGTAGGTAACTAGGTATACCAATACTGACGGTTGCTGTACATAGCCGATCAGTAGCCCAATTTTAACATCGAGCTTAAATAATAGGGAAGAAACATGTAATCACCATTGAAAGATTTTCTGCTGAGTATACTTCAGTACCCTCTTTGGTTTAAGCCCAGGAAATGGTTCTGTTGATAGTGAACTATGATGGGGTGTGGGAAGATGTACAGTTCAACCCAAAATCTGTATTCTTTTTGGCTGTGACACCGAACGATACACTCAAAACGTTGGCGGATAAGATATGCGGTCGGTTTGGGTTGAAGCGCGATGCAGTGGATATGAAGTTCAGTACCTTACTTTCTGGCACCGTTGTTGAAATGAGTTTTGACGCTGATTTTCAAATCTTCATTTCGCATAACAAACATAATCCTAAATGTTATGTTTCGGTTTTGCACAAACATGTCCCTGGAAATCTCGCTCAGGTTCTAAACCAGAATGAAGACTCAACGGTAAAACCGCCACTGGATCCAAATCAACCCAACGGTTCACCTATTCACATGACCACACCATTTTCAACGGTGTATGAGTCGGTTACGGAACAGATAAATAAGAAGGCAAAATATACAGATACCCCAATTGGTTGTTCACCGCTAACAGTTATGTCAGATTATGGAGGCAAAAAATAAATCCCAAATCGATGTCCCGTTGATGAGTCCTTGTCTCATATAGCTATCAAGCGGCTTTTTTTTGACGACATACCACTGGACATAGGTTGTAACACAATATCAAGCGGTACCCACCGAATGGCTGGTAATGATAGCGTGCATCCTTTGTCTTGCAGAGATCGACCTAAAAGTAATGCAAAGGTTGTTCAGTCCGATTCAAAGCATTCTACAAATTACAATGTTCATTGTACAAATGTACACACTGGTGAAGATGATGCCGGAGGTTGTGGAACACATTGCAGTGCATCAACGGTTCCCATTACTGAAAAGGAAACACATCGACATCCTTTACAGCATCATCACAATCATGGGGATACTGACAGAGAGGTCCATCCCTTGCCCGTGCCTAACACGACTAACATTTCTGTATCATGTCTTACAAACAATCTACCAGATGATGACCTGGATAACAGGACTTACGTTCACACCCCTCCTGACCTGGCTGACCATAATCCCTCAAGGCATAAAGTGCAAGGGTTTGACCATGTATGTTTTCAAAATGTAAACGAATGCAGCGCATTCAGATCCGACCCGGGAAACACTTCCATTCATAAAGGCAAGATATTCAAACACAAGGGTCAAATGAAGAAGGAGTTGGGTCTGTACGCAATGCAAAACCATTTCTGGTACAGGGTTAAGCGGTCGACGACAACGCGGTATGAGGCATCGTGTACCTACTTAAATTGTCAATGGTTGGTATGTGCGGTGAAGAAGCGGCATGGAACCTACTGGTACGTCATTGTATATCGAGATACACACACCTGCAAAGTCAAAAATTATGGTCTTCACTTTACCCAAGTGAGTGCCTATATCGTTGGGGAACTGTATGCCCAAAGATTCGCTGATCCGGGATGCAAAATCCGAGCTAAAGATATCATATCGGAAATGGGGTCTCAGCACGGGGTGCACCTGTTGTATAACAAAGCTAACCGGGGCAGACTCCATGCTCTGAAAATACAGTACGGGGATCCACTGCAGTCTTTCCAAACGTTGCCGGCGTACTTTTACATGCTGAAGCAATGCAATCCCGGGACCCTAACAAACATCGTCACAGACTCGAAAGACCGATTGAAGTACGGCTTCATGGCACTTGGTGTTTGTCTCCAAGGTTTTAGCCGGGTTATGAGACCAGTGATTGCCATCGATGCAACCCACTTGACGGGATCTGTGAAAGGGGTGCTACTTACAGCGTCAGCCAAAGACGGTAACGAACAAGCATACCCATTGGCATTTGGTTTCGCTCCCTCGGAATGTAAGGGATCCTGGACTTGGTTCCTTTCTGAATTGAATAAGGGCATTGGATCTCCTCAGGATCTGGTTATCGTTTCTGATCGTCACAGAGGTATTATATCAGCCATGATAAAGGTTTTCCCAGATGCATATCACGCGTTCTGTGTGTTCCACATTGCACAGAAATTTAGACGGTCATCCAAGAATCGATGTATGCCAAGAGAATTGTTTTACGAAGCATGTTCCAAATACCATCGCGATAACTATGATAGCTACCTTCAACAGCTGGCTGCTTGCAACCAGAGGTACTACAACGACGTCATAGAAATTGGGTTAGATAAGATCACACGAGCTTACTGCCCCAAAAATAGGTACCGGATGATGTCTACCCAATTAGCCGAGTGTATGAACTCAGTTCTTGTAGATCTCCGGAAGTTGCCTATTACAGCCCTTGCAGAGCAGATTAGGGATATGATGCAGAAGTGGTTCCACAAGCGTCGTACTATTGCAAATCGTCTTAGGACTGATCTGACTCCTGCAGCCGACAATCACATACATAATAGAGTTGAAGCTTCTTATAAATGCATCATTCAGCCTATTTCATACCACAGGTACAACGTCACGGAGAATCAAAATAATTCTATTGTTGATATTCAAGCAAAGACGTGTGCCTGTCGCGGGTGGGATCTTGAAAAGTTACCTTGTCACCATGCCCTTGCTTGTGCCAGGTATGCAAGGGAAGTATACTGTCGTAAGTTCGTCAGTGACCACATCTATTTTCAATGTCTAACATCCAGGAATTAATTTTATGAACAGATACGCATCAATTCCTGTTCCAGAAATGTGCTCCGAGTACTACACCTCTGATACGCTGCGACAGGCATATCGGGGAGAAATCAACCCGCTTCCACATGCAGAGAACTGGGTCATACCGGATCAAGTCCGGAATCAACTTGTTCTTCCTTGGAAGGTGCGTGTTCTGCCCGGAAGACCGAAAAAGTCAAGGTACCGTTCTTGCGTCGAGAAGGCTAAGCAAAAGAACTGTTCTAACTGCGGCCTAAAGGGACACAACAAGAGGAGCTGCAGGAAACCACCGTCTGATGGTGCTAACAAAACCAAGCATCCTCGCAGTTGCAGTGTTTGCCACAAACAGGGACACAACAGACAGACGTGCCCGGATAGGCCATCCACTGACCTAACCTGTGAGGCTTCGGCTTACACCGACACCGGCACCGACACAGACACCGACTCATAAAATTTCCACAATGTGCAAAAACAGAGGTAACCTATCTCTGCCAAAATATAGTGTGTTAATGTAATGTTTGGTATCCATCTATACTTGTAATCGAGTTTTCAGTCCAAGGTCGATTTCTCCCTGTGGGATTAATCGTGTAGATGTGGACCCTTCCCCCATGTTCGTGTATGAAGTCCAAGTTTTATATCCAGATCATCGTGTATTGGTTTAATTAGGAGGAGGATATTCCATATACACGATTATATTTTGGTCAGTTAATCGTGTGTTGATTACCCTGCACAACAATTTAACAAGTACTGACACGTGGAAGTCTCATTAATTGAAACCGTCTTCCTAAAGGTAACTTTGTCCAAACAGTGTTGCCCATCAACATCATAATACAAGTGTTTTAGAGGATTCACATGTGAAGTTCCAACACCGTCTTACTTACAGGATTTCGTACCCTAGAAAAATATGCACGAGTTTGTCATGTGATATATACAACAATAATTAATCGGTTTTCAAATAGGGCAAACACCTCAATATTTCATAACCAGGTCCACATTATGTCATAAGTGATAACCAGGTTAATGACATGAACATCAAACATTCTGTTAATTAACTTTCCTCAGGTAAGCTGTTTGTAAAAAGTTCATACGCGATTTCCTGCCTATGGCTCCGGATATCCGCTTCAAAGGACTTCATGCTTTTCAAACCTCTCAGCAGGGAACGTATCATTAACAGGACAAAGACTCCATTACTTTTCGGACCTATTTGTTTTGGAACTTTGTTAACATCCATCCGATGAGCCTTCATAGGAGCGAGATCCGGTCTACTCCTCCCCGTTCTGTTAAAATAACCTGCCTGCAAGCAAATAACCGGGAACAGACATCGGAGTGGTAAAATCTGCCGGAGGATGAAATGAGCGCCTTTGGGTGTCCAGTGTGCGTTGGGATCATATACCACGATCTCCCATGCCTGCAGATCAACGACACAAACAACCCTGTGGCCGTCTTCAACCTTACAGGGGACCACCACCTGGAAAGGAAAAGTTATATCAAATATTTATATAAAAATCAAGCTGGAACCCATGTCTGCGCACCAGAACGTTACTAACCTTATCACAGGAATCCCATGGACTGCCCCAGTCTGGTCGGTCGCCGTGTACATATTGTTTCCATTCCAGAGGAACACGATAATCGGAGGGGTAGAAGGGTCGTACTACAGGCGCATGTAACTTCGGCTGCCAGCCTGCCCACGCCATTGCCAGTTCGTCCTGCAAAGGACATTTGCATTTTACCCAACTGCATAATGCCTAGTATAAACATAGCCTGAAAGTTACAGACGTACTTACAAAAAAGTTGCAATCAACGATCCCCATTCTGTCCTTGAACTTGTAAGGGCTGTGCTTGCTCCCTCTCATCTTGTTTAACAAATTGAGGTAGGCATCCACGTGTGTATCCAACAGAATGCTATTAATGTCCTCTAATGATATGAAAAATTCCTTTGTCTGCAGCACCTCCAGGCCAGCGTTACGGCTGCACCCATTACATTACAAGAATGATATTATAACTGGTAATTGATTGTATACGGGCGATGGAATCTAAAATGCATAGTTAGTAATCATCTTACTATAACACTGTCGAATCAATCTTGAACTGCGCATATATCTCCCGGCTGGGGCCAGTGGAAAGAATTCCTCTACTCAACGGGTTGCTATAGGGACTGCGGAACCATAACTCCCGTTGACGCTGTCTTGCTAAAGCGGTATCATCTAATACCTGCTGGCACGAATCACCCGTGTCATTGGTATGCACATCAATTACAGGTGGTTCCCAGTTCGGAAGTGTTTCGGAGATTATCGCAGATAGTCTCCGTTTTCGTTGATTTGTGGGTGTACACGTCGATTGCTCTCCTGAAGAACGTGAAGCTGACACCGACGCTCGTGCTGAAATCGGTTCCTCTACAGGAAGGGTCGGAGATACTATCTGTGACACTCTCCTTAACCGATTCCGTTTTCTGTTACATATACGTTTCCATCTGTTATATGGATGGGCCATTGCCCATGGAGGTGAACCTTCAGGGACTCCAACATCTGGGTCTGACTTAATCGGCACACTAAGATGTGAATCTGAATGTGATGGTGACAGTGGATGTGGTGATGGACTTTGTACCGCAGAAGATGATGCCTGTGTGGCTTCACGTTTGTCCTCATCTACCCCATTGTTTTCCGAGTCCCACACATCCGAAACTGGACAACACTCTGTAATTTGGGCTAACATCAACGTCGCACATGTTTGATCCTCAGACGGATCATCTAGACCAGATTCTGTGTCCACTACTGGACAAGGCGGATCATGCAACGAAGGATCTACCCACAACACTAACGGAAGCAAGGAGGCATCTTCTTTGGGTATGCCCTCATCGTCGCCATATATTTCCAAGTTCCCGTCATCATAAACTGGACATGACGCTGTAATATTTGCTCCCACCAACATCGGACATGTTGGATCCTCAGACGGATCATCTGTGCCTGATTGTCTACCTTCTACTGGACAAGGATGATCGTGCAACGAAGTATCTTGCCACAACACTAACGGAGCCAAGGATTCATCTTCTTTCGGTATCTCCTCCTCCTTGCCATCGGTATCTATCTTCCCTTGTTCAGAAACTGGACATGAATCTGTATTTGGTGGTGCAACCAACAGCAGACATGTTTCTCGCATGCTAAAAGGACTTGATGAATCCAGCGACCATTGAGTTACATCAGGGTCCTCAGCTCCAGGTGCTCCTGGATGTACTAGACCTGGTATACCAAACACAGACAACAATTTACCTACTTCTCGGCGCCAGAGGTATAACGGCATATGAGAAAATAATTTGTCAACTGGACGGGGTGATCGCGAAGCCAATGAAGGTGCTGCAGCCACCTCCAGTCCACCCACCCGTTGCAAGGACGATGAATCCTCACACAAGACTAAGGGAAGGTTTGATTCATCAACTTCCGGGATGACATCACCAGGGACAAGTTTTTGATATTGCTGTGGTTCATCATTGACCGTCTCATAAACGCATCCCCTATCATCCTGCCAATCTTTGTCGTATTGCCTGTCCTCATCGTTGCCCACATCATAACGATCATCGGTAGCCTGATCATGCCCCAATCCTTCTTCCTCCTGCTCCACACTCTCCCCGCGCTGCGACTGATCTCCAGAATTACCGTCCCCTACATTTCCCTTGGGGATGAAAGTGTCACAGTGTAAATGGACATGAATACAAATTAAATCAAATAAAGAAGACTTCAACGATGACAGTTATGGATATATACGTACTTGAAACCCCAGCATCCGTCGTAGCCCTTCGATCTCCCGCCTCAAACCCTCATTGACGATATTGCGTACACGGTCCACCCCCATTTCCTCATGGACGATACTGCGTACACGTTCCGGTATGGCATTCACCGCGTGCAGCACTCTTTCCAGTACTTCTGGTCCCACATACTGTCGAGGTACCTCCAACTGTTTATGTAAACGGTACACGTAAAACACTAAAACGTTAGACACGGTGCGAAACAATAGATACACAAACAAATTGGGCAACCAACATTATAGACGTATAAACCATTGATCCAATATTTACTTCGACAGTTTACCTCATCGGTTGTGTGACCAAGCGAATGTCGCCCACCGTTTGAACCTGCCCTCTGATATAAGTCTTCTTGCATGGTATCATCAACCGGGGCTGCTGCACCTTGGTCAGCCGGAGGAGGGAAAGATCCGTGTCCATCGCTGGATGGTTGTATATCTGGAAGGACCGTATCTGTGAGGTCCGTTGTATCTACACGGTCACATCCTCTCCGCCCACCCTTAGTTTTCTTACTTGGCCTGTGCTTCCTCTTGGTGGGTTCCTCAGCATCGTTACTCCCATTTGGCTTCCACTGGGGTCCCTCGGATAGGTCCACATCAATATCCCTCCAGTAATGTTTCTGCAACTCACGTTCGGTGGGTACAAGCTCCAGAAGCCCAGTGAGCTTAAACATAATGGAACTAATATAACTGTCCACTGTCTACATAACCAAAAAGATACAAAACTATACCAAAATGAGATAATTGTAAATTACCTTCCCGCTTGTCTCCGCTTTGGTCCAGGCGTTGACCATGTCTGATCCCCTCTGTTTGAAACAGTACTTCCTGTACCGTGGGGCTCCGTTGGGATCCCCTGTTAGCTTACCACATTTGTCGCGCATCACAGGTATAGCCTCCGCAGCCCAAAACTGTACCGTGTCAAACCGAGGGATCGGTTTTAGAGGGTGTAATTAGCATTACTAATCATGGAAAAACGAATAATCGAATTTACAAACATATGAAAAAAGGTCAAAGGGATTAACGCTTATTAAAATAACCTGTAATCCCCAAATGAATCCGTATAGGTTGTATCTCTTAGTCTGCCCGAGAGGGTCTGCCGGTACCTTAAAACCTTGACGGATGTAGTGGAGGGTCATCTTGAAAACGTAGTGACCCCAGGCAAAGTTGTTGAACGATTGAACATCCTCCACTAGCGAGAACGTCCAGTACGCCACCTGGCTCCGGTCGTCCTGACCGAAGAGGACCCTATTGGCAAACAGGAGCAATGCCAACTTAAGTGCATCGTTGGGCCGTTCGAAACCCTCCGCCATGAAGGGAGCTTTCAATTCTGCGATCACAACTTTTTTCCTTCTCTGAAAGTACCTTGCGTGAATACCACCCGGGACAACCTCATACTCTCTTGACGGTATGTCTGACAGGCGGCCAAATTTTAGGCCAGTGCACAGACAGAACTCCCTCTTCCCAAATCTGACCTTAGTTTTTCCTAAGGCAAACCATAACTCGTCCTCACTACCTCCAGGAATGCATATCTGTCTCAGCAGCAAGCTGTGGATGAACTGTGCCTGAAAATAACCCCCTTGAGGGAAATCCAAGAAGTGGCCAAAACATCCTGACTCGAATTCTGCCCTTTCTCCGGCACGGTCAAGAATCTTGTCTATATCGGAAATCAATTTGTGAAAACAGTGTGTGTTGATGGTGATGTTATAATTCCAAGTGGCCCTCGGGTGTACCAACAAATCGTCCAAATTTTCCTCCACAGCCATCTGTTCATAAAATTTACAATTGCAAGAGTAAACGAACTAAGAATTGAGGCAGCATCAACATATATCCACACTCAGTATTTAACAGAACAAAACCCATCCTTGAACTCTTTTCCGGCTGCGAGTATTTCAGTCGAACACTACAGTAACATTCAATATATAATCTATCACAGTCGTTCGAGAGAGTAATTGAGATTTCATTTCAATCATCAGCCTGCTGTGAAAAATTACAGACCGAAACCCATCAACAACAAACAAATTGGGTAAACTTTATTCCTTGAATGTTCGACAGGCCATACCCAGACTGAAACCCATTACCAATTTATACATACCCACCCTTAATAATTAAAATCGAAACAAACAAAAATATGGTAACAGAAAAAATTAGGATCACAACAGAAAACACCATACCGTCGACACGATTGGGTGCGCCGTCGATTAAAGAAGTTCTTCCAGGTGTCGGATTCCGAAGAGTACCTCCTTTTGATGCTTACACGGTATAGGTTCTTGAGTAAGTAAGTATACACGAATGGTCACAGTCTGTGATTTAGGGCTTTATGACCAAATTACAACTAACCTCCCTAAGGTTTGGTGATACACGAATAAATCGCAATTACAGTGTCCACGTAATGGATTATTCAACAGCTGACTAGTTTTGATAAAATTCCAATGAAAGATAACTATTTACAAAGTGAAATAGACCGTTTCATTCCTTCAAAAAAAAAAAAAAAAAAAAAAAGAAGACCGTTTCGGTTGCCTATGAAATATTCACAGATAATGATGTCATTATTATATGAAATGAAGCCATGCATTAATGCAGTCATGCAGACTATTGATTTGATCTGTACAGTGAATACAGTCCACTAATCAAACTTATCTCGGAATTTGAACTTATTTTTTAATTTTCTTTTTAAAAATGGTTTAGTTTTGAAATTTTCATTTTCTTTTATATTTTAAAAATTCTAATTCAAAAACCATTATCGATGTCCGCATTTCAAAATTCCAATAACCGTAACTAACTTGTTTATTGTATGCTGTTTTGTTGAGGTGGTCGTGGACTGTGGAGTATTCAAAAAGCAGTGCAGATTATTGCACCCATATAAAAAGGTTATGGCAACCCTACTTTTATTTACACCCCAAATTAATTTTATAAAAACTGATGGACAAAAATGAATATGTTATTGTTATTAATTTAATAATCTTATCACTGAATACTAATATATAATCTTCGTTTAATGAATCGCCGATACCAAGTGTAACGCCTTTGTCCCCTAAAATTTCTATATACTGGGAATGCAATACCAGAAAATCCCTGTGAGTAATAAATTAAAACAAACAATAATTCTGTTAATGAGTAGAACTGCCTGGTAGTAAATGGAAGCGTAAAGACAGTTTAAACGCATGCGTCGTGTCATTTGAATTGTCTTCCTCATGTAATCGTAAACTCATACAAGAACTTGACTACGGATGCAAACATTTATGTACGACATTTCATTTCTAAACCACTGCACATAATTCAAAGAGCAGGACATAGATAACACAAGGTCTCAGAATTTTTTTTACATATTCAAAACTTATAAACATCGCATCCCAACTTCCACCGTAATATAAAGTAGCTCAACCCAGAAGTCAAAATTTCGATACGTAACAGTTGAAAACTCGGTGAGAACAAAAAGCATACATGTGTTATTTTACAGTAAATGTGCATAACCTAATGGGAAGGATGAGACGGTACTGAGCTTACAGGACGACCCATCTCCCTCTCAAAGTCCGCGATCAGTTTCTGTGTGTCATCAATTACCTGGATGAACTTTGTCCATAACAAAACCACGTCAGTGTTGAAATTCCCTGAAAATTGAGTTCGCACGTCCTCCAATTCACTGAATACTTGTAAAATGGCGTCGAGGAAGGAGTATATGCGATCTCGGGTCACCGCTGGTTCACCTTGCGAATTCCTATCCATTCCGAAAAAAGATGGCGTCAAACAACCGTGTGGTTACTGTTCTGACTGTATTTGAAGTTTTCAACTAAAAGTTCAGTAAGAATGTGTAATGTCAATCCATTACGGTAGAAAATACTTTTAGGCAATTACATATATATAGAGCATCGGCAATGGGCAAATATGGCTTTTCGAGTTTGTAAATAATGCCACATCAGCGTTTCTATTGATTATGGGCAAAATTTTTTAACACCTTGAATGCATAAGCCAATCGTTCAGATTATATGAGTTGATTAATGGTGTTTTGAAATCCTCATACTTTTAATTTGTAATTAACGTTTATCATCCGGAACGAGTTCATAACTAAATTGTTATTATTATTTAAACAATAATGGTAAACATCCCACCTAAAATCCCACCTTTTTAAATTAACATGTCCAATACGAGAAGATCTTGCCTGGGACGGTCCAAACCATCTAAAACTTGATGGCCGTAACATCAAGTTATCGGACAATGAAATGTTATGTGTAAATTAATGAACAGTTTGGGATTGGATGAACTGTACGAGTGTACAGGAGATAATTATTGCAAGATATTGCGTTGGGAGCTTAAGGATTTGGTGAGGCAATTTATATTGCGTAACATAGATTCAACCGTCCATTCCTGTTTCGTAACGCTACACGAAGAGGTAATGAGTATTCTTGTAGACCGGCATTGCGTATCCCCATAATAGCGTGCCCATTGGATTTGGGTTGTCAATATCACAATGGCCCATCACATCAAACGTCATTATGGTCAACAGGCAGGCAAAAAACAATTATGTCAGCAGCAATTTCGATTTTCGGTACTTTAATCCCTATCCAGAAGACACGAACATAGAAAGATTTAAACAAAGCATTCAGATTGAACCAAACAAAATGACTGATGTCGAACTTGAAACCGGATTGATGTGTTAAATACTAAGTTGGGTACATATGGTAAGAGAACCTCAAAAAGAATGTGAATCAGACAATTGTTTGAAATGAATTTCGTAAGCTAACCTCTTTAATGATTGATTGACTGTGCTGTAATTGGATTGCCACAGCTCAATGATATAACGTGGTGTGGTAGTTTTTTGTAATGGGCCACAATGTGTAATCAATTCGGAAAATAGATGAATTTAAGTAATATATAAAACCATTCCGAAGATAATCCTTACACGATCAATATTCAATACATTACTGTCATAACACGGTATGTTAGTAATAAGTCCAAGAAGTGATGGTGGTGATCAACTGATGACGGTAATTTTGACATTTTTGCAGTTGTTTCCTCTTATAGTATTTTTCATCTTCAATTGATTTCCGACATTTGCAATTTCTTATCTACCCACGACCCCACGTGTTAAGAAATATGATATTTTTTTTTAAAATGAACAATTAAATAGTCAATTAGCATTAATATGCTCATCTTCTCCCAAAGCATAGATATTGTCATTCTGTTAAAGGGTGTGGCTACTCATTTCCGAATGGTCATTTATTATTATTAATTAATTTCAGCGGGAGTTGTGTCAGGTGTAAATGTGTGTTTTGTGAATCGAAAAGGTTTGGAACTTTGGATCATTAATTTGTTTTTTTAAAATCCATTTTAATTGTTCTTACATTAATCAATTGTTTGGGTTACCAACAGATAAATAGAGTGGTGTGTATCTCTTCAAAAACATTCCTGTGAAGAGTTGTTGGTATTCTTCGTCTTTCATATATAATGAAATGAATAAATACAAAAAAGTCGGTAGGTTATAGGTAGTATATAATGAAATTAATAAATATAAATAAGTAAGTCAGTAGGTATTAAATAATTGAAACGGTGATATAACATTGATTCCACATGGTGACCCTTCTGTGTTCAGTGCACTTACATACAATAATTCTTTATTTCTTCACAACTACTAACATTTTAAAATTCGAAACCAGACAATATTTGTCTGTCATGAACGAACTCTATATACCGTACAAAATTTTTATGAAATATGTTCGTCCACCTCCCAAGTACTCCAGACCTCCAGTAGTGTGAAATTTTGAAAATTGTGAAACAATATTTTTACAATTATTTGCTGTAAAAAATTGAGTACAAATTTGCTCACCTACTTTAACTGGAGGTAACCATTACCCCCACCCTAAGTGTTTGACACGTGGCCCAAATTTAACCTAAAGTTCAAAGTTAACTCAAGGTTTAGGACACATGTCAACACTTGGGGTGGGGGGTAATGGTTACCTCCAGTTAAAGGAGGTGAGCAAATTTGTACTCAATTTTTTCTATAAATGAAACGACGTCACATTAATTTTCAAATATTGAACCATAATATAGGAATTGCATGACCGCCACAAATGTACTAATCAAAATTGGCCATTGCCGAAACATGTGTAATATTCAATATTACTGAACAATGATAACCAAATTCGATATAAACGTTAATAAAAAATTGAGACCATCTTGGTAGGTAAACTGATATCACATAGACCTATTGACGTTATGTAACGGTGCCTTTCCAGTTAAAAAACACAGATACAGATTCAGACAGCACCGTTCAGAGCTGAAGTCTGCTATTCGGCGACGCTAAACACTTGTTTTTAAAACTTCAGCTTTTCTTACCTCTACAAATCGTATGTTCAAACCTTCTGTTGTTTATTCAGAGTAATCCCTCCTACTATTTTCATACTCCCAACATATCTGCTGAAATTGTAAATATATATCCATATATATACTCGGTTCTGCAGATACACCAGATACACCGTGATCAAAGCAATGCTTTGGATGGCCCGAACCTTCTCCAAGTAATTGACCACGTCGTCACCTAGGGCTATCGTCAGAAATATCAATGTCTCATCCACCCAACATCATAGTCATGGATGTCTCTGTTCGCCACTTGTTTTAGAAAGTGGTTCGCCTTGAATACGCACTTTTTGCCCATTGTTTCATAGCCTGGCCTCCCCGGAGGTATTCTTCCTTTAGAAGAGATAGGACTCGCAGTCTCTTCCAACGACAATTTCTGCTCCATTACCGGGGTAATCGAAGAAACCTAACTCAATATTCAGAATTAGAGGTGAAACAAAAAATTTAAACAGCAACCCAAAATACAACACGTGTGGAGTGATACGAGGTTGTGGGTTGGGAAGATGGGAAGATACTATTTCAAGGGTGATTGGGAAGAGATGTTCCACGGCAGCAACAAGTTTACACTACGTGAGGAACGAACCATGGTCAGTACAGGCAAAAGAAACAGTTGGGTGTGAACAATGGAAACAGGAGATTGAGAAGGCGGATTAATAATAAACACAGGTGGAGCGACGAACGTAGGATGTCAGTTAGGGAGAGACTAGTTCAACGGTGATTGGGAAGAGGGGATGATACTAATTTAAGGGTGATTGGGAAGAGATGTTGCATGGAAGCAAACACTTTAAACTACGGGAGGAAAGAAGCATGTGCTAGAGGCCAAAAAATACTTCTGAAGGCTGATTCACAATAAAGACGGGTGGAGTGAAATAAGGATGGTGTGAGTTTAGGGAGAGACTATTTGAAGGGTTAATTGGGGAGTACAACTTTGCTCACCTACAAAGGTTTGGCGGTAACCATTACTCCCCACCCCAAATGTTGACACGTGTCCTAAACCTTGAGTTAGCTTTGAACTTTGGATTAAGTTTGGGACACCATTACCCACACGGCCCCACCCCAAGTGTTTAACACGTGTCCCAAACTTAACCCAATGTTCAAAGTTAACTCAGGTTTAGGACACGTGTCAACATTTGGGGTGGGGGTTAATGGTTACCTCCAGTTAAAGGAGGTGAGCAAAGTTGTACTCTCTATTGTAAGGGTGGAAGTGGAACCCTGTAGTACAAGTGTAAAACTTTGCTCACCCACTTTAACGAGTGTATTTTTGCTTACCCACTTTAACTAGAGGTAAGCATAACCTCCATCCCAAAATGCTACCACGTGTCCGAAACTATTATTTAAAACAATGGCAAAAAGGTTTTATTTTCAAATAAAAATCAGAAATCAATAAGTTAGGACCAAAATATATCTTATCTAATTATTTAAGATCATTGATTACGGGTACCCTAATTTATGGTAATGGATAAATTTTTTGGGATAAATGAGGGGGTTTGGCTACTATGCAGGCCCTGCATGATGCAGGGTTGAATAGTTATAAATTTGGTATATCTCTGATGAACATGAATACCCTTGTCACAACTCTTACACATACCTCTCTTCATAGTTGATATCTTCTCCTACACTATGTATTGCATCATTTAATCTGCCCTCGTGTGTTATTTGATTACGACGTGTCATCGTGTGTTATTTGTTTTTTCCCTTTGCTTTTGTAGGTGTAGACTTCAAATGATTATATAATGCAAAAGACAATAGCGTGAAGATAGATGGATACAGGTAACAACACGTTCACAACCGATTTTTTATATAATCCTTATCATTTGATAAACTAATCATAAATTTATATAATTGAAAATAAGGTAAGTACAATGCCCCGTGTATCCGGCGACTCATTACCTCCCCTAAGATAGTGAACACATGAAACGGAGTTATGTTTAGTTAGTGGATGCAAATACAATCGCCTTCGTTTAAACTTAAAGACATTATAAACAAAACAACCAGATGAAAGATAAAAAACTAAAATATGCACAGATCATTGAAATAACATGTAGGACTTGGTTGATCAGTTCGCCGGAAGGGATGACGGTCCTGCAGGAAAACCAAACTGTTCATCGAGTTGTGCTGAAAGACGGCGTGACTCTTCAATGAGTTCGAATAATTGTATCCGTAAAGAATCTATGTCCATAGGACAATCGCTGTAAACTCGGTGTCTCCCCGCCGGAGCCGTATGTTGAAATTTTATGATGACATCTCTCAGTTCTTCCATTTTCCGGATGTGTGTCGACATGGCAGCGAGAACGGGGTAACCTTTATCATTCCCTCCCTTGCTATCCACTTGACCTACGGTCGCCATAGTATGGTCGTTAGGTTTGATACAGTAGCAATTTGGTATGACCTTGGTTTTGATATTTGTAATTGCAATGAAGGCCTCAGTAGACAGTCGCGCCACTTCTAAAAACCAAATAAATACTCATTGTTTGTAGTAAAGGAGAGAAACTTGAATGGGACGGTTTCATTGATATGGCAATGGGACCGGCCAATGAATGTATGCCACATGGGACTTTAAAATATATTTTTACTCCCAAGATATATATGACATACATTCATTGGACGGTCCCGATGCGACGTCAATGAGACCGTCCCATGCAAGTGTTTCTCGTATTACAGATGAATGTGTCATACTGTACTGTAAGGGTGCGTAAAACTCCTTGATCTAATGAGAAATCATTTTTTTGGATATCATCTATATTCATATTCTGAATTACCATTGTACTTATGTAATATACAATGAAATCCGCTATTGGGCTCTTGCCAATGTGGTTGGACCCTCCAAATGGAGCATCCACCACCATGGTTCAATTCCCATGGCACCCATGTATATATTACATATATTCTTTGTCCCTCCTTGGCTATCAAGTGAGGAGTGTGAGGCCGTGAGGGTGCTCTCTCCGGTCTCCCCTTTATTAGTGGGAGCAGTTTTTAGTGGGAGCAGTTTTCCGGGCTGTGCTCGCAGGGTCTTGGCACATTTAGCTGCGACGAGTTTCTGTAGTTGGAGAGGGGACAGGTTGATGGGACTGATGGGTGCCTGGAGGAAGTCCAACCAGCATGCTCAATAACAGAGCTTTTCCAAATAAATAAAAAATTAGTCGATAAACACAAACAATTTCACGTGTGACGGGTTTCGATAAGCATGTAGGCCACTGTGCAATAGTAAAAAAATTTCATAAATTACTAAATATTATCCGAAAGTCAACTGTCATTAAATATAGGAAATATTCCCAAACACGTTTAAAGCTCAATGCACCCACTCCTGTGAAACAGTGTGAATAGTTCGTTGATGTGAACACTCAATTTACAGTTCACCTGAAAGGGCGATGGACTGGGGTCGGCACATCCGTCAACTACAGACGTCAAGATCAGTTCGATTACGTGCAGAAGCGGGATATATTATATCTTCGGTCATTGTCAATAGGGAACCGAACCGAGTTTCCATCTTGTTTTTTATTTCAACTGAACTGATTAATTAATTTATTTATTTCACAGGTTTGTACAAGGGGCAACATCATTACATGATAGTAGGTAATTCGTAATTACCCTACGTTTTCAACAATATAGTGTGTTAGTTGAATAGTTGAGAAGGAATACTATATGGTTCATCACACGATGAGGAAAAAACTACAAGTTTACACGATTTAACCATGTCGGAAAGGTAGGAAATGAATGATAATTATATATATAAATTATTATTTTTATATTTATTTTTTATTGTTTTTTTCTTTTTCTCTGAAGTTAAATATTCAACGCATATAAACAGCCAAATATAACCATGAGTACAAATATTTTGGATGAAATGGTTAAAAAGATAACATTACAAATAAGGATCAGGAGTGGTGATGAGAAATTTTAAGATTGCAAGGCAATATCGAGAAAAGACAGTGGCCAACACATGTGGCAGGTGAGTTGTCATTACTTAGACATAAACAAAAGACAGTTGCCAACACGTGGCAGGTGAGTTGTCATTTGATGACCGGATACACATGTATCATAAAAATGGGTGCATTTTTGCTCACCCACACTAACTAGGGTGAGCCATTAACACCCACTTCAAGTGTTGACACATGTGCAAAACTTGAGTTTTTTTTTTTTGAGAGGGTGCAAAACTTGAGTTAACTTTGGGATAACTTTAGACTTTGGGTTGAGTTTAGGACAGGTGTCAACAACTGGGATGGGTGGTAATGGCTCACCGTAGAGGCGTAGATAGTGTGGGTGAGAAAAATGGACTCCATAATTTATCTCACTTACCCATGTATATTCTTAAAAATTAGTTGTATTTGAATTAAACTTTTGGAAAAGATGATCCGCGCGGTAGGTTGAATTGTAGATTCAACTTGAATAATAAACATTGGAAATTTGAAAGGATTAATTATCACCTTGTTTTTATCCAAATTGTATTTAAAAAATAAGGATATAAGTCATTTTTTATCATGTATTAGTTTTATAATAAATGAACGTATTGTAAATTATATATGTATTGTATTATCGTTTACAAAGTAATAATTAAGTTTATAATTCATATTTTTATTAGTTGTATTTGAATTAAACTTATGTTAAGAAAAATCGATACTATAGCAATGTTTACTGTATAAAATAAAACAAAAAAAACATTTGTTGTAAATGAACTAAATAATATTATATATTAAGAAGAAATTAAAAAAAGAAACGTAATATAAACAAATAAATAATTCATTGTTTTTATTATATGTATCTACAATGTTGTAAATTCTCTACATGTATTTACATGCATGTAAAATTCCCAATACAAATATCTACATTAAACAATTTCTTTTTTCTATGGAAGGTTCTAAGTTGACCAAATCCAGTGTTTATCGATGTATTAAACTAACCGTCAACTAGGGGTGTGCGGCGGATCGGATCCAATGGATTTACCATGATCCGATCCAATCCGATTGGATCAAAGAAATTGCAATCCGATCCGATCCAATTTTATTAATTGGATCCGATCCGATCTGATCCGATCCAATTAATATTTCATCCGATCCGATCCGATCCGATTATAAAATACTTTAATCCGATCCGATCCAATCCAATATGATCCGATAGATTGAATTAATATAAAGTCAATTGTAATATATAAAAGTTATAATCTGAAATAAATAAAATCAAATAAATTATTTAAACATTACTAATTAACTCAAATAAAATTAACATTAAAAAAATACATGACATAACTTGTAAACTTTATATAATTAAACAAGTTTATAAACATTATTCATCAGGTCCAAATGTAAACTTAATAAGCCGTGATGTTGATGAAGAAGAATAGAAGAAAAGAAGACGGTGGATTGTTGGCTATAAAGAAATTGAGAAAGAAAACCCAAAATATTAACATTGAAAATTGTATTTTGGTTAGGTCTTTACATTAGAAAGTAGTGGATAAACTAAATTGCCCAATATAAAAATAAGGCCTAATATTTTAGGCGGATTGACGGATTCGGCGGATTTTCAAATGGAAATCCAAGATCCGATCTGATCCGATCTAATCCAATGGATTTTAGAATTTAGGATTCAATCCGATCCAATCACCTCTCTGGATCCGATCTAATCCAATGGATTGGATCTAATCTAATGGATCGTATTGGATTGGTTTGGATCCTGCACACCCCTACCGTCAACTGAGGGATCCCTCGCTTAAACCTCTGTCCACATCTGTATGTGAAATCACATCGATTTATATGGCTTTTCATATTAAATTTTGTGTGGATAATAAGTTCATTCAAAGATACCAAGAAATCCAAATTGATAATTTTGCAAACACTATAACTATGTAAACCAAATTTGTTAAATATAAAGGTAGCGGAAAAAATTATATAAGTTTTGCACTATTACAAAATTTATAAGTTATTTTGGGAGAGAGGAGAACTTTAGCCCTAACAATTCGGTGCATGCGTAAGCACACAAGAAAAGTGATCTCATCGGAATGTAAACACAATCGGTGTCGGTGTATATTTCGAAAACATGCTATTTTAATTTCACATCATTTGGTTGTGAAACTTTCAAATTGCTCTAATCCTTATTACCCTCGGGGCTTCCACAACCTAAAGCTAAACTTTAATTTTGGAGTTAATTGAAATCATTATTAGGGTATAATTCACGGTATCTATCTAAACAGTATGGAGACAATCTTACATGCATACGACGTGCCTGGGAGAACTAGGGATGGCAATGGGGCGGGTCGGGGCGGGTCAAGGCCACCCCAAACCCGAAACCTGATTTTCAACGGTTGCCCCAAACTCGACCCGTGACCCGAACAGGTTTTCAATTTCCGCCCCAAACCCGATCTGTTTGGGTCAAGGGTGCCCCAAACCCGACCCGAATAACCCGATTCATTTACGTAAATTTAAATTTAATATAGCACGATAACTAAGTTTAATGAATATTAAATTCATCCGTAAAGTACAAAATATAAATCCCAAAATGACTTGAACAAAAATACAAAATACATACAACATTTTCGGTATCAATAAAATCCATTCAACATCTTCACCAAATTAGTTTAAACTTAAAAAATTTCAATTACTAAATCCATCCAATATCTTCACCATGACTTTGTCTTCTTGAAAACAAGTATATATTTAATATATATATATATATATATATCTCGAGTTTATATCTAAATATATATATATATATTGTCTTCTTGGGTTTAAACTCGAAATATATATATATATCACTTTATTTCTTTTAAATTGTTTTCTTTTCGGCTAACATAGGGTTTCCTTCTTTCTTTTCCTTTTATATTTAAAAAATATATATTTTTAAATATATATATATTCCGGGTCAAACGGGGCGGGTCGGGTCAAAAGGGACTGCCACATACCCGACCCGGTAACCCGCCCGGGTCAAGAAATGTGCCCCAAACCCGCCCCGTTACCCGTTTTTACTGCCCCAAACCCGACCCAAACGGACCGGGGCCCCGCGGGTTTGGGGCGGGTCGGGGATTTTTGCCGTCCCTAGGGAGAACTCATTCGATTGGTTGTCCTTGCCACATGGCATGCACCCATTGGATGGGTGCAATGCACCAGGTGCATGCAAGATTCTGTCATATTCAAGAGGTCGAAATGACCACAGTGCACCTCATATGTTTATATAATATGATTTAAATATTATAATAATTAATAAAATAATATTTATAAGATTTTATTAGGAAAATTCTGGTTAGGAGGATGCACTAACCAGATCGGGAGTTATATATAATATTGCACAAGTCAGTGCTTTTTTAAAGATTGTAAGGGTTAAAAGGTGGTTCCGATTCTTGTATATAGTATGGGACTAGTCTGGGCTAGGGTCTTGGGTGCCACAAAATTTGTTGATTTTCAACCCACCTTGTCCCGTTATCTCCCATGCTAAAGTTGCACCAAATGTGGGATACGAAGAAGCTGTCCCACGTTATCCTATCCCTAAACGCGTACCAAACGCACCCTAAGGGTGCGTTTGGTACGGAGATGGGGCAAAACAGGACAGGACAAGATAAGCTGTTCTATATTGTGTTTGGAAGGTCTAGGACATAACTCTTAACTGTAATGTTATGCGATTGGTATGGCTGGGACAGGACGGGACATGAAGTTCAAATTACTATAGTACCCCTCTTATATATATTATAATTTAACAATTATATAATATTATAATATAATATAATATAAAGGTAAAAAATATATATATAATATATAATATATTATATAAACAGATAATAATATATAATATATAATATTATAATATATATTATTTTGATATATATACTAAAATAATCTAAATACATATTATACATAATATATAATATAATTTAAAATAATATATTATTAAACATGTTTAACAATTTATAGAAAATTTAAAGGGTAAAATAGTCTTTTTGTACTTGTCCCATGTCATTGAACAACCTTGTCCTAGGGAATATGGGAGTAGAGATGCACATTTGGGGAATGAGGATGGATATAGGTCCCCCCATCCCCATCCCCACTTCCCAGACCCTTCCTCAATACCCCCCCGTTTCCCAATTTAGGGAAATTGGGGATGGGAAATTTTGTCCCCCCATCCCCATCCCCATCCCCACTTCCCAAACCCTTCCACAAAACCGCCCAGTTTCCCTGTTCGGGGAAAAAGGGGATGGGAAATATTGGGGGGACCTATATCTATCCCCATCCCCAATTCCCCATTTTCCCCATATTTCTCCGTTTTTTCCCATTTCCCCGTTTCCCCGGTTCTCCTATTTTCCCATTTGACTAAAAACTACAAAATATAACTAAAACAAACAAACATTCCATTACAAATACAAAATAAAATTCATTAATGAATTTTTTATAAAATGTGTATATATACTTAGGGATTTAGGGTTTTCAAAGAATAAAAAATATATTAAATATATATATTATAATTATATTTATATATGTTTGGGGGAAATGGGGAAATGGGAACGAGGGACCTCCCACCCATCCCCATCCCCATTTGAATATAATTGTGGAGAAAATGGGGAAATGGGGATGGGGAGGGGGGACCCCTCCCCACCCCATCCCCATTTCAATTTGGGGATGATTTTCATCCCTATCCCTCACCATTTCCCCATTTCCCCAAAAAAAAAAAAAAATTCCCCAAATGGGGATGGGGACGCAGGGAATTGGGGTCCCGGGGGAAAATGTGCATCTGTACTTGGAAGGGACAAAATATGGTGGTTTTTGTCCTACATTGTCGTCCCACATTGTCTTGTCCTGTACCATTCTAATGGCGCGCCAAATGTGGGATAACAAAAAGTTGTCCCGTCCTCTCCTGTCCCGTCCCGCATACCAAACATATCGTGGGGAGCAAGGTAACTACTATAATTTAACTAAAATAGGGAAAACAAAAAAAATACATAATATCAGTATTATGGACATGTAATACCATGTAAAATTATGGAAATCATGTGGACAACCAGCAAATTTATTTCCTTTACATGATTGATGACATTGTTATATACATAAATAGTTAAATACATATGACATTGGTGATGACTATTTGAAGATTACACTAATTTCCAATAAAGTTAAAATTAAAGGGGAAAATGTCTGATATGTTTTCGCCGTTTAGTGCGCTGTGCCGCTGTATGCCCCCCTATAAAAGCATATGTTCACAATCGGATTTCGTTAACAGGATAACTTCGGTCTCTACAGATTCTGAAGCAAAAAAAATATTACTTCGGTCTGTAGAGATGGAGTCAGATGATGAGAACGAATCCACGGCATTGGATCGACTGATTTGCTGCGTAACCAGGTGCTTCGACTCTCTGAAAGACCTCCTGGATGTTACCATTGAATACAAGAAAATAGTGGAAAAACACGAAGCACGGTCCCGTTCTCGATCAACAGTTGTTGAATCTCGCGTGGCGAAACTGGAGAGAGATGTTTACAGGTTAAAAAATAGCGCATGCAATCCCAGGTCGACGTCTCTAGTCGACCGTCTTCGGCGTCAAGAGGGCTGTACGTTATTTAAGAATCAACCTTCGGGTTCAAGGCATTAATACGTTCAGACACTCACATCCATAGCGCCACCAAACATGCATTTGCAATTGATGGTTGTTTTGTTCCTAGAATCCATTCCAGGACTTGCAAGTAGCGTTTTATGTTGGGTTTGCTGTTGCCATTTTGTTTTCAATTTTGACAAACGCCTGTTGTTTTATAACCCATGTTAAAAATTTCAAGTCAGACCTCGTTTATGTGTGTACTCATCTGCCGATTTTGTGCTGTACAATCTTAACGAAGTACTTATGTCCCTTTTTTATTGTTCGGAATCATAAACTAACCTTGCAGTTCAAATTCAGAAAAAAACTTGTACGTATTAACATTTCACAACAGTTAACAAACTATTAGAACAACCCTGAAAAAACAGAAAATTTGTATGTACTCAAAACCTTTCTTAGTTTTCAAACCAATTTGACCACTTACCTTTAACATGTACAAGAACACCATGCACCAACTTCACTTGTTAATTGAGGGAGGTGTCGATGTTCATAAAAATGCTCCCATTCATAATCTTCTAAAACAAGCAAGCTTAACTTTCTGTTGGTTCAGAATAATGTTAATTATTATCTATAGCCGTGTAAATCTCGATGAAATCCAAAAATGTCACCCCATATTGGAAGTGGGAATATGTCCGAAAGGTTGTAATGGGTGGCCTACTCAAACGGATAGGCAAACTACATCAATTAACAAACATAACAAAGAACACGAATTGGTCTCCCTCCAAGCGTAAATATTATGCGCTTAATTCAAGCTTCATCCACACTGTAAAGGGAACCCTGGCGCAACAGTCTTCAGTTGCCGCAACAATGGCATTAAACTGTTGATTATGATTTCATCCCTAAAATTTAATAAAATATTGGATGATCCAACGGATTTGAGTCTTTGAGATGTTCAAATTATATCCTGACGAAATTGCATCGTTTTAGGGCAACGGTTGTACCAAATTAGGTTATAGGGTTGGACATGATGGTTTACAATGTCTATTGTATAACCCTTTACATTATGCTTACTTTAAACTTCTGTATCAACAATAACGTTTGCCATCGAACCAGATGTGTAAAGTCAACCTTGAATCCTTGATATACGTTACGGTGACACGGATTTGTATTACGAAAAAAACTTGGCTGGACCGGGTGCAACACTCAGCATGTGCTGAGTGTTGCACCAAAGAAATTAAATTCTGACACATCATCAATCCAACTAAGTCAAACAACCCAACAAGAGAACATTTTTGCTCAGCCCCCAATAAGATGACATGTGTCTACGAAGGGGTAAATTTATCCAATTGATTGGACAAAGTTACCCCTCCGTAGACACATGTCATCCATTTAGGAGGGGGTAATGGTTACCTCCGTTGAAGGGGGTGAGAAAAGTGTTATCCTCAACAACCCATTCAACTCAGCTTTAATCCAAGAAGAACAGAAAGATCGGCAGCCGGAGGAGGACCGATGACAACGGGAGGGTTTCCGCCGTTGGATGGATGAGCATTTATTACGTCTGTGGGATATCCCATCCGATTTTGACGTCTGACTTGAACTGATTTTAACTGTCGTATCAATTAAATTTTGGTCATTCAACTAAACCCCTGCCCACCCTCAACCCACTTTCTCATGTTACCATCATTGCCTGTACTCTAGCCACCCTATTTCCATATCACATTTCCAAGATTTCGTTCTCTAAGTATAGGGTATGGGTAATGATTATTTTATTTTATTTTTTTATTGCCACAACAACTGCCGGGACCGGTGAGATTGGGCTGTACAAGCACTGCCCGGATTGCGACTCAGTATGGGTAATGATGAAAAGTAGAAAATTGGTCATGGGGTCTGGGCCGACATGATAATACTGATTGATTTGATAGTTAAGTAGCTGGGAGTAGTACAAATTGTATTTAACCATTACTGCTTTGAACCAACATTAATGTTGATGGTTGTTTCTCAACGGACTCCATCGTGTAACAATCGTAAACATTTACATAAATAGCAATACACGATACAATTCTTTTTTTCAGTACCCTTAGCCTATATTGACCCACTGAAGTATTTTCTGCGAGGGCGGCACACCCTATGTTTATTCTTTTACCCTTATTTTAGGCAGAATTTAACAGAAGTCCCACTTTTTTAGCGATGTATCACATTTATAAATGTCTTTCCATATTCATCACTGTATTCCTTATTTTTTTCAAAGGGCTGTGCTACATACAATTACTTTAGTCCATTAAACCAAATATTTTTAAGTCAACTAATTTCAAACCTAGAAAAGTCAACTTTTACCCTTATTACTATTTAATTTAGCTAAAATGATTATCTGAGCTTTAAATTAAAAAGAAAAACAATAAAAATCTCAATTATAAAATCTTAAATAAATAGATAAAAAAAACTGAAATAAATAATAAACAAATCCATTTTTTTTTTCTTATTTTGTATTTTTTTATCGTAATGGATATTTATTTAGCTAAATTGATTATCTTAGCTATAAATTATTATTTAGCTAAAAGATTGTTTTTTATCTTTTTTGTAACCTATTTATTTAAGATTTTATTATTGAGAAGTTTATTGTTTTTCATTTTAAAAAATTAAATATTAATAAGGGTAAAATTGTACTTTCATAGGATTTAAAATAGTTTACTTTCAAATATTTGGTCAAATGAACTGAAGTGATGAGTTTTACAAAATATAAGGATTGAAGTGATTAACATGGAAAGACATTTAAAAAGGTGACAAATCGTCAAAAAGGTCAAACTGACGTGAAATTCTACCCTTATTTTATTTTTATATTTTTCTGATTCTCTGAAATTGCATTGTTATTTATAAGACGTGTATGTACACATGTACAGTATAGAATTGAATGTAAACATATTAGTTATTTCTTTATATATCAAATTTAAATCAAATCATATAACAAAATATATATAGGGTAAATTACACTGCACCTCTTGAGGTTTGGGCTTAACACACTAAGATGGAAAAGTTTCCTTTTTCTAGACTAACACCCCTGTATAATTAATAACAAAGAGAAAAGTTTTTTGTCACCGACACCCAAGGCCATTTTGGACCTTATGATGGTAAAACAGGGATGTTTGTGTAGAATAGCGAAACTTATCCATCTTACTTCGGGTCAAACCTCAAGGGGTGCAGTGTAATTTAACCTATATATATATTTTGTTATATCAATCATAATAACTTCTTTGGGTTGAAATTTACACTAAGGCCCTGTTTGATTTATCCACTTAATACTTAAGGCCACTTATGCTTAGAATGGGTTGATCAAGTTAATTTGTTATATTTGTTAAGTAGGGATTGGAATCCATATTGTTAGAATAATGATAGACTGAAAGTTTCAATGCCAAAAAATCGTACACTTAACGCAGATGAAGGCAAACTATGGGGACTAATATGCTATTCGGCATAATATATTAAAATGTAAATATATAACAAATAATAGATAAAAGGGCATACATGTGAAAATATTTATTTCCATAAAATATAACATGCCTTATAAAACAAACAACTATATCATAACAAATTTTGAAATGAGGACGTATTGATATAATTTCATGAGGATATTCAACGACAACAACTAGTTTTAACTTATTTGACTTTTCTCAAAACTAGTGGCTCACATTCAATATGCTAATGAGGTTATATCATGACGTCCGCATGACATAGAGACTGTATATATAATACTTCTATAAGTAGGAGAGTCTTGACTTTATAAGTTAAGGACGTCCACCCACAACCACCCACAACCACACATTCATATTGGGTGTGGGTATTTGTTAATGTGGGGCTGTGGGCTCACTGTTAATGTGTGGCTGTGGTTGGACGTCCGAAAATTATATAGTCGAGATTTGGTAAATGCGCACTGATATAACATCATCAAGATATTGAACCTGAGCCACTTGTTCAAAACAAGTGAAAGGTTGTAAAACTAGTGGCTCACATTCATTATCCTCGATCATATATTTAGATCACCGCGCACGCACTCACTTGATCATTTCTATATATCAGTTCCGATCTGGTCATTGCACGCTGAATATAACTTCATGAGGATATTGAACGTCACCGACTAGTTTTGAAAATTGCATACGCAGTCTCTTGAATGCATGTAAAACTAGTGACTCACATTCAATATCCTGGACAGTATATTTACATCAGTGAGCATTGCCTTCAACATTTCTATATATATATATATGAGTAAATATATGTATATATATGTATAGTACATTATTTAACACAACCAATCCATCGCCCGAAAGGGACTATGCCAAGTGGGAAGGAAATAAAACCAATCAAATGAATTATCCATGCCACATGGTATGCTCCCATTCACTAGGAATTTAGGTTTATCTATATCGGGTTCATACTCTTTTCAGTCGGACAATTCATAGGTGACCAAAAATGGTGTCCCAATTTGTGTGTAACCAACCAAATTGGGACGTGTGTACAAGAGGGGGTAAATTTGTCCAAACACTTTATCTGAACTCCGTTTTTTAGAGCTTATTTGAGTCCGCTTGTCCGTTCAGATTCTTTCTCATGTAACTGCATTTATATTCACTCGCAATGAGCTTAGTACTAGTTTCCTTTAAAACGTCTGTGGGTCACAATCATCTACCTTTGGCTACTAAAGTTTGTATACCAGAGATATGGAGTCGGACGATGAGAACGAATTACGCAGGTGGGATCGAGTGGTTTCCCAGGTAAGTAGAAGCTCCGAGGCTATGAAATTTCTGCTGGACGAGTTCATAGCATTAGACGAAGTAATGAAAAAAAATGCTTCAAGGAACAGAGCAGGAAGGATTTCTTTAAAGGCCCGCGTTGATCAACTGGAGACAGATGTGGAGGCCTTGAAGAGAATAGATAAACCACGGAAAGCTGTTTCTCTCGGCGAACGTTTCAACCGGCGACGCCGACCTTTTTCATTGAAAGAGATCTGACATCAACTTCGAGGAATTATTTTAAATCCAGTTAAAGATTTTAGATTATGGTTGTTATTGTGTAATGTACGTTATTTGCCGTTTCTTTTTGTTGTTTTTTTTATGGTTATTTGCTGGTTATTTGCTTGGTCTGCGATCAAAACCTTGGTACCTGTGGATTCGATACCTCTGCTGTGGTTTCCATCTTTAGATTAATACTTTTGAATTGTGTGTGCTTTAATCCCAGATATGTGCAGACTTTCCTAACTTTCTTACTACTTGCACTTTCATCTCCCTTGTTACTGCTTTTGTTTTCGTTGTGTTCCAATACAACAAAATACATCATCAGTCGTCAATCATGTTTTCATTTTTTACGTCAGGTTCACCTTCACCGTTCTTCAACAACGGATGATACGGATTCAAAGGTTTCAGTGTGTATTACACATTTATATGTGTGCTCTACCAAATCTCAAGTGCATCCAAACTAGATATCTCACACATCATAAAATAATTTGCTCCTGGGAATGGTGATACACACCTATCGTGTGCAAATGGTAAGTTCAGTATCCCATCATGGGCAAAAATAATCCAGAATCCGAAGTTTACAACGATGCATTTGCGACATACCACTGAAGGCATAAAGGTTGTGTGGGGTTGGCTCGATGGAACAAAATTGTCTTACTTATTTGACATAACACCATTAGATAGGGTTAATAATTAAAACTGACCATATAATTAGTGGCGAAGAGATAGAGACATGGAGTCGGTCCCTTTTTTTTTTTTTCTTTTTTTTTCGTTTCGTTTGGGATAAGTTTTGCTTTCGGGTTTTTGACAGAGATCAGTAGAAGAAGAGAAGTAAAAGCCTGAGCTTTTTAAATCTTTAGTTTTTATTCAATCTTTAATTGAAATCTAATGGTTCTTTAAAAAAAAATTTTTAAATCTAATGGCCAATTAATAATCGGTCTATACTAGAATATAGTAGTTGAACCCTAAAATTAAAATAAATTAAAATGCAACATGAGCCACGAGGCCCACGACTATATTGGTGAATATAGATACTATAAAACCTAATGTATAAAAAAGATTCTGAAAAGAACACTTGCTATTGACAAGAAAACGGATGGATTACATACGATTGTTGTCCTGAAGGTGGATAAAGCCCATCTTACTAAAAGAAAAGGTCTTTCACCAAACGAAGCCCAATACAGTAATCGATATATAATATACTACTAAATAAAGGTTTTACTCGACAATAACCACGGAACAAATTACACGTGTACGTGGGAAATTAAATATTCTTGCCGAACGAAAACAGGCCCAATACGACGCATCAAGAATCCATATTACAGAGAGTTTGTGGTCGTGGACATTTTATTTAAGAATCAAACATTCACCGGTCACCGGGTCAGCAAAGGCTTCTAAGCAAGGAGAAACTTTGCTCACTCGAGTACCTGGAACTCAAAAAAAAAGTTAGGTTATTCATGGAATGGAGATTGTTAAAAATGTTTAATATATATTCTTTAATTCCTTGTTCATGTTCCCATTCTTAGTTTTGAAAAGAATCGTTTTATGTGAATAACAGTTACAAGCTTTAATCAAAGATATCATCGTCTGTATTTGGAGCCAATGTGTATGCATTGTTCGAAAACATTTGACACGATAACTTTACGTTAAGAAAAGACAAACAACTGATGCGAAACACGATAGAAGAACAAAAATCCTTACACGATAAAAGTCTACAATAATAGATTACACGATCATATACCACGCGAAGATTCAGACAAACATTCATCATGCACAGTAAACTTGCACGATTTTGCGCTAACAGATTACAGGACCGCAACTTAAAGGGGATGGCGATAATAAAAATTACTACTGCCTTGCTAACTAAAAAAAAGCCTGCTTTTATCCAATTCACAGCGTTGGTAACAACGTAGTCCGATGCCTGGTACAAGACTGTGTACACGAAGTTGTCATTTCGTACTTGTTAACTGATCAGAATTCTCTCCTCTGCTTTTTTGTTCCCCCTAGATTTGCACTACATTTTTTAGACCTAATCATAAATGAAAATAGATGGTCAAGATTTATTGCTTTCTTTCTTTCTCATGCAAGTGAATGTTTGGTTTACACCCTCTCCTACCTCACTCGAAACCTTGCAGGAAAAGGATTTTTTGACATGGCTAGCGCATGAAAGTATACCCTTGCTGGGCACACACATAGATGTGCGTACCTGGGATTGCTATGCAAGAAAGACCCATGAACATCCCTTGTAAATATAAGCACAGATTACCCATCTAAAAATTGCAAAATCTTTGTAAGTAGATCGGTCAATTTTTAGGCGATGTTTATAAGGGGGATAAGTAGCCTCCAAATTCTTTGGGAAGCGACCACAGTTAAGGAGTACCTAGCTACCCAATTGAGGTTTGTAAATAAACGGGCACTTGCACATAACGTCAAATAGTTCAGAACCGATATAGTAAGGTGATATTACAAGCAGGGACCACTCAAACAACTGAATGAAAGAATATCACATATTACACGCATTTTCCTTACAACCAAAGTAGAATGGCACATTGTCCGTGAATCAACCTAAGAGTGTAGATAAGAGGTTTTCAAATTGGTAGACCTTCTTGGTGCGGCTTTCAAAACTGGGTCATGATATCACCTGATGGAGGGGATTAGGGTTATTAGGCAGAGGGACAAGTTTGTCTATTGTGTCCAGGTCTATGACATATACTACAGGTGCGTGGAGGCTTGGTTGGTCGAGATGCAACAAAAGCTGGTTTCTGGCACCCTGATCTGCTGTGTCCCTTTTCAGAGCAATTTGAACAAGTCTCCTGGTCATACTTCTTAATGGACTTTCTCTGTCTTGCAGACCGTCGATGCAATTTGAGCTCATGCTCGGCACCTGATAAATTCTTGTTTATACCTGCGGTAGAAGGGCTCATCAGATCAACAGGGTGCAGTGGATTGTGATGATGTCTAGGGTGTAGCGGTAAATTTTATAGACAGATATCATTCGACCAAGGACACAATGATGACTTGATGTTGGCTGACTGACCCATGCCGTCTTCTCCAGCCGTAACAACAGTTGGACAATCAACTATGTCGTCATTAGCATTATCAAAATCTGATTGAACCACATACAGCGGATGTCTGACAAGATTCACACCCCCAGGATTGCTGCCGTTAGTAGATTTCTTACCGGCTGTAGCGAGTGGGCTTCGGGGAAATATAGACTTCCTGATTGATGGCGGAGTATTTGATTCATCAACAGGGGAACCACTCGGAACACATTCATTGCTACCAGTTTTGGATCTGTATCCGGATCAACTCACAACAGGGCTGAGTTTAGATTTGCACTTCATCATGGGTGGTGGCGTACATGCCTGATCACCAGTGGAACCAAAGGTGATGGACATAGATTTGGATTTCAGATCAGGTGGCACAGTTAACTGTTCGACCTGCCTTCTTAGCTGTTTGTGAAACACAGACACATAACATTTAGGATTCTCTTTGTTATGCGAAACGAAGATCTGGAAATCTAAGTCATAAATCATTTCAACAATGGACCCATCAATTCTAGTACTTATCTTGAAGTCAACTTCATTGGAATTTAAGCCAAACCGACTACATATCTTCTCTGCCAATGTTTTTAAAGTCTCCTTCACTGTCACTGACAAAAAGAAAACAGCTTTAGGGTTGAACTGTCCATCTTCCCACTGTCCATCATAGTTCACTATCAATAGAACCATATTCCTGAAGCTGTATGCAACAGTTGTAATCAGTTCCATAATCATGGAATTAAAATCCATACATGTCATCATCAAAGACAACGGACAATCAAGGAATTAAATTCCGTGTAAGTTTATGAAATTTCGTGTAATGGATGAGGGATCATCGAATGTATTTTCGTGTTGGGCATGTAATTCATGTCATGGAATGTAATTTCGTCTTGTCATCATGAGAGGATCGAGAGGATCAGTCCATGTCATGGAATGTAATTTCGTCATGGAATGGGAGGATCATGGAATGTAATTTAGTCATGGAATGGGAGGATCATGGAATGTAATTTCGTCATGGAATGTAATTTGATCATGGAATGTAATTTCGTCATGGAATGTAATTTCGTCATGGAATGTAATTTCACGTCATGGAATGGGATGTAATATCTTGTTGTATGAGAGGATCATGGAATGTAATTTCATGTCATGGAATGGGATGTAATATCTTGTTGTATGAGAGGATCATGGAATGTAATTTCATGTCATGGATGTAATTTCGTCACGTCATGGGAGGGTCATGGATGTAATTTCGTGTCATGGAGCGTCATGGCATGTAATGGATGATAATGGGATGTAATGGACCGTCATGGGATGTACTGTCATGGAAGAAAATGGCAGCATCATGACAATACATCCCATGGTAGGTCCTACAAAAGGCTTAAACCTGTCATGGTAGGTCCTACCAAAGGCTTAAACCTGCTATGCTAGGTCGTACCAAAGTTAAAAAAGCGTGTAACCCCCAATTAGGGCGCCTGACATAAACAAACACAAAAGGGCGCCGCGACGAAGTAAAAGACACACTTCTCGAACAAATGTTATATGAAACGCACCAAATGGATAATATGTATTAGACTGACATAAACACACAGGCCGCCGCGACGAAGAACGAGATGACCCTCCCCAATCATTTTCAACAATGTTATATGAAAATTATGAAATAAATCAATCAAATATAATTGCAGTTACAGTTCGAGTTCCTAAGTAAGGATACATACCTTCTCTGATATTGGGGATGGCTGAAACAGTTTAGGACCGATTCAATTCAATCACGGTAACGCTTCGACAACTGGAAATAAGTTTATGCCGGATATACAATATCGAAATATTGCGGGTAAATTTTTTAAAAATTGGGCGCCATTTCGAAGTGTTAAGGGTTTGGGTTTAAAGACTTGGAAGCCGCAGCGAATTTTAGGGATTGGGTTTAGGGATTGCCTTCATCTGAGATACGAGAAGGAGAAGAGGGATCGATTACGACCGATTCAATCACGGCAATGAATCGACAACTGGAGATAAGATTATGGCGGAGATACGAAATATTGCGGGTAAATTATTTTCAAATTGGGGGCCATTTCGAAATGTAAGGGTTTGGGTTTTGGGATTGCCTTCATCTGAAATATAAGAAGGAGAAGAGGGATCGATTACCCAGAAACGAGATTATATAATGACAGGGTCATTTTCGACCTCTTACATCAACAACGTCTGACAACTCTCCAGGGGTATATTTGTCAAAGAACCCACTACCTTCCACCACACAGTCCATGATCCATGATGGTATCGGTTATATTTGGTTTTTTAAAAACTAGTGGTTATATGTAAAAATTGTAAAACTAAAGTGGCTATTCTATCAAATTAGCGCTAAATTAATGGGATTAGTTTTTAGGAGTAAAAACTTGGTAATTCTCATTAATCACTAATCTAATTTTTAAAGAGTTTAATTACTTAGATTAGTAGGGTCCTTTAATATATATTAGGATTAATTTGATTAAGCCCCTAATAATAATTGGACCTAATAATGTGTTTAGTTTTAATAGTTAAAACTTGGTAAATACACATTTAATAATTCTAGTCTTAGTATATAGTATACATAGATTAGAATTATCACTAATGAACTAGATTTTTAAGAGTTAAAAATCAAATTAGTTTATTAGCTATTGGAATAGGATTCTAATAAATTGTGATTAATGCACTTGACACTTAGATTGAAATTAGCCGTTTTATCTAGTTTTATCTAGGTGCATTAATATTAATAGAAAACCCTATTTATAAAATAGTGAGTGGGAGAGGGATATATGACATTATATCCCGCGGTCTCCATCATTAGTTCAACACCGTAAGATTTGAGTGGGGCCTCGTGACGGCATTGTTTTCGTCCTCCCTAAGGAGGGTTTCCATAAGAATCGATATCAAGGTTGACTTCTTAACGGATAGGATTTCTGAGGGGATTTCGGGATTGACCGACCCTAAGGCGGCAATTCTCGAGTTAAGCTCATGAGATCTGAAATGATGGGCTACGCTCATAAGGTTTTAATTAAATTGGTTAATTAGAAACCTGACTGAAATATACGATGGTTGAATGTTAGAGGAATAAGAGTTATTTCGGTATAACATTTGATTGAGAATGTCTCGATCCAACATGCAAGAATTTGACTGACCCTAAGGCGGCACTTGCTTGTGGTATGTTGGATTGTCGTGGCATAAAAACACTTTTTAGGGTTGTTCTTGTTCATTAAACATTTTCATGCATCATGTTTAATTTTATGTCGAACATTTGCACATGTTTTGAATGTATGAATGAATGAATTCTTTATTTATGTTTTTTCAGCCATGTCAACTGCACTATTACAAATCATAGCCAATGACAAATTAACTGGTGATAACTACACTAAATGGAAACACAATATCAATGCAATTTTGGTCACCAAGGACCTTAAGTTTGTGCTTACGGAGGAATGTCCTCCAACGCCTACTGCCAATGCCGCACGAACTGTTCGTGAGGCATATGAGAAATGGGTCTCATCAGATGAGAAAGCCCGAATATATCTGTTAGCAAGTATGACAGACGTGCTTGTCACTAAGCACGAAGCAATGGGTACTGCATTTGAAATAATGGAGTCATTGCAGGCTATGTTCGGGCAACCCTCTGAGCAAAAGCGGCACGAAGCTGTTCGTTCCGCTATGCTCGCTCGTATGAAGGATGGTGCATCAGTTCAGGAACATGTCTTGAACATGATGTCCTACTTTAACACGGCAGAAATTAATGGCGGGGCCATTGATGAACCCAGTCAGGTGAGCATCATACTGACGACTCTTCCGAAGAGTTTCGATCAGTTCAAGAGCAACTATGGGATGAACAAGCTTAAGTTCAGTCTCACACAGTTGCTCAATGAGCTCACTACCTTTGAGTCCTTGACTAAGGACAGCAAGGGCAGGACCGGTGAGGCAAATGTTGCCGAACCATCTTCCTCCAATAACAAAAAGAGGAAGAGGTCTGCTGGGAAGGCGAAGGGTAAGCCCAAACCCAAGAAAGCCCAGAGCAAAAAGAAAGGCGCCTCCATCGACAAGAGCAAAGGAAAATGTTTCCATTGCGACAAAGTCGGGCACTGGAAGAGGAACTGTCCTCAATATCTGGAGGAGGTAGCCAAGAAGAAGAAAACGAAAGGTAAATATGATTTACTTGTTCTTGAATCGTGTTTAGTGGAAGATGATTCTTCACCTTGGATAGTTGATTCGGGGGCCACTAACCATGTTTGTTCTTCTTTGCAGTGGACTGATTCTTGGACACAGCTTGAGGAGGGAGCTTTCTCTATGCGTGTGGGGTCAGGGGATGTCGTGTCGGCACGAGCAGTGGGCGTAATTAGATTGCGTTTTTGTAATAATAATTTCATATTGTTGGACAATGTATTTTTCATTCCTGGATTTACACGGAATTTAATTTCCGTTTCTAAATTGTTAGAACAATTATATTCTGTTTCTTTTGATAATAAATCAGTTATTATTGCAAAGAATGGTCTGAATATTTGTTCAGGAATTAATGAAAACAATTTATATGTGTTAAGACCGTTAATACATACAACACTGCTCAATACCGAAATGTTTAAGGTTGAAAAACCAAAAACTAAACGACAAAAGATTTCTCCAGAAAACGAAACGTATCTATGGCATCTAAGACTTGGCCATATCAACCTTGACCGGATAGATAGACTAGTGAAAAGCGGACCTTTAAGTGAGTTAAAGGTTGGCACCTTACCTGTCTACGAATCCTGTTTAGAAGGTAAAATGACCAAGAGACCTTTTACTGGAAAAGGGCTGAGAGCTAAAGAACCATTAGAGCTTATACATTCAGACGTCTGTGGACCGATGAATGTTAAAGCAAGGGGTGGTTATGAGTATTATGTCACCTTTATAGATGACTACTCAAGATACGGATATGTCTACCTAATGCAACGAAAGTCAGAAACTTTTGAAAAGTTCAAAGAATTCCGAGCTGAAGTTGAAAATCAGTTAGGAAAGACTATCAAGACTCTACGATCAGATCTTGGAGGTGAGTACCTTGACCAAGAGTTTGAAGACTTCATGGTCGAGTATGGGATAGTGTCCCAACTCACAGCTCCTGGTACACCTCAGCAGAATGGTGTCGCGGAGAGGAGAAATAGAACCCTAATGGAAATGGTGAGATCTATGATTAGTTTCTCATCGTTACCAAATTCCTTTTGGGGATATGCATTACAAACAGCGGCATACATTTTGAATGTAGTGCCATCCAAATCTGTTCCTAAGACTCCTCTAGAGTTGTGGAATGGTCGTAAAGTTAGTTTGCGACATTTTCGCATATGGGGGTGTCCAGCACACGTGCTGAAGAACAGAAGTGGAAAGCTAGAGCCCAAGTCTGTGGTCTGCTTGTTTGTAGGATACTCCAAGGAGACCAGAGGTGGATACTTTTATAGTCCTGAAGATAACAAAGTGTTTGTATCGACAAATGCAACATTTCTTGAGGTTAACTATATTAGTGACCATAAGCCTCGTTCTAAAATTGTATTGAATGAGTTGGAGCCTGGTGAGACCAGTTCTCAGTCAACAAGAGTTGTTGATCCATTAACATCTGAGAGTCAGATGATTCCTAGTCAGGATATACTACCACTTAGACGTAGTGAGAGGGTTGTGAGACAGCCTGAACGCTATTTGGGTGTAAGTGAGGGACAAGATGTTGTCTCTGCTGATAGTGTAGATGATCCATTGACATTTAAGAATGCAATGGAAGATCCTGATAAAGAGGAATGGCTTAAAGCCATGAATCTCGAGATGGAGTCCATGTACTCTAACTCAGTCTGGGAACTTGTAGACTTACCGGATGGGGTGAAACCCATATGGTGTAAGTGGATCTACAAGAGAAAGAGAGGAGTAGACGGGAAGGTAGAGACTTTCAAGGCAAGGCTAGTGGCCAAGGGTTATACCCAAAAAGGAGGGGGTCGATTATGAGGAGACCTTCTCGCCAGTAGCTATGTTTAAGTCTATTCGGATTCTCTTATCCATTGCTGCCTATTTTGATTACTAAATTTGGCAAATGGACGTCAAGACTGCATTCTTGAATGGCAATCTTGATGAGAGCATCTACATGATGCAACCAGAGGGATTCGTGTCTCCAGATCAAGAGCAAAAAGTTTGCAAGTTGCAAAGATCCATTTATGGACTTAAGCAAGCATCTAGATCTTGGAACATAAGGTTTGATGATGTGATCAAAACCTATGGGTTTGAGCAAAACGTTGATGAGCCTTGTGTTTACAAGCGCATCATTGACAAGAAAGTAGTTTTCTTGGTCCTATACGTAGATGACATCCTACTCATTGGGAATGATGTGGGAGTATTGTCTGATGTAAAGGGCTGGCTGGCCAGCCAATTCCAAATGAAAGATTTGGGAGAGGCAAGTTATGTTCTAGGGATCCAACTTATAAGGGATCGCAAGATCAAAATTATAGCACTGTCTCAAGCATCGTATATCGACAAAATTCTTGTGCGATTTTCGATGCAGAACTCCAAGAAAGGTAATTTACCTTCCAGGCATGGAGTTCACTTGTCTAAGGAACAGTGTCCTAAGACACCTCAAGAGGTTGAGGATCTGAGACGAGTTCCCTATGCGTCAGCAGTAGGTAGTCTCATGTATGCTATATTATGCACGAGACCGGACATCTGCTTCGCAGTGGGAGTAGCCAGCAGATACCAGTCCAACCCAGGATTAGATCATTGGGTTGCTGTCAAGACTATTCTCAAGTATCTTCGGAGAACGAGAAACTATATGCTAGTGTACTCTGGACAGGATTTGATCCCGTTAGGATATACGGATTCTGATTTTCAGACAGACAAGGATTCTAGGAAATCCACGTCTGGATCAGTATTCACCCTTGGTGGTGGAGCCATTATGTGGAGGAGTGTTAAACAATCTTGTATTGCTGATTCCACCATGGAAGCCGAATATGTAGCCGCTTGTGAAGCTGCTAAAGAGGCCGTTTGGCTCCGCAAGTTCTTGAGTGATCTGGAAGTTGTTCCGAATATGGATAAGCCCATCACACTTTATTGTGATAATAGTGGTGTTGTGGCTAATTCCAAAGAACCAAGAAGCCACAAGAGAGGTAAGCATATAGAGAGGAAATATCATCTCATCAGAGAGATAGTGCAGAGAGGAGATGTGACCGTGACCAAGGTAGCATCACAGGATAATCATGCTGATCCATTTACGAAGACCTTACCGGCTAAAGTGTTTACGGGTCACCTAGAGAGTCTAGGTTTACAAGACATGTCTCACATGCTTTAGTGCAAGTGGGAGATTGTTGGGGTTTTTGCCCTAAAGCTTGTAATTTGTAAATGTGAATTGAACAAGAAATAAAAGAAGTAGTTTATTCATTCAAATTGTCTCATACATTTATAATAACATGTGTACTTAACATCCAAGATTGCCGGATGTAATTTCAAACTGAGTATATGAATGTCATATACAAATGGATTCAGTTTGAAATGAGCAATCTAAAGAGTCCGTAGATAACAAATAAAGATGGGTACTTTATTTGTGGTCAATCTACAGTTGCGGTCCATTCCGTAATGTACGGTGATCTTATCCTAGATCATTCATATGAAGATATGAGAATGGAGGCACCTTATGTGATTTGATCATATAGGACTGGGCCATGATCTATATGAATCTCTCATCAAGATCCGTTAAAAGATGAGATTCATATATATCAACAAATGATGGCTATATATGGGTGATCTTAATCCTGAGTGTCTTATCGACTCCTTCAGGTTAAATCGTGGTTTTTGATATACCATGGGTGAGATCGGAGTTGCATTCCCGGTCAATAACTTCGTATGTTGGAATCACGGTTTGGCTTGTGGCTGGGAAGGTCTGCACACAATAGTGGAATCCACTCCTTCTTGTGAGAAGTAGATAGTAGTTCCCTTAAGGGTTGATTCGGGGCTTGAACAATATGAGCGCTCTCCTAATTCCGTAAGGAATGTAGGATTTATTGTTCATTAGAGAATCAATGGTACTTAATGGAAAGATATAATTAGAGGGGTATAATGGACATTATGACCCAGCTCTAATTATGAACTACCTGTGGAGGATTATACCATATGTAATAGCTATATCGATGGACACCAAGAATTGTTGGTTTGTGTAAAAACGTCTACAGTTGAGAGAGTGCAACTTCGGGTTTTTAGTGGAATAACACCGAAGTTAATAACCATGAAATATTAATTAAAGAGTTTAATTATTTATTTCTAAGGATTATTGGAGCTCAAAATACTGTGGGTCCATTAGGTCCCCTTGCTAGCCTGATCGATTTAGGTAACAAAGGTTACGGTTAATTAATTGGATTGTCCAATTAATTGTGTTACAAAAGTGACACGTGTCTATTCAGGAATTAATTGAATAATGTGATTATTCAATTAATGAATATTAATGATTATGTTAATTAAATAATTAGATTATTTAATTGAGTAATTAATCATTAGATTGAGGGTGTTGATTGATATTTAATTTTGAATGAAGAAAAGATAATTTGATTATTTTATTTTCATTTAATTAAATATTTAAATTTGAATTTAAACGAGTTTTGAATTCAAATTAAATCAAATAAATTAATTAATATCTTTAAAAGATATTCGATATCTAAAAAGATTTTATTAATTAGTTTAAGTTTAAAATATATATATATATATGATATATATGTGTTTTTTTAAGGTTTTGATTTTGGTGAGGTATCTGATACAAACAACACAAAACAAGAGAAATGGGGGCGGCCAACTAAAGAAATAAAACTAAAAGAATTATTTGTTTTGAATTTTGGGGTGGCCGAACTTCAACAATACACAAAGCACAAGAGTTGTCCTTCGTGTGTCTCTTCATCCTCCTTGTTCCTGAATACCGTGACGCGCCCACACGCAGTTGCCAGTTCCGGGAGATAGCGAGGAAGATCAAGTGGTTCAAATCAAGAGCATATCGAATTAAAGTGAAGGAGCCTACTACGTAGGTATGAAATAGTTTCTTCTACTTCTTATTGATTTCGATTATTACTGTACAAATCGGTTTAGTTTATGATTGCATAAAAAATTTTAAAAACCCTTCCGCTGCGCAATCTGTAAACCTGGGTTCCTACATAGTCGTGAAGCTAGTTTGCGACATTTTTGCATAGGGAGTGTCCAGTACATGTATTGAAGAACAAATGTGGAAAGCTGGAACCTCGTTTACAAGTATGCATTTGTGCAGGGTATTCAAAAGAGACTAGAGGAGAATACTTCTGTAGTCCACAAGAAAACAAAGTGTTTGTATCCACAAACACAATGTTTCTTGAGGAGAACTATATGAATGATCATAAACCTCGAAGGAAGATTGTATTAAATGAATTAAAACCTGGTTTGACCAATGATCAGTTAACAAAAGTTGTTGACTGTAGGAACCCAGGGTTACAAATCGCACAGCGGAAATGTTTTAATTTTTTTTAATACAATCATAAACTAACCCATTTGTACGGTAATAATCAAATACGATAAGAATGAGATGAAAACAATTCATACCAACGTTTGTAGGCTCCTTCTTCTTTTCGATCCGCTTCCTGATTTGAACCACAAGATCTTCTTGGCTATGACCCGTGATTGGTAATGGCGTGTGGACGCGTCATTGTACTCAGGAACAAGGAGGATGAATGGAGGTTGAAGAAGAACACAAAAATAATAATAATAATAATAATAATAATTCTTGTTGTTTGTATATGTAAGGTTCGGCCACCCAAGACGAAAGCTTTTATATATATATTTATATTATTTTCTTTTCTTTTAATTCTAGTTGGCCGAACCCTATTTCTCTTTTCTTCTTCTCACGTTTTTAAGTGTTGTTTGTACCTGATACAATTAGGTTCAAAAGGCAACTCCTTGTCTCTTTTAAAAAAAACATATATCATACATATATATTTTTAAAATAAACTAATTAATTAAATCTTTTAAGATATCTGATATCTTTAAAGATATTAATTAATATTAATTTATTTGATTTGATTTTAATTCAAACTCTTTTAAATTCAAATTTAAATATTTAATTTAATGAAAATAAAATAATCAAATTAACTTATCTTCATTCAAAAGTAAATATCAATCAACACCCTCCATCCAATGATTAATTACACAATTAAATAATCTAATTATTTAATTAACATAATCACTAATATTCATTAATCAAATAATCTCATTATTCAATTAATTCCTGAATAGACACGTGTCACTTTCGTAACACAATGAATTGGACAATCCAATTAATTAACCGTGACCCTTATTACCTAAATCGATTGGGCTAGCAAGAGGACCTAATGGACCCACAGTATTTTGAGCTCCAATAATCCTTAGAAATAATTAATTAAACTCTTTAATCAATATTTCATGATTATTAACTTCAGTGTTATTCCATTAAAAACCCGAAGTTGCACTCTCTCAACTGTAGATGTTTTTACACAAACCAATAACTCTTGGTGTCCATCGATATAGTTATTACATATGGTTTGATCCTCTACAAATAGTTCATAATTAGAGCTGGGTTATAATGTCCGTTATACCCCTCTAATTATATCTCTCCTGAAAGTATACAAACAAGGTTAAATTGCTTAAGACGTACCTAGGGGGTGAATAGGTTTTTCGCCTAATTTAAATCCCTTGAACAAACTTACGTTTGTCCCTCAAGATAGCCTTACATACAACACAAAAGACACGGAATCATACAAAGACAAGACAACATGATCATTCATACATTGTCTAAGTATCAACAAGTTGTATGAGGTATAACGAAATATAAAGTCAATCAATAAGAATACTTGTATTTCAATATAAGTTCAATCATTACAAGTATATACAAATATCACTATTCACAAAAACTAATCGATATACAAAAGAAGTGTAATTACAATTGTAATCGAAAGGATAGACTAATAAATCACACAATTCAATAACTTGTTTCAATATACATCACAAGTGAATAATATGTCACAAGATAACAACATATACAAAATAACAAATATAAGAGATAGAGAAAGAAATAATTAACTCAAGGATTTTTTTAACGTGGTAAAACCTCAAAGGAGGAAACATCCACGAGTTAAAATACAACCATTGGGTACTATATATGTTGGAAAGTAAAGAAATTCCACAAAGTGACCAATTCTAGATCACCAACCCATGTGGAGTCTATGTCTACCCAAACCTTATTGGAAGATACAAAAACCCTCAATGATGCAAAACCACCACCTATTGAAAATCATACCTAGCCAACATCATTGGTAGATTAGAAATTCCTCAAGAGTGCATACATATTCCATGTACCCCGCTCCATCGGACTCTATGTCTAGCCAAACACCTGGGCCTACCAACATATAAGCCAACTCTCTATCCAAGGCACACTTGCCTCTAGAGAGCCTCCCTTGCATGACTATCCAAGTCCTCCCGACTCTAGCTATGACTTCTTGCTTGTCTATCGATGTCCTCATGACTCTAGACAAGATTTCTTGCTTGGCTATCCAAGTCATCCCGACTCTAACCAAGACTTCATGCCTTTTACAAGGACTTCCTAGTGTGATCATGTGAATGCAAATGATGTAAACAATCCAAACATCATAGAACATGTGATCAATACATTCCATGGAACAACTAGATCTATAGATGTGAAAACACAAGCAATAGAAATCTAGATGCAAAACATGAATGAAAACCTAGAGCATGTGAAATCAACTAACACATAAATTTCCTAGATTCATTCACACAATATAACACTTGAATAATCCATATACATGAAGTACAAAATTCAAGATGTTATAAACACATATAAAAATGCTAAAATCACAAAATGTATTCAATGAGAATTTTGGCCAAAGATTTAGAGCAAGGATATAATGACAATTCAATTAAATCCTAGAAGTCTCTAAATACACATACAAATGCTCTAATCCTAGATATCATCAATCAAATGATCAAAACACATTTCAAGGATTATTAATCATAAAATGATTCAATCAAGTCTCAAATAATCCTAGATGTCAATCTAATCACAAGACAACTCTCAATCATGTGAAAAACAAAGAATCCAATAATCTAGTTCACATGTGTCTATAATTATACTTTTCAATTAGATTGATTATGAAGCTATCTTTCTCAATAGCATTCACCATACATACACATACATATAGAAGGAGAAACCCCAAGCAAATTGAAGGTTTAAAAAGATGAAATCACCAAGATATGAACATTAACTTGATTTCATGAGCTGGTTCATTTTTCTAAGTTAATCCACTCCGAAAATCAATCAAACAGCTAAAAAAAAAATCACTAGAAAAAGGTAGGGGACTCAATTATGAACAATCTCCAACTTGAATCACTCAATTTTGACTTCGTATGAGAAAGTTATGATGTTTGGAAGTTGAGAAAATTGGAGAGAAAATTTCATACAGGATTTCAAACTTTTTCTTCTTGAAAACAAATGGAGGGAAGAGAAGATATTTAAAAGAAAGAAAGAGAAGGAGAGATTTCGGCCAATCACAAGAGACCACATCACCCCTAGGCCGTGTGGGGTGTGTTGGCCACACGGGAATAGAGAGCTAGTCTGGCCGTGTGGCACACGGCCTCCACACGGGGTGGCCAAGGCTTGGCTTTCGACCACGCTCGCTCCTCTCACGCACCGCTCACCGATCACTAATCATGTTCTTTGACCGTATTCGGGCCTTCGAACTCCGATTTCAAATCTATTTTCGGATTACGAATCATGACTCCCTCACGCACAACGACGACTAGGAAACTTTGATAAATGGTTGAGAATTCATCTCTGAAAATGACGACGAACACAACTCAACGAATGAGAACGAAAAGTAGCGTAGCTACATCGTTTGGACTCGAAACTAAATGAATGAGTAACCGAAATGACCAGGACTCAATAAGGAATCAATCAAGATCATGTACAAGTCCAAAACACAAGAAACACAAACAATCAAATACATATTCACATATGAATGCCATTTCCTAGACATAGTCTTAGAACATGCAACACTACAATGTATGTGCATTTGAGTTCAATGCATGAGCATACAAAAACATGTGAATGTGTTATATAAATGGTACACAACAATGCAGAGACACTTATGAATGATTTGTGTGTGTGTGCCTATGCCTTGTAAGAGGAAAGAGGTCAATTATACCATTGATGAGCAATGAAGCTAATTCCCCTTATCAAGCCACCATCTTGCATGCATTGTAGTCGAGTCTTTTTTGAAGATTTGAATCATCATCAATATGACCACTAAACAATACAAGATAAACAATGTTTTGATATGGAATATATGCCAACACAAACTAAAAACCTAACATTTCCATTAAGTACTATTGATTCTCTAATGACCAATAAATCCTACATTCCTTACGGAATTAGGAGAGCACTCATATTGTTGATCGAACCAAAATTGGTATGATTTTGGCCCTCATTTCCTTCTCCTTTTGCTTGATTCTTGGGCATTATCTAGTGATTTAATGGTGTAAAATCAAGTGTTTCGGGTTTTATTAGGTTTCAAGAGCATTTGGGATGAAGATGAGGACTTGGGTGCAAAAAGGCTCACAAATGGGAAGAAACAGGGCATTTTCGCCACTTAGACATAAGGAGGTCGCTACATGGGCGCCATTGCGACAGAGGATTCTTCAAGTCATCAGAAGGTCGCCATTTGGTCGCCACTTGAGCGCCATGGCGACAGAAAGTCTCCAAAAGCATCAGGTGGGTCGCCACTTGGGGGTCGCCATGGCGACCTACCTCTACAAATGGCGACCTCTCACAAACAAGGCAAGGTCACCACTTATGGTCGCCATGGCGACCTTGATGTTGCAAGTGGCGACCTCTTTACATTTTGAGGGTTGCCACTTGAGGTCGCCATGGCGACCTACACTTGCAAACGGCGACCACATAGGAATTCCAACGTAGGAATTCCAAAGTGGGAATGGTCGCCACTTTGTCGCCATGAGGTCGCCATGGCGACAAAAGAATCCATGAAAGGTCGCCATTTGAGGTCGCCATGGTGACCTAGAAGGACAAGTGGCGACCACGTTGGAATTCCAGCGTAGGAATTCCAGTGTTGGCATTCAGGAGGGGTATTCTTGTCATTTCATACCCTAGCTTTTCACACCTATAAATACATCACTATTTTTCCTCTTTTAGACAACTCTTGACCACCAAGAAACCTCCTTTCTCCACCATTCCTTTTCTCTCCATTTTCTCTCCTACCTAAACTTAATATCTAGATTACCTCCCCTAATCATTCCTTTTCTTCCCATCTTCTCCACAAATCTCCTTAGTCACTTCCCATTTGACTCCACCCATCTAGACACATCCTCATCATCCACTCTTTACACAAGGAGCATCAAAGGCAAGGAAAGGATCAAGCTTACAAAAGGAGACCCATGGGTGATTTCCTAATCTTTTACTTGCCTTCCCTTTGATTGTAATATGTGTAATTAAATCCCCTTTCTAGGGTTTTGATGTGAGAATATTTGGATTGGGATTTGCTTAAGCTTTTATATATTGTAATCTCTATTTGTGTTCTATTCATTTTATAATTATATTCTTTGCATTATGTAATTGACATGTATACCCACTAGTTGATTATAATCTTGCTTAGGATAATTTGTTATATAATCTTGATTGGATTGACAACCTTGATGGATTGAAAACATAGTGACTAGGATAGATTGTCGGAGGGTATATCAACCACGATAATCTAAGCCGTTAATTGTAACAAATCGATCCCGCCGTGACCCCCTCTCCTTAATCGGTTAGGCATTGCGGTGGGAAGTTGTTTAAGGTTCATAATGATGGCCTAAATGCATTTTAGAAATCAATTGGTTAACATTTAGGAGATTCGTTCACTAAAGTAGCTTGATAAGCATTTCCCGTAATTCATTTGTGATCCCATTAATTCCCTAGCTATTCTCTTAATTTTTAATTCCATTTATCTTATCTAGATTTGTTAAGTATTCTTTTATTAGTTTATTAGGTTTATTTTTCATGTATGTTTGGTGGCTTGACAACCCATTCACTCATCCATATATTTTATGATTTATTTTATTGCATATAGATTAGTTAATTTATTCAACTAATCACCTTAATTCCCTGTGGAACGAATCCTACTTGCCACTTTACTAATTTAATATCTAAGTGGATTTTTAAGTGGTTAAAAAAGGTTTTCAAAACGATCACATTTTAATATCATTTTGTTAAGTACACAAACGACCTCATCAAAATTGGCGCCGCTGCCGGGGATCGAACCCGGGTCACCCGTGTGACAGGCGGGAATACTCACCACTATACTCATCAAAATTGGCGCCGCTGCCGGGGAATTAAAACGATTGTTGAATCAATTAACTTTTCTTTGTTTAGTTTTTATTAATTTTTAGTCTTTTAGTTGTTTTTAGTCTTTTAGTTTCTTTTTACTTCTTTGGTAGTTTTTGTTTCTTTTGTTTCAGGATTCTATGGATTTCTTCATGCAAAATCAATGGCCTAGCTACGAGACTCATGGGAATGGCTTCAATGCGGATTGGTGGATGAACCAAGATTCCTTCTCATCATGTCAATCAAATGCCATAGATGATGAGAGGAAAAATTTCATGGAGGATCACTTTCGGGAGATTGAGAGCATTCATGCTTCTTAACGAAAGACCATGGAGTTATTCCAATCCACACAACGAGCACATGAGGAGAGGATGTCCAACCATGTGATCCCTAGTTGGCCGGATCAATCAATAGAATCGGTGTATCCCAAGCAAGGGAGGATAAAGAGCCATGTACATGCTCTTGTACAAGTATATGAGAATGGAGCGGAAGTTGTGGAAGAACCGCCAAGGAACCAAGAGCAAGGCACGGAATTGGAAGAACGATTAGCTTTACTTCAAGATAGATTGGTGAAAACCTCCCAAGGGAAGGAAGAATTGGAGAGAAAAATACAACTCATGGTAAAGGAGTTGGAAGAAAGGGAGGCCTTGGGGAAGGTGAAGATTGAAGAGCTTGAAGTGAAGAATGAGAAGCTCACTCTTGAAGTAAACATGCTCAAAGGAGAAAATGCTACCTTACGGAGGAAGGTAGGAGATGTCTCCAACAAGAACAAGGAGTTGGAAATACAAGTTGGGAGACTAGAAGTTGAGAGGAATTCCACATTAAAGGAATTCAAAGACCTTGCAAGGCTATTTGAAGAATTCGAAGAGGAATGTGCAAGGAAGACTAGGAAGATGCTTATGGAAGTGGAGCGGAATGCAAAAGCCTTGGAAGAAACGAAGGAGGCACTTGGTAGGAAGGATGAAGCCCTCAAAATAGCAAAAGTGAAGGAGAGTGACTACATTGTCTATGTAGACAAGGTGGAAAAAGAGGTCAAAGAGCTACAATTGAAGCAACATCAAAGGCCACATAGTCACCAACTAAGAGGGAGTTTTCTTAACCATCCTCCTATTTGCTATTTTTGTTTTCAAAAAGGGCACTTCAAAGCTCATTGTTTTAAATTCCATAAGCATGAAAAATTGAAAAAGTCTAGGAATAGGAAGAGTCCACCTAGAGTCAAGCAAATTTGGGTAAGACAAGACTTGGTTGAACAAGTTAGACCCAAAAGAAAAGAAAAGAAAAAGGGAAATCAACTCAACTTGTTTGGGTTGTGAAAAAGAACATATTTCCAAACTTGATAAAACCTCCTTTAGTTGATGACACCCCTAGCACATGTACATAATTTTGAAAATTCTTTTTGTGCATTTTATTTTTTATGCTTTATTTGTTTAGTTCATTTCTTTTGAATAAATGGTGTTCCAAACTCTTGTTGGCAATTGCTTATATTGGTTATATTTTGCCGGAACTTTCTAATATGTTTTGTGAGTGTATAGATTTTTCTATTGCTTCTTGAGGAAGCAAGTGAGTGTTGCTTGTGCGATAAGCAAGGTTCTTTATCTCTTGGGAAGAAACAAAGACAACTTGCAAGTCTTGGAGGGACGAGCAAGCCAAGAGTGCTCATAAAAAGGGTGAGGACTTTATCCTAAGGAAGCAACATTGTGAGAGTTCGATGTGTGGGAGCACCATGCCACGTCTTGCCTAGACGTTAAATCGTGCGCTTGGTGGGAGGCAACCCACTTAGGTACATTTCTTTTCTAGTTAAATTTTGTTTTTTGTCTTTATTTTATTTTTGCTTAGAATAAGGTTGTGAGTTGTTTGTGATAGTGGATTTAGGCTTGAATGATCATATATTTTATCCACATGGATTGTGATGATGACTCTTGATGAACTTGCATTAATATATCTCTTGAGTTGATTATGAGCATATAGGATATTCTTGAGACACTTGGTTACAATATTTGGGATAAATTTTAATATGGACATTGATGTGTTTTTAAACTCTTTGATTAAGGATGTGTTGCACCGAATTTACCGGTATATGCCCCAAAGACATTGAGGACAATGTCTAATTTATGTTTGGGGGTGTGTGCGCAACATCGTCTCTTGTTTGCAAATTGTGTGCAAATATTTTGAGCCTAAAGTTTTCAAAATTTTTCGAAAATCTTGTGATAATGCCATGCTTGAGCATATTTTGCTTGTTGAGATTGTGCCCTTGTGTGTGCAAGTGAGGAATTGTGTATCTTTGCCTTGCTTAGTTTAGATTAACTTCATGCCATTTAGGGTTGCATTGCTGATCAGGCCAAAATTGGTATGATTTTGGCCCTCATTTCCGTTTCTTTTTGCTTGATTCTCGGGCATTTCCCCATGTTTAATGTTGTTAAATTGAGTGTTTCAGGTTTTATTAGGTTTCAGAAGCAATTGAGATGAAGGTGGAGGACTTGTGCGAAAATGTCTCACAAATGAGAAGAAACAGGGCATTTTCGCCACTTGGACATAAGAGGGCGCCACTTGGACATAAGAGGGCGCCACTTGAGCGCCATGGCGACAGAAGAGTTCCCAAAGGCATCAGAAGGTCGCCACTTGGGCGCCACTTGAGCGCCATGGCGACAGAAGGTCACAAAAACAATCAGGTGGGGTCGCCACTTGGGGTCGCTCTGGCGACCTCCCTTGCAAGTGGCGACCTAGTGCACTCAAGGCATGGTCGCCACTTAGGGTCGCCATGGCGACCTTGATGGTACAAATGGCGACCTCTTCACATTTCCAAGGTCGCCACTTATGGTCGCCATGGCGACCTAGAGGATACAAGTGGCGACCTCTACACATTTTGGTCATGGTCGCCACTTGACAAATAGCGAGAAAGATGGTTTTCAGAGCGACCTTTTCATCTAACCGTTTTACGCTCCATGGTCGCCATAGCGACCAAATAACGACCAAGGCTCCACATCAGCGAATCAAGTCGTTACCAGTACATGTCCATGAGTGAGTATATATATGGAGCGTCTCTTCATTTTCAATCATCGAAAATCAGAGCAAAAATTCAGAGAATTTTCATTTCAGATTTAGATCATCATCCATGGAACATTATTCATCATCCTCCATTTCTCTCCTTGAACTCATCTAATCCATCCAACCCTCAACACAAAACCTTGATTACTTCACTACATCATTCCTCATCCCACCATTTCTCCACCAAAATCCTTAGTAACTTTCCACCAAAACACCCACATTCCAAGACATTTCCTCAACCTCCATTCCTTGCATCTAGGAGCATAGAGGAGAAGAAGGATCAAGCTTAAAGAAGGTGACCCAAGGGTTATTTCCTCATCATTTACTTCTTTTCATTTATTGCAAATATGTGTAACTAAACCCCTAATCTAGGGGATAGATTTGAGGAATAATTGGTTGTGGGTTTAGTCTAGCTTGTAATGAATCTCTTATGTGTTCTATTCATTCAATCTAATTAGATTCCATTCATTATAATTGACTTGTATATCACTTGTTGATTGCTATCTTGAGTGGAATAATTTGTTATATATTCACATGTGGATTGACAATCTTTGTGTGATTAAGAACCCATTGGATAGGATAGATTAGTGGTGGGTATATCAACCCCACTAATCTAAGCCTCTAAGTGGTTAACATAATGAGATTGGTACATTAATGATGCTAGTAGCTTACCCACATCCAAGTGTTAATCGATCTATTCCCTAGTTCTCTCATTAATTGGTTTTATCACTATTCTTATCAAGGTGTTGAGTATTCTATTTTTCATAACATTTTTGTGTATTTTCATTTGAGTAGTTTAGCATTGGTGGCTTTAGAAACCACACATTTATCAAATACTATGATTTGTTTTATTGTTTTAAGATTAGTCAATTTATCTAATTAACACTCTATTCCCTGTGGAACGAACTTGCTCACTATTTTGCTATCAAATCACATTTCAAAACGATTTAAGTGGCTTTAAAAGAGTTTTCAAGAATCAACCAAAAACTATTATTATTACTATTTTGTTGAGTACACAAATGACGCTCATCAATTGCTCAAAGCGCGCTAATTCTTTTCTCTTGATGTTGAGTGAATATTCAATTGTGCTTGAAGGCTAGGAATTAATAGTGGAGACTTCCCGTTAGGTTCACAAACACGGCCTAAAAAGCGTATTTTGAGGGAAAGTTTTCACTCTTTAAACACTCATTCAAACACATGTTATGCATATTTTAAAATGTCTCATTCGCACTTAAATGTTGTTTGCCATAGAACATATGGACTGCTTGTGGATGCCTTGATTGACTTTGTGGACAAACCTTTAGAAATGATTTTAGGCAATGCATGTGAAAAGCCACCAAATTAGCCTAAATACTTCCTATCCCTCTAATGTGTGTGCTCCATAGCCCATTTGAAGCCAAACACAATTAAGCTTTTCATTCATGAACCACATCAACATAAACCATATAGCCTAAACACTAGACTTACCTTGTACCAAATGGTTTGCTAAGGCTTAGGGGTTGAATGTAAGCTTTGAGGAGTATCAAAATGTAAGGCGTGTACTTAGGCAAATTTGTATGTGAAAACACATAAAAAAAAGATGAAATGCAATGCTTGAAAAGAAAAAAGAAAAGACAAGCAAAGAAAAGAAAAGAAAAGCATGCAAAAGAAAAGAAAAAGAAAAAGAAAAAAATGATGAATGAGGCACAAAATGCCTAGATCAATTTTGTGGAATTAAATGAGCTACTCAATGAAAATTAAGAGTAGAAAAATGCACAAAGTAAATTGTAAGCCTAGACGCTTAGTGTGGAATATGCAAGTTGTAATGAGTAAGTTGTGCTTAATTTAGAATGTATGCCTTAGTGTGACCTTTGGGTGTTTGCAATCCATTCTTCCTATTTATTGACTCAACATTCACCTTTGGCCCCATTACAACCAAATGAAAAGACCTATTTGATCTTTAGGGATGTCCACTTTGGAAATTTTGGTTGATGCATGTTCTTTCCGTTCATGGTTTTCAATTCCTTTCATGAGACAAATTTTTAGAAATTGTGTTTTTAAATAATCATGTGCAATTATATTTGATATTTTGAGCATAAACTCATATTGCATATGGATTGTGAGTGAAGCCTAGGAATCCGTGCGAAAATGGGAGAATCCGGTGAGGATTAGATGTCGAGGAGAATTATATTCTTGTCCTAAAGGCATTTTAGTTTTGAAGCTTAAGCATCTTGAATGTGGAATCGCGTTACGTGCAATGTGTACTTAGAGTGGCATGTCTTTAATCTTTATTTAGCATATCTTACATGCATTATTTCCTAATGAGCAAAACGTTGGTTTAATCTCTTCACTTTTGGTTTTGCAAGTCGAAATATTGGCTTTTGAGTCTTTTGCAAAGAGTTGGTGCTTTATTGTGATTATTTGATTTTTAGATACATGTCCATTGTGTGCTTATGTTTGTTTTGCTCGAGGACGAGCAAAAGATAGGTTTGGGGGTATTTGATCGAACCAAAATTGGTATGATTTTGGCCCTCATTTCCTTCTCCTTTTGCTTGATTCTTGGGCATTATCTAGTGATTTAATGGTGTAAAATCAAGTGTTTCAGGTTTTATTAGGTTTCAAGAGCATTTGGGATGAAGATGAGGACTTGGGTGCAAAAAGGCTCACAAATGGGAAGAAACAGGGCATTTTCGCCACTTAGACATAAGGAGGTCACTACATGGGCGCCATTGCGACAGAGGATTCTTCAAGTCATCAGAAGGTCGCCATTTGGTCGCCACTTGAGCGCCATGGCGACAGAAAGTCTCCAAAAGCATCAGGTGGGTCGCCACTTGGGGGTCGCCATGGCGACCTACCTCTACAAATGGCGACCTCTCACAAACAAGGAAAGGTCACCACTTATGGTCGCCATGGCGACCTTGATGTTGCAAGTGGCGACCTCTTTACATTTTGAGGGTTGCCACTTGAGGTCGCCATGGCGACCTACACTTGCAAACGGCGACCACATAGGAATTCCAACGTAGGAATTCCAAAGTGGGAATGGTCGCCACTTTGTCGCCATGAGGTCGCCATGGCGACAAAAGAATCCATGAAAGGTCGCCATTTGAGGTCGCCATGGTGACCTAGAAGGACAAGTGGCGACCACGTTGGAATTCCAGCGTAGGAATTCCAGTGTTGGCATTCAGGAGGGGTATTCTTGTCATTTCATACCCTAGCTTTTCACACCTATAAATACATCACTATTTTTCCTCTTTTAGACAACTCTTGACCACCAAGAAACCTCCTTTCTCCACCATTCCTTTTCTCTCCATTTTCTCTCCTACCTAAACTTAATATCTAGATTACCTCCCCTAATCATTCCTTTTCTTCCCATCTTCTCCACAAATCTCCTTAGTCACTTCCCATTTGACTCCACCCATCTAGACACATCCTCATCATCCACTCTTTACACAAGGAGCATCAAAGGCAAGGAAAGGATCAAGCTTACAAAAGGAGACCCATGGGTGATTTCCTAATCTTTTACTTGCCTTCCCTTTGATTGTAATATGTGTAATTAAATCCCCTTTCTAGGGTTTTGATGTGAGAATATTTGGATTGGGATTTGCTTAAGCTTTTATATATTGTAATCTCTATTTGTGTTCTATTCATTTTATAATTATATTCTTTGCATTATGTAATTGACATGTATACCCACTAGTTGATTATAATCTTGCTTAGGATAATTTGTTATATAATCTTGATTGGATTGACAACCTTGATGGATTGAAAACATAGTGACTAGGATAGATTGTCGGAGGGTATATCAACCACGATAATCTAAGCCGTTAATTGTAACAAATCGATCCCGCCGTGACCCCCTCTCCTTAATCGGTTAGGCATTGCGGTGGGAAGTTGTTTAAGGTTCATAATGATGGCCTAAATGCATTTTAGAAATCAATTGGTTAACATTTAGGAGATTCGTTCACTAAAGTAGCTTGATAAGCATTTCCCGTAATTCATTTGTGATCCCATTAATTCCCTAGCTATTCTCTTAATTTTTAATTCCATTTATCTTATCTAGATTTGTTAAGTATTCTTTTATTAGTTTATTAGGTTTATTTTTCATGTATGTTTGGTGGCTTGACAACCCATTCACTCATCCATATATTTTATGATTTATTTTATTGCATATAGATTAGTTAATTTATTCAACTAATCACCTTAATTCCCTGTGGAACGAATCCTACTTGCCACTTTACTAATTTAATATCTAAGTGGATTTTTAAGTGGTTAAAAAAGGTTTTCAAAACGATCACATTTTAATATCATTTTGTTGAGTACACAAACGACCTCATCAATTGTTCAAGCCCCGAATCAACCCTTAAGGGAACTACTATGAAAATGCCTACAAGATTATACTAAACAACCTAGAGGGGGGGTGAATAGGTTGACACACTAGTTTTAAAAACACTTTCGTGACTAGTGACAAAACCTTGGTGAGCATACAAATTGACCTTTAACAAGATTGTTATGAGAAAACAATTAACACATGTATGCTCAATTCACCACCTTTAGTCTACACAACATATACTAATAAACCATGTATCTCATATACAAGTATATTCAATGAAGTGCACATTCCACAAGTTGTGCTTAAAGTATTACAATGATAAGAACACTACAACTTGCTAAAGAAGAAACTATATTAAAATTAATACAAATAATACTTGTATTTACAATAATGACCAATATGTACAAGAATCAATCAAAGAATAAAAGAATTATATTTACAATTATGATCAAAATGAATATGCTCACAAATCACACTTTACAAAATCTTGTTTCCAAATACATCACAAGTGAAGATTGTACTACAAGATAACAACATACACAAAAACAAATATAAAAGATAGAGATAAAAAGAATTGACACAAGGGATTTTTTAACGTGGTAAAACCTCCAAGGAGGAAACATCCACGGGTTGAATTACAACCATTGGGTACTTATATATATTTGGAAAGTAAATTAGAAATTCCACAAAGTGACCAATTCTAGATCACCAACCCATGTGGAGTTTATGTTTACCCAATCCCTATTGGAAGATACAAAATCCCTCAATGATGTACACCACCACATATTGGAACTCATACCAAACCAACATCGTTGGTAGATTAGAAATTCCTCAAGAGTGCATACATATCCCATGTACCCCGCTCTATCGGACTCTATGTCTAACCAAACACCCGGGCCTACCAAAATATAAGCCAACTCTCTATATAAGACACACGTGCCTCTAGAAAGCCTCCCATGCATGACTATCCAAGTCCTCCCGACTCTAGACAAGACTTCTTGCTTACCTATCCAAGTCCTCAAGACTCTAGGCAAGACTTCTTGCTTGGCTATCCGAGTCATCCCAACTCTAGCCAAGACTTCATGCCTTTTACAAGGACTTCCTAATGTGATCATGTGAATGCAAGTGATGCAAACAATCAAAACAACATAGAACATGTGATCAATACATTCCATGGAACAACTAGATCTAGAGATGTGAAAACACAAGCAATAGAAAACTAGATGCAAAAACATGAATGAAAACCTAGAGCATGTGAAAAACAATTAGCACATAAAACTACTAGATTCATTCATACAAATAACACTTGAACAATTCATATACATGAGGCACAAGTTCAAGATGTTATAAACATACATAAAAATGCTAGAATCACAAAATGTATTCAACAAGTATTCTAGCCAAAGATTTAGAGATAGGAGATATGTTAAAAACAAATCAATCCTAAATATCTCTAAAAACACATACAAAGACTCTAATCCTAGATTTCATCAATCATAGATCAAAGACACATATAAAGGATTATTAATCACAAAATAGATCAATCAAGTCTCAAATAATCCTAGATATCAATCTAATCACATTACAACTCCCAATCATGTTAAAAACAAAGAATCCAAGATTCTAGTTAACATGTGTCTCTAATTAGACTATTCAATTAGATTGATTATGAAGCTACCTTTCTCAATAGAATTCACTAAACATACATATACATATAGAAGAAGAAACCCCAAGCAAATTGTAGGTTTAAAAAGATGAAATCACAAAGTTATGAACTCTACCTTAATTACACGAGCTGGTTCGGTTTTCTGTGAGGATCTCTCAGAAAATCAATCAAACAGCTGCAAGACCACTTGGAAAAGGTAGAGGACTTGAATACGAACAATCTACAACTTGAATCACTCAATTCTGACTCCGTATGAGAAAGTTATGGTGTTTGGAAGTTGAGAAAATTTGGGAGAAAATCATAGACGGGATTTCACAATTTTTCTTCTTAAAAACAAATGGAGGGAATTGGAGAGATTTAAAAAGAACGGTAAGAAGGGCAAAATTGTCCAAAACAAAATGACCTTTCAGCCAACTCCACGTGTGGTCAGCATGTGCCACACGTGGCCAGAGAGGGGCTCTGGCCGTGGGGCACACGTGGTCCACACGTGGCCACCTAGCTTGGCCTTTTGGCCGAGCAACCTCCTCGCGCACCTCTCGCGTTCTTCAGCCGTATTCGGGCATCCGAACTCCGAATTCGAATCCGTTTTCGGATTACAAACCATGACTCCCTCACGCATGACAATGACTATGAAACTTTGACAAAAGGTTGAGAATTCATCTCGGAAAATGATGACGAACACAACTCAACGAATGAGAACGAAAAGTAGCGTAGCTACATCGTTTGGACTCGAAACTTAACGTATGAGTAACCGAAATGACCGGGAATCAATAAGGAATAAAATAAGACCATGTTCAAGTCCAAAACACAAGAAACACAAACATACAAACACAAGTTCACATATGAATGCCATTTCCTAGACATAGTCCTAGAACATGCAACTCTAAAATGTATGAGCATTTGAGTTCAATGCATGAGCATACAAAATCATGTGAATGTGTTATATAAATGGTGCACAATGATGCAGGGACACATATGAATGATTTGTGTGTGTGTGCCTATGCCTTGTAAGAGGAATGAGGTCAATTATACCTTTGATGAGCAATGAAGCAAATTCCCCTTATCAAGCCATCATCTTGCATGTACCGTAGTCAAATCTTTCTTTGAAGCTTTGTATCATCATCAATATGACCACATAAACATTACAAGATAAACACGTTTTGATATGGAATATATGCCAACAACAACCAAAAACCTAACATACTATCTACTTCTTGCAAGAATGAGTGGATTCCTCTATTGTGTACAAACCTTCCTAGCCACAAGCCAAACCGTGATTCCAACATACAAAGTTATTGATCGGGAATGCAACTTCGATCTCACCTATGGCATATCAAAAACCATGATCTAACCTAAAGGAGTCGATAAGACACTCAAGATTAAGATCACCCATATATAGCCATCATTTGTTGATATATATGAATCTCATCTTGTAACGGATCTTTGTGAGAGATTCATATAGATCATGGCCCAGTCCTATATGATCACATCATATAAGGAGCCTCTATTATCATATCACCATATGAATAGTCTAGGTTAAGACAATCGTACATTACGGAACGGACCGCAGTTGTAGATTAACCATAAATAAAGTACCCAACTTTATTTGCTATCTATGGACTCTTTAGATTGCTCATTTCAAACTGAATACCTCTGTATATGACACTCATATAATCAGTTAGAGATTACATCCGACAATCTTTGATGTTAAGTACACATGATATAAATAAATGTATGATACAATTTGAATGAATAAACTACTTCTTTTATTTATGTTCAATTCACATTTACAAAATACAAGCTTTAGGGCAAAAACCCCAACATTAACAAGGTTGTTATTCCATTAACGTATGATAGTCAGACTGTTCCTAGTCAGATCACATTACCACTTAAACATAGTGGGAGGGTTGTACTACAACTTGATCGCTATTTAGGTATTGGAGAGGCACGGTGTGTTGTCTCTAATGATAGTGTTGATGAACCATTGTCATTTAAACATGCAATGGAAGATTCTGACAAAGAGAAATGGCTTAAAGCCATGAATCTCGAGATGGAGTCCATGTACTCTAACTCAGTCTGAGAACTTACCTAATAGGATAAAACCCATGGGGTGTAAATGGATCTACAAGAGAAAGAGAGGAGTAGACGGGAAGGTAGAGACCTTCAAGGCAAGGCTAGTGGCAAAAGGTTATTCCCAAAAGGAGAGGGCAAAGGGTTATTCCCAAAAGGAGAGGGTCGATTTTGAAGGGACCTTCTGGCCAGTGGCTATGTTTAAGTCTATTAAGATACTCTTATCCATTGCATCCCATTTTGATTATGAAATTTGTAAAATGGATGTCAAGACTACATTCTTGAATGGCAATCTTGATGAGAACATCTACATTATGTAACCAGAGGGATTTGTGTCCCAAGATCAAGAGCAAAAAGTTTGCAAGTTGCAAAGGTCCATTTATGGATGGTTTCGAGCACAACGTCGATGAGCCTTGTGTTTACAAGCCAATCGTTGACAAGAAAGTAGTTTTCCCGGTCCTTTACGTATATGATATCCTACTCATTGGGAAAAATGTAGGAACATGATCGGAATTAAAGGGCTGGCTTGCTAGCTAATTCGAAATGAAAGATTTGGGAGAGGCAAATTATGTTCTAGGGATCCAATTAATAAGCGATTGAAAGAACAAACTGTTAGCATTGTCTCAACATCGTATATCGACAAGATTCTTGTGCGATTCTCGATAGAGAACTCCAAGAAAGGTAATCTACCTTATAGGCATGGAGTTCACTTGTCTAAGAAACAGTGTCCTAAGACACCTCAAGAAATTGAGGATATGAGACAAGCTCCATATGCGTCAGCAATAGGCAGTCTCATGTATGCTATGTTATGCACGAGACCTGACATCTGTTTTGCAGTGGGAATTGCCAGCAGATTCTAGTATAACCAAGGATTGGATCATTGGGTAGCTGTGAAGCTTATTCTCAAGTATCTTCGGAGAATGAGAAATTATATGTTAGTATATTTAGAACAGGATCTAATCCCATTAGGATATACGGATTCTGACACGCCTGTACCGGTTCTACAAAAAACTACTAGAGTCAATGTTGTTTCTATCCCGGGTTTACTAAAGGGACATGCAGGTGTTATCACCATTCGCAAGTGCATGAGTCGTACGAGTCGTATAGTGTACATATGTCCGGGATATCGTTCCCATAGAGAACTTAGAGTGATAGGAAATTAGAATGATAATTAAATGATTACAAGCTAATCTAGGCAATACAAAACGTGATCAAAGATTAATTAGAGGGAAATGCTAGGGGAGATATGATAGTAAATATGCTAGATCACCAAGTACCACTCTTGAAGTTAATTAGGCCCAATCACTGAGGCTAATTCCAAAGATGATAAAATGAGCTCACAATACTCACTTGATATTCCTTCCAAGTGCTAGATCAATATCAAGTAAATATTCAATCATGGAATTAAATTTAATAGTGTGATTCACAAGTTTCCTTGACTGACTCACACTCTATTTCATTACTGAAGAGATGACAACAGTAATCAATAGTCATGACACAAGATTATCATCTACTCATGGCATTCTTACCAATACATGGATCCTAATGTCTAAGACAACATGCAATAATTAAGCCATTCTTAGCATTAACAAGCAATAAGTGATTATCCATTAGAGAGTGAATACAAGATGGCTCACATAATTAACTCATAAACCTCCCCCCCTCCCAACAAATGGTGGTTAGTTACACATGATAACTAACAAAGCATAAATAAGTGTAAGGTAAGAGATACAACCCTTGAATTCTTGTAGGATTCCAAGAGAGAGCAACTCTTCTTCAAATATGATTAAACTAAATGGGTAGTAACTATTCTATTACAAAGTTACTTGCTAAAAGAAGTTCCTTAATGACTAAGCAAGCAAAGATACTTACTCAAACTTGTCTAAAACTAGTCTATTCTACAAGAGAGTCCTCCTTCCTTTCTTCTCTATCCCCTCTTTATCTATCTGCGTATGTCTGTGTGTTTTTGTTCTCAAAGAAGGGACTATTTATCACTTCCATAGAATTTGGACCAAGGAAATGCCGAAAATGCCCCAAACGTGTCGTCTACGGCTTATGTCTGCTGGTTTTATCTCGTGGATGGATCTTGCAGGTTCTTCATTTGGAGCTCCCACGGCTTTGGATTTTCCACGAGATAATTCTTGCAGACTGAACTCGCGGGAGTTTAACTGACTCCTTCCGCGGTTTCTCTTCTTCTGCCTGGCAACTTCTTTCTTGCTGATTGAACCCACGGGAAAGATTCCCATGAGTTTCTTCCTTCTGCCTGGTAGCTTCTTTCTTGTTGAACCTTTTAACGGCTTTGGTCAGTGGGTTTTGTCTAGCAGGTGTCTCTGAAGTTGACTTTGCTCTTAATTTAGTTTCTTTTCTCCGCTTTTGTGCTACTGCTTCCCTTGGTGAGTATATTACCTGTACCTAACCAAAACACAAATTATATACACAAAAATGCTCGGAAACGAATACAAAATACAGGAAATGGGAGCGCAAAATGTGAACATTTATTGCGTGATCAAACCTTTTAACCCGTCTTTTGCTCGTCCTCGAGCAAAACAAAGAAACCAGAAGAAAAACAACTACTGAGTAGCTAAACTAACTAATCAAATCTAATCTAATCCGATCCATTTTCGTAGGAAACACGATGACACTTAGCAGATGCCGCACGCCTTTTAAACCTCTAGGTGCCCCTAGTAGGAGGAGTGAAGTCTCCTAAGGGTTTACTAGATACAATACCAACAAATGTAACTCCATAATTTAATGGTGAGATTGCAACAATATAAATACAAATAGAAACTTCATGCAAGCTAAGCATTCTCAATCAAGACTAACACAATTCCACCTTCGTTAAACAACACACAATGCGAGTATGCCAACAATCGAGATGTCTTTGGTACATGACTCAATAACCAATTGTCTAGGGTTGAATTCGCCTTGACTTCTATGCCTCACAGATTCATCTTTTTCTTCTCTTAGAGTCTTAGGCTATCTCACAACAACCACATGCGAATATGAGTTTATGTAATGAATTCCGAATAAGACGCATGTGAATAAATAAAAGAACGCACTTAGTAATGAATGATCTCATGAATGAATTAATTAATCATGAACGTGGAGAGAACATGTTTTAACTCGTATTCCAATGCTAGACTTCTAAGAGATCAACTAGGGCTTCCCTTAGGTGTCATAGTGAGCCATGGGTGATCTTTTTGAATGGAGTGAATTTGATGGACATCTTAAGATATATGATTAATTTACAATGGTATTCTGTTAGCTCGCTACTCATATGTCTACAAACATCTAGGCTAAGATTACATTCTGAGGAATGGTACTCAATTTTGAGTATTCAATCAATTAGGTATTATGGCCTTCAGTGTTTCTTTTTCACACTTTTACAATTTAGCCTCACTGATGCACATTATCTATCATTGCCTGAGTACACACTATTTACATATTTGAGCTAGTCACTTGCATTTATAACTTATGCAAAATCCATGGTCAATATCTCGGGATTTCATGTGATTGATGTGTATGGGAAATATGTTATGGTGAAATGAATGGTTTGTGTTTGGCTTCAAAGTTGGCAATTGGGGTCCACATGCCTAGAATCCTATATGTCAGTCTATCTAACAAGGGAATACAAGTTGCACAAGCAGTCCACACAATTTTCATGTTCAATGTTAATCAATACTAAATGCTTTATATGAGATTTCAATGCAATTCTAGTTTTGAAAAGTGCTTTTTAAGAGTAGAATGAATTATACCCTCTCAAGTGATTGTTAAGGCTCGAATTCTTACACTGGTAGTCTCCACAATTCTCCTAGAAACAATGAGCCTAAGATTCATTTACCTTAACATCTCGAAATTGGCACTGTACAAGCATATTTATAATGGTGCATCAACTTGGATGGCATACAAACTAGTCAAAATCTAGACTTCAAAGCAAGCATGACATGTTCTCATTGGTACACACAAGTAGACAAATCACAACACTAATTTCTGACAAATTTTTTTAGAGTTTTGAATTTTTTTCTAAACACATATATACACTATATACCATAAACATCTATAACTTAAAAATAACACAAATGTTGACCTTACACCCCCAAACCTAAACCAAACATTGTCCTCAATGTCTTCACAGACAAGGCTAGCTAGAGTTTTGAGATAGATCTAATTAAGACCAACAAATAAAACAAGCATGCATAGTGAAGAGGATAAAACGTACCATTCCCACGGTTTTGATACCGCGGGTCATATCGCTTCGGCCCAAGTTACGCCGATCCGGGTGACTCCCCACTTGATTCCTACATAGCATAAACAATACAACCAAATCATATGCAACTGCTTGATACAAAACATATATACACTAAATATTTATATACTATTACTAATAATTATGGGGAATATATGTGTTAACCGTAAATTCGCTCCGGGTTAGGAATTTCATTTAACACCCTCAAACTGCTACCTGGCAAGCTGCAGCGGGGTAGGTACCTCTAGGTACCATGGTTTGTACGAGTAAAAATGTCTGGAGTAAGATGCAGTAGGTAGGAGAAAAAGTCATCCCGCCCATCGGGCTTCAAACATATGGGGAAGATATGGCGCTTAGGGTTCCCATGTTGGAGTAAAGGGCTGTGATCCCTCTTTATGAACCTCGTATCCCGTACTCAGTACTCGGTACCCCGTATCCCGTCCCTCATACCCCGTATCCCGAATCCCGCATCCTATACTCTTTTCTAGATCTCCATTGTGATTCCCCGATCCGGATAGCAAGCAAGCAAGTAGGATATGGGATAGGAGCTCTTCAATGATAAACTTACATACATGTGTAATAAAATAGATACGAGGGAGAGAATGACAAGTCTTTTTGACAGAAGATGGACTGGCCTAGGGGGAAAAAGCATCACACATGATCATATGTTGAAAAACCCCTAGGTAGTATCCGGTGGAGAGAGATCATTTATATATTTATCAATAAGGCGTGCTCCGTGGAGCTTACACAAGTATGAGAATCACACAACATAAGTGCTCTAGAGAGCTTACAATAATAGGTGGGCATATGCCCTTTTCTTTAATCAATAGAAAACAAAAGGAGAAGGAAGCCTTGTTTGTTAGGGAAGACACTGCCTGTCTTTTTGGGAAAAAGGAGGACCCCCCTTTTCTCTCGAATCTCATGTCATGTATATATAGGTCTTATTTCTTGTTGTTCACTCCCCTAAATTTAATCCAATGACTTAGCAATTTACGGGGCATTCCACGTTGATAGGCGAGAAGATCGTGGGATTGATTCCCCATAATCAAGTGATTCCTTTTAGAACTGAAAGAGTTGACTCCACTTTAATATAGGACTCTTGAATGGCGGAAAACAAGGCAATTTCCTTGTTTACTTAAACTCTTGGTGTGGTCTAGCTCTTCCTTGGTATTTACGACCTCATTTATTGATGTCTTCTATGTTAGGTGGTCGGGAGGAGTTTGGAGGGCCAGTCGAAGGGTACAGGGTACAGGGTACAGGGTACAGGGTACAGGGTACTGCGGGGTACTGCGGGGTCCTGCGGGGTACAGCGGGGTCCGCGGGGTACTGTGGGGTCCAACGGGGTCCGCGGGATACTGCAGGGTGCTGCAGGTTCCAGAGGGGTCTAGCGGGGTCCACGGGGTACTGCGGGGTACTACGGGGTACAGCGGAGTACCGCGGGGTCCTACGGGGTCCAGCAGGTGTGGCATCCCTCTACTTGGCTATTTAGACCATGATAACTAGATAGGTGTATTGATCTTGGTTCCTTTCAGAGGCAGTTAGATGCTCCTTGCGGCATCCATCTACTTGGCTATTTAGACCACGATAAATAGATAGGTGTGTTGATCTTGGTTCCTTTCAGAGGTAGCTAGATGCTCCTTGTGGCATCCCTCTACTTGGCAAGGATGGAAAATTCTTCCTTGGACCCCTGCTAAAAAAGGCGGTTAACAGAAGTCCCCCATAACTTGAACACCGGTACGCAGTTGGGGTTGGAGTCAGGATATGTAATACTTGAAGAATTTTACTCATCCTTCTTTATTTGTAGCCATTACTTTACTCATCCCGATCCTACTGTAAGTCTGTCCTGGTAGGCTACTAACGCCACTTTAGCACCAGGGTTCTTAGAGGAGGGTTTTCCCCGACCAAGGCAGCAGGAGCGCCATAAGGTTATTTCCTGGTCTCGAGGCGATTCAGTAATGGAGATCCTCCTGGAGGGGTTAACCTGCTCCAGGGCATCAGGAGTGCTATATATAACCCTCCTGGTATTGAAATGGTGAAAGTCTGTCCTGGTAGGCAATTAAGGCCACTTTAGCACCAGACTTCTTGGAGGAGGGTATTCCCCGACAAAGGCAGCAGGAGCGCCATAAGGCTATTTCCTGGTCTCGAGGCGATTCAGTAATGGAGATCCTCCTGGAGGGGTTAACCCGGTCCAGGGCATCAAGAGTGTTATATAACCCTCCTGGTCTTGAAATGGCGAAAATCTGTCCTGGTAGGCAACTAAGGCCACTTTAGCACCAGGCTTCTTGGAGGAGGGTATTCCCCGACCAAGGCAGCAGGAGCAGTATAAGGCTATTTCCTGGTCTCGAGGCGATTCAGTAATGGAAATCCTCCTAGAGGGGTTAACCCGGTCCAGGGCATCAAGAGTGTTATCTAACCCTCCTGGTCTTGAAATGGTGAAAATCTGTCCTGGTAGGCAACTAAGGCCAATTTAGCACCGGGCTTCTTGGAGGAGGGTATTCCCCGACCAAGGCAGCAGGAGCGCCATAAGGCTATTTCCTGGTCTCGAGGCGATTCAGTAATGGAGATCCTCCTGGAGGGGTTAACCCGGTCCAGGGCATCAAGAGTGTTATATAACCCTCCTAGTCTTGAAATGACGAAAATCTGTCCTGGTAGGCAACTAAGGCCACTTTAGCACCAGGCTTCTTAGAGGAGGGTATTCCCCGACCAAGGCAGCAGGAGCGCCATAAGGCTATTTCCTGGTCTCGAGGCGATTCAGTAATGGAGATCCTCCTGGAGGGGTTAACCCGGTCCAGGGCATCAAGAGTGTTATCTAACCCTCCTAGTCTTGAAATGACGAAAATCTGTCCTGGTAGGCAACTAAGGCCACTTTAGCACCAGGCTTCTTAGAGGAGGGTATTCCCCGACCAAGGCAGCAGGAGCGCCATAAGGCTATTTCCTGGTCTTGAGGCGATTCAGTAATGGAGATCCTCCTGGAGGGGTTAACCCGGTCCAGGGCATCGAGAGTGTTATATAACCCTCCTGGTCTTAAAATGGTGAAAATCTGTCCTGGTAGGCAACTAAGGCCAATTTAGCACCGGGCTTCTTGGAGGAGGGTATTCCCCGACCAAGGCAGCAGGAGCGCCATAAGGCTATTTCCTGGTCTCGAGGCGATTCAGTAATGGAAATCCTCCTAGCGGGGTTAACCCGGTCCAGGGCATCAAGAGTGTTATCTAACCCTCCTGGTCTTGAAATGGTGAAAATCTGTCCTGGTAGGCAACTAAGGCCAATTTAGCACCGGGCTTCTTGGAGGAGGGTATTCCCCGACCAAGGCAGCAGGAGCGCCATAAGGCTATTTCCTGGTTTTGAGGCGATTCAGTAATGGAGATCCTCCTGGAGGGGTTAACCCGGTCCAGGGCATCAAGAGTGTTATATAACCCTCCTAGTCTTGAAATGACGAAAATCTGTCCTGGTAGGCAACTAAGGCCACTTTAGCACCAGGCTTCTTAGAGGAGGGTATTCCCCGACCAAGGCAGCAGGAGCGCCATAAGGCTATTTCCTGGTCTTGAGGCGATTCAGTAATGGAGATCCTCCTGGAGGGGTTAACCCGGTCCAGGGCATCGAGAGTGTTATATAACCCTCCTGGTCTTGAAATGGTGAAAATCTGTCCTGGTAAGCAACTAAGGCCACTTTAGCACCGGGCTTCTTGGAGGAGGGTATTCCCCGACCAAGGCAGCAGGAGCGCCATAAGGCTATTTCCTGGTCTCGAGGCGATTCAGTAATGAAGATCCTCCTAGAGGGGTTAACCTGCTCCAGGGCATCAAGAGTGCTATATATAACCCTCCTGGTCTTGAAATGGTGAAAGTCTGTTCTGGTAGGCAATTAAGGCCACTTTAGCACCAGGCTTCTTGGAGGAGGGTATTCCCCGACCAAGGCAGCAGGAGCGCCATAAGGCTATTACCTGGTCTCGAGGCGATTCCGTAATGGATATCCTCTTGTAGGGGTTAACTCGGTCCAGGGCATCAAGAGTGTTATATAACCCTCCTGGTCTTGAAATGGCGAAAATCTGTCCGGGTAGGCAACTAAGGCCACTTTAGCACCAGGCTTCTTGGAGGAGGGTATTCCCCGACCAAGGCAGCAGGAGCACCATAAGGCTATTTCCTGGTCTCGAGGCGTTTCAGTAATGGAGATCCTCCTTGAGGGGTTAACCCGGTCCAGGGCATCAAGAGTGTTATATAACCCCCCTGGTCTTGAAATGGTGAAAATCTGTCCTGGTAAGCAACTAAGGCCACTTTAGCACCGGGCTTCTTGGAGGAGGGTATTCACCGACCAAGGCAGCAGGAGCGCCATAAGGCTATTTCCTGGTCTCGAGGCGATTCAGTAATGGAGATCCTCCTAGAGGGATTAACCTGCTCCAGCGCATCAGGAGTGCTATATATAACCCTCCTGGTCTTGAAATGGTAAAAGTCTGTTCTGGTAGGCAATTAAGGCCACTTTAGCAACAGGCTTCTTGGAGGAGGGTATTCCCCGACCAAGGCAGCCGGAGCGCCATAAGGCTATTTCCTGGTCTTGAGGCGATTCAGTAATGGAGATCCTCCTGGAGGGGTTAACCCGGTCCAGGGCATCATGAGTGTTTTATAACCCTCCTGGTCTTGAAATGGCGAAAATCTGTCCCGGTAGGCAACTTAGGCCACTTTAGCACCAGGCTTCTTGGAGGAGGGTATTCCCCGACCAAGGCAGCAGGAGCGCCATAAGGCTATTTCCTGGTCTCGAGGCGATTCAGTAATGGAGATCCTCCTGTAGGGGTTAACCCGGTCCAGGGCATCAAGAGTGTTATATAACCCTCCTGGTCTTGAAATGGTGAAAATCTGTCCTGGTAAGCAACTAAGGCCACTTTAGCACCGGGCTTCTTGGAGGAGGGTATTCCCCGACCAAGGCAGCAGGAGCGCCATAAGGCTATTTCCTGGTCTTGAGGCGATTCAGTAATGGAGATCCTCCTGGAGGGGTTAACCCGGTCCAGGGCATCAAGAGTGTTATATAACCCTCCTGGTCTTGAAATGGTGAAAATCTGTCCTGGTAAGCAACTAAGGCCACTTTAGCACCGGGCTTCTTGGAGGAGGGTATTCCCCGACCAAGGCAGCAGGAGAGCCATAAGGCTATTTCCTGGTCTTGAGGCGATTCAGTAATGGAGATCCTCCTGGAGGGGTTAACCCGGTCCAGGGCATCAAGAGTGTTATATGACCCTCCTGGTCTTGAAATGACGAAAATCTGTCCTGGTAGGCAACTAAGGCCACTTTAGCACCAGGCTTCTTAGAGGAGGGTATTCCCCGACCAAGGCAGCAGGAGCGCCATAAGGCTATTTCCTGGTTTCGAGGCGATTCAGTAATGGAGATCCTCCTGTAGGGGTTAACCCGGTCCATGGCATCAAGAGTGTTATATAACCCTCCTGGTCTTGAAATGGCGAAAATCTGTCCTGGTAGGCAACTAAGGCCACTTTAGCACCAAGCTTCTTGGAGGAGGGTATTCCCCGACCAAGGCAGCAGGAGCGCCATAATGCTATTTCCTGGTCTCGAGGCGATTCAGTAATGGAGATCCTCCTAGAGGGGTTAACCTGCTCCAGGGCATCAGGAGTGCTATATATAACCCTCCTGGTCTTGAAATGGTGAATGTCTGTTCTGGTAGGCAATTAAGGCCACTTTAGCGCCAGGCTTCTTTGACAAGGGTATTCCCCGACCAAGGCAGCAGGAGCACCATAAGGCTATTTCCTGGTCTCGAGGCGATTCAGTAATGGAGATCCTCCTGGAGGGGTTAACCCGGTCCAGGGCATCAAGAGTGTTATATAACCCTCCTGGTCTTGAAATGGTGAAAATCTGTCCTTGTAGGCAACTAAGGCCACTTAAGCACTGGGCTTCTTGGAGGAGCTTATTCCCCGACCAAGGCAGCAGGAGCGCCATAAGGCTATTTCCAGGTCTCGAGGCGATACAGTAATGGAGATCCTCCTGTAGGGGTTAACCCGGTCCAGGGCATCAAGAGTGTTATATAACCCTCCTGGTCTTGAAATGACGAAAATCTGTCCTGGTAGGCAACAAAGGCCACTTTAGCACCAGGCTTCTTGGAGGAGGGTATTCCCCGACCAAGGCAGCAGGAGGGCCATAAGGCTATTTCCTGGTCTCGAGGCGATTCAGTAATGGAGATCCTCCTAGAGGGGTTAACCTGCTCCAGGGCAGCAGGAGTGCTATATATAACCCTCCTGGTCTTGAAATGGTGAAAGTCTGTTCTGGTAGGTAATTAAGGCCACTTTAGCACCAGGCTTCTTGGAGGAGGGTAATCCCCGACCAAGGAAGCAGGAGCGCCATAAGGCTATTTCCTAGTCTCGAGGCGATTCAGTAATAGAGATCCTCCTGTTGGGGTTAACCCGGTCCAGGGCATCAAGAGTGTTATATAACCCTCCTGGTCTTGAAATGGCGAAAATCTGTCCTGGTAGGCAACTAAGGCCACTTTAGCACCAGGCTTCTTGGAGGAGGGTATTCCCCGACCAAGTCAACAGGAGCGCCATAAGGCTGTTTCCTGGTCTCGAGGCGATACAGTAATGGAGATCCTCCTGTAGGGGTTAACCCGGTCTTGGGCATCAAGAGTGTTATATAACCCTCCTGGTCTTGAAATGACGAAAATCTGTCCTGGTAGGCAACAAAGGCCACTTTAGCACCAGGCTTCTTGGAGGAGTGTATTCCCCGACCAAGGCAGCAGGAGGGCCTTAAGGCTATTTCCTGGTCTCGAGGTGATTCAGTAATGGAGATCCTTCTAGAGGGGTTAACCTGCTCCAGGGCATCAGGAGTGCTATATATAACCCTCCTGGTCTTGAAATGGTGAAAGTCTGTTCTGGTAGGCAATTAAGGCCACTTTAGCACCAGGCTTCTTGGAGGAGGGTATTCCCCGACCAAGGCAGCAGGAGCACTATAAGGCTATTTCCTGGTCTCGAGGCGATTCAGTAATGGAGATCCTCCTGGAGGGGTTAACCCGGTCCAGGGCATCAAGAGTGTTATATAACCCTCCTGGTCTTGAAATGGTGAAAATCTGTCTTGGTAGGCAACTAAGGCCACTTTAGCACCGGGCTTCTTGGAGGAGGGTATTCCCCGACAAAGGCAGCTGGAGCGCCATAAGGCTATTTCCTGGTCTCGAGGCGATTCAGTAATGGAGATCCTCCTAGAGGGGTTAACCTGCTTCAGGGCATCAGGAGTGCTATATATAACTCTCCTGGTCTTGAAATGGTGAATGTCTGTTCTGGTAGGCAATTAAGGCCACTTTAGCACCAGGCTTCTTGGAGGAGGGTATTCCCCGACCAAGGCAGCAGGAGCACTATAAGGCTATGTCCTGGTCTCGAGGCGATTCAGTAATGGAGATCCTCCTGGAGTGGTTAACCCGGTCGAGGGCATCAAGAGTGTTATATAACCCTCTTGGTCTTGAAATGACGAAAATCTGTCCTGGTAGGCAACTAAGGCCACTTTAGCACCAAGCTTCTTGGAGAAGGGTATTACCCGACCAAGGCAGCAGGAGCACTATAAGGCTATGTCCTGGTCTCGAGGCGATTCAGTAATGGAGATCCTCCTGGAGTGGTTAACCCGGTCCAGGGCATCAAGAGTGTTATATAACCCTCCTGGTCTTGAAATGACGAAAATCTGTCCTGGTAGGCAACTAAGGCCACTTTAGCACCAAGTTTCTTGGAGGAGGGTATTCCCCGACCAAGGCAGCAGGAGCGCCATAAGGCTATTTCCTGGTCTCAAGGGGATTCAGTAATGGAGATCCTCCTGGAGGGGTTAACCCGGTCCAGGGCATCAAGAGTGTTATATAACCCTCCTGGTCTTGAAATGACGAAAATCTGTCCTGGTAGGCAACTAAGGCCACTTTAGCACCAAGTTTCTTGGAGGAGGGTATTCCCCGACCAAGGCAGGAGGAGCGCCATAAGGCTATTTCCTGGTCTCGAGGCGATTCTGTAATGGAGATCCTCCTGTAGGGGTTAACCCGGTCCAGGGCATCAAGAGTGTTATATAACCCTCCTGGTCTTGAAATGGCGAAAATCTGTCCTGGTAGGCAACTAAGGCCACTTTAGCACCAAGCTTCTTGGAGGAGGGTATTCGCCGACCAAGGCAGCAGGAGCGCCATAAGGCTATTTCCTGTTCTTGAGGCGATTGAGTAATGGAGATCCTCCTGGAGGGGTTAACCCGGTCCATGGCATCAAGAGTGTTATATAACCCTCCTGGTCTTGAAATGGTGAAAATCTGTCTTGGTAGGCAACTAAGGCCACTTTAGCACCGGGCTTCTTGGAGGAGGGTATTCCCCGACCAAGGCAGCAGGAGCGCCATAATGCTATTTCCTGGTCTCGAGGCGATTCAGTAATGGAGATCCTCCTAGAGGGGTTAAACTGCTCCAGGGCATCAGGAGTGCGATATATAACCCTCCTGGTCTTGAAATGGTGAAAGTCTGTTCTGGTAGGCAATTAAGGCCACTTTAGCACCAGGCTTCTTGGAGGAGGGTATTCCCCGACCAAGGCAGCAGGAGCGCCATAAGGCTATTTCCTGGTCTCGAGGAGATTCAGTAATGGAGATCCTCCTGGAGGGGTTAACCCGGTCCAGGGCATCAAGAGTGTTATATAACCCTCCTGGTCTGGAAATGGTGAAAATCTGTCCTGGTAGGCAACTAAGGCCACTTTAGCACCGGGCTTCTTGGAGGAGGGTATTCCCCGAACAAGGCCGCAGGAGCGCCATAAGGCTATTTCCTGGTCTCGAGGCGATTCAGTAATGGAGATCCTCCTAGAGGGCTTAACCTGCTCCAGGGCATCAGGAGTGCTATATATAACCCTCCTGGTCTTGAAATGGTGAATGTCTGTTCTGGTAGGCAATTAAGGCCACTTTAGCACCAGGCTTCTTGGAGGAGGGTATTCCCCGACAAAGGCAGCAGGAGCGCCATAAGGCTATTTCCTGGTCTCGAGGCGATTCAGTAATGGAGATCCTCCTAGAGGGGTTAACCTGCTCCAGGGCATCAGGAGTGCTATATATAACCCTCCTGGTCTTGAAATGGTGAATGTCTGTTCTGGTAGGCAATTAAGGCCACTTTAGCACCAGGCTTCTTGGACAAGGGTATTCCCCGACCAAGGCAGCAGGAGCACTATAAGGCTATGTCCTGGTCTCGAGGCGATTCAGTAATGGAGATCCTCCTGGAGTGGTTAACCCGGTCGAGGGCATCAAGAGTGTTATATAACCCTCCTGGTCTTGAAATGACGAAAATCTGTCCTGGTAGGCAACTAAGGCCACTTTAGCACCAAGCTTCTTGGAGGAGGGTATTCCCCGACCAAGGCAGCAGGAGCGCCATAAGGCTATTTCCTGGTCTCAAGGCGATTCAGTAATGGAGATCCTCCTGGAGGGGTTAACCCGGTCCATGGCATCAAGAGTGTTATATAACCCTCCTGGTCTTGAAATGGTGAAAATCTGTCCTGGTAGGCAACTAAGGCCACTTTAGCACCGGGCTTCTAGGAGGAGGGTATTTCCCGACCAAGGCAGCAGGAGCGCCATAATGCTATTTCCTGGTCTCGAGGCGATTCAGTAATGGAGATCCTCCTAGAGGGGTTAACCTGCTCCAGGGCATCAGGAGTGCTATATATAACCCTCCTGGTCTTGAAATGGTGAATGTCTGTTCTGGTAGGCAATTAAGGCCACTTTAGCGCCAGGCTTCTTGGACAAGGGTATTCCCCGACCAAGGCAGCAGGAGCACTATAAGGCTATGTCCTGGTCTCGAGGCGATTCTGTAATGGAGATCCTCCTGGAGTGGTTAACCCGGTCGAGGGCATCAAGAGTGTTATATAACCCTCCTGGTCTTGAAATGACGAAAATCTGTCCTGGTAGGCAACTAAGGCCACTTTAGCACCAAGCTTCTTGGAGGAGGGTATTCCCCGACCAAGGCAGCAGGAGCGCCATAAGGCTATTTCCTGGTCTCGAGGCGATTCAGTAATGGAGATCCTCCTAGAGGGGTTAACCTGCTCCAGGGCATCAGGAGTGCTATATATAACCCTCCTGGTCTTGAAATGGTGAATGTCTGTTCTGGTAGGCAATTAAGGCCACTTTAGCACCAGGCTTCTTGGAGGAGGGTATTCCCCGACAAAGGCAGCAGGAGCGCCATAAGGCTATTTCCTGGTCTCGAGGCGATTCAGTAATGGAGATCCTCCTAGAGGGGTTAACCTGCTCCAGGGCATCAGGAGTGCTATATATAACCCTCCTGGTCTTGAAATGGTGAATGTCTGTTCTGGTAGGCAATTAAGGCCACTTTAGCACCAGGCTTCTTGGACAAGGGTATTCCCCGACCAAGGCAGCAGGAGCACTATAAGGCTATGTCCTGGTCTCGAGGCGATTCAGTAATGGAGATCCTCCTGGAGTGGTTAACCCGGTCGAGGGCATCAAGAGTGTTATATAACCCTCCTGGTCTTGAAATGACGAAAATCTGTCCTGGTAGGCAACTAAGGCAACTTTAGCACCAAGCTTCTTATAGGAGGGTATTCCCCGACCAAGGCAGCAGGAGCGCCATAAGGCTATTTCCTGGTCTCAAGGCGATTCAGTAATGGAGATCCTCCTGGAGGGGTTAACCCGGTCCATGGCATCAAGAGTGTTATATAACCCTCCTGGTCTTGAAATGGTGAAAATCTGTCCTGGTAGGCAACTAAGGCCACTTTAGCACCGGGCTTCTTGGAGGAGGGTATTCCCCGACCAAGGCAGCAGGAGCGCCATAATGCTATTTCCTGGTCTCGAGGCGATTCAGTAATGGAGATCCTCCTAGAGGGGTTAACCTGCTCCAGGGCATCAGGAGTGCTATATATAACCCTCCTGGTCTTGAAATGGTGAATGTCTGTTCTGGTAGGCAATTAAGGCCACTTTAGCGCCAGGCTTCTTTGACAAGGGTATTCCCCGACCAAGGCAGCAGGAGCACTATAAGGCTATGTCCTGGTCTCGAGGCGATTCTGTAATGGAGATCCTCCTGGAGTGGTTAACCCGGTCGAGGGCATCAAGAGTGTTATATAACCCTCCTGGTCTTGAAATGACGAAAATCTGTCCTGGTAGGCAACTAAGGCCACTTTAGCACCAAGCTTCTTGGAGGAGGGTATTCCCCGACCAAGGCAGCAGGAGCGCCATAAGGCTATTTCCTGGTCTCAAGGCGATTCAGTAATGGAGATCCTCCTGGAGGGGTTAACCCGGTCCAGGGCATCAAGAGTGTTATATAACCCTCCTGGTCTTGAAATGACGAAAATCTGTCCTGGTAGGCAACAAAGGCCACTTTAGCACCAGGCTTCTTGGAGGAGGGTATTCCCCGACCAAGGCAGCAGGAGGGCCATAAGGCTAATTCCTGGTCTCGAGGCAATTCAGTAATGGTGATCCTCCTAGAGGGGTTAACATGCTCCAGGGCATCAGAAGTGCTATATATAACCCTCCTGGTCTTGAAATGGTGAAAGTCTGTTCTGGTAGGCAATTAAGGCCACTTTAGCACCAGGATTCTTGGAGGAGGGTATTCCCCGACCAAGGCAGCAGGAGCGCCATAAGGCTATTTCCTGGTCTCGAGGCGATTCAGTAATGGAGATCCTCCTGTAGGGGTTAACCCGGTCCAGGGCATCAAGAGTGTTATATAACCCTCCTGGTCTTGAAATGGCGAAAATCTGTCCTGGTAGGCAACTAAGGCCACTTTAGCACCAAGCTTCTTGGAGGAGGGTATTCCCCGACCAAGGCAGCAGGAGCGCCATAATGCTATTTCCTGGTCTCGAGGCGATTCAGTAATGGAGATCCTCCTAGAGGGGTTAACCTGCTCCAGGGCATCAGGAGTGCTATATATAACCCTCCTGGTCTTGAAATGGTGAATGTCTGTTCTGGTAGGCAATTAAGGCCACTTTAGCGCCAGGCTTCTTTGACAAGGGTATTCCCCGACCAAGGCAGCAGGAGCACTATAAGGCTATGTCCTGGTCTCGAGGCGATTCTGTAATGGAGATCCTCCTGGAGTGGTTAACCCGGTCGAGGGCATCAAGAGTGTTATATAACCCTCCTGGTCTTGAAATGACGAAAATCTGTCCTGGTAGGCAACTAAGGCCACTTTAGCACCAAGCTTCTTGGAGGAGGGTATTCCCCGACCAAGGCAGCAGGAGCGCCATAAGGCTATTTCCTGGTCTCAAGGCGATTCAGTAATGGAGATCCTCCTGGAGGGGTTAACCCGGTCCAGGGCATCAAGAGTGTTATATAACCCTCCTGGTCTTGAAATGACGAAAATCTGTCCTGGTAGGCAACAAAGGCCACTTTAGCACCAGGCTTCTTGGAGGAGGGTATTCCCCGACCAAGGCAGCAGGAGGGCCATAAGGCTAATTCCTGGTCTCGAGGCAATTCAGTAATGGTGATCCTCCTAGAGGGGTTAACATGCTCCAGGGCATCAGAAGTGCTATATATAACCCTCCTGGTCTTGAAATGGTGAAAGTCTGTTCTGGTAGGCAATTAAGGCCACTTTAGCACCAGGATTCTTGGAGGAGGGTATTCCCCGACCAAGGCAGCAGGAGCGCCATAAGGCTATTTCCTGGTCTCGAGGCGATTCAGTAATGGAGATCCTCCTGTAGGGGTTAACCCGGTCCAGGGCATCAAGAGTGTTATATAACCCTCCTGGTCTTGAAATGGCGAAAATCTGTCCTGGTAGGCAACTAAGGCCACTTTAGCACCAGGCTTCTTGGAGGAGGGTATTCGCCGACCAAGGCAGCAGGAGCGCCATAAGGCTATTTCCTGGTCTTGAGGCGATTGAGTAATGGAGATCCTCCTGGAGGCGTTAACAAGGTCCATGGCATCAAGAGTGTTATATAACCCTCCTGGTCTTGAAATGGTGAAAATCTGTCCTGGTAGGCAACTAAGGCCACTTTAGCACCGGGCTTCTTGGAGGAGGGTATTCCCCGACCAAGGCAGCAGGAGCGCCATAATGCTATTTCCTGGTCTCGAGGCGATTCAGTAATGGAGATCCTCCTAGAGGGGTTAAACTGCTCCAGGGCATCAGGAGTGCTATATATAACCCTCCTGGTCTTGAAATGGTGAAAGTCTGTTCTGGTAGGCAATTAAGGCCACTTTAGCACCAGGATTCTTGGAGGAGGGTATTCCCCGACCAAGGCAGCAGGAGCGCCATAAGGCTATTTCCTGGTCTCGAGGCGATTCAGTAATGGAGATCCTCCTGTAGGGGTTAACCCGGTCCAGGGCATCAAGAGTGTTATATAACCCTCTTGGTCTTGAAATGGCGAAAATCTGTCCTAGTAGGCAACTAAGGCCACTTTAGCACCAGGCTTCTTGGAGGAGGGTATTCGCCGACCAAGGCAGCAGGAGCGCCATAAGGCTATTTCCTGGTCTTGAGGCGATTGAGTAATGGAGATCCTCCTGGAGGGGTTAACCCGGTCCATGGCATCAAGAGTGTTATATAACCCTCCTAGTCTTGAAATGGTGAAAATCTGTCCTGGTAGGCAACTAAGGCCACTTTAGCACCGGGCTTCTTGGAGGAGGGTATTCCCCGACCAAGGCAGCAGGAGCGCCATAATGCTATTTCCTGGTCTAGAGGCGATTCAGTAATGGAGATCCTCCTAGAGGGGTTAACCTGCTCCAGGGCATCAGGAGTGCTATATATAACCCTCCTGGTCTTGAAATGGTGAAAGTCTGTTCTTGTAGGCAATTAAGGCAACTTTAGCACCAGGCTTCTTGGAGGAGGGTATTCCCCGACCAAGGCAGCAGGAGCGCCATAAGGCTATTTCCTGGTCTCGAGGCGATTCAGTAATGGAGATCCTCCTGGAGGGGTTAACCCGGTCCAGGGCATCAAGAGTGTTATATAACCCTCCTGGTCTTGAAATGGTGAAAATCTGTCCTGGTAGGCAACTAAGGCCACTTTAGCACCGGGCTTCTTGGAGGAGGGTATTCCCCGAACAAGGCCGCAGGAGCGCCATAAGGCTATTTCCTGGTCTCGAGGCGATTCAGTTATGGAGATCCTCCTAGAGGGGTTAACCTGCTCCAGGGCATCAGAAGTGCTATATATAACCCTCCTGGTCTTGAAATGGTGAAAGTCTGTTCTGGTAGGCAATTAGGGCCACTTTAGCACCAGGCTTCTTGGAGGAGTTTATTCCCCGACCAAGGCAGCAGGAGCGCCATAAGGCTATTTCCTGGTCTCGAGGCGGTTCAGTAATGGAGATCCTCCTAGAGGGGTTAACCTGCTCCAGGGCATCAGGAGTGCTATATATAACCCTCCTGGTCTTGAAATGGTGAATGTCTGTTCTGGTAGGCAATTAAGGCCACTTTAGCACCAGGCTTCTTGGAGGAGGGTATTCCCCGACTAAGGCAGCAGGAGCACTATAAGGCTATGTCCTGGTCTCGAGGCGATTCAGTAATGGAGATCCTCCTGGAGTGGTTAACCCGGTCCAGGGCATCAAGAGTGTTATATAACCCTCCTGGTCTTGAAATGACGAAAATCTGTCCTGGTAGGCAACTAAGGCCACTTTAGCACCAAGCTTCTTGGAGGAGGGTATTCCCCGACCAAGGCAGCAGGAGTGCCATAAGGCTATTTCCTGGTCTCAAGGCGATTCAGTAATGGAGATCCTCCAAGAGGGGTTAACCCGGCCCAGGGCATAAAGAGTGTTATATAACCCTCCTGGTCTTGAAATGGCGAAAATCTGTCCTGGTAGGCAACAAAGGCCACTTTTGCACCAGGCTTCTTGGAGGAGGGTATTCCCCCACCAAGGCAGCAGGAGGGCCATAAGGCTATTTCCTGGTCTCGAGGCAATTCAGTAATGGTGATCCTCCTAGAGGGGTTAACCTGCTCCAGGGCATCAGGAGTGCTATATATAACCCTCCTGGTATTGAAATGGTGAAAGTCTGTTCTGGTAGGCAATTAAGGCCACTTTAGCACCAGGATTCTTGGAGGAGGGTATTCCCCGACCAAGGCAGCAGGAGCGCCATAAGGCTATTTCCTGGTCTCGAGGCGATTCAGTAATGGAGATCCTCCTGTAGGGGTTAACCCGGTCCAGGGCATCAAGAGTGTTATATAACCCTCCTTGTCTTGAAATGGCGAAAATCTGTCCTGGTAGGCAACTAAGGCCACTTTAGCACCAGGCTTCTTGGAGGAGGGTATTCCCCGACCAAGTCAACAGGAGCGCCATAAGGCCGTTTCCTGGTCTCGAGGCGATACAGTAATGGAGATCTTCCTGTAGGGGTTAACCCGGTCTTGGGCATCAAGAGTGTTATATAACCCTCCTGGTCTTGAAATGACGAAAATCTGTCCTGGTAGGCAACAAAGGCCACTTTAGCACCAGGCTTCTTGGAGGAGGGTATTCGCCGACCAAGGCAGCAGGAGCGCCATAAGGCTATTTCCTGGTCTTGAGGCGATTGAGTAATGGAGATCCTCCTGGAGGGGTTAACCCGGTCCATGGCATCAAGAGTGTTATATAACCCTCCTGGTCTTGAAATGGTGAAAATCTGTCCTGGTAGGCAACTAAGGCCACTTTAGCACCGGGCTTCTTGGAGGAGGGTATTCCCCGACCAAGGCAGCAGGAGCGCCATAATGCTGTTTCCTGGTCTCGAGGCGATTCAGTAATGGAGATCCTCCTAGAGGGGTTAACCTCCTCCAGGGCATCAGGAGTGCTATATATAACCCTCCTGGTCTTGAAATGGTGAAAGTCTGTTCTGGTAGGCAATTAAGGCCACTTTAGCACCAGGCTTCTTGGAGGAGGGTATTCCCCGACCAAGGCAGCAGGAGCGCCATAAGGCTATTTCCTGGTCTCGAGGCGATTCAGTAATGGAGATCCTCCTGGAGGGGTTAACCCGGTCCAGGGCATCAAGAGTGTTATATAACCCTCCTGGTCTTGAAATGGTGAAAATCTGTCCTGGTAGGCAACTAAGACCACTTTAGCACCAGGCTTCTTGGAGGAGGGTATTCCCCGACCAAGGCAGCAGGAGCGCCAAAAGGCTATTTCCTGGTCTCGAGGCGATTCAGTAATGGAGATCCTCCTAGAGGGGTTAACCTGCTCCAGGGCATCAGGAGTGCTATATATAACCCTCCTGGTCTTGAAATGGTGAAAGTCTGTTCTGGTAGGCAATTAGGGCCACTTTAGCACCAGGCTTCTTGGAGGAGGGTATTCCCCGACCAAGGCAGCAGGAGCGCCATAAAGCTATTTCCCTGTCTCGAGGCGATTCAGTAATGGAGATCCTCCTGTAGGGGTTAACCCGGTCCAGGGCATCAAGAGTGTTATATAACCCTCCTGGTCTTGAAATGGCGAAAATCTCTCCTAGTAGGCAACTAAGGCCACTTTAGCACCAGGCTTCTTGGAGAAGGGTATTCCCGGACCAAGGCAGCAGGAGCACCATAAGGCTATTTCCTGGTCTCGAGGCGATTCAGTAATGGAGATCCTCCTGGAGGGGTTAACTCGGTCCAGTGCATCAAGAGTGTTATATAACCCTCCTGGTCTTGTAACGACGAAAATCTGTCCTGGTAGGCAACTAAGGCCACTTTAGCACCAGGCTTCTTGGAGGAGGGTATTCCCCGACCAAGACAGCAGGAGCGCCATAAGGCTATTTCCTGGTCTCGAGGCGATTCAGTAATGGAGATCCTCCTGGAGGGGTTAACCCGGTCCAGGGCATCAAGAGGGTTAGATGACCCTCCTGGTCTTGAAATGGTGAAAATCTGTCCTGGTAGGCAACTAAGGTCACTTTAGCACCGGGCTTCTTGGAGGAGGGTATTCCCCGACCAAGGCAGCAGGAGCGCCATAAGGCTATTTCCTGGTCTCGAGGCGATTCAGTAATGGAGATCCTCCTAGAGGGGTTAACCTGCTCCAGGGCATCAGGAGTGCTATATATAACCCTCCTGGTCTTGAAATGGTGAAAGTCTGTTCTGGTAGGCAATTAAGGCCACTTTAGCACCAGGCTTCTTGGAGGAGGGTATTCCCCGACCAAGGCAGCAGGAGCGCCATAAGACTATTTCCTGGTCTCGAGGCGATTCAGTAATGGAGATCCTCCTGGAGGGGTTAACCCGGTCCAGGGCATCAAGAGGGTTATATGACCCTCCTGGTCTTGAAATGGTGAAAATCTGTCCTGGTAGGCAACTAAGGTCACTTTAGCACCGGGCTTCTTGGAGGAGGGTATTCCCCGACCAAGGCAGCAGGAGCGCCATAAGGCTATTTCCTGGTCTCGAGGCGATTCAGTAATGGAGATCCTCCTAGAGGGGTTAACCTGCTCCAGGGCATCAGGAGTGCTATATATAACCCTCCTGGTCTTGAAATGGTGAAAGTCTGTTCTGGTAGGCAATTAAGGCCACTTTAGCACCAGGCTTCTTGGAGGAGGGTATTCCCCGACCAAGGCAGCAGGAGCGCCATAAGGCTATTTCCTGGTCTCGAGGCGATTCAGTAATGGAGATTCTCCTGTAGGGGTTAACCCGGTCCAGGGCATCAAGAGTGTTATATAACCCTCCTGGTCTTGAAATGGCGAAAATCTGTCCTGGTAGGCAACTAAGGCCACTTTAGCACCAGGCTTCTTTTAGGAGGGTATTCCCCGACCAAGGCAGCAGGAGCTCCATAAGGCTATTTCCTGGTCTCGAGGCGATTCAGCAATGGAGATCCTCCTGGAGGGGTTAACCCGGTCCAGGGCATCAAGAGTGTTATATAACCCTCCTGGTCTTGAAATGGCGAAAATCTGTCCTGGTAGGCATCTAAGGCCACTTTAGCACCAGGCTTCTTGGAGAAGGGTATTCCCCGACCAAGGCAGCAGGAGCACTATAAGGCTATTTCCTGGTCTCGAGGCCATTCAGTAATTGAGATCCTCCTGTAGGGGTTAACCCGGTCCAGGGCATCAAGAGTGTTATATAACCCTCCTGGTCTTGAAATGGTGAAAATCTGTCCTGGTAGGCAACTAAGGCCACTTTAGCACCGGGCTTCTTGGAGGAGGGTATTCCCCGACCAAGGCAGCAGGAGCGCCATAAGGCTATTTCCTGGTCTTGAGGCGATTCAGTAATGGAGATCCTCCTGGAGGGGTTAACCCGGTCCAGGGCATCAAGAGTGTTATGTAACCCTCCTGGTCTTGAAATGACGAAAATCTGTCCTGGTAGGCAACTAAGGCCACTTTATCAGGCTTCTTGGAGGAGGGTATTCCCCGACCAAGGCAGCAGGAGCGCCATAAGGCTGTTTCCTGGTCTCGAGGCCATTCAGTAATGGAGATCCTCCTGGAGGGGTTAACCCGGTCCAGGGCATCAAGAGTGTTATATAACCCTCCTGGTCTTGAATTGGTGAAAATATGTCCTGGTAGGCAACTAAGGCCACTTTAGCACCGGGCTTCTTGGAGGAGGGTATTCCCCGACCAAGGCAGCAGGAGCGCCATAAGGCTATTTCCTGGTCTTGAGGCGATTCAGTAATGGAGATCCTCCTGGAGGGGTTAACCCGGTCCAGGGCATCAAGAGTGTTATATAACCCTCCTGGTCTTGAAATGACGAAAATCTGTCCTGGTAGGCAACTAAGGCCATTTTAGCTCCAGGCTTCTTGGAGGAAGGTATTCCCCGACCAAGGCAGCAGGAGCGCCATAAGGCTATTTCCTGGTCTCGAGGCGATTCAGTAATGGAGATCCTCCTGGAGGGGTTAACCCGGTCCAAGGCTTCAGGAGTGCTGTATAACCCTCCTGGTCTTGAAATGGCGATCCTCCTGGAGGGGTATAACCCGGTCCAGGGCATCAAGAGTGCTATATAACCCTCCTGGTCTTGACTCGGTAATGGCGATCCTCATAGAGGGGTTAACCCGGTCTAGGGCATCAAGTATTTCTAAACAAGAAATCCCGATGTTCAGGCGCTTTTATCATAGATTGGCGACCCAATCAGATTTTTGAATACAGGGGTCATCATACCTCCCTTGGGTTTGTGAGAGAGAATCGTTAGCTTTCAGTCCCCAAGTACCGCAGCTAGTTTAGAGGGGGCCTGCTCAGGGTAGGCAAGAGTTTCCAACAATCATAATGGGGCTTGAGATTCCTTTGTAACAAACTGAGACCTCGGTTGTTTACTAGGGCGTTGAGTGGCCCGGTGTAAGGAATCAGGAACTGTTAGTCTTCCTTTGATGGTGGCGGTCCAGAGGCATGTTTGGGATCCTAGAAGTCCCCAGCAATTGAAATGAAACTCTGAACTCCACTTGGACGAACCGGAACCTAGGAGGCTCACTTGGGCGTTGAAGGGCCCGGTACAAAAGTGAGGAGCCTCCTACATGATGCTGGTCCAGAGGCTTGCTAGGGCATCAAGAAGTACCCAGCGGTTGAAATGAGGCTCTGGACTCCTCTCGGACGAACTGGAACCTAGGAGGCTCACTGGGGCGTTGAAGGGCCCGGTACAAAAGTCAGGAGTCTCCTACATGATGCTGGTCCAGAGGCTTGCTAGGGCATCAAGAAGTACCCAGCGGCTGAAATGAGGCTCTGGACTCCACTCGGACGAACCGGAACCTAGGAGGCTCACTGGGGCGTTGAAGGGCCCGATACAAAAGTCAGGAGCCTCCTACATGATGCTGGTCCAGAGGCTTGCTAGGGCGTCAAGAAGTACCCAGCGGCTTAAATGAGGCTCTGGACTCCACTCGAACGAACCGGAACCTAGGAGGCTCACTTGGGCGTTGAAGGGCCCTGTACAAAAGTGAGGAGCCTCCTACATGATGCTGGTCCAGAGGCTTGCTAGGGCATCAAGAAGTACCCAACGGCTGAAATGAGGCTCTGGACTCCACTCGGACGAACCGTAACCTAGGAGGCTCACTTGGGCGTTGAAGGGCCCGGTACAAAAGTGAGGAGCCTCCTACATGATGCTGGTCCAGAGGCTTGCTAGGGCATCAAGAAGTACCCAGCGGCTGAAATGAGGCTCTGGACTCCACTCGGACGAACCGGAACCTAGGAGGCTCACTGGGGCGTTGAAGGGCCCGGTACAAAAGTGAGGAGCCTCCTACATGATGCTGGTTCAGAGGCTTGCTAGGGCATCAAGAAGTACCCAGCGGCTGAAATGAGGCTCTGGACTCCACTCGGACGAACCGGAACCTAGGAGGCTCACTGGGGCGTTGAAGGGCCCTTCATTCCCAAATAGGCAGCCCGCAATGCTTTGTTTCCAAAATCCCGCGTAGAATTTCTTGGCTTTCGAACCATATAGGGCAAGAAATCCAGTTCCTTCTGAGAAGATACAGTTTAATTCTTGAAGTTGACCCATCAGCAGATGCTGCCCGCATAGAAATTCTGGCTGACCTTTCGAACCATATAGGGCACAAAATCCAGTTCCTTCTGAGATGATACAGTTTAATTCTTGAATTTGACCCATCAGCAGATGCTGCCCGCGTAGAAATTCTGGCTGACCTTTCGAACCATTTAGGGTGCAAAAGCCAGTTTCTTCTGAGATGATACAGTTTAATTCTTGAAGTTGACCCATCAACAGATGCTGCCCGTATAGAAATTCTGGCTGACCTTTCGAACCATTTAGGGCGCGAAAGCCAGTTTCTTCTAAGATGATACAGTTTAATTCTTGAAGTTGACCCATCAGCAGATGCTGTTTTCTCAGGCTTGATCGAAAATCTTCCAAATTGCTTCCAATTATCTTCTAGGACTTGAATAGCTGAGAACTAGGAGCTTCGGAAGAGTGGATCCGGTGTCTTGAGGGGATCCATATGTAGAAGTGCTAGTCTGGTAGATCTGTTGGATAGGAGATCTACCGGTAACGAAGCTGCTATAATGGAGCTCCACAAGTATATGAGCAGGTTCGTTTTGTAAGGGCAGCATCGTAGGCCGGCTCCACTAGGAGTCCCACACATTATATTTGTTCCACATCAAACAAAAGTTGTTAAATGACAAAGTGAACACCACTCGTGGTGCACATGTAGTATATACAAACATGGAGAAAGGGTAAACCGCATGAATAATATGCAAAGAATAATGACTCTATCATCTCGATAGTAGAAGGTTAAGCTTGCATGGCAATAGATTAGTTAGATCTCATGGAGCTACATCAAGATGCACTCCGCATGTTCAACGTATTTAAGCAGTAACATATATAAAGCGAAATATAAACCGATTATAATAGGCGTTGATTTAGTCCACATGATTCATGCAAATTTTTTATCAAATCATACAAGTAATAAAGGAACTATCAGGGTGAAATAAAGTTTCATGGCATCATGACATCGAGGAGTAGGCATACAATGAACATAGCAAGGGGATGCGTTAAATCATGTGTAGTTTGAATAAGTAAGAGATAAAGAAACATACGCTCATGTAGAGACAAGGAAGCCACGTTGGTCTAGTGAACTTCCCACAGACGGTGCCAAAATGTTAACCGTAAATTCGCTCCGGGTTAGGAATTTCAATTAACACCCTCAAACTGCTACCTGGCAAGCTGCAGCGGGGTAGGTACCTCTAGGTACCATGGTTTGTACGAGTAAAAATGTCTGGAGTAAGATGCAGTAGGTAGGAGAAAAAGTCATCCCGCCCATCCGGCTTCAAACATATGGGGAAGATATGGCGCTTGGGGTTCCCATGTTGGAGTAAAGGGCTATGATCCCTCTTTATGAACCTCGTATCCCGTACTCAGTACTCGGTACCCCGTATCCCGTCCCTCATACCCCGTATCCCGAATCCCGCATCCTATACTCTTTTCTAGATCTCCATTGTGATTCCCCGACCCGGATAGCAAGCAAGCAAGTAGGATATGGGATAGGAGCTCTTCAATGATAAACTTACATACATATGTAATAAAATAGATACGAGGGAGAGAATGACAAGTCTTTTTGACAGAAGATGGACTGGCCTAGGGGGAAAAAGCATCACGCATGATCATATGCTGAAAAACCCCTAGGTAGTATCCGGTGGAGAGAGATCATTTATATATTTATCAATAAGGCATGCTCTGTGGAGCTTACACAAGTATGAGAATCACACAACATAAGTGCTCCAGAGAGCTTACAATAATAGGTGGGCATATGCCCTTTTCTTTAATCAATAGAAAACAAAAGGAGAAGGAAGCCTTGTTTGTTAGGGAAGACACTGCCTGTCTTTTTGGGAAAAAGGAGGACCCCCCTTTTCTCTCGAATCTCATGTCATGTATATATAGGTCTTATTTCTTGTTGTTCACTCCCCTAAATTTAATCCAATGACTTAGCAATTTACGGGGCATTCCACGTTGATAGGCGAGAAGATCATGGGATTGATTCCCCATAATCAAGTGATTCCTTTTAGAACTGAAAGAGTTGACTCCACTTTAATATAAGACTCTTGAATGGCAGAAAACAAGGCAATTTCCTTGTTTACTTAAACTCTTGGTGTGGTCTAGCTCTTCCTTGGTATTTACGACCTCATTTATTGATGTCTTCTATGTTAGGTGGTCGGGAGGAGTTTGGAGGGCCAGTCACAGGGTACAGGGTACAGGGTACTGCGGGGTACTGCGGGGTACTGCGGGGTATCACGGGGTACAGCGGGGTCCGCGGGGTACTGCGGGGTCCTACGGGGTATCACGGGGTACAGCGGGGTCCGCGGGGTACTGCGGGGGTCCGCGGGGTACTGTGGGGTCCAACGGGGTCCGCGGGATACTGCGGGGTGCTGCGGGTTCCAGCGGGGTCTAGCGGGGTCCACAGGGTATTGCGGGGTACTACGGGGTACATCGGAGTACCGCGGGGTCCTGCGGGGTCCAGCGGGTGCGGCATCCCTCTACTTGGCTATTTAGACCACGATAAATAGATAGGTGTATTGATCTCTGTTCCTTTCAGAGGCAGTTAGATGCTCCTTGCGGCATCCCTCTACTTGGCTATTTAGACCACGATAAATAGATAGGTGTGTTGATCTTGGTTCCTTTCAGAGGTAGCTAGATGCTCCTTGCGGCATCCCTTTACTTGGCAAGGATGGGAAATTCTTCCTTGGACCCCTGCTAAAAAAGGCGGTTAACAATATGTATATACCTAGGTGGGGTGCCTTCCACCAAGCGCTAGAGTTTCCGTCTAGGCAACACGCATGAGAACTCTACAGCTCTGAAAGTGCTACCTGTTCCAGCATCCGAACGTCATCCACACCTTGCAAATATGGCTTCACTCTGTGTCCATTCACCTTGAATGTATCCCCGTTCTTCTCATTCAGTAACTCGATAGCTCCATATGGGAACACATGAAGTATTCTATACGGTCCATACCATCTTGTTTTGAGCTTCCCAAGAAACAATCTCAACCTAGAATTGAACAAGAGAACCAGCATGCCCGGATGTAAATCCTTCAGGATTATGTTCTTATCATGCATTCTCTTGGTCTTCTCTCCATAAATCTTGGCATTCTCATATGCCTCGTCTCTAAGTTCCTGAAGCTCGTTCAGTTGGAGTTTCCACTCTTCTCCTGCCACGTCCATATCACAATTCAGCTTCTGGAGTGCCCAGTAAGCATTGTGCTCTAATTCCATGGGCAGGTGGCAAGCCTTTCCAAAAATCAGGCGGTATGGTGTCATCTCAATTAGAGTCTTGAAAGCAGTCCTATAAGCCCACAAGGCATCGTTTAATTTAAACAACCAATCCTTCCTACTTGTATTCACTGTCTTCTCGAGAACTTGCTTGATATGTCTGTTATTGACTTCTACTTGGCCGGAGGTTTGAGGATGGTAGGGGGTTGCAACCTTATGATTTACATTATATTTCTTCAAAAGTGTGGCGAAAACCTTGTTGCAAAAATGACTTCCCCCGTCACTGATAATGGCATGTGGAGTCTTGAACCCTGAGAAAATCGTCCCTCTCGCAAACTTCACAACTACCTTGCTATCATTGGTCTTCGTGGCTATTGCTTCAATCCATTTTGAAACATAGTCTACAGCTACCAGAATGTAGTTGTACCCGTCTGATGGTGGAAATGGTCCCATGAAGTCGATTCCCTATACATCGAAAATCTCTACTACCATTTGACCGGATTGTGGCATCGCATTCCTCTTTCCTATGTTCCCCATTCTCTAACATTGGTCACAATGTAAGCAAAAGTGATAGGCATCTTTGAATAATGATGTCAGATAAAAACCCGAATGAAGAACCTTCATTGCTATCTTTCTAGAACTGTAGTGGCCTCCGCACTGAAGCTCATGGCAGAACTTCAGGATATCTAACTGTTCACTCTCTGTTATGCATCTTCGGATGATCTAATCTACCCCGTCCTTGAATAAATATGGGTCATTCCAAACGTACTGCCTTGCGTTGAAAGCAAACCTCTTCATCCCTTGACTAGTCATGCCTGCTGAGAAAATTTTGTTTGTGAGGTAGTTGACTATGTCGGCATACCATGGCTCTACATTGCTCACTCTCAGGAGCTGCTCATATGGAAAATTGTCTCTCAAAGGAAGTGTGTCCTCCGCCGCATATGACTCTAGCATCATCCTACTTAGGTGGTCTGCTACCACATTCTCACTGTCTTTCTTATCTCTGATTTCTAAATCGAACTCTTGCAACAAAAGGATCCACCGAATAAGTTTAGGTTTGGCATCCTTCTTATGGAGTAGATATCGGAGTGCTGAGTGGTCTATGAACACGATGACCTTTGCCCCAATCAGATATGATCTAAATTTTTCTAATGCAAAAATCACTGTCAGTAACTCCTTTTCTATGGTTGAGTAGTTCATTTGTGTGTCATTTAGAGTTCTCAATGCGTAGTAGATGGCATGTGGGATCTTGTCTACCCTCTATCCTAGAACTGCCCCAACAGAATAGTCGAAGGCATCACACATAAGCTTGAAGGGCAAACTCCAATCAGGCGGCCTCATAATGGGTGCGGTGGTCAACAACTCCTTAAGACAACTAAAAGCTACCACACACTTCTCATCAAAATCAAATTCAACCTCCTTTTGAAGCAATTGACATAAGGGTCTCACAATCTTTCAGAAGTCCTTAATGAACCTCCAATAGAATCCTGCATGCCCCAAGAATGCTCTTATTTCTCTAACTAATCTTGGAGATTGCAAACTCCTCATAACGTCGATTTTTGCCTTATCCACCTCTATGCCTCTACCCGAGATAATATGTCCCAACACTACTCCTTCCTTCACCATGAAGTGACTCTTCTCTCAATTTAACACCATATGAGCCTGTTTGCATCTTGCCGACACTGATCTCAAATTCCTCAAATAATCACCAAAAGAATTCCCATCACTGAGAAGTCGTCCATGAAAGTTTCTATGATGCCCTCCACCATATTTGAAAATATCGATATCATGCACCTCTGAAATGTTCCTGGTGCATTACATAGTTGATCGAACCAAAATTGGTATGATTTTGGCCCTCACTTCCTTCTCCTTTTGCTTGATTCTTGGGCATTATTTTGTGATTTAATGGTGTTAATTGAGTATTTTCAGGTATTTATAGAATTCAGGGGCATTGGAGTAATTTTGGTAAAATAGGGGCAAAAGAGAAATTATTGGAGGCCAAATTGAAGTTATCGTGAATTGGAAGAATATAAGGGAGCATTATGTAATTAGCCAAGCAAAACAGCCAGCAAGGCCACGTCAGAACGCTGAAACGGCGCGTTTTAATTGGAGGGGGGAGCGATCAGGTGTGGCCCAACACAGAGGCCTAAAATGCATGCACCAGTGTTAAACAGTGCGTTTTGATTAAGAAGTCCAAACCTAATTGGGCTTGACCCAAACGTAAAAGCAAACCACTTACCAGGCCCAAACACGCCCTAAGGTGCAGCCCAGTTCCCTTAATGATCAAAACGGTGCGTTTTATTTTAAAAGAAATATCGGGCCTGATTTGTGGCCCAAACTCACGCCCATACCTGACCTTTCAGCATCCATTTGCACCCCTGCCTCTTGCTAATTGCACCCCAGCCTACTGTTCATCTTCTCCTTCAGCTAGCCACGAGCAGCCATGAATGCCCTCCAAACCCTAAACACGCCGCCGGCCGGAAAACCACCCAAACCGAGCTACCTTTGGCCGATTCTGGTACCAAAATGACGGCAAGGACACCGGCAGCCTGATCGCAAGCCTCTGGGACCCTCCAATCACCGGAAACCAGCCACGCAATTCTCGGCCAAGTCACGCCCACGTCACGCCCACGTCACGTCCACGTCATCCATTTGGTCGCCATTTGTCATTCGAGGTCGCCATGGCGACAGGGAGATGATTTCCCACACCTGATTGCTTCGCCACTTTGTCGCCATTTGTGCAAACCGCGACCATCCTCTGTCTCTTCTCTAATTGGTGGATTTTTGAGGGAAAATTACAGAAAGGCCCCCTAGAGGGGCCAAAATGGCAATTTGACAAGTACTGGGGGTGTTTTGGTAATTAGCCATCCGTGACCTAATTCAAAAATACTATAAATTCATCCCTCTTTTCAAATTGAATTATCAAGCCTTACCAAGCCTATTCAATCCCATTCTCTCCTCCCAATCTCCCTTTTTCTCCATTAATCATCTCCCAAATTCCTCCATTTCTATACTTGGACTTATCTTTTCCATCCAAAACCTCACACCAAATCTTGATTACTTCCCTAGACCATTCCTTCTCTACCATTTTCTCCATCACAAATCCTTTGTCACTCACCATAAGCCATCCACCTATCTAGACACATCCTCCTCTTCCATTCTTTGCATCTAGTAGCATCAAAGGAGAACAAGGATCAAGCACTAAAGAAGGTGGCCCAAGGGTGATTTCCTTACCATTTACTTGTTTCTATTTGATTGCTACTATGTGTAATTAAACCCCTAATCTAGGGGATTGATTTGATAAACATTTGGTTGTGGGTTTTTGCTTAAGCTTTGTAATGAATCTCTATATGTGTTCTATTTATTAATTCATTAGATTCTATTCATTATGTGATTGACTTGTATACCCACTTGTTAATTACAATCTTGTTTAGAATAACATGTTATATAATCACTCTTGGATTGACACACTTGAGTGATTAAGAACCCAATAAATAGGATAGATTAGTGGAGGGTATATCAACCACATTAATCTAAACCTAAATTGGTTAACATGTAGAGATTGGTCCTTAAAGTGGCTTAAAAAGCAATACCCATACCTACTTGCTAATCAATCAATTCCCTAGCATCAACATTAATTGTTTATATCCATTTTTCTTATCAAGATTGTGAGTCTTCTATTTTTCATATCACCATATTTTTAGTTAGGTTAATTTTGTATCTATGTTTGATGGTTTGACAAACCATACACTCATTCATCATTTATGATTTATTTTATTGTTTCTAGATTAGCTAATTAAATCAACATATTTCTCTAATTCCCTGTGGAACGAATTCTAAGCTTACCACAATACTCATTTTCATAACTTAAAATATATTGCGTAAAGATTCATTTTATAAACATTCTTTTGGTAATTCGCAATTTGGTAACGACACAAAAAGCGAGTCATCAATAGTCCAAATGGCATTCGTCTGTAGGCAAAAGTACCAAAAGGACATGTGAAAGTTGTCTTCTCCTGATCATCTGGAGCAATAACGATTTGATTGTACCTCGAGTATCCGTGTAGAAAGCAGTAGTGACTATGAAAAACCAATTGTTCCAACATTTGATCAATGAATGGTAGTGGAAAATGTCCTTCTTGGTTGCTATGTTGAGTTTCTTGTAGTCTATGCATACTCGCCAATTCATTGTAGTCATTCTACACCACCGTCAAACCTGATTTCTTTAGCACCACATGAATAGGGCTAACCCACCTACTATCTGAAATGGGGTAAATGATCCCATTTTCTAACAACTTGAGGACTTCCTTCTTAACTACCTCCTTTATGATTAGATTAAGTCTCATCTGACCCTCTATAGTTGGCTTGGAACCATCCTCAAAAAAGATTTTATGCATCTAAGTGGTAGGGCTAATTCCCTTCAAGTCATCCAATGACCATCCTATTGCCTCTTTGTAGTATCTCAACACATTGAACAATTCCTTCTCTTGTTCTGGTTGCAAATCTGATGCAATTATGATCGGAAGTGTCTCATTCCTTCCAAGGAATGCATACTTCAAGGTAGATGGTAGTATCTTGAGCTCTAAAATAGGAGAGGAAGTGTTGCGTGGTTGCTTATCCCAAAGAATGTGCTCATCAGTTTCACCTTCTTCCATTATGGCATTAGCCCATGCTAACATCTCTATCCAGTCAGTCTCTTGACCCTCCTCAATTTCATGGTCTTCACATGCCATAGAGTCAAGGATATTGCTTTCTGAATATTCTGCCAATAAGACAACCTCAATGGTATTCTTCATGCCCATAAAGTGATCAATTGACAAGTCTGCATAACTTCAAGGAATGTAAGTTAGGAGATTACAGAAACCGATTTCTACGTATGTTAAAGAAGCTGTTATTGGAAAATCATCACTGAGGTGAAATTCCAAATAACGATTTTAAGGGGACCGAGATCAAGATTGATCCCGGTCGGAGGGGTATCACGTAGTTCGATACTGACGGTTTCCTCAATAATATACGTATGATTAGGATGACAATAAAATAAACAACATAGGCTCTTTATTGATCATCACTTTGCATTACAATCACATGAGGTATTTTTTTTAAGTTAACTGTAAAGTTTGGAGACTTAGTGAGCAATGAAGATGGTGGTGGCGAATTCGTACATGTCGATAAGTAGAACTGAGCGTAGGGTTTTCTGTTAGAGATTATCCCATCCCCTTTCTGGTGTCTAGCATGTTGTTTATATAGGTCTCGTTCCTTGCCATGCACTCCTACAATTTCGATCTAGGGTTTGGCAACGGTAGGACCTTCAGGAGATAATCTCGGATCTTTACGTGCCAAAATCAAGTCTTTCCTTCCTAGGAGAAGACAATCTCATGGGTAACTCTTTCCTTCCTAGGAGGATTCTTCCTGCGTTGACTTTGTTGAAATAGGATTCTCAGTTGGCGGGAAGGAGTATATTTTTTCTGTTTTAGCTGTATGGTGGCGTTTCAAAAAATTCTTTATGGAGCTTTTAACCCTGGTGTGAGAGTCATGTTACTTGGTATTTTCCCGCTTGGCGGGTTGATTATACCAGGAGGTGTGAGCCACTAAGTACCCTGCTGCTACTTGAGGATCGAGATACCAACCGAGTCAGTAGCAGGTATCCTGTTGATGAAGTAAAGAGATGTCTTAATGGTACAATAGTGGGATGCTTAGTGGAATTCCGTGATGGGGTGCTGCGGGGTCCATGAGAAGATGGTGAATGGCTAGGTAGGATCCCGCTGAAGGGGGTATGTACTCAGATCAGTCGGGATCCCTCCTTTTTCGGGGTAGCCAGATGGTGTCTAGATTCCCGTGTCTTCCTCGTGTCGAGGTGGAAAATTCTTCTTTGGTCCTCTGCCAATTTTGGTGGTTAATAGAAGTCCCCCCCTAACTTGGACGCTGATACCTTGTCGGGGTTAGAGTTAGGATCTTGATTATGTTTGAAGGATTTTTCTATCCTCCATGTCTACATATTTCCTTGTCTGACTAGTTCTCCACTATGGAAGAGGAAATCTTTCCTAGATATGTTAGTACTAATTGCATAGTCTGTGTGTCAGTCAATGATTGGTTTCTTCGTTTTCAAAAAGAGTCGTTTTGACCCCATCTTGCTGGTCAACGATTCTGGTTTCCTGGTGTGTAACCGCCTGACCTCTTCTATAAATAGACCGGCTTCACTGGTACCTTCTCTACTGATCAGGCCAAAATTGGTATGATTTTGGCCCTCATTTCCGTTTCTTTTTGCTTGATTCTTGGCCATTTCCCCATGTTTAATGTTGTTAAATTGAGTGTTTCAGGTTTTATTAGGTTTCAGAAGCAATTGAGATGAAGGTGGAGGACTTGTGCGAAAATGTCTCACAAATGGGAAGAAACAGGGCATTTTCGCCACTTGAACATAAAAGGTCGCTACATGAGCGCCATGGCGATAGAGGATTCTCCAAAGGCATCAGAAGGTCGCCACTTGGGCGCCACTTGAGCGCCATGGCGACAGAAAGTCACAAAAACAATCAGGTGGGGTCGCCACTTGGGGTCGCCATGGCGACCTCCCTTACAAGTGGCGACCTAGTGCACTCAAGGCATGGTCGCCATTTAAGGTCGCCATGGCGACCTTGATGGTGCAAATGGCGACCTCTTCACTTTTCCAGGGTCGCCACTTATGGTCGCCACTTATGGTCGCCATGGCGACCTAGAGGTTACAAGTGGCGACCTCTACACATTTTGGTCATGGTCGCCATTTGACAAATAGCGAGAAAGATGGTTTTCGGAGCGACCTTTTCATCTAACCGTTTTACGCTCCATGGTCGCCATAGCGACCAAATAGCGACCAAGGCTCCACATCAGCGAATCAAGCAGTTACCAGTACATGTCCATGAGTGAGTATATATATGAAGCGTCTCTCCATCTTAAAGCATCGAAAATCAGAGCAAAAATTCAGAGAACACTCATTTCAGATCTAGATCATCATCCATGGAACATTATTCATCCTCCTCCATTTCTCTCCTTGAACTCATCTAATCCATCCAACCCTCAACACAAAACCTTGATTACTTCACTACATCATTCCTCATCCCACCATTTCTCCACCAAAATCCTTAGTAACTTTCCACCCAAACACCCACATTCCAAGACATTTCCTCAACCTCCATTCCTTGCATCTAGGAGCATAGAGGAGAAGAAGGATCAAGCTTAAAGAAGGTGACCCAAGGGTTATTTCCTCATCATTTACTTCTTTTCATTCATTGCAAATATGTGTAACTAAACCCCTAATCTAGGGGATAGATTTGAGGAACAATTGGTTGTGGGTTTAGTTTAGCTTGTAATGAATCTCTTATGTGTTCTATTCATTCAAATTAATTAGATTCCATTCATTATAATTGACTTGTATATCACTTGTTGATTGCTATCTTGAGTGGAATAATTTGTTATATATTCACATGTGGATTGACAATCTTTGTGTGATTAAGAACCCATTGGATAGGATAGATTAGTGGTGGGTATACCAACCCCACTAATCTAAGCCTCTAAGTGGTTAACATAATAAGATTGGTACATTAATGATGCTAGTTAGCTTACCCACATCCAAGTGTTAATCGATCTATTCCCTAGTTCTCTCATTAATTGATTTCTATCACAATTCTTATCAAGGTGTTGAGTATTCTATTTTTCATAACATATTTTGTGTATTTTCATTTGAGTAGTTAGCATTTGTGGTTTTAGAAACCACACATCTATCAAACAATATGATTTATTTTATTGTCTTAAGATTAGTCAATTTATCTAATTAACACTTCATTCCCTGTGGAACGAACTTGCTCACTATTTTGCTATCAAATCACATTTTAAAAGGATTTAAGTGGCCTTAAAAGATTTTTCAAGAATCAACCATAATCTCTATTATTAATATTTTGTTGAGTACACAAACGACCTCATCATCTACCACTTTCAAACTTTCAAGATTATTGCAAAGAAAAAGAAACCCTAACTTCCTTTCTTCCTTTCTTTCTCATCAGCATTCTTCCAGATTTCTTCTACCTTCTTCTTTCTAATGGCATCTCCTTCGAAACCTCCAACTATTCTGTAAGAAGTCTCTGTCGATCACAACCCTCCAGTGGTGGCTTCTACACATCCCGACCCTGCATCTTCGCATCTTTCTGACAGTATAGACGCCCTCTTCAATACGGAGAAGGCCGACTTGGTGGAGGACTCTCTGACATCAAAGAGGAGGAAACGAGGTTGAGAGGGTAATGAGGCTGCTGCTGATGATACCCCGCGGGCCTAACGCTGTTGCTCTAAACGGAACCCCCGAATCTGGTTGGGTCGGGTTTCCATAACCAACCAGAAGACCCGGTTCTTATCAACGATGAGGGGGACGTTGCAAAGGTTGGTGGCGACGAGGAAGGCGATGGGCATGATGTCACCTTGGTCGGGGTTCAAACTGGCTCCTTCGCTTCCTTCCACGATGGGAGGATAGTGCCCGATTCTGTGTGCACGTTGGACACACTTGCCAAACTGAGGGAGGACTACAAGATTCCCAATTACATTGCTTTGTCCCTTCCTCATTGGGGATACGACATGTATACCCCGCCTCAGGATCGCTTGCTAATTCATAAGGCATCTTTCGAGTGTGAAGTCTGGCCGCCTCTTCACCTCACTCTTTACCGGGTCCTTGTCAAGCTGGAGCTGGCTCCCCTCCAGATCTCGCTAGGCTTCTGGAAGCACTTGACGGGGTTTCTGGTGCTCTGGCGGGAACAATGTGAGAAGGACTACCTCGATAGAGAGTCGGGACTAGATGAACTACGCTTCCTTTTCAACATAGCCAATATGGTGCCTCGGGGTCAATTCTACCTGAGAGCATCAAATGATATGAAATTCACCATTCTAGGGGAAAATGTGAAGTATGCCGCGCCCTGGAAGGAGGAGTGGCTAGTGGTGAAACTCCATGTCGGGATACTGAGTGAAACTCTGTATCGGGGTACCGCGGGGTTCATGAGAAGCTAGGGATTTATTGGGCTCGATCCCTCCAGAGGGGGTATGTATCTGGATTGACCGGGATCCTTCCCCTCTTGGATTAGCCGGATGGTATTTGGATTCTTGTCTACCCCTTGTATCAGGGTGGAAAATTCTTCTTTGGTCCTTCACCAATTTTGGCGGTTAACAGAAGTCCCCTTGACTTGAACACCGATGTCTTACCGGGGTTGGAGTTAGGATTCTGATTTTGCTTGAAGGATTTTTTACCCCTTTTGTTCAATTGTACTCCATCCAGTTGGTTATCATTTTTTAGGGAGGAAATCTTCCTTTGATACGCTGGTCATTACTGCACAGACCACATGTCAGACGATGATTTGCCTTTTGATTTCAAAAAGAGCCGTTTTTGGCGCGATTAATACGAAACCGTCTCCAGCACGTCCCCCAAGCACATTGCCAGTCACTAACTTCGGTTTCCTTGTGCATAACCGCTTATCTTTCTCTATAAATAAACCGGGATTCTTGGTGCCTTCTCCACCACTTTCAAATTTCAAGATTATAAAAAAGAAACCCTAGCTTCTTACTTATTTCTTCCTCTTACCAGTAATCTCTCGAGTTTCTTCTTCCTTCTTCTTCTACCTTCTTATTGGCATCTCTCTCCAAACTCCCTGCTACTTCACAAGAAATCCCTACCGAATTTACTCACCCTGACCCCGCATCCTTACACCTTAATCTTGCTTCTCCAAATCCCTCTGATAGTCTCAATGCCTTATTCAATACGGAGAAGGCCGATTTAGGAGAGGGTTCTACGACATTGTTTGGGAAGAAGCGGGATCGAGACGATGGTGACATAGCTGGTGACACCCTGCGACCTCTACACCGTCGTTTTACAAGAAACCAGCAAATCGAGTCGGGTTTTAACTCTAGGCCTGAGGAACCGGTTCAGATTATTGATGAGAAAGGCGCTGTGAAGGTTGGTGGTGACAAGGAGGGTGGCGAACGAGATGTCACCTTAGTCGGGGTCTAGACCGGCTCTTTCCCTTCCTTCCATGATGGCAGGATAGTGCCCGAATCTGTATGCATTTTAGATACACTTGCCAAGTTGAGGGAGGAGTACAAGATCCAGGATTACATCACACTGTCTCTTCCTCACTAGGGTTACGATGTATACACCCCGCCTCGGGATTACCTGTTGATTCACAAAGCCGCCTTCAAATGCGAAGTCTGGCTCTCGCATCACCCTACTCTTCGTCGAGCCCTTGTCTCGTTGGAATTAGCCCCCCTTCATCTCCCGTCAGGGTTCTGGAAGCACCTGACCGGGTTTTTGGTGATCTAGAGGGAGCAGTGTGAGAAGGAAAAGATAGATAGTGATCCGGGCTTCGACGAGCTACGCTTCCTATTTAACATAGCGAATATGGTACCTCGGGGCCAATTCTACCTGAGGGCGTCCAATGACATGAAGTTCGTCATTCTTGAGGCGAACGTGAAATATGCTGCACCCTGGAATGAGGAGTGGCTCGTGGTTGAAGGTGAATGGGGGCGTACAACCTTCATTGGGGGATTTGAGTACCCCGTCCCAACTCAATTCACAGCGAAGGATAAATGGGCGAAGGGAGTGCTCTCATTGGAATCCCAGGATATTCTTGGGAGAATTATAAAGAGGGCTTACACCAACATGCAATACCCCACCCTGGATCCCTTTGAGGGTGACCGGTTGGAAAGGTATTTGAGGATCTCTCTTTGCACTTCCAAGTATGTTTACTTCATCTCTCTTTCTTGTCTATGTGTACACATGTTTTCTTTTTCTTTTTTCTCACTATATTTTCTTTTTCTTGGTAGTTTCTGCTATCCCGATGGTGATTGGGTCTCCATTTTCTTCTTGGAAGGGGGATATGGTCTTTCCTCCTTCTACTTCTCCTGTCCCTTCCCTTTCTTCTACTGCCATAGTTTTGTCAAGGTCTGCAGAGCCTGAAGCTGATCCCAATCTTCCTCTTGCTCCAGCAAGGTCATCTGCCAGGATTGTTACACCCTCTCCTACTTCAGCAGGGTCGTCTGACAAGACTCTTGCCCGTCTGACAAGACTCTTGCCCGTCTTCCCACTCTCACTCCAGCATGCCCGTCAATTAAGGCAATGCTGGCTAGGGCAGCTAAAGCTCGGGGTTCTGAAAGAAAAACTCAAAAGAAGACTCGTAATGCTGCTGCTCCGCCTACGGTGAATATCTCTCCTATCTCTCCTCATCCAACAACATCTTTCAAAGACTGAATTGAGATTACAAAGAAGGAAGAAGCTGCTCCTACTTCTTCTCCACCTGCTGATATCCCTTCTGGATCATGGTTGTGGGGTGCCACCCACGATGAGGTGGTATCTCGGTTTATCACCTCATGCCCCAGAGGGAGCCTAATGAGCATGGCAAAACTTCCCACAAAGATGTTGGCTGCCAAAGGTGTTTCTATCTTAGCTAAGGTAGAAATCTTCCCTCTTTCTCACTGTTTTTTTTTTTTTTTGAAGGTCCTGACTTCTCTCCTTCTTGTAGGGTTTCAAATTTGCTCTAGCCATGGAGAAACAAGTGTTAACCTTGAAGGAGGCTTACATCGGGCTCTAGGCCGAATTGGAGAATGCGAGGTAGGAGCTATCTCAAGCTCAGTAGAGTGTAGCCTCTCTGATTCAAGCTGCTGTAGAGTCTGAGGAGGATAGGTAGGCTGCCTTAGTGGAAGCTAGGCATTACAAGCGCTACCTGGATACTGACAGTCAGGTCATTGCACCTTCAAGAGGAAAGGGAGTGCCTGAAGAGGTGATCGAACCAAAATTGGTATGATTTTGGCTCTCACTTCCTTCTCTTTTTGCTTGATTCTTGGGTAATATCCCATAATTTAATAGTGTGAATTAAGTGTTTTTAGGTATTTATAAAGTTCATAGGCATTGGAGTAATATTGGTGGCAAAAGGGGCTTAAATTGTAAGAAGTGTATACAGATCATTCATCTTCAAAAAGGCATATCTCTCTCTTCAGATTGAACCACATTTCTGGTTACATATATTTAGAAAGCCCCAGAAGTCTACTTTCTAGCGGATTTTACGGATTGTGATTCCGAGTCTTATACAGAAAGTTATGCCCATTTTAGTAACTGCTATGCATTTCTTGTCGCCACGATGACGATAAGGCGACGCCAGGGCGAACTCCACTTTCTAGAAGCAGTGAAATGGACGTTTTTCAAGCCATTTTTGAGGGGTATTCTTTTCCTTTCATGCCCATTTCATACCCTAGCTTTTCTAACATATAAATACACCATTTAATGCTAAGAATTGATAACTCTTGACAACTCTTGTTCATCAAGAAACCTCCTTTCTCCGCCATTCCTAATCCCACCATTTATTCTCTCTAATAAACACCTAGATTACTCCACATAAATCATTCCTCTCCTTCCATCTTCTCCACCCATTTCCTTTGTCACTTTCCATTTAACTCCACCTATCTAGACACCTCCTCAATACCCAATCTTTGCACAAGACTCAAGCAAGAAAGCTCAAGGAAGGGTGATTTCTCTCCATTTTACTTCCTTTCTTTGTTTGTGATTATGTGTAATTAAACCCCCTTTCTAGGGAGATGATTTGAGACACTTTTGGACAATGAGTATTTATTAAGGCTTTAAATATTATGTTTATTCAATTATAGTTTTATTCACTTTTTAATTAGATCTTGCACTTATGTAATTGATTGAGTATTGACACACTTGTTGATTACAATATATTGTAGTGAAACAAATTACTCAGTGTGTTCAATATTAATCTAGAGGGGGGTGAATAGATTTTAATAATTTTACCCAATTTTCGCGTTTAGTCAATATTACAAAAATACCCCAATCTAGTCAATAATGATAACAAGTGTAATATGGTGCGGAATTATAAATGACACTTGATATTTACGTAGAAACCCTCACGGGAAAAACCACGGGCTATTATAGTGCGCCACACTCGAACCTCGAAATCAACTAATTGAAATGGAGTTTACAACCTATGTAGATCTCGTCTAACACTCCGGTCTATAACCCCCCACTTCTACCACGCGGGCCTTTTAAAGTGGCTCTAGTCCAATTTGCTTGTGTTCGACCTAATCCCGGTCTATCACACAAGACTTCAATTGCTTGCGATCTAAGCAACCTAATCCCGGAAGCTACACGCAAGACTTACTTCTCAATGAAGAGATTACAACCTATGTGAATATATATAATACTCAACAAATGCAATGAGAGCTAGGCAACTCTATATGCTTATCTAGGATGATTAGATGGCAACAAATGCAATCCTAGATATCAATGGCTAAATGACATGTCAAATAGCTTAGATAAACATAGATTATAAAAACCTAGATAGCTATCACAATACAATACTCAATCATGTCAACACAACAATCTCTATTTTGTATCTAGAATATATTCTAAGAGCATACAAATAATATAAGAGATTTTTTTGATAAATAAAACACTAAACTTAGATAAGATTAGTGAAGAACATACCAAAGGATGTGTGTTGAACAAAACCCATTAAAATAAGCAAACTAACTATGCTAGAAAATGCTTAGATGATCTTTGATGCACATGTATGTGGTTTTGAGTGTATAAAAATGAGTTCTTGATTGATTTTCTCTCAAGTATCTCTCCTTGAAGCTTAGGGTTCTTTAGAGTCAAAGAACTGAGTTAGAGATTAGAGAAAGTGTGATATTTATAGACATCAAGAACAGGGCATGTGAAAAGACAAAATTGCCCTTGAAAACGCACGATCGGCGGTTTCATTCGACGGCCAGGCCGCCGATCATAACCGTAGAATTGGTCCCGAGAGAAACAGGGGAGCAATGGTGGTTTCATTCGGCGGTTTCGTAACCGCCGATCTAACCGCGGAATCAGACCTGAGATATTAAATACATTAGGTCTGATCGGCGGTTTCGATTCGGCGGCTAGATCGTCGATCGTAACCGCCGATTCACCAAAATAGGTGAAACCAAGGAGAAGCCAAGGGCATTCTCCATGAGCGGTCTTCACGCAAAACCAAGCACATTATCGTGCATGCGCGGACGTTTCTGAACACATTCGGGAAACGAATTGCAAGACACAAAAACACACAACAAGATATACAATCAAAGTGCTAGTGTGAAATGTGACATGTAAAGAGAATGCACACATATGAAAGTATGCTAAGTGTGTGTGTGCTTCTAAATCTCTTCAAAGAAAAATAAGCACTAGAGAATTTACCTTTGGAGTGCTTGTCACCTTGAGGTCTTGAAAAGGGCCTTTGAGCTTGATCTTCAAACACCTAATCTACCCTTACAATTCAAACCCCAAATATGTGGTTTGTCCACGAAATAAGCCAATCAATAATGGGAATTCTTACATGTAGGATTTATTTGTGATGAAATTGGTTGAGTTGTTAACACACTTAATTGATTAGAGCACATTGTGAGTAGGATAGGCTTTTGGAGGGTAGGCCTACCACGATTGCCTAGGCCATTCGGTCATCACTAATCGATCCCGCCATGATCCCCTCTCCTTAATCGGTTAGGCATTGCAGTGGGAAGTTGTTTAGGGTTCGTAGTGACGGTCTAAACAACACTTTTGAATGAGATCAGTTAATGATTGTGTGAATAGTTCATTAATGAAGCCATTGATGAATTGCTCAAAGTCCATTAGCTAATCTATTATCTCCCTAGACGTCTAATTAATTGTTTAATCATTATCTTATCTAGGTTGTTGTTATTGGATTCTTATCTATTCATATTCTATTTACATTTTTATTGCTTTTAATTTCCATGTATGTTTGATGGTTTCTTAAACCATAGACCATTCAAACTATCATGATTTACTTTATTTTGCATTTTAGGAATTGTTAATTAATTCAACTAATTACTCTAATTCCCTGTGGAACAAATCCTACTTACTACTTTACTAATTTTCTATCTAAGTGGATTTTTAAGTGGTCAAATTGGTTTTCAAAATGATCACACATAAAACATATTTTGTTGAGCACACAAACAACCACATCAAGAGGGAAAAAAGATTGCTGCAGGAAGAGAACCAACTTCTATGGGATACGATGCACAGCCTGGAGGCCAAGGAGGGTCCCTCCTTCGAAGACGGCTACTTTACTGCCTGCTACGAAGTGGCCATGGCCCTACCTCCTCCTTTTGACCTCCATGCTACACTGAACTGGGATTGGGATCAGATTATGGCCAAGGCTGCCCAGTTAGCAGACGAGGATCAAGAACAAGAGGTTCCATCATAGGACGCCGCACATCCGGATCAAGGGGTTAATCTTTTTTCTAGGGTTTAATCTGATGGCACTGAGAAAGCGATCCAGGATCCTCCTTCTACTCAAGAAGAGCAAGCGCAATGCCCCATGCCTTCTTTAGAGGTTGCCTTAGTGGAGGAAGAAGATGACCCAGCTGGATTTGGGGTTCCAATAGTTGAAGGGACCCAAAGCGATATTGTAGCTATAGAGGAGGAGGATAACCCAACTAGACCTCAGGTTCCAGCAATTGAGGGGACCCAATCCAACATTGCAACTAATGTCACAAGGGAAGAAGTAGCTGGCTCAGAGGAACATCTGGAGGAAGAGAGAGGCGCCTGACTTGGCATTTGGATGTATTCATATATATATATTTTTTTTTTGCAATCTTATGTTTTCCTGTAGCCCGGAAAAGGGAGTTGGGCATCCCGTTTAATCAATACAAAATTTTCCATCTTGCTGATTCACATAATGTCTTGACTGCTCTTCTAACTTAGAAAAAATCTTAAAACATACACACTTGTGAATAGTTGAACCCAAGTTGGATGCCTGTACCTTAATAAACTAAATCAAGATATTTGGTAATCAAAAGTTTATTATCCTTGTGCTTTGTTGCTTTAAATACTGGCAGGTTTAATCGAGTGATAATGTCTCCTTTTGAGCTCTTATGAACATGTAACAATTTAAGGTTCCAGGTACCCCGACATGGACCCCGACTCTTGAAACTGACTTCCCCTATTGGAAATTAAGGCTACCTTGATTCTATGTGTTCTTGGAAGAAGTAAGGCATCAGATATCCTAGTAAAGTACCTTGAACCTTCTAATGATCTGCTCTGGTGGACAGTTTAGGCCACCTTAGCACCAGCCTTTTTGGAGAAAATGGAGATATAGGGAATCGGGTATCCCGTTAAGGTATCCTGATCCTTCTGGAGATTAGTCCTGGTAGGCAACTTAGCCTACTTTAGCACCAGGCCTTCTTGGTGGAGGGTATACCCTGATCAAGGCAGTAGGAGCACCATAAGGCTATTTCCTGATCTTGAGGACACGGTGGGCTACTAAGGCCACAATTTCGGATCCTTAGTCTGGTAAATCAGACCCATCTTGGAAGAGGGTATACCCCGACCAGGGCAATAAGAGCACCATAAGGCTATTTCTTGATCTTAACGATACAGCGGGCAACTAAGGCCACGAATCCAGATCCTTAGTCTAATAATTCAGATTCTTTTTGGAAGAGGGTATACCCCAACCAAGGTAGCAGGAGCGTCATGAAGCTATTTCCTGATCTTGAAGATACAGCGGCCAACTAAGGCCACAAATCCAGATCCTTAGTCTGATAATTCAAATTCTTCTTGGAGGATGGTATACCTCGACCAAGGTAAAATGAGCGCCATAAGGCTATTTCATGATCTTGAAGATACGATGGGTAACTAAGGCCACGAATTCGGATCCTTAGTCTGATAATTCAGATTCTTCTTGGAAGATGGTATACCCCGACCAAGGTAGTAGGAGCACCATGAGGCTATTTCCTAGACTTGAGGATACATCGGACAACTAAGGTCACAAATCCGGATAATTTATTTGATAAAACAGATCCTTCTTGGAGGAGGGTATACCTCGACCAAAGCAGTATAAGCGCCTTAAGGCTTTTTCCTTATATTGAGGTGATTTAGCTATGGTAAAAAACTTGTAGGATATACAAAAGTGACTCATGTAGATGAAATAACAGGCTTTATTGAACTGTTCAAAAAGTACAAAAATAAATTCGGGGTAGGCATGTCACCCGATATAAGCCTTTCACAAAATTTCTAAGGATAAAACTTACTGAGGTGATCAGCATTCCATGTGTGGTCAATAAGATATCCTTCCATATCTTTCAGCTTGTAGGCGGCCCCCCAAAACGTTGCTCTAACCAAGTAAGGACCTTCCCAATTTGGTGCTAATATCCTGTCGGACCTCTTCCGTGTGTTTTGAGTCACTTTTCTGAGAACCAAGTCCCCTTCTTTGAATTTTCAGACCCTCACTTTCCTGTTGAAGTGTCGGGCTATTTTACTCTGATAAACTGCCACCCTTTCAGCAATCTTTCTTTGCTTTTCCTCCTGAAGTTCTAGGTTGGCCCTCAATTTGATCTCGTTATCTTCTGACTCGAAATGTTGGACCCTGAAAGACATAAGCTTGTGCTCAATAGGTAGAATCGCCTCTGTACCGAATACCAGTGAGTACAGGGTTTCCTCTGTTGCAGTTTTCCTGGTCGTCTTGTATGCCCACAATACATTGGGTAATTCTTCTACCCATAAGCCTTTTTTTCTATTGGAGTTTCTTCTTCAGGAGCTTCTTGATGGTCTTGTTGGTGGGCTCAACTAGCCCGTTAGTCTGAGGATGGGCTACCGATGCAAAACGGAGATCTTTATTCCGGTCTTCGCAGAAATCCCTGAAATTGGCGTTATCAAATTACTTCCCTATATCAGTTATAATGGCCATTGGGGTACCGAAGCAGCACATAATGTTCTCTTTGACAAAGCTGGTAGTCTTTTCTTCGGTTATCCGGGTAAGAACTTTAGCTTCAACCCACTAGGTGAAGTAATCTATTGCCATTATTGCATGTTTAGCCTGGACTGGTGCAGTAGGGAGTGGCCTAATTAGATCCAGTCCCCAGATAGCAAAGAGGTAGGGTTTACTGATCGAGAAGAGTCTTTCTAGTGGGAGATGATAGAGGTTTGCTATTTTCTGACAAGCCTCGCAAGATCATGCAAACAGTTTTGCATCCTAGTGTATAGTCGGCCAGAAGTAGCCCATTCTAAGTATCTGGTAAGCTAGTGTCTCTCCTGATGCTTGGTAGCCACAATCTCTTAAATATACCTCGTTAAGTGCCCAGCATGTATTGTCTAGATGCAGACATCTCAATAATGGAAGAGACTTCCCTTTGTGGTATAGGTATCCATCTACAAGGTGGTACTGGGTAGCAATTCTCTTAAGCCTACGTGCTTGATCTGGTTTTGTAGGGAGAATGTCACTTTTGAGGTAATCTGCTATAGGATCCATCCAATAGGGTAGAAAGCCGACTGGGTGGACCTCTCCCCCCTTAGCTATGCTGGGACGAGTCCATAAGACGTAGTTATGCTATTTTGCATTCTCATTCGTTGAGTTGTCTTCATCGCCGTTTTCTGAGATGAATTTTCAAACTTTTGTCAAAGTTTCATAGTCATCGTTGTGTGTGAGGGAGTCATGATTTGTAATCTAAAATCGGATTCAAAATCGGACATCAGAGGCCCGGATACGGCCGAAGAATGCGAGCAGAGTGCGAGAGGAACTAGCAAGGCCAAAAGGCCAAGCTTGCTGTCCACGTGTGACACACGGGCTGGACAGCTCTCTATCCACGTGTGTCACACATGGTCCAAATGTGGATTGCCACATGGCTACTCCTCATTGGGTGGCTTCTCTCTCTCTTTTGCTTCCTTTTAAATATTTCCATTCCCTCCCATTTTCAAGTAAGAAGAAAAAATATAGAAATCTCGTCAGAATTTTCTCTCCAATTTTTCTCAACTTCCAAATACCATAACTTTCTCATACGAAGTCGGATTTGAGTGATTCAAGTTGGAGATTGTTTGTAATCGAGTCCTCTACCTTTTCTAAGTGGTCTTGCAGCTGTTTGATCGCCTTTTGTGGTGGTTTCACTGTCAAAACCGAACCAGCTCGTGATTGCAAGGTAGTGTTCATATTTTTGAGATTTCTTCTTTTATAACCTTCAATTTTCTTAGGGTTTCTTCTTCTATATGTATGTATATGTATGGTGAATGCTATTGAGAAAGATAGCTTCATAATCAAACCTAATCAAAAGTCTAATTAGAGACATATGTGAACTAGTTTCTTTGATTCTATGTTTTTCACATGATTGAGAGTTGTATTGTGATTAGTTTGATATCTAGGATTATTTATGACTTGATTGAATCATTTTATGATTAATAATACTTGAAATGTGCTTTGATCCTTAATTGAACATATTTAGGATTAGCATATTTGATTTTTTGTTTAGAGCTTTCTAGGATTTAATTGATCATTTAATCATATCCTTATTCTAAATACTTGCTAGAATATTCATTGTTTTAGGTGTTTTGCATGCTCTAGATTATTGTTCAAGTTTAAGGTCTAGACAACCATTTTTTTGTGTGCTTTGTTGCCTATGTCTAGATCTTCATGGAGTGTACTTTATCCATACATTTCATATGCTCATGCATCATTTCGTGTGGTGTTATGTTTTGGATCATGAACTAGAAAAATATACATTGTATGCTCATTGTTTATTTTTAGTTTCCATAGGATGTATTGATCATATATTCTATGTTGCATGTGTTTGCATCATTTGCATCACTTAGATCATTTGCCTTAGATAAGGTGGAAGTCTCATCTTGGAGTGAGTGGAGCTTCAATTTGAGCAAGAAGACTTGGCTAGAAAAGTGTTCCGGATAGCCAAGCAAAAGTCTTAGCTAGGAGTGTGGTACTCTGGATGGTTGAGCTAGGGAAGCTTGACTAGGATCCTAGTGATCTAGATTGCTAAGCAAGGGAATCTTCCTAGAGGCTTGAGAGCCTTAGATAGGAAGTTGCTCCTAGAGGTGTAGGACACACCTTGGATAGGGAGTAGGCTTAGTGGTTCACTATCCCGAGGGAAGATTAAGATTTGATAGCTTGAGGTGGATATCATAGTGTTGATAGCCTTGAGTGTGTATGTCCTTTTCATATAGTGGATTGCTTTGTCAGGGGTTGTGGATTCAACCCGTGGATGTTTCCTCTTCGGATGTTTACCACGTAAAAATAAATGTGTCAAATATCTCTATCTCTATCTCTTTATATTTGTATGTTTGTTCAATATAACTTATTTATGATCTTCAATTCCTCACATCCTTGTAAACATGTTATAGATAAAGAAAGAGATGCACACATTGTTTGTTGAATCAACATTTGTTTCTTGTATCTTGTAAGTGTTTGAACTTTGTATCTTGCAATATTCTATATCAAGTTGTAAATTTTTACTTAGTGATCTTTCATTATAATATTCATAATACAACTTGTAGAATGCGCTCTTTATTGAATATACTTGTATATGAGATACATTGTTTCTTGGTATATGTTTTGTAGACTAAGTGTGGTGAATTGTGTTAGGATTATGCTCAATAGCAAGAGTGTAATAATGTAATTAACAATCTTATTCATATTAATAAAGTGATTTCTGGTTTAAACAAATATTATAGCATTTATAGTTGAATATTATAATTGTTAAAGTAAATAATCATAAGGTCTAAAGACTATGAGAAAAGAAGAATTGTTCATACATCTGGATATGTATGTGGTAGACACAATTCTTTAGTTAGTCTTGAATATCGTTCACAACTTAAGTTAAAGGTTGGGCACCTTTATCTTGTTAAAGTTGTAGAATTCTTTTGCTAGCATTTGAGTGGGATCAAATGAGATATGATGAGTCTAAAATCATCGGAGTGTCTTCGAGCAAAAGAGTCTAGTGCACTGGGTGCATTGAACTGGATCAAAATGAAATACTTTATCTATAACCGTCAATAGATAAAAGTAATTTCATTATCAGGACAATCGGAGAGTCTATCTTAATCCTGAGATAAATGATGGACTTATGGTTGCAGGTGATATCATTTGAGCTATCAATGAGTACGATTATATCGTATAGTCTATCCTCGATAGTTTGGTGATATTCATTTGTTAATCGATAGAGGACTTCATTTATAGATATGGACATCGTGGCTCCATTTATTAAATGAGAGTATAATATCATCATATGGATGTTTTGAGGTAATTGGATATTAAATCTCAACGTTGAGTTTTCAATAGTGTCTATTGAAAACATGGCTTCTGGACAAGTCAAAATATCCAAGTTCAAAACGTGGTCATATGAGCAAATATGGTAACTTGGAGAGTTATAGGCGGTCTATGAACTCTTGGCGATTACTGATATTAATCACGAGGATACACTATCTCCAATATGATTGTCTAGGGTATGAATGAGGAAGCATCTTCCTTTTCTGTCTTTATTTAAGAGTTCAATTTTAGCTCTTTAGTGGAATGAGCTAAAATTAATGGATCGGACCTAAGTGAATCATTTGTTGATTGTGATTAGGTTATGTCTATTGGAGCTTAAATTTAGATAGCCCGCCAAGATCCCCAATCCACACGGACTTGCATGGATCACTTGATATATTCTACCGGACCAATTTAGGGTCCATCTAGAATTGCATTTAATATATTAAGAATATAATTTGCACATTATTTATGTAATGGGCTGCTAAATTATATTTATATATTAATGGATGACATGTGGGCTTGTTTCTTTTAGTAAGAATGAGTCTAGTTCACATGTGGGCTTTTTATTAAAGTCCAAATGGATTAAATAAAATAAGAAAACAATATGTAGGCCCAAGTTCTAGTCATGGGCGGCAATGGCTAAATTTTAGCCCATTATATTGTTTTATTTTATTATTTAATTAAATGGAAATTAATTAATATGTTAATTAATTATTTAATTAAAAATCAAATCTTTTTCTGATTAGGAAATATGTTTCCTAGTAGTATACCACTATTAATATTATACTGAATATAAAAGACTTTATTTGTTTAGTCAAATAAGGAAGTCTTTTATATAGTCACAAATACACTAAAGAGTTGGATTAGGGTTTGATATATATAAGTTTTATACATGTAGTGTTTGAATATAAAACAAATATATATTTTTTAAATGCATGCAGTTTTTGAGTATAATACATAATATATATATATTAAAAGTGCCGTGCGCAATATAGATATAGAATTTATAATGCATGCAGTGATGGTACTAAAGATGTATATGTTAGGCGTGCATTAATTGTATTAGATATATATATATATATATTTAGTGCATATTATATATATATATATTTAAAAAGAGAATTCGGTTCACAAAAAAGATATATATATATATTCTTTATATATTTTGTAAAAACCCTAGTTTTTGCAATTGATAGATTTTTCTTTTGCTAGAGAAAAATTAAATCCAACTCTTAGACTAGTGTGAAATTCGGCCAAAAGAGATTGTGAGAAGAATTGTTCTTATTTCGATAGTGCACTAGTGATCTTTACATCAAGAGGTCTTGTGCACAATTTCGAATAAGGTTCACGCGAGTTTCAATCTAACGATTGTGAATTCAAAAGTGACCGGAACATTCTTAACAATCTATTGGAATTTTTGTGACTAACAAAAATCAGAAAAGTTTTGTTTGTCCATTCTCAGGTTTGCAATTCAAAGAAAAAGGGAGACCACGCTCCTAGGTGATCCACGTTCGTGCTAGGATTGAAGATCTTGCGGATTACCATCGACGCAAGTCAATCGGATCACGCGACAAAAGGTATTCTTCTTTTGTTAGATAATATATATGTTTAATTGATTAAAGGGTTAAGGTTCATAAAAGGAAAAATTTTAAAAGCTACTCAAACTAATTTTTTTTAGTCTCGCTTCCGCTGCGGGTACGTATATTTTTCCCTACAAATTGAGCATACTTGTGCAAATTGTTTTTCTCATAACAATCTTGTTCAAGGTTTATTATATGCTCACCAAGGTTTTGACACAAGTCACGAAAGAGTTTTTAAAACTAGTGTGTCAACCTATTCACCCCCCCTCTAGGTTGTTTAGTATAACCTTGTAGGCATTTTCAGTCTTCGTTCAAGGTGAAATCTTTAAGGTGTCTATCTCTTATTAGGCTTTCAATATGATCACGCAATTGGAAACATTTTGAGGTGTCGTGCCCGTGATCTTTGTGGAATCGATAGTATTTCGTTGTGTCCCTCTGGGCATTGGCTGACTGTTGTCGTGGATATTTGGCGAGCCTCTTATCTTCCACCACAGAAAGTATGTCTTCTTGTTCGCACGTTAAAGGAGAGTAGTTACTACACTTCCCCCAGAACCTACTGGTTTGGTTGCTTCCTTTTCTCTCCCTGGATTGACCTTGCCGACTTTTTTCATCTTTTTGGCGATCACACGACTGTGCTTTCGTCTTGTCATCCCTAGATTCAAGATTTGTATTAGGTTTGTGACCATGTACGTAGCTACCCCCTTGCGCCACTTCTTCCTCTTATGCCAATGCATAGTCACCAGCTATGTCCATCATCTCTTCGTAAGTTTTTGGTCGATCTCTCCACAAGTCAAAAGACAATTGGCCACTTTGCACCCATTAGTGAAAGTGGCTATGACAGCTATATCTCTAGCATCTTCAATTTGAGCAATTTCTTTCCCGAATCTCACCAGATATTTCTTAAGTGACTCATTAATTTCTTGCTTCAAATTTGATAGGTGAGCGAGTGATTTTCTTCTTTGCACACTTCCCATGAACTGTCTTACAAATGCTTTACTGAGACTGGAAAAACTGTTAATGCTTTTGGGTGGGAGTCGCTCAAACCATCTAGAAGCGAGATCGCCGAACGTTTATGGGAATGTCAGGCACAAGATTCTATCATTGGATGCATATTAAGCCATGACATTACGGAATCATCGAACATGCTTCTTTGGGTCCATATTTTCTTTATACTATTCGATAGTCAGCATCCTAAACCTTTCCGGGAATTGGGTGCGAGCGATCTGATCAATGAACAGGTTGTCTGATTCGTCATCTAAAGAAATATTGTGTCCATATCTCCGAGCCATTTCCAAAACCCTCTTCGATAGTTCTTAGAGGGTGATGCTCTGTTGGCCAATCGGCTCTCCTTCTGGATCAAGCCAGCTCTTAATTGTCATCCTTCGGTAGTCATCTTTTCTGCTGTCTATACTTCCATCGGTCCTCTAATCATCTGCACTTTCGGATCTCCTTTGTCACACCCTTTTTAACCGCAATCCCCTTTTTAGAAATCGAATTGTTTCTCCGCCAGTTTCTTTGATATGTGTTATTAGGGGTTGTCCCATGTGTCCGTCCACGGCCTCACCTCTATAAAGATTCCTCATCCAGTAAACCTTTTCTCTTCTTCTATCTTCTTCCTTCGAGGACTTCAGGATAGTCCTGGGGCGTTTCTTCCATGGATGGTTTTGTTTGGGCATTAGGGGTTGCGATATGGACTTCCGACCATCTTCCTGATTGATGGTTTCCAGGTGTGCTTGTTGTTAACTCATAAGGAGAAGAAACCCCCAGGCCTATAGGAAGCGAGAGTCCTATCTTGCTAGCTTCGCTGACCAAATTCATCAATGCAGTTTGAAAGTGTTGTAAAGTTCTTGGATCAACTATCCTGGTTTCCGACGTCGCTGTCGATTGTTCCCTAGTTGCCAACACTTCATCCCTTGCTACCACAGCTACTTCAAGGACCTGATCGCAGCTGGAGTTTCCATCTTTATTGCTGCCGTTGCTCATGTTTTATGTCTGTTCATGAGAGTTCCTCAAAGTTTCTGTTCAAAACCCTTTCATTCTAGCGCCAATTGTTGACGGTGAATTCTGGATTGCCACGGTTCAACAATAATATCGAATTAAATAAAAAAGAGAAAATAAATCAATGCATGCAAGACACAAGTTCTACGTGGAAAACACTTGAAAGGGAAAAATCCACAGCGCCCCTGAGGGCAGAAAAATAATACTATGAATTATTGTAGCGTTACACACTTAGATCTCTCATACAATTGCTCTCTTCTTTCTCTCACGATTTTCGAACCGCTTCTCCATAGAATACATGGTTCTATTTATATTGGGCTAGATAGGGTTTCTCCTTGCCTATGCCGTGTTGGTTGCGTTAGGAATCTGGTGTGGTGAATGGATTATGACTTGTTTCCTGTTTGGACTTATTTATTAGGAGATAGTTTATGTTCTCTTTGGAATGTAACACCTCGTTGGGCCTTGTATCTAGCTGAATCCTTGCTATAAGAGGTATACTGAAATAGGGTTGCCTTTCTTGTATTTGGCCGTGTAGATCTGGGCTGAGTAAGGTTATTCGGCGAGCACTATTCTTTCTTCTAGAGCTGGTTTGTTTTTGCGAGCGCATCTTTGGTCTTTATTAATCTTAGTGACATGGCTTCTTAACATCCCGAACAGTCAATGTTTCTTTCGTTAACTGGTCAAAGGATGACATGGCAATATTTATATTCGTGTTTCCCGCTCATTTTGCTGACATGTCTTCCAGCCGAGTAAATACATATAACAAGTTCAATTTTAGTTCTTTAGTGAAATGAGCTAAAATTAATAGATCGAACCTAAGTGAATCATTTGTTGATTGTGATTGGGTTATGTATATTGAAGCTTAAATTTAGATAGCCCGCCAAGATCCCCAATCCACATGGACTTTCATGGGTCACTTGATATATTCTACCGGACTAATTTATAAGTCCATCTAGAATTGTACATGGAGAGGTGCGGTCGTATGTGATCAAGACTCGCGGTAACTCTTCCAATACCTGGAATGGGCGGCCAAGGATATAGGAATTCTCGGGTGGTCCTAATGGGGTGCAATAAGCATTCCATTAATACATCAAGAATATAATTTGGACATTTTAGTTAAACATTTTAATTAAATAGGCTATCAAATTATATTAATGTATTAATTTAAGGCATGTGAGCTTGTTTCTTTTAGTAAGATTGGGCCTAGTTCACATGTGGACTTTTTATTAAAAGTCCAATGGATTTAATAAAATAAAATAAAGTAATATATTGCCCATGTATGTACTTGGGCGGCAAGGCTAAGAATAATAGCCTATTATATTGTTTTATTTTATTATTTAATTAAATGGAAGTTAATTAATTAATTATTTATTTATTTAATTAAAAGTCAAAATCTTTTTCTAACTAGGAGAATGTCTTTTAGTATGATAAGTATCAAAGACTTCACTTGATAAGTATATAAATAAAAGGAATTTATTTATCTAATCAAATTAGAAAGTTTTTGATTAAATCACAATTTAATTTATATTCAATAAAATATTGGATAATACACTAAAGAGTTGGATTAGGGTTTGATTCTAAAGTTTGATAGGAGTCGTTGGTGAAACATGATTCCTCTTGGAGTGAGGATTTCGACCACCATATATTCTATCATATAGAATTCGGCCAACCCTAATTATTTTAAGAGAGAGTTTTTCTTTTGCTTAAAAAAATAATAATAATCCAACTCTAAGAGATAGTGTGAGAATTCGGCCAAGAGGAAAAAGAAATAATGTTTTTGTTTTCGATAGGGTCAAGGGCTACTAACAATCTTGAAACTCAGAATAACATGAGACATGTGGTTAGAAGGAGAACTTGTAACAATATGGAAAGTATGAGTGATGATTCTAAGACTGAGGAACCTTCTGACCATGATATTGAAGAAACTCAAGATGATGTTGGTTATGAATCTCACAAACCTATTTATAATTATTTATGAAATTCTGGTTTATCTTTCATTTGACCTTAATATTGGTTTGAATAACGTTATTTTTAAGTTTAATTTCTATAATTGGTTATAGGTTCTACTTGTAAGAAGACTCGTGGCCGAACATGTCTCCAATGGTTACATTTGCAAAAGGAGCCTATCCAAGTCAAACTCAATGAGCTTCATCAACCTAATGTTGAACCTAGTAAACAATTAGGACAATACATTGGTTTCATTGTAATTGATTCAACAATGATACCCCTTACTTTTGAGGATTGGAGACATATGCCAAAAAAGACAAAATTTCATATTTATGACATAATAAAGGTAATATAATTTTTTTTATAACTTTGTTTTGGGCTATGCGTGCTTTTTTATTAGCCTTAACTTCATCTCATAACATTATGTTTGGCTATATGTGTAATTGATTTATGATTTTATATATTGTCATGACATAATGATAATGTATATATGTTAGACTAAATTTAATATTGATTGGGACCTTGCTGAAGATTGGATAAATAAAAAGACAGATCACCTATGGCGTCAACGAAAACATAAATTGAAGAAGGAATATGAGAAGCCATCAAAAGATAAGGAGAAAATTTCTAAACTCATAAATGATGTGGGGCATGTTCAATGAGATTGGTTGGTCAAATTCTGGAATTTTGAGAAGAGAAAAGTAAGAATTTAATTTGATTAGGTTGTCAATTATATATACATCACATATTACTTTTTGAATTCTATAATATGACAATTATTTTAATTCATTAATGTTTTACAGGATCGTGCAAAGAATAATAAACAAAACTATGGCAAACTGGAAATGCATCACACCAGTGGAACAAAAAGTTTTGCTAGACTTAGAGATGAACCGGTAAATATTTCTATGTTGTATATTTTAATTAGTAATTGATATTAAACATATTTTAATGCAAATATATTATATTTTGTAGAAAAAAACAAGACCCTGATGGAAATGAGTCAAATAAGATAACAAACTTTAAGGCTACTCACACTAGGAAAAAGGACAAGCCTATTGACAAATGCACTGGTAAGATGCATATTGAAAACTAGCAGCCACATTTTTAGTTGACGTGGAATGTTATCAAAGTTTAAGAGTCAAATGATTTCATGAGAATTAATTTTTTTCTTAATTATTGGTTAATTGCCGTTGTTGCAAATATAAATTTAATGTGATATATATGCATTTAAATTGGATATTATGTAACTTTTTTTTTAGAGACAAATGGATGAGCTTATTACAAACCAACCTGATGCATCTAAAAACAAAATCTTCAATCAAGTTATGGGTGAAGTTATTGGTCCAAAAGCTGATGTTTCTACTTTAACGTATGGTCTTAGGATCACTCGATCAAAAAAAAAAATGGTAAACGTTCTTCACATATTGAGAAATTGAAGATGTTACAGGATGAGAGTATTCAAAGAGAGGCAGCAAATGAAAAGATAAAACATCTTGAGACTCAATTGATCTTGATGAAATCCCAACTTCAAACTGTGGAGGAAATGAAATCTCAGTTTTGTGAATTGATGTTGATAGTTGAACAACTAAAAATTTCAGATTCGCCGGAAGCTTCTTAGTTTACAAATATTTTTTAATTCCATTTTATAGTTTAGACTTTATAGCATACGATATTTGTTAATTTCATCACATATCTGATTGGGTTGACGATTCCCTATCGACTTTCATTATTAATTTTCCTTATGTTAATTTAGGTTTCATGTTAAATTTAAAATTATAATTGAAATATGAATATTATAATTATTTTAATTTTATCGTACAATTTTGAATTCCATTTTTATATTGTTAAGTGTCACTAATTGTATATATTGTGACAAAAATTTCAAACAGTTAATTGTCACTAGGTTCTTAAACAGTGACACAATTCTGGAAGAATTAATTGTCACTAACTTTGGATAAAGTGACCAATATTTCGTAAAAATTAATCGTCACTAAATTTGCAAACAGTGACAGAATTTGTAAACAATATATTGTCACTAAGTTTATGTATAGTGACAAATTTTGAAATAATTATCTGTCACTAAATTTGTATATAGTGACATAATTTTCAAACGGTTAATTGTCACTAGATTTGTTTATAGTGACAAAATATTCAAACTGTTAATTGTCACTAGATTTGTTTACAATGACAAAATATTCAAATTGTTAATTGTCACTAGATTTGCTTATAGTGACAAAATATTCAAATCGTTAATTGTCACTAGATTTACTTATGTTGATAAAATATTCAAACAGTTTATTGTCACTAGGTTTATGTATAGTGACACAAGTTTTATTTTGTTAGTCAATATGGTCCATTAAAATCTGTCACTAAAAGTAATGGTTTGTGACAACTGCAAATAATTGTTACTAACCATAGTGACAATGGCACTATAAGTGTCACAAGTACTTTTAGTGACGGAGGTATAAGTGACGAATTGTTAACGACAATTTTTTGTCACAGTATCAATATTGTGACAAATTTTCACTTATTGTGACATAATTTTTGTCACTATAGGTCACTTTTCTTGTAGCAAGATGACCACTCAGAATATTGTGGTCTACGTCTTTGCCTCCGTCACGGTCGACACTATAATGTACTCACTGGAATTGACCGATGTCTGCACTGTTGTCTATGCACTGTGCCTGCGCTACGGTTTCTTCTAGAATCCAATTCTTTAGTTCTTCGTTAGTCTTCAAGCCTCTCTCAAACATCATCTCCAACTTCCAAACATTTTCCACGTCTCCAGGAAGTTTCACATCAATTGAGTCTCATTTGGTTATGTAAGGATTCCCGGTTTTTGATTGGCTTATTTCGTGAGCAAACCACATATTGGGGTTGTTTGTAAAAGGTAGCTTAGGTGATAGGTGTTCATGCTCAATGACCCTTCTCAAAGACCTCAAGGTGGACAAGCACTCAAAGGTATATCTTTTGTGCTTATTTTCTTATTGAAGAGATTTAGTTGCACACACTCACTTGTAATGTTTGCATATGTATGCTTTACTTTTGTGTGCATTCTCTTCAAATGTCACTTTTCACACTAGCACTTTGTTTGTTAATTCTTGGTATGTGTTTTAGTGTCTTGTAATTCGTTTCCCGAATTTGTTCGGAAACGTCCGCGCTTGCACGATTATGTGCTTGGTTTTACGCGAAGATCGCCTTTGGAGAATGCCCTTGGCTTCTCCTTTGGTTTCACCTTCAGTGGTGAAACGGCGGTTTTATCGGCGGCCACGACCGCCGATTGGAAACCGCCGTTTGATTCCAGAGAACTTTGGATTGGATCTGCGGTTACGATCAGCGGCCAGGCCGTCGAATCAAAACTGCCGAATTAGACCTGATGCATTTATTATTCTTGGTCTCTGTTCGACGGTTTAATTGGCAGCCTAGCCGCCGAATGAAACCGTCGAATTAGATATTTTAGGTCGGTTTCTTTTTGGGTTTTGATCGACTGTTTCGATTGACAGCCGAATCTGGTCGCCGAATGATCCCCTGCTTCTCGGGTTCAATTCGGTGGTTACATTCTGCGGCCACGACCGCAGAATGAAACCGCCGATCGGTGATTTCAAGGGCAAAATTGTCTTTTCACTTGCCCTGTTCTTGATGCCTATAAATATCATACTTTCTGATATCTCTAACTTAGTTCTCTGACTCTAAAAGAACCCTAAACTTGAAAGAGAGATATTTGAGAGAAAATCAAATCAAGAACTCGTTTTTACACACTCAAAACCTTTTTCATATGCATCTAAATATCATCTAGCATTTTCTAGCATAGTTAGGATGCTTGCTTGTATGGGTTTTGGTCAACACACATCCTTTGGTATGTTCTTCACTAATCTCATATAAGTTTAGTGTTTTATTTATCAAAGAAATCTCTTATATTATTTGTATGCTCTTAGAATATATTCTAGATACAAAATAGAGATTGTTGTGTTGACATGTTTGTGTGTTGTATTTTGATAGCAACATCTAGGTTACTTTATCTATGATTTGCTAAGCTATTTGACATGTTATTTAGCTATTGACATCTAGGATTGCATTTATTGTTATCTAATCATCCTAGATAAGCATCTAAGGTTACCTAGCTTTATTTGCTCATTGAATATCATTATATATTCATATAGGTTGTAATCTCTTCATTGAGAAGTAAGTCTTGCGTGTAGCTTCCGGGATTAGGTTGCTTAGATCGCAAGCAATTGAAGTCTTGTTGTGATAGACCGGGATTAGGTCGGACACTGGGATTAGGTGGTCACACAAGCAATTGGACTAGGTTCACTCATACCAGGATTAGGTAGGTGTGTGATTATATACCGGGAGTAGGTTGTAATCGTTTAACACATTTAGTGGATTCGAGGTTCGAGTGTGGCGCACTATACAGCCCGTGGTTTTTCCCGTGAGGGTTTCCACGTAAATATCAAGTGTCATTTATAATTCCACACCATATTACACTTGTTATTGTTTTGACTAGATTGTGGTATTTTCATAATATTGACTTAACGCGAAAATTGGGTAATATCGTTAAAATCTATTCACCCCCCCTCTAGATTGATATTAATATATTAGAACACACCTCGAGTTATTTGTTTCATTGACCTTAATCGAAAATTGGGTGAAAATTAGTTAAAATCTATTCACCCCCCTCTAGATTAATATATTTATACACACCGTGTTAATTTGTGAACTTTCAGGTTAACATTGGGTTCACTTGGGATTACAAGCTAAAACCTAACACTCCAATCGTCGGAGGAAGCCTCGAGTTCCTCTAACCTCCTGAAATCCACTAACTAACCATTGAATAACTTTGGACTAACTCTTGATTAACTAATACAAGGGTAAAGATGTCTTTTACATGCAAATTTATAATTAAAACTATATGAAATTGTGAAACAACCCCAAAAATTCTAAAATTACCAATATATCAAAATTAAAATTAAGGCGATTACCAAATAGGTCCGAGACTTTTTTTTTAAAAAAAAAATTGAAATAGTTTGCAACCTTTACAAAAGTGACCAAATTGGTCCCTAACTTTTTTACATGTACCAAATTAGTCCTTCCGTCAAACTTTTGTTAGTCAAACTTAACAGTTAAGGGGTATTTTAGTATTTTAAACTTATGTAAATTAAATAAAAACCAAAAACCAAAAAAAAAAAAAACTATAATAATTTTATATAATAAAAATAATTATATAGATATAAATATAATAATAATATTATATATATAGGGTGTCGATATTGACACCCATAATTTGATAAGCACACTCATATTTTAATACAAAAATATCCCAATAGAAATTTACCAATAAGGACAAATTAGTTGAATTAAAAAAAACCAAATACTATATATACTCATTAATTACACTATGTCTCTTTATGTAATTAAAAAAAAAAAAAAAACCCTAATTAAACCCTAATTATATTTCATGCATTAAAATCTCCTATTATCATATAACAAAGTAATAGAAAAAGAATTTTTAAAGGATTCTGATCATATATAGGTACGTTTTTTTTTATTTATTTTTATTTTTATTTATTTTTTATTTTTTTGTTATGAACTTTATTGATAAATAAAAAGTGAGAAGTAATATTTTTTTTAAGATAACAGTACATATCATTGTGTATCCAGGAGATCAATGGTGGTATGAGGATGTGTAATTTGTTGTAATAGATATTAACTTGATTATTATCAACATAGATGATGCTTGAGATTTGTAAATGTTGAGAAGATATTTGATGCAGTTGTTGATGGCAAAGAACTTACTACGACTGTACTTTGTTTTCAAGCATGGAGAAATTAAGAATTTATCATTTGTGAAATTTGGTGTGTTAATAAAAAAGTTTATAAATAAATTGTACTAAAATAAATACATTCATTTAAATAAGGGTACTATTGACATTAAGATGGGTGCTCATAGTAATGATTTAATTTTAAATTTTAGATATGGGTGTACTTATAAATATTGGTATGCTTATGATAGTTATGGGTGTCAATATCCACATTCATATATAAAATATCCACCGGGATTCTGACGATCTTCTCCACTTGAGGAGCTCGTTAGAGTTCAAATCATCTCCAGGATCTGGAAAACCCATATCGTATGGCTTAAGATCATGGAGCCTCCTCCACAATCTAGAAAAACCAGATTGGTTGAGTTCTTTGGAAAACCCAGATCATTTGCGACCAGACAGTAGAAAACACTAGATGGAAAAGTTGAATCATGTGAAAGAGTATGTATGGTATGAATCGGGTTGCATGTTGGCCCCTTTAAAGATTCGACATGCCTCACGCATATCAAATAAAAAAATTAAGCTCATCTGCAAGAAGGCAAAAATAAAGAAGGTTATTGCAACCTTTTCCAGAATCAACAAGAACACCTGTATTATAATCACAAGAACACCACTATGCTACAACCTGGAAATACATTGGCCATATTCATAAAACTGAGTTGGATGCTTAAAATTGAGATTAAAAAGATTCTACAGTGAAGAATAGCAAGATCCTCTGGGTTCAGATTGTTAGGATTATGCTCAATAGCAAGAGTATAATATTGTATTTGACAATCTAGTCATATTAATATAGTGATTTCTGTTTTAACAAAATCTTATAGCATTTATAATTATAATTATCAAAGTAAATAATCATAAGGTTAAAAAACTATGAGAATAGAATAATTGTTCGTACATCTGGATATTATGAGGTAGACACAATTCTTTAGTTAGTCTTGCATAACGTTCATAGCTTAAGTTAAAGGTTGGGCACCTTTATCTTGTTAAAGTTGTAGAATTCTTTTGTTAGCATTTGAGTGGGATCAAATGTGTTATGATGAGTCTAAAATCATCGAAGGGTCTTCGAGTAAAAGAATCTAGTGTACTGGGTGCATTGAACTGGATCACAATGAAATACTTTATCTAGGACCGTCAATAAATAAAAGTCTTTTCATTATCAGGACAATCAGAGAGTTTATCTTAATCCTGAGATAAATGATCGACTTATGGTTAAAAGTGTTATCATTTGAGCTATCAATGAGTATGATTATGTAACATAGTCTATCCTCGATAGTTTGGTGATATTCATTTGCTAATCGATAGAGGACTTCATTTATAGATATGGACATCGTGGCTTTATTTATTAAATGTGAGTAGAATATCATCATATGGATGTTTTGAGGTTTTGGATATTAAATCTTAACATTGAGTTTTTAATAGTGATTATTGAAAGATGACTTCTGGACAAGTCATAATATATATATATATCCAAGTTCAAAATGTGGTCATATGAGTAAATATGGTAACTTGGAGAGCTATAGGCAGTCTATGAGCTCTTGGTGATTATTGATATTCTTCACAAGGATTCACTATCTCCTATAAGATTGTCTAAGGTATGAATGAAAATCATTTACTTATTCTATCTTTATTTAAGAGTGCAATTTTAGTTCTTTAGTAGAATGAACTAAAATTAATAGATTGAACCTAAGTGAATCATTTGTTGAGTGTGATTAGGTTATGTCTATTGGAGCTTAAATTTAGATAGGCCCGCCAAGATCCCTAATCCACCTAGATTTGTATGAATCACTTGATATATTCTACCTGACTAATTATGAGTCCATCTAGAATTGTATTAAGGCATGTGGACTTGTTTCTTTTAGTAAGAATTGGCATGGTTCACATGTGGGCCTTTTAATTAAGGGTCCAATGGATTTAATAAGATGGAAAAATAATATATGGGTCTATCTTAGTGTATGGGCGGCAAGGCTTATATAATAGTCTGAATATATTATTTTATTTTATTATTTGATTAAATAGAAATTAATTAATTGATTGATTAATTAATTAATTTAATGGGGGGCTTTCAAATATAGCCACCTAGAAGATGCAAAAACGACATATAGCCAGAAGTTATTAAAAACCCAATTCTGACCACTTCATTGTATTTAAATATCTGATCTTACAATTGTACCCCTATTTAACTGTTCGGACCTGACATCTAAGTGATCTTCTAAATGACTAAATTACCCCTTGTAATGGATTCTTGCTTGAAAAGGGAAAACGGAAAGCCAAAGTCTGTAACAAAACCGATCACAGTGAAAACAGGAAAGCCACAGCGAAGAATGACGGCCGCAGGTGAGGGAAAACGGGAAAGCCGAGACCCCGACGACCATAGTGTGTGAAGACGAGGTATGATCGAATTAGATGTGCTCTTAATCGGCACAATCCCCTAATTATTTTCGTAACATTTAACTTCATATAAGGGACTTATGTCCTCTATCCCTTTTTCTGTTGTGTTAATCCCTAATGTGGTATTAGGGTTTTTTTGGAAATCTGGAATTACTTGAAATATGGAATTCCAATATGGAATCAATTTGCGTTTCTTGCCCATTTGGGTCTTGATTGTTACCATGATCATGATTTACCCCAATATTGGTCATGAAGATTTCCCCTGATGTGCTGATGATGCATTTGATACATGAAGTTTTCCATGATGTGCCCCATGGATCCAAGACCAAGATTACATGAAAGTAGATGTGCCCCATGACTTTACACGGAAATTCTTTCTTTCCATCCCATATGACTTTCCATGAGGACATCAAGGGACTTTCCATGGGGCTTTACATCCCATATGACTTTCGTCCTCCATGTTGCCAAGACTTTCTTTCCATGTTGCTTCTACTTTCCATGATGTGATCATGATGATTTCAACTTTCCATGATGTGCCGCATGACTTTATATGAACCTTTCTATGATGTTGCCATATCCCCCTTGACTTTACATGAAGATTTCCATGATGCTAATTTCCATGATGCTAATATCCATGATGTTGCCATGACTTTCCATGATTCTATGATCCCCCTTACATGAATTTCCATGACTTTTCCATGATTCCATGATTCCATGATCCCCCTTACATGACATTCCATGATTCCATGATCCCTCTTACATGAATTTCCAAGACTTTTCCATGATTCCATGATTCCATGATCCCTTTTACATGAATTTCCATGACTTTATTTCCATGATGCTTTCGATTCCATGATGTTGACATGAATTTCCATTACATGTTCATGTTAGCCACTTATATTCTGATTTTCCATGCTTTGATAAATATCCAAAGGACCAATATATCTTTATTTACACGACCTGCCCATTATTTTCAGATGTTAACCTTCTTATATCCGGATCATGAGGGATGGATTAATGCAAGTATAAACTCCCGAAGTCGGCAGCACTGTAACATTATTGTTGACATTGACAAAGTTTTAGACAGATTACAAGCTTTAGAGGCGTTTAAACAAGGACCTTTTGGCCACTACTTAGGTCTGTGATTGCTCGTTACTATACATGGAAAGGTTTTGCATTGTATACTGAAAAGGCAGATTGAATTTACCAGTAGGTCTGGTAATGCATCACCACCTCGAGATGACGAAATGTGGTTTAGGCTGGGTATGCAACAACATCATTTTGGTCAAGTTGAGTTTTGCCTATGTTCTAGGCTAAAAATGGGAAAATTGCTAGAAAGATTAATAAGTGCGAATTATAGTCCAACTGAGAACGGCCATATGCAAGACATTTCCAGTACCAACCTACGTACAAATCTTTGTTCAAAACTTTTAAACGACTCACCGACGATCAAGGTGAAGATGGCTTGAAGATGGCAAATCTGTTGGTCATAGGTTATATCTTAAGCACTATCAGCGCACGTGAGTGTGTACCACTATGGCTGTTTGCATTAGTGGATAAAGACGTAGCTTTCAAAGGTTTTCCATTGGGTTCATACGCGTATAGTTTGACTTTGCACTGGATAAAAAATGTCATACACAAAAACCGCGAGAAACTCAAACCATCAAACGAAGCAGTTGTTCAAGGTGAAGGTGAACAAGAATCACATAATGCAGGTCCATCACTTACAGAAACGAGGCAAAAAAAAGACTGAAAGCAAACCAGAAACGAAACCTACCATCACTTACAACCTTTCCGAGCTTCTTCTATGTTTTCAGGTATGTACACCGACCACTATGGCTTAGATACCAATTGACTGGATTCATTTCCTAACACATTTTTATAACGCTACTTAATGAAAACTTTAATAGGTTTGGGCTCTTGAAAGATTTCCTCTTTAATAGGTTTGGGCTCTTGAAAGATTTCCTTTTCTGACCAGCTTAATTGGCATGCGCCACGGTTCGAGTTATCCACGGTTCAAAAACTGGGAGTTTTTCAATACTTCGACTTGGTTCGATGAAAACTTATTCGACAAACGCAGTGTATGTGTGCCTTTAATTGTCATGTTAGATTTTGATCTCACTTTAACATTAATGGTAATCCTCTGATATGTGCAGTTGGTAACAGTGGACATTAAACCCACTCCAGCTGAAAAACAGCAAACCTACTTCAAATCAATCAACATGGACTTCGTCTGTGACAGTTTTATTCATAGGGGATACCCTGCCCAGCTGAATCGAACTGAGTTTATTACTGATGATAAAGTAGGGTGTGAATTATTTGGTGGTCTTCTGGAGTTGGACAACTAGGAAACGAAAAAGAAAAATGAACAAATCGATTCCCATAACTACAGGCTCCACCTTCGGTTCAGAGGAAACTGTTTGCCAACAACGAATCTCCTGAGACTACACCCAATCCAAACGGCATGGATGACCCTGACCCAAAGGAGGTTACATATAAAGGTATGTGTAGGATGATGACAAAGGTCTTGTTTGATGTTCTCCCAAAGGTGCTTCCCTAGGCAGCAGTGAAGGATGTGTTGCTGATGACTCGCTTTTTGTGTCGTTACCAAATTGCGAATTACCAAAAGAATGATATAAAATGAATCTTTATGCAATATATTTTAAGATTTGAAAATGAGTATTGTGGTAAGCTTAGAATTCGTTCCACAGGGAATTAGAGAAATATGTTGATTTAATTAGCTAATCTATAAACAATAAAATAAATCATAAATGATGAATGAGTGTATGGTTTGTCAAACCATCAAACATACATACAAAATTAACCTAACTAAAAATATAGTGATATGAAAAATAGAAGACTCACAATCTTGATAAGAAAGATGGATGTAACAAATTAATGTTGATGCTAGGGAATTGATTGATTAGCAAGTAGGTATGGGTATTGCTTTTTAAGCCACTTTAAGGACCAATCTCTACATGTTAACCAATTTAGGTTTAGATTAATGTGGTTGATATACCCTCCACTAATCTATCCTATTTATTGGGTTCTTAATCACTCAAGTGTGTCAATCCAAGAGTGATTATATAACATGTTATTCTAAACAAGATTGTAATTAACAAGTGGTATACAAGTCAATCACATAATGAATAGAATCTAATGAATTAATAAATAGAACACATATAGAGATTCATTACAAAGCTTAAGCAAAAACCCACAACAAAATGTTTATCAAATCAATCCCCTAGATTAGGGGTTTAATTACACATAGTAGCAATCAAATAGAAACAAATAAATGGTAAGGAAATCACCCTTGGGCCACCTTCTTTAGTGCTTGATCCTTGTTCTCCTTTGATGCTCCTAGATGCAAAGAATGGAAGATGAGGATGTGTCTAGATAGATGGATGGCTTATGGTGAGTGACAAAGGATTTGTGATGGAGAAAATGGTAGGGAAGGAATGGTCTAGGGAAGTAATCAAGATTTGGTGTGAGGTTTTGGATGGAAAAGATAAGTCCAAGTATAGAAATGAAGGAGTTTGAGAGATGATTAATGGAGGAAAGGGAGATTGGTAGGAGAGAATAGGCTTCAATAGGCTTGGTAAGGCTTCGTAATTCAAATTGAAAAGAGGGATGAATTTATAGTATTTTTGAATTAGGTCACGGATGGCTAATTACCAAAACATCCCCTGACCATGGCAAATTACCATTTAGTCCAGCAGAGGGGGTGATCTTGTAATTTTCCAGCCAAAATTGCCAAATCAGAGAAACACAGCAGATGGGTCCCGGTTTGGCACAAATGGCAACCTTAGGGATGCAAATGGCGACCTCAACAGGTGTGGGAATCAAGTCCCTGTCGCCATGGCGACCTCGAAAAGCCAAATGGCGACCAAGGGGCAAAATGGGGAGAAAATGGCATGATTTAGAGTGGCCGGATTTCGACTGATCGGGACACCGGGAAAGGAACGACCGAGCAGCCGGTCGCTTAGGCATTAATTTCGATCGGAAACGGACCGGAAATAGGTCGAAAAACGGTCGAAAGAAGGAGAAACCAAACGGCGGCGTTTTGGGATGAATGCTGCTGCACGCGTGAGGAAGGAAGGAGATGATGAATAGTGGTTGGGGTTTATTTAGCAATCGGATGGGGTGCAATGGGCTGCAGCATTTCTGTCTAAAGGGGGTGCATTTAGCGCAGAACAGGGGTGCAAATAGGTCTGCTTGGAGGTGAAATAGGTCAAATGTTTGGGCATAGGTCTGGGCCACGCATTAGGCCCAAAAGTTTGGTCTGCTTCTCTTTTAATAAAACGGCACCGTTTTAATAACAAAGGAATTGGGCTGCTGCAATTGGGTCAAGTTGAGCCCACTTCAACTTAAAGTCAAACGCACCATTTTGGTTGATGGGGCGCGCATTTGGGCCATCTGATTTGGGCCAAACCTGATCCACTCTTCACTAAACCGCACCGGATTGCATCAGTGACGTGGCGCGATCTGACTGGTTTACGAGGCAAATTGCAATTCAGCCCCTGTATTCTTCTATAATCAAGGTAAACTCCAAACTTCCCTCATATTTTACACTTTTGCCCCCAAATGACCAAAATTACTCCAATGCCCCTGAACTTTATAAATACCTGAAATCACTTAATAAACACCATTAAATCACAAAATAATGCCCAAGAATCAAGCAAAAGGAGAAGGAAATGAGGGCCAAAATCATACCAATTTTGGTTCGATCAAATACCCCTAAACCTATCTTTTGCTAGTCCTCGAGCAAAACAATCACAAATCAACCCCCAAAAACATGCATCAACCCATTTCAAATATTTTCAATAAAATTCTAACTTACTCAAGCAAGGATCTACTATCCAATCACTCACATGCGAAACCAAAATGGGGAGATTAACACAATGATGCAATAGTGAGGATTTAAACATGTAGGATAATGTCAAGTAAAGATTAAAAGCATGCCACTCTAGATATGATTGTACGCAATGCGACCTTACGTTCAAAATGCCAAAGCTTCAAAGCAAATGTGCTATTCGGTTTAGAATGTAATTCGCCTCGATCTAATCCTCACTAGATTCTCTCTTTTCTTCTCTTTGATTCCTAGGTTTCGCTCAAAAATTCATATGCAATATGAGTTTATGTCATGGATATCAAATTGATTGCATATGATGTTATTTAAAGCACAATTTCTGAAAATTAGATCTCATGAATGGAATTGCAAATCATGAATTAGAAAGAACATGCAAACACCAAAATTCACAAGTGGACATTCCTAAAGATCGTGAAGGTCTTTCTTAGGTTGTAATGGGGCTTAGGTGAATGGTGAGTCAATAAAATGGAGCAATAGATAACAAGGAACCCAATGATTTATACTTAAGGCATACATTCTAATAATGATTCCCAATTGCTTTCACACATTTGTTCACTCCTTTGGCACCCATTGCTTACAATATCATTTCAATTGCATATTCACTGTTAGGATTATGCTCAATAGCAAGAGTGTAATAGTGTAATTAACAATCTTATTCATATTAATAAAGTGATTTCTGGTTTAAACAAATCTTATAGCATTTATAGTTTAATAATTGTTAAAGTAAATAATCATAAGGTCTAAAGACTATGAGAAAAGAAGAATTGTTCATACATCTGGATATGTATGTGGTAGACACAATTCTTTAGTTAGTCTTGAATATCGTTCACAACTTAAGTTAAAGGTTGGGCACCTTTATCTTGTTAAAGTTGTAGAATTCTTTTGCTAGCATTTGAGTGGGATCAAATGAGATATGATGATTCTAAAATCATCGGAGTGTCTTCGAGCAAAAGGATCTAGTGCACTGGGTGCATTGAACAGGATCACAATGAAATACTTTATCTATAACCGTCAGTAGATAAAAGTAATTTCATTATCAGGACAATCGGAGAGTCTATCTTAATCCTGAGAGAAATGATGGACTTATGGTTGCAGGTGATATCATTTGAGCTATCAATGAGTACGATTATATCGCATAGTCTATCCTCGATAGTTTGGTGATATTCATTTGTTAATCGATAGAGGACTTCATTTATAGATATGGACATCGTGGCTCCATTTATTAAATGAGAGTATAATATCATCATATGGATGTTTTGAGGTAATTGGATATTAAATCTCAACGTTGAGTTTTCAATAGTGTCTATTGAAAACATGGCTTCTGGACAAGTCAAAATATCCAAGTTCAAAATGTGGTCATATGAGTAAATATGGTAACTTGGAGAGTTATAGGCGGTCTATGAACTCTTGGCGATTACTGATATTAATCACGAGGATACACTATCTCCAATATGATTGTCTAGGGTATGAATGAGGAAGCATCTTCCTTTTCTGTCTTTATTTAAGAGTTCAATTTTAGCTCTTTAGTGGAATGAGCTAAAATTAATGGATCGGACCTAAGTGAATCATTAGTTGATTGTGATTAGGTTATGTCTATTGGAGCTTAAATTTAGATAGCCCGCCAAGATCCCCAATCCACACGGACTTGCATGGATCACTTGATATATTCTACCGGACTAATTTAGGGTCCATCTAGAATTGCAATTTAATATATTAAGAATATAATTTGCACATTATTTATGTAATGGGCTGCACAATTATATTTATGTATTAATGGATGACATGTGGGCTTGTTTCTTTTAGTAAGATTGGGTCTAGTTCACATGTGGGCTTTTTAATTAAAGTCCTATGGATTAAATGAAATAGGAAAAATAATATTTGGCCCATTACTAATATGGCGCGGCAAGGTTAAATAATAACCTAAAATATTATTTTGTTTTCATTATTTAATTAAATAAGAATTAATTAATTCATTAATTAATTATTTAATTAAGATACAAATCTTTTCTCATTAGGAAATATATTTCCTAAAGGTATACTATTGGTAGTAGTATAATTAAATAGAAAGACTTGTTTGACAAGGAAATAAATAATTAGTTTTATTTATTCAAACAGGAAGTCTTTTTATTTTAGTCAAATATGAGAATAAAAGATTTATGAGTTTGATTAGGTTTGGGAAATCTTTTCTAAATAGGAATTAGGGTGCAATTCAAACTAGTTAACTTGTTTTGGAAATTGCGGCAACCCTAATGCATCAAGGAAGAGAATTCGGCCAACCCTAAAGCTAAAAAAGAAAGGAGAAAAATTTGGGCCATATATATATGCACATATATTATTTTCGGCCAGCCCTAAGGCTTAGTGCAGAAAATTATTTTTCTTCTTCTTCTTAACTCATAGATAGAGATTTTATTCAAAAAAAAAAAAAAACAAAAAAAAAAGGAACATAGATTATTCTTTGATGGTGTACTACTTGCTTGATCATTGATAAGCTTGTGTATACAACATCGATTAAGGTTCACGCGAGTTTCGATCATTAGATTGAGAACTCAAAAGTGACCGGAATAATCTTAGGTTTCTTTTGATTGTTTTTGTGACTAACGATCAAGAAAGAAAAGTTTGTTTAATCCCATCACAGGTTTGCAATTCAAAGAGAAGGGAGACCACGCTCCTAGGTGATCCACGTTCGTGCTAGGATTGAAGATCTTGCGGATTACCATCGACGCAAGTCAATCGGATCACGCGACAAGAGGTATTAAATTTTATTACTTTGTTATATATATTTAATTAATCAAAAGGGTTTAAGGTTCATAATTGGAAAAATTTTAAAAGCTACCCAACACTATTTTTTTTAGTCTCGCTTCCGCTGCGGGTACTACGGTATTTTTACCTACAATTGGTATCAGAGCCTAGGTTGAACCCTTTTAATTAATTAACGTATATATACGTGGATCGATTTCTTTTTATTGTGATTATGCATGTTTTAGAAAGAGATGGCACTCTAGGTATTCGCATATATTATTACATGTGATGTATGGATTAATATATGTTTTTATGTGGATTGTTATTGCTCGATTTTGGCTCTAGATTTTCAATGTATTTTTGGTTTCGGAATTGTAACAAGAAGGGTGGTCTATCATCGCCATAATTCCTTCTTGGTAGTTGCTAGTATTTTTTTTATGTATTAAATAAGCTGCAGTTTTTTTTTATTGTATTAAAAAATTTTCTGCAGTATTTTTTTTGTGTGCAGTATTTTACTGCTGTGATTAAAAAAAAAAAAAAAAAAAAAAATTTCTGCAGTATTTTATTTTGTTTAAATTAAATTGTAACACGTCCTATATCGAAGAATTGAAGACGTGAAGCAAACCGGAACCGAGAACGAGCACCGTGCGTACCCTGGGAGTGGATTGGGCCGCACAATGCAAGCCCAAAGCTTGGTGGGCTGCGCATGGCAGCCATGCAAAGCCTTATGGGCTGCGCATGGCAGTCCCTTTGAGAGGTGGTGGGCCGTGAAGTCCCGAGGAGGGAGGCCGGAGGATGGGCTTATGGTGATGGGCCACTCGAAGATCTTGTATTCCTATATCAAATGTAATTTACTTGTTTTTCTAGGATGGGCCAAAATTGTTGCTATTTAATTTATGCTTAAATATTACAATATTTGTTGTTGTATGATAACATGACATATAGAATAGGAGTGCCACTCATATATCTCTTTTGGTATGAACATGCATTGAATGATTTAGGTATCTAAATTGGCATCTAGATAACTTGGTAAATCATTCTATGGGATTTAATCACACGCCTTAAATAATTGAGTGGGAGAAGGTGTTTTTGTAACACCTATGGCTTCCAAGATTAGTTGAGCTTAATTATTTTATGGTAATTCCCCAAAGGGACATCCATAAATGGAATTAAGCAATATACTTCCTTACAAGGATAGACTAGACAATGGACTCAACGAGATCTACTCCCAAAGGAGGGATTTTCGTTAGAGAAAATTGAGGGTCGATATCTTGGTGACACACTCAATGTAATTTTATTGATATCCTCCAAAGAGTTCTTGTCAGTAAAATTGCAAGGCTAAAATTGAAAACGCTGGTTGTTATGTTAACAATTAGGTGGGACCTAGTCTAACTAGTAAATGGTGCGAACTCCCAAAGGAGGCGTAACATTTATGGGTGTTAGATCACCGTTGAATTTTATGATTGAGTTATTCATTTAATTCAAGATAAATATTTAAAAGTGCTTTTTAATGATTATTTACTTATATATGTTTTGTTTTCATTCAGAAATCATGACCCCATCACTTATGAACATCCTGAAAGATAACACCTTAACTGGAGATAACTATGTAACATGGAAAAGGAAAATTGGGTTGTTGCTGCAAAGTGAAAAACATAAGTTTGTTCTAACCACTCCTAAACCACCTGCTCCTACAATTGAATCAAGCATTGTGCAAAGAGATGAGTATGAGCAGTGGAAGACTTCAGATGATATGGCCAAATGTTATATTATGGCCACTATCTCCGATGTGTTGCAACAGCAGCATGAAGGAATGGAGTCTGCTGCTGATATAATGATGTCTCTAGAGGAGATGTTTGCTATGAAGTCCAGGACGACTAAGAGAGAGGCAGTGACTGCTTTTATGAATCTTAGGATGAAACCTGGACAGGCTGTGAAAGATCACATGATGAAAGTCATAGCACATCTCAACATTGCTGAACTGCATGGCGCTGAGATAGATGGTGAGACAAAGATTGATATGGTTGTCAATTCATTGTCAGATTCCTTTGATCAGTTCAAATTGGACTACACTTTGAACAAAAAGGAATACACCTTACAGAGCCTGATGCAAGATGTTCAAAGTGCTGAAAAGATCCTTGTGAAAGGCAAAGGTCAAGAGATTCATGTGGTTGGTAAAGTTGCTACTGTTAAGGCCCGTCAAAAGGTCAAGAAACAACAGAAGAAAAAGCAACTTGGGCCTGCCAAGAAGGACACCAAGAAAGTAACCAAGATCAAAGGGAAATGCTTCCTTTGTGGTGAAAAGGGACATTGGAAGAGAAATTGCCCAAAGTCCCAGAACAAGAAGGAAGAAGGTAATTTGAATTATCTTGAAACATGTTTTTTTGGCTGATTCTACAGATTCTTGGATCATAGACTCAGGAGCCACTAATCATGTTTGTTATTCCTTGCAGGGGTTCCAAGAAAGGAGAAGGCTGAATAAGAATGAGATCAATTTGCGCTTGGGCAACGGAACGTTAGTGTCTGCAAGTGCAGTGGGAGATATTAGAGTTTGTTTGGATTCTAGAAGGCATTTAGATTTAATAGACGTTTATTATGTACCTCAATTCAAGAGGAATTTAATTTCAGTTTCTTGTTTGAATAAATTTGGATATTCGGTTACTTTTAATAAAGTTTTTATTATTAGTAAGAATGACAAAGTTATTTGCAAAGGTACATTGGAAAACGGTCTATACTTCTTGCATAGAAATATCTCTCACTCGTTAGACACAGAAATAACGAAACCTGATCATAAAAGAGTTAAATTATCAAAAGATGAAACCTACCTTTGGCATTTACGCTTAGGTCATATTAACCTTAATAGGATTAAAAGATTGGTAAGTGACGGACCTTTGAGTGACTTAAAGGTTGATGATCTACCAACTTGTGAATCTTGTTTGGAAGGTAAAATGACCAAAAGGATGTTTTCTGCCAAAGGTGCCAGAGCCACTGAATGTTTAGGATTGATACACACTGATGTATGTGGACCTATGAGCATTCAAGCTAGAGGTGGATATGAGTACTTCATCACTTTCACAGATGATTACTCAAGATTTGGATATGTGTATCTCATGCGACATAAGTCGGATGCTTTTGACATGTTCAAAGCATTTAAAGCTGAAGTGGAAAATCAGCTTGAGAAACACATAAAAATCTTGAGATCTGATCGTGGTGGAGAATATCTATCTGGGGAGTTTCAGCAATATCTTATTGAAAATGGGATAGTTTCTCAGTTTTCTGCACCTGGTACACCTCAACAAAATGGGGTAGCAGAAAGGAGAAATAGAACTCTTTTGGATATGGTTAGGTCTATGTTGAGTTATTCAACACTTCCTATTTCTTTCTGGGGATATACTTTACAAACTGCAATATACATTCTAAACCGAGTACCATCTAAGTCTGTTCCTCAAACACCGCATGAGTTGTGGACTGGGCGCAAGCCTAGTTTACAACACTTAAGGATATTTGGATGTCCTGCGCACGTGTTAAAAGGAAAGACAGAAAAGATGGAGTCCCGTTCAGAAACATGTATATTTGTAGGGTATCCGAAAGAAACTAAAGGATATTATTTTTATAGTCCTTCAGATCTTAAAGTATTTGTTTCGACAAATGCTAAATTTCTGGATAAGGACTATATGAATGATTTTGTGCCTAAAAGTAGAATTGTCCTGAATGAGATGTCAGGAGATACAATTCCACGAGAGGTTACACAACCTAACCCAATTGTAAGTTCCGATCCAACACAAGATCAACAACCTACCATTCCTCGTCGTAGTGGGAGGGTTAGAACACAACCCGAAAGATACATCGGTCAGGGAGAATCTGTAGAGAATCTCCCGGACGACGATGATCCCTATACATACAAGGAAGCTATGGAGGATGTTGATAGTCGCCATTGGCAAAAGGCAATGCAATCCGAGATTGAATCTATGTTCAATAACAAAGTCTGGTCCCTTGTAGACTTGCCTAAAGGGATAAAACCCATTGGGTGCAAGTGGGTATACAAGAGGAAAAGAGGTATGGATGGAAAGGTGGAAACCTTTAAAGCTAGATTGGTAGCTAAAGGGTATACACAGAAAGAAGGTATCGATTACGAGGAAACCTTCTCTCCTGTGGCCATGCTTAAATCCATTAGGATACTCTTATCCATTGCAGCATCTTTAGATCTAGAGATTTGGCAAATGGATGTCAAGACAGCTTTCCTTAATGGAAGTCTTGACGAAAGCATCTACATGATGCAACCAGAGGGATTCATTGAAAAGGGCCAAATGGACAAGGTATGCAAGTTGCAGAAATCCATATATGGATTAAAGCAAGCATCCAGATCCTGGAACATAAGGTTCGATCAAGCTGTCAAAGGTTTTGGATTTATTCAGAATCTTGACGAACCTTGTGTATACAAGAGGATTAAGGGCGACAAGTTGGTTTTCCTGATTCTTTATGTTGATGATATACTACTCATCGGAAACGATGTAGGTGTATTGACATCAGTAAAAGAATGGTTAGCAAAACAATTTGATATGAAGGACTTAGGAGAAGCAAGTTTTATTCTAGGTATCCAAGTTATAAGGGATAGAAAGAATAGAACGATTGCATTATCCCAAGCTTTATACATAGACAAAATCTTGTCTAGGTTTTCCATGCAGGATTCCAAGAAAGGTATGTTACCTTTCAGACATGGAATCAAGCTTTCTAAGGAACAAGTTCCTAAGAATGAGCATGAAGAGCAGTTCATGAGTAGAGTTCCATATGCCTCGGCAGTTGGAAGTCTCATGTATGCAATGCTCTGCACTAGACCAGATATTTGTTTTGCTGTTGGCATAGTTAGCAGGTTTCAATCGAAACCTGGTCCTGATCACTGGACGGCAGTCAAGCATATTTTCAAGTATCTCAAGAGAACGAGAGATAATATGCTTGTATACTCTGGAGGGGATTTGATTGCCGTTGGGTATACAGATTCTGATTTTCAATCAGATTCTGACTCCAGAAAATCCACATCAGGGACTGTGTTTACTATTGGAGGAGGAGCAGTTATATGGAGGAGTATCAAGCAATCTTGTATTGCTGATTCCACCATGGAAGCTGAGTATGTTGCTGCATGCGAGGCTGCCAAAGAGGCTGTTTGGCTCCGCCAATTCTTGATTGACTTGGAAGTGGTTCCTAGTGCGAATAAGCAGATCACTATCTACTGTGACAACAGTGGAGCAGTGGCTAATTCGAAAGAACCAAGAAGTCACAAGAGGGGTAAACACATAGAAAGGAAATATCATCTTTTAAGGGAGATTGTTCAAAGAGGTGACGTGACGATTACCAAAATCGCGTCAGCGGAAAATCTAGCAGATCCCTTCACAAAGGCTCTACCTCAAGAGTTTCGATGGGCACCTAGAGAATATGGGCTTGAGAGATATGACACATTTGCTATAGCGCAAGTGGGAGATTGTTAGGATTATGCTCAATAGCAAGAGTGTAATAGTGTAATTAACAATCTTATTCATATTAATAAAGTGATTTCTGGTTTAAACAAATCTTATAGCATTTATAGTTTAATAATTGTTAAAGTAAATAATCATAAGGTCTAAAGACTATGAGAAAAGAAGAATTGTTCATACATCTGGATATGTATGTGATAGACACAATTCTTTAGTTAGTCTTGAATATCGTTCACAACTTAAGTTAAAGGTTGGGCACCTTTATCTTGTTAAAGTTGTAGAATTCTTTTGCTAGCATTTGAGTGGGATCAAATGAGATATGATGAGTCTAAAATCATCGGAGTGTCTTCGAGCAAAAGGATCTAGTGCACTGGGTGCATTGAACAGGATCACAATGAAATACTTTATCTATAACCGTCAGTAGATAAAAGTAATTTCATTATCAGGACAATCGGAGAGTCTATCTTAATCCTGAGATAAATGATGGACTTATGGTTGCAGGTGATATCATTTGAGCTATCAATGAGTACGATTATATCGCATAGTCTATCCTCGATAGTTTGGTGATATTCATTTGTTAATCGATAGAGGACTTCATTTATAGATATGGACATCGTGGCTCCATTTATTAAATGAGAGTATAATATCATCATATGGATGTTTTGAGGTAATTGGATATTAAATCTCAACGTTGAGTTTTCAATAGTGTCTATTGAAAACATGGCTTCTGGACAAGTCAAAATATCCAAGTTCAAAATGTGGTCATATGAGTAAATATGGTAACTTGGAGAGTTATAGGCAGTCTATGAACTCTTGGCGATTACTGATATTAATCACGAGGATACACTATCTCCAATATGATTGTCTAGGGTATGAATGAGGAAGCATCTTCCTTTTCTGTCTTTATTTAAGAGTTCAATTTTAGCTCTTTAGTGGAATGAGCTAAAATTAATGGATCGGACCTAAGTGAATCATTAGTTGATTGTGATTAGGTTATGTCTATTGGAGCTTAAATTTAGATAGCCCGCCAAGATCCCCAATCCACACGGACTTGCATGGATCACTTGATATATTCTACCGGACTAATTTAGGGTCCATCTAGAATTGCAATTTAATATATTAAGAATATAATTTGCACATTATTTATGTAATGGGCTGCACAATTATATTTATGTATTAATGGATGACATGTGGGCTTGTTTCTTTTAGTAAGATTGGGTCTAGTTCACATGTGGGCTTTTTAATTAAAGTCCTATGGATTAAATGAAATAGGAAAAATAATATTTGGCCCATTACTAATATGGCGCGGCAAGGTTAAATAATAACCTAAAATATTATTTTGTTTTCATTATTTAATTAAATAAGAATTAATTAATTCATTAATTAATTATTTAATTAAGATACAAATCTTTTCTCATTAGGAAATATATTTCCTAAAGGTATACTATTGGTAGTAGTATAATTAAATAGAAAGACTTGTTTGACAAGGAAATAAATAATTAGTTTTATTTATTCAAACAGGAAGTCTTTTTATTTTAGTCAAATATGAGAATAAAAGATTTATGAGTTTGATTAGGTTTGGGAAATCTTTTCTAAATAGGAATTAGGGTGCAATTCAAACTAGTTAACTTGTTTTGGAAATTGCGGCAACCCTAATGCATCAAGGAAGAGAATTCGGCCAACCCTAAAGCTAAAAAAGAAAGGAGAAAAATTTGGGCCATATATATATGCACATATATTATTTTCGGCCAGCCCTAAGGCTTAGTGCAGAAAATTATTTTTCTTCTTCTTCTTAACTCATAGATAGAGATTTTATTCAAAAAAAAAAAAACAAAAAAAAAAGGAACATAGATTATTCTTTGATGGTGTACTACTTGCTTGATCATTGATAAGCTTGTGTATACAACATCGATTAAGGTTCACACGAGTTTCGATCATTAGATTGAGAACTCAAAAGTGACCGGAATAATCTTAGGTTTCTTTTGATTGTTTTTGTGACTAACGATCAAGAAAGAAAAGTTTGTTTAATCCCATCACAGGTTTGCAATTCAAAGAGAAGGGAGACCACGCTCCTAGGTGATCCACGTTCGTGCTAGGATTGAAGATCTTGCGGATTACCATCGACGCAAGTCAATCGGATCACGCGACAAGAGGTATTAAATTTTATTACTTTGTTATATATATTTAATTAATCAAAAGGGTTTAAGGTTCATAATTGGAAAAATTTTAAAAGCTACCCAACACTATTTTTTTTAGTCTCGCTTCCGCTGCGGGTACTACGGTATTTTTACCTACATTCACTACTTACTTTTCTTGAGTAGCCTATTCAATTATAAACCCTCTATCTAGGCCATTTGTGCCTCATTCATGGTTCTCTTTTTCATTTTGTTTGGCTTTGCCCTTTCTTTTCTTTTCTTTTGCATGCATCTTTTATTTCAAACTTTTTCTTTTCTTTTTCTTTTCTTTTTATTTTGCTTTTCTTCTTCTTTCTTTTCCTTTTTTTTTTTTTTTTTCTCTTTCTTATCCACTCTTGCATTTCAATACTCTTTTACACAATTTTACATGCCTAGGTACATGTATCAACATTTCCTTGAAAAGAGCTTACAACCATATCCTAAGCCTTAGCAAAATCATTTGGTTAAGGTAAGTCAATTATGTAGGCTATATGGTTCATGTGGATGTGGTTCAAAAATGAAAAGCTTAGGATGTGTTTGGCTTCAAAAGGTGCTTAGGAGCACACACATTTAGAGGGTATGGAAGTGTTTAGGCCAAATTACGGTTTTTCACATGCATTGCCTAAAGTCATTTCTAAAGGATTGTCCACAAGAAAATCAAAGCATCCACAAGCAGTCCATAATATTCTATGATATGCAAGATTTAAGTGCAAATGAGACCTATACATGCTTAAAAGAGTGTTTGAGAGTGAGTGTTTAAAGAGTGAATATTTGACAACTCAAAATACGCTTTTTAAGGCCGTGTTTGTGATCTTCACGGGAATCTCCACTATTAATTCCTAGCCTTTAAGCAAAAATGATTATTCACCCTAACATTATGAGAAAAAGATTTACGCACTTTGTTCAATGACACCCTAAGTGGCATGATGTTAATCTAAACCAAACAATGGCAAAGATGCACAATTCCTCACTACTTCATGTATATCACAATCTCAACAAGCAAAGTATGCTTAAATATGGCATTATCGCAAAAATTTGAAAAATTCGGCTCAAATTTGAAAAACCAAGCAAAGTGAGTAAAGTGGTGTTGTGCAAATGTACTCCCAAACCTAAATTGGACATTGTCCTCAATGTTCATGAGAGGAAAATTTTTTCAAAAGGCACAACCCAACAAATTCAAAACAAAAGATGCATATATGTGCACAAATAATCAATGTATTTTCAAAATTTTGGCAAAGTGCCCTCTCATCCTATTATGCACAAAATCATCTAAAAAGATGCTCAATCAAGTATGGCATATACCTCAATATTCCTATAATTCAAAAATTAACAATTAAGCACATTCATCCTAAATCCACTACCAAAATTCATCTCACACCCTTATTCTAAGCAAAAACGAAATAGAGATAAGGGAATTCAAAAATGAAGAGACTACTTAAAAATTTAAACAATGAAAGAAATATACCAAGTGGGTTGCCTCCCACCAAGTGCTCTATTTAACGTCTAGGCAAGACGTGGCATGGTGCTTTTGCACTTCGAACTTCCAAAATGTCGCTTCCTTAGAGTTAAGGCCCTCGCCCTTCTTATGAGCACTCTTGGCTTGCTCGTCCCTCCAGGACTTGCAAGTTGACTTTGTTTCTTTCCAAGAGATAAAGAAACCTTGATTTAACGCTCAAGCAACACACACTTGCTTCCTCAAGAAGCAATAGAAAAATCTAAACACTCACAAAACTCATTAGAAAGTTCCGGCAAAATATACTCAATTCAAGCAATTGCCAACAATAGCTTGAAACATCAATTATTCAAAAGAGATAAACGAATAAACAATCAAAATAAAAAGCATAAAAATAACATGCACCAATATTTTCAATGTTGTGCATTTGGGGTGGGATGAAGATTAACTAAGGGTGGTTTGATCAAGTTGGGAAATTCACTCTTCTTTACAACCCAAATAAATGTAGATGATTTCCCCATCATTTCCTTTCCCTTCTTTCTCATTTGGTTCATTGCTTCTTTCCTCACCCAAATTTTTCTTATCCTAGGTGGACTCCTCCTATTCCTAGGCTTCTCAACCCATACCTTCCTAACATGCATATATGTCTTTCTATGTCTAAAATTCCCTCGTATGCCTTGCTTCTCATTTTCATGGTTTGATGGTCTAATGTGACCTATCTTATGGCAATGATGGCACATGGTGATAGAGTTAGGAATGATACCTTCTTGGTGGTTCTTTGTTGGAGGTGGAGGTTGAGGGTTCTCATTCCTCCTTTTTGCTTTTCTCCTCCTTGCTTTGCTAGGATTCGGTTCCTTGACCGTGGCATTTGAAGATGCTTGACTAAAGTCGGGCATTTCTTCTCTTTCTTGCTTAGACCTTGCAAGTTTCGCAAGGTGGTCAATTTCCTTAGTCTTCAATATCTCCAAAGCCTTGTCCCTTGTTTGAATTTCGGCTTGCATTAGCTGCATCCTCCTTGCAAAGTCCTCCTTGGTCTCTTCAAGCTCCTTCAATGTTGTATTCTTTTCGACTTCATTTCTCACAATTTGCTCTTCGAATTCTTTGTTCTTGTAGGAGACTTCGCCATTTTGCTTCTTGAGAGTACCAATTTCGGCTCTGAGCGTCTTTACTTCAAGAATGATTTTCTTGTTCAATTCTTGAAGCATGCTCTCCCTTGTTGTTCCCAAGGCTTCCTTGCCTTCTAACTTCTTCTTCAAGAGTTGTATCTTCCCTTCATAATCCTTGGTGATTTCTTCATGTTGGAGGGAAGTTGTCATGATTCTTTCTTGAAGTAGAGCATTCTCCTTTTTCAATACATCCATCGCCATCACTAGGTCTTCACTCATGCTCAAAATCTTCTTGTTCATCTGTAGTGTGATCTTGCACAGATCTTCTTCCTTCGATTGATACAAGACTTCTATGTTGTGTTGAGTTGTGGCATTGATGGAGTTGTTGAAATTTTCTTCAAATGTGGACTCTATTCCTTGGTTCGGCCAACTAGGTGACGTATAGTCTTTCCTATCTTCCGATGACCTTCCCATTGGCACGTAGCTTGGCCTCGAGTTTTGCACAAGGAAATCCATAGAGTCCTGAAACAAAAATAAACAAAAACTACCAAAGAAGTAAAAAGAAACTAAAAAGACTAAAAACAACTAAGAGACTAAAAATTAATAAAAACTAACAAAGAAATGAAAATAACTAAAAAGACAAAAAACAACTAAGAAAAGCTAATTGAATCAACTATCGCTTCAATTCCCCGGCAGCGGCGCCATTTTTGATGAGTCGTTTTTTGTGTCATTACCAAATTGCGAATTACCAAAAGAATGTTATAAAATGAATCTTTACGCAATATATTTTAAGATTTGAAAATGAGTATTGTGGTAAGCTTAGAATTCGTTCCACAGGGAATTAGAGAAATATGTTGATTTAATTAGCGAATCTATAAACAATAAAATAAATCATAAATGATGAATGAGTGTATGGTTTGTCAAACCATCAAACATACATACAAAATTAACCTAACTAAAAATATAGTGATATGAAAAATAGAAGACTCACAATCTTGATAAGAAAAATGGATGTAACAAATTAATGTTGATGCTAGGGAATTGATTGATTAGCAAGTAGGTATAGGTATTGCTTTTTAAGCCACTTTAAGGACCAATCTCTACATGTTAACCAATTTAAGTTTAGATTAATGTGGTTGATATACCCTCCACTAATCTATCCTATTTATTGGGTTCTTAATCACTCAAGTGTGTCAATCCAAGAGTGATTATATAACATGTTATTCTAAACAAGATTGTAATTAACAAGTGGTATACAAGTCAATCACATAATGAATAGAATCTAATGAATTAATAAATAGAACACATATAGAGATTCATTACAAAGCTTAAGCAAAAACCCACAGCCAAATGTTTATCAAATCAATCCCCTAGATTAGGGGTTTAATTACACATAGTAGCAATCAAATAGAAACAAGTAAATGGTAAGGAAATCACCCTTGGGCCACCTTCTTTAGTGCTTGATCCTTGTTCTCCTTTGATGCTCCTAGATGCAAAGAATGGAAGATGAGGATGTGTCTAGATAGATGGATGGCTTATGGTGAGTGACAAAGGATTTGTGATGGAGAAAATGGTAGGGAAGGAATGGTCTAGGGAAGTAATCAAGATTTGGTGTGAGGTTTTGGATGGAAAAGATAAGTCCAAGTATAGAAATGGAGGAGTTTGAGAGATGATTAATGGAGGAAAGGGAGATTAGTAGGAGAGAATAGGCTTCAATAGGCTTGGTAAGGCTTCGTAATTCAAATTGAAAAGATGGATGAATTTATAGTATTTTTGAATTAGGTCACGGATGGCTAATTACCAAAACACCCCCTGACCATGGCAAATTACCATTTAGTCCAGAAGAGGGGGTGATCTTGTAATTTTCCAGGCAAAATTGGCCAATCAGAGAAACACAGCAGATGGGTCCCGGTTTGGCACAAATGGCGACCTTGGGGATGCAAATGGCGACCTCATCAGGTGTGGGAATCAAGTCTCTATCGCCATGGCGACCTCGAAAAGCCAAATGGCGACCAAGGGGCAAAATGGGGAGAAAATGGCATGATTTAGAGTGGCCAGATTTCGGCTGATCGGGACACGGGGAAAGGAACGACCGAGCATCCGGTCGCTTGGGCATTAATTCCGGTCGGAAACTGACCGGAAATAGGCCAGAAAATGGTCGGAAGAAGGAGAAACCAAACGGCGGCGTTTTGGGTTGAAAGCTGCTACACGCGTGAGGAAGGAAGGAGATGATGAATAGTGGTTGGGGTTTATTTAGCAATCGGATGGGGTGCAATGGGCTGTAGCATTTCTGTCTAAAGGGGGTGCATTTAGCGCAAAACGGGGTGCAAACAGGTCTGCTTGGAGGTGAAATGGGTCAAATGTTTGGGCATGGGTCTGGGCCACGCATTAGGCCCAAAAGTTTGGTCTGCTTCACTTTTAATAAAACGGCACCGTTTTAATAACAAAAGGATTGGGTTGCTGCAATTGGGTCAAGTTGAGCCCACTTCAACTTAAAGTCAAACGCACCGTTTTGGCTTATGGGGCGCGTATTTGGGCCATCTGATTTGGGCCAAACCTGATCCACTCTTCACTAAAATGCACCAGATTGCATCAGTGACGTGGCGCGATATGACTGGTTTACGAGGCAAATTGCAATTCAGCCCCTGTATTCTTCTATAATCACGGTAAACTCCAAACTTCCCTCATATTTTACACTTTTGCCCCCAAATGACCAAAATTACTCCAATGCCCCTGAACTTTATAAATACCTGAAATCACTTAATAAACACCATTAAATCACAAAATAATGTCCAAGAATCAAGCAAAATGAGAAGGAAATGAGGGTCAAAATCATACCAATTTTGGTTCGATCAGTTGCCTAATGAGGTTACCGAAAAAAATACTTCTGAGGTGATAACAAAGGTGCTGTATGACGTTCTACCCAAGGTGCTTCCTCAGGCACTTAATGATGTACTCCCTAAGGTCCTCCCTCAGGCACTAAATGACATTCTACCGTAGGTGATGCCTGCTTATCTGGAGAAGGCGATGCAAGAGAATCTGTACAATGTGCATAGGACTACCTTTGACTCTGCCAACAGAAAAGACAAAACTGAGGCAAATGATAATAAGGACTCCGAGGTCACAAAACTGGATGGACATGCTCCTGAAGTCAATGAATCTGAAGAGAATCGGTAAAATGTACATGTGACTGCCTCCGACCCTGTCGACAGAAAAGACAAATCCAAGGAAGTTGATAATAAGGACTCCGAGGCCCCAAAACCACGTACAAGCTCCCAAAGTCGATGAATTTGAAGTTGTAGTTGAGGTAAACGTACATATTCTGATCCAAGTCCTTACATAGTACAATATTATATTGGTTTCTTAATACTTATTCCACGTTACCCATTTATTATTTTTTGGTTTCTTATTACCTATTCTGCATTATCACATACAAGTTACGGTTTAGTCAGTCTTCGAGTTGCTATGATCATATAGAAATGTTTCTTTCATCATATAGCAATGCTCTTAATTGCATTAGTTTTGACACAGGGTCGTAGAGGGTCCCCTATAGACCGTAAATGTACGATCGATCTCGAATCTTACAAATCTTCGGATCCCAACTTGATGGTCCTGGGAGTGGAAGGAAGTATAATTCTGTTGGAAAAAATGCCAGACAACTACCCAAAAAGGGATGTAGAAACCGCAAGGAAGCGGAAGAGAGCCGATTTTCTGAACACCCTTTGGATCGATCCCAAGAAAAGGAAGAAGCGAAAGCGAGTAAAAAGAGGAGAGCTCCTTGATATTAGGGATGATGACGATTTGTTGGACACCGAATATGCCGCTTTCCTGAAAAGCACCGGCGATGATATTTTGTAAATTTAAACTTTAATTTTTGTAACCTTTTCATGCCCTTATTATCTATCCTTTTTAATTGCATCTAATACGTTCCGTGTACTACCACAGTCTTTACGTCGATTAAGAACAGTGATTTACTCGACAAAATTTTCTCAACATGAAGAGCCCATTGGTGCAGTTTACCAACCTGGTAATTATAATTGTTTTTGTACATGTTATTTATTGTATATGCTATTTATCTCTTTATGTTTTGGCCGAAGACCTTAAACAATCCTTTTTAATACAAACCAAAATTCTATCAGCATGTCGACAGCTTTATGGATGTTCTATGGAGGCGCCGTTGTTCTAGATATGACGAGTATGTGTAGGACATCACAATGGTTGATTGTTCATTCTACGTCAGTATATCTGAGTAACTACGTATCCAACAGTCATTTAATGAGTATAACACATCCCTGTCTCCGACAAAGTAACACGAATCCTTTAAACAGTGTTACCTTGCTAAGAAATGAGACTCGTTGAATGCAACATTGCAACCGAAAACCAGATCGGTACGAAAGAGGGGTAGAAAAACAGAGGATTCTTAGATTGATTTTCCAGACATTGATGTCATGTCCTTCATCCACAAGAATAGTGTATGGATGCTATGAGAGGCGGTGGTTCAATTCTAGTTTGACCTAAATGGTGGAATATGAATTCGGTGGGCTATCTTTCTTGTACTAATTTTCCTTATTACTAACGTTTCATGACATCAATTGCTAAACTCATTTCTCATCTTTGGATCACCTCCATAGGTTCTAATCCCCTATAATGTGGGAAACCACTGGGTTCTCTGCCATCTCTTCCCTGAAGATGGGGTGTTCACTTTTTACGACTCACTGCCTACCAAAAGCAAGTCAATGGTGAGGGTAAGGGAAATGGACTGTATTAGCTATGTAATGCCCTCCCTTCTCCAGCAGTCTGGGTACTATGAGCATAAGGGGATAGAATTATGTACGAAGCCATTCAAGCCTGTTGAGTACTTCAGACCAGATCTTCCAATCCAGAATGATGGGTACACAATTAATATTCGTTTTTGGCATATCCCTTTGCAACTGTTGATTTTTTATTCAATCTTCATGATATATATATATGTATTTATTTGCATACTTTCTGTTTATGTTTTCACTTTTCAGTATCTAGTGCGACGTCTACATGTGCCAGTTTGCTGAATTTATATTAGACAGAACAACTCCACCTTGGAAATTATACGTTTCGAGCGTGCCGTTGATTAGGACATGGATGGCACTTGAGGTTTACACAAACACAACAACGTAGTGAGTCAGCAGCTTAATCAACTAGCATTCATTATTTACCATTTGCACATATGTCCTTACCAAAACATATTATCACTGGGACAGTGCTCCTGTGTCTAACATTTACATTTTCAAAACATTGTCAACACATCATTCTAACACGATGACCACCATTACTCCAACCTAACATGATAAAAACATACATCTTGAAAACATTGTTAGCTTACATCATTCTTGCATGATGACTACTATTACTCCAACCTAACACGATATAACATACATTTTCAAAACATTGTCACCTTCAATCATTCTAACACGATGACTACTATTACTCCAACCTAACACGATATAACATGTATTGTAATAATTACCCCATATGGTCCACACCAGTCACCACACCTAACAACTGGTCCGATTAATCTTTGTATTAATATGATTTTTATTAATACCTCACTATATAGAAACGGTTACGAAGTTGCGTCATATTCGTTATGTTACTGTACAGTTATCAACAATTAACCTTTACAAACTATTTGTACAATTCCTTGGGTAATCCCGTTTGCCATGCATCTCTTCCAATTTTATTTTTAAAAAAATTGTACACGTGTTACACTGACAAAACATTGATTTCCGTAGTACATTGCAACTTGCAAGCGATGTAACTTACCTGTATACAAAAGATTCCCTAGCGAACAACCAAATATTTAACATTGAGTTCCTATTTACTCACCCCCGGCCCCACCCTAGCGGAAAACGCCATCACATGTGTTGCAATATTGACACGATATGGTCCACACCTAAACCTAACACGATCAGTAACATATAATACCAATGTTACATGTATCATGTAAAACGTAACTGAAAGTATACAAACAAGGTTAAATTGCTTAAGACGTACCTAGAGGGGGGGGGGGGGGGTGAATAGGTTTTTTGTCTAATTTCAATCCCTTAAACAAACTTACATTTGTCCCTCAAGGTAGCCTTACATACAACACAAACATCACAGAATCATACTAAGACAAGTTATCATGTGATCATTCATACATTGTCTAAGTATCAATAAGTTGTATGAGGTATAAAGAAAATACAAAAACAATTAACAAGAATACTTGTATATCAATATATGTTCAATAGTTACAAGTATATACAAATATTGCTCTACATAACATTCTAAACAATATACAAAAGAAATGTAATTACAAATATGATCAAAAGAATATATTTACAAATCACACTTTACAAAATCTTGTATCCAAAACATCACAAGTGAAGATTGTACTACAAGATTAAAACGTATACAAAAACAAATATAAAAGATAGAGATAGAAAAAATTAACATAAGGGATTTTTTAACGTGGTAAAACCTCCAAGGAGGAAACATCCACGGGTTGAATTACAACCATTGGGTACTTATATATATATTTGGAAAGTAAATTAGAAATTCCACAAAATGACCAATCCTAGATCACCAACCCATGTGGAGTCTATGTTTACCCAATCCCTATTGGAAGATACAATATCCCTCAATGATGTAAACCACCACATATTGGAACTCATACCAAACCAACATCGTTGGAAGATTAGAAATTCCTCAATAGTGCATACATATCCCATGTACCCCGCTCTATCGGACTCTATGTCTAACCAAACACCTGGGCCTACCAATATATAAGCCAACTCTCTATATAAGGCACACGTGCCTCTAGAAAGCCTCCTATGCATGACTATCCAAGTCCTCCCGACTCTAGCCATGACTTCTTGCTTGTCTGTCCAAGTCCTCCCGACTTTAGACAAGACTTCTTGCTTACCTATCCAAGTCCTCAAGACTCTAGGCAAGACTTCTTGCTTGGCTATCCGAGTCATCCCAACTCTAGCCAAGACTTCATGCCTTTTACAAGGACTTCCTAGCGTGATCATATGATCATGTGAATGCAAATGATGCAAACAATCAAAACAACATAGAACATGTGATCAATACATTCCATGGAACAACTAGATCTAGAGATGTGAAAACACAAGCAATAGAAATCTAGATGCAAAATCATGAATAAAAACCTAGAGCATGTGAAAACAATTAACACATAAAACTACTAGATTCATTCATACAAATAACACTTGAACAATTCATATACATGAGGCACAAGTTCAAGATGTTATAAACATACATAAAAATGCTAGAATCACAAAATGTATTCAACAAGTATTCTAGCCAAAGATTTAGAGATAGGAGATTATGTTAAAAACAAATCAATCCTAAATATCTCTAAAAACACATACAAAGGCTCTAATCCTAGATTTCATCAATCAAGGATCTAAGACACATATAAAGGATTATTAATCATAAAATAGATCAATCAACTCTCAAATAATCCTAGATATCAATCTAATCACAATACAACTCCCAATCATGTTAAAAACAAAGAATCCAAGATTCTAGTCAACATGTGTCTCTAATTAGACTATTCAATTAGATTGATTATGAAGCTATCTTTCTCAATAGCATTCACCAAACATACATATACATATAGAAGAAGAAACCCCAAGCAAATCGAAGGTTTAAAAAGATGAAATCACCAAGTTATGAACACTACCTTGATTTCACGAGCTGGTTCGGTTTTCTGAGTAGATCACTCCGAAAATCAATCAAACAGCTGCAAGATCACTTGGAAAAGGTAGAGGACTCGATTACGAACAATCTCCAACTTGAATCACTCAATTCCGACTTCGTATAAGAAAGTTATGGTGTTTGGAAGTTGAGAAAATTGGAGAGAAACTCTAGACGGGATTTCACAATTTTTCTTCTTGGAAAACAGATGGAGGGAATTGGAGAGATTTAAAAAGAATGGAAGAAGGGCATTTTTGTCCACAAAAATTAGGCCAAGCCAGCCATGCCCATGTGTGGGGCGCATGTTCCACACGTGGCCAAAGAGCTGGCTGGGCCATGTGGCACACGGCCTCCACACGTGGATGCCTAGCCAAGGCCTTTGGCCACCAAACTTCTCCCGCGCACCTCTCACGTTCTTCAGCCGTATTCGGGCATCCGAACTCCGATTTCAAATCCGTTTTTGGATTATAAACCATAACTCGCTCACGCACAACGAAAACTATGAAACTTGACAAAAGGTTGAGAATTTATCTAAGAAAATGACGACGAACACAACTCAACAAATGAGAACGAAAAGTAGCGTAGCTACATCGTTTGGACTCGAAACTTAACATATGAGTAACCAAAATGACCAGGACTCAATAAGGAATCAATTAAGATCAAGTACAAGTCCAAAACACAAGAAACACAAACATACAAACACAAGTTCACATATGAATGCCATTTCCTAGACAGTCCTAGAACATGCAACTCTAAAATGTATGAGCATTTGAGCTCAATGCATGAGCATACAAAATCATGTGAATGTGTTATATAAATGGTGCACAATGATGTAGGGACACTTATGAATGATTTTTGTGTGTGTGCCTATGCCTTGTAAGAGGAATGAGGTCAATTATACCTTTGATAAGCAATGAAGCTAATTCCCCTTATCAAGCCATCATCTTGCATGTACCGTAGTCAAATCTTTCTTTGAAGCTTTGTATCATCATCAATATGACCACATAAACATTACAAGATAAACATGTTTTGATATGGAATATATGCCAACAAAAACTAAAAACCTAACAGTAACCACCAACGTTGAAAGTACTTTAGTACACACGACACAATTTGATGGGGTGTCACTTTTTTGTTACGAAACCTTCCAAAAAGTTATTTAACATTGAGCTCATTTTTGCTCACCAAGTAACCCCCATTCTAAAGGGGTTGAGCATTACCCCCTTCCCTGGTTTGTAATGAACTTTGTAATAACAAAACTTTTTAGATCTAAACGTGTTAGGATTATGCTCAATAGCAAGAGTATAATATTGTAATTAACAATCTTTTTCATATTAATAAAGTGATTTTTGGTTTAATCAAATCTTATAGCATTTATAGTTTCATAATTGTCTAAGTAAATAATCATAAGGTCTAAAGACTATGAGAAAAGAAGAATTGTTCGTACATCTGGATATGTATGTGGTAGACACAATTCTTTAGTTAGTCTTGAATATTGTTCACAACTTAAGTTAAAGGTTGGGCACCTTTATCTTGTTAAAGTTGTAGAATTCTTTTGCTAGCATTTGAGTGGGATCAAATGAGATATGATGAGTCTAAAATCATCGGAGTGTCTTCGAGCAAAAGAATCTAGTGCACTGGGTGCATTGAACAGGATCACAATGAAATACTTTATCTATAACCGTCAGTAGATAAAAGTAATTTCATTATCAGGACAATCGGAGAGTCTATCTTAATCCTGAGATAAATGATGGACTTATGGTTGCAAGTGATATCATTTGAACTATCAATGAGTACGATTATATCGCATAGTCTATCCTCGATAGTTTGGTGATATTCATTTGTTAATCGATAGAGGACTTCATTTATAGATATGGACATCGTGGCTCCATTTATCGAATGAGAGTATAATATCATCGTATGGATGTTTTGAGGTAATTGGATATTAAATCTCAACGTTGAGTTTTCGATAGTGTCTATTGAAAACATGGCTTCTGGACAAGTCAAAATATCCAAGTTCAAAACGTGGTCATATGAGTAAATATGGTAACTTGGAGAGTTATAGGTGGTCTATGAACTCTTGGCGATTACTGATATTAATCACGAGGATACACTATCTCCAATATGATTGTCTAGGGTATGAATGAGGAAACATCTTCCTTTTCTGTCTTCATTTAAGAGTTCAATTTTAGCTCTTTAGTGGAATGAGTTAAAATTAATGGATCGGACCTAAGTGAATCATTTGTTGATTGTGATTAGGTTATGTCTATTGAAGCTTAAATTTAGATAGCCCGCCAAGATCCCCAATCCACACGGACTTGCATGGATCACTTGATATATTCTACCGGACCAATTTAGGGTCCATCTAGAATTGCATTTAATATATTAAGAATATAATTTGCACATTATTTATGTAATGGGCTGCTCAATTATATTTATATATTAATGGATGACATGTGGGCTTGTTTCTTTTAGTAAGAATGAGTCTAGTTCACATGTGGGCTTTTTATTTAAAGTCCTATGGATTAAATGAAATAAGAAAATAATATTTGGCCCAATATTTTATATGGGGCGGCAAGGTGACTAATTAACCTTAAATATTATTTTGTTTTCATTGTTTAATTAAATAAGAATTAATTAAATTATTAATTAATTGTTTAATTAAGAAAAAAATCTTTTCGAATTAGGAAATATGATTCCTATTGGTATACTATTGGTAGTAGTATACTTAAATTAAAAGACTTGTTTGACAAGGAAATAAATAAATAATTTTATTTATTTAATCAAATAAGAAGTCTTTTTATTTTAGTCAAATAAGGAATAAAAGATTTATGAGTTTGATTAGGGTTTGGAAGTCTTAAACAAAATAGGAATTAGGGTGCAATTCAAACTCTTTTTTGCTAGAGAATTGCGGCAACCCTAGTCTATTTTTGGCTAGAGATTTCGGCCACCCTAGGAAAAAGGAAGAAAGAAATTTTGCCACATATATAAGGGCACTTATAATTTTCGGCCATATTAGGTTTTTGTGGTGCAGAATTTTATTTTCTTCTTCTTCTCAACTCATAGATAGAGAGCTTTTATTCTACTAAAACAAAAAGGAGACATAGATTATTCTTTGATGGTATTCTATTTGCTAATTCATCAATAAGCTTGTGAATACTACATCGATCAAGGTTCACGCGAGTTTCGATCATAAGATTGAGAACTCAAAAGTGACCGGAATAATCTTAGGTTTCTTTAGATTGTTTTTGTGACTAACGAATAAAAGAAAAGTTTGTTTTATCCAATCACAGGCTTGTAATTCAAAGAAAAGGGAGACTACGCTCCTAGGTGATCCACGTTCGTGCTAGGATTGAAGATCTTGCGAATTACCATCGACGTAAGTCAATCGGATCACGCGACAAAAGGTATTCTTCTTTTGTTATATGTTATATATCTTTAATTGATTAAAAGGGTTTAAGGTTCATAAAGGAAAAAATTTTAAAAGCTACTAAAATTTTTTTTTTTAGTCTCGCTTCCGCTGCGGGTATATTTTTCCCTACAAAACGTACATCAGAAGTACACTTGATTAACATACTTAACCTTTATAATTTTCCCCACCGTCCACCTCATAACACCGTCACAACCACTCAAAACCCTTGTTACTAAAAAAGAAAAACAAAATAATCAGATCCAGTCTCCACCATACATCTTTTGGGATTACAATTTAAAGTTAATTTTTCGGTTAATTAACAGGTAGGTCAAGGGTTGAAGAACCATGGAGGTTCGAATCAAGAATTTTGAACCGTGGATCTTTGAATCCATGAATCCCAAATTGTGGTCGATTTAAAGGTTCTTGTCATCACAACTTTAAGTATAGAAGATAACCAATTTTTATTGGTTTTTATAATAAAACTGATGTACTTTTCTTTGACCCCATTTTCGGTCAAATCCAATTCCAAAACCGGAGTACAACCAACTCCAAAACCACAGTCTTACCGACTACCGTCTCCACGGAAACTTGGTTATATAAACCACGCCGGAAAACTACGATTCTCCTTAATCCTGTTATGTTATTCGACTAGGAGTTGACGAGACTAAACCATAAAACGATGACAGAAGATATTCGGAGATACATAAATAGTAAATGGGGAGAGTCAATTTAATTTTTTAATAATTGGTATAATTTATATTCATCTTTAAAATTTAACTATGTACCCTTATTGGTAATAAAAAACCATTGGTAACTACTCCTACATGATAATCTCCCAATAATTAATCCCCTTTCTTTGTTAAAGTGACCTGCAAGACTCAGAATTATATAGAACCAAGAAGAAGAATATAACATAGTCCTCGGGAGACATAGGCACACAATTTTAATCCTGATCTAATTTTATTTTTCATTTTAACAAAATTAAATCCAAATTGGTTACAATTATACCTCTGGTTAAGTGTTTCACAAATTGACATGTTATTTTATCATACTCAATTGCAACAACGTACTTACGTCAGTTTGTTACTTGTATTAATATGATTCATATAATGCTGTATTACAATAGACTACATAACGGTGTTACAGTGTAGCTACTAGCAACGCCCCTATGTTAAAAATGGCTTGGTGTGAGAAATCGTGCAATCCTTATAATTTAGATATATATATATTTTTTGCAGTAATTGTAATTATAACTAGTACGAATACAAAATATATATAACTAGTACATCTATTTGTTTTAAATTAACTTCCCAATTCAGTATATTTCATGGTAATCGGAACATCTATTTATTTTAAAATAATTACAAATACAGTATATTTCATGGTAACTCCTTTACTATTAAACGTACTTGTAATCTGTACAAGAACGTGTAATAGTACGATGCATCTACTCGATCGGTGCTGTTAAATAGTGAACCTGTACATTCGATTATATATATTTCATCTTTCAAAATTTGAGTTCATGCATCGATAAAAGTGAAAGGACGGTTTATATCTCCAAGTCTCCAACACTCCGTCCATCAGGAACTGAGAATATCCTTCTGTTCCCAACTCAATTATCAAGATTACCTTTAACGTGACAGCAGTATCTGTCCATTGGATTACATTAGGAACTTTAACTCGTGTATTGCTTTCTTTGTCAAGATGAATGTGTAATACATTTTAATGTCAAGTGTTATGCGTCAGCGGTACGTATAAATTCCAGCCAAATTCAATGCCAATGAACGGGAATTGCAATATTTGATCGGAGGATTCAATCGGAGGAGTTCACTAATAAAGCTTATTGTCAGTAGAAATAGGAATGACGTAATGATGAAAATGTATATAATTGGTTTTGGTTATCTGTCACAATCAATAAATTCTGGTGTTTTTGACTATTACATATAAGTTAATTGCATCATCCGGCTAGGGTTTTCCACCCTTGAAGGACATTTGATATTGTCATTTTATGATCAGCATTAGGATATATATCAATTACTATATGTTTACTACACAAAGCTGGGCAGAACGGAAATGATATGATCCTTAATGCTTCATTCTCTTCATTAAGGAAGACAAAAAAATTATACCTACTTTAATATACTGTCATCGAACGATGACGGAAACACAGCCACAAGTTTAACATGCAAATGCCATCCACACTATTTTCTTCACTGTAACATACTACCAAATAAAAGCTATATACTAATTAATAACACAACAGATTCCCTAACACAGCTTTCCATTCCCGTCCTTTTGCTTGAGTCTGTGTCAATTTGTACATCTATGAGCCTTCTTTAGTTCTTTAATAAGTCGTTCCCCATTTCGCTTTATCACCATATAAGTCTTCCCAATCTTATGCATATCCACAGTAGACGCAACCGACGACCCACGAGAAGACATAGACTCTACCTTCCCTTCAAGTAACTTGGAAAACAACTTGGCTAGTTTTATGTGCCTATGCACCTGGTCTAGTAAGACATTATTAACCTCGTCCTCATTTCTGACGAGACGAGCTCCGGTCGTTGCCATAAAGAAATAAGTTATAAAACTGCGTAGTTTTGGAAGGAACGTTTTGTTTCAACAACCTGCATATTTCAGTTTAGCATACAAACATTTAAAAAATACGTAACAGGTTAAAAGACCGACGGTCCGAGAATGGGTTGATGAACGTTATAATTCTACCTATATCTTGCGCTACCAATAACACATAATCATAAGCAAATTCATAAAGTTCAGTATCTAACCAAAAACATGCCTATAAAAAGCAACAACGTACACACACAACGGTGTGGTCGTTATTATGAACTAATGTGATCGATCAACTTGAAACACAAACCTATACAAAATATGGGTCGTGAATTGCACTCTCTCTTGTAGAAAAACCCATTTCGATCTCTTAGACGAAACGAACAACAAAACTAGGAAAGTGGCCCTAACAACGTAAAACGTACACAACCTAATCAATTAGAGCCAACATGCGAAGTAAAACAATATATCACTTGGTTCTAGCAACAAACGGTATGGTGGGTATAGATAAGTCGTTGAATGTTCTACACACAATACCCAAATTGAAACCCATTACCAATGAATACACATCAATCCAGAATAATGAAAGCAAAACAAACGAAAATATGATAAAAAAAACAAAATTAGTATCAAAACAGACAACGCTATACCCAGACTCAAAACTTTTTCCAATGACTACATACCCAGCCATAATAATTAAATCGATACAAACAAAAATATGCTTTGAAACAAAATTAGGACCTACACAGACAACGCCATACCTTCGACACGAATGGGTGCGGCGTCGATTAAAGATCTTGTTACAGGTACCAGATTCCGTACAGTTCCCCCTTTTGATACTTACACGGTAGAAGTTCTTGTTAAGCTAGTATACACAAATAGCAAAGTCTGTTATATACAGATTAAAATCGCAAATTGCAACCAAGGACCTTAGGGTTTGCTCCTACACAAGTAGAAATAACTTTTCCATTTTTTCACAATCGCCTCCCTCCACTTCAAAAATATCATTTCACTCAAAAAATTAACCATGTCAAATTTTCATAATGACTCAATTACCCCGAAGTCAATTCTGACTCGTGTGCACCTACTTCCCATTATGGAATAAGAGTATGTTTGGTATTCCTTTTCAAGTACAACTCCTACAGTAGATCTTGTAACAAAAAGGTTATTGGTTGGGTAAATCAAAAAAAGAAGGTGTTGAAATGTATTTTCAAAAATAGCTTTTGACTAAGTGAATTACAAGAAAAGTGTTGACAATGTATTTATAATGAAAGGGTCAAGGTGGAAAAGCCCAAAAGTGTGGCTTTTCTTAGTTGACATAAAATAGCTTTTTTAAAGGGTAATTCAGACAATTCATGTATTAAAAAGAGCAAATTGCAGCCACCCTCCCTAAGGTTTGGTTCACATTCAATAACGCGTTGAATTTTTCTCACCACCCTCCCCAACACTTGATATGTGTCATGGAAGGGGTATTTTTAGCAAAAATTGTTATGTGTTTAGATGAAAATACCCCCTCCCTGGAAACATGTCAAGTGTTGGGTTGGGGAGGGGGTAAGCTTTGAAGTGGGGCAACCAAAAATGGAATCTTCAATAACCTCACGAAGCATGAAGTTATATCATCATATCATGACGTTCTCATTTGGCAATTGGTATTTAATATAGATAAATAGAAAAATGTTCAAGTCGATCAGTGGAGCTCACTTATACTATATATATACGTATACATATATGTATATATAATTTTAACTGTGGTATGTCGAGCCCACTTATAGGGATTGAATCCACAAGAAAACATTATATGCACCCCTTTATTAATGGATTCAGCACTCAGCAGTGAGCTTTACCAAAACATTATTTTAGGCACCTCTTGGAGCTGCAAAATTGATACTCATTATTCTTAATTAAGCTAAGGGGTCTCCAAAGGAGACTCTTGGAGATGCTCTCACTCCCGTTTTAAGGCTATTTGGTGTCTAGGTCCGGACTTGGGCGACTTAGCCCCGTCTGCTGATCAAACCGTGTCATTAACACGATCTTCTGTGTCCTGCATATTAATGCTATTTCCCTTCACAAATCCTTTCCTACTTTTTTCATTCACAGAATGTTCGCTTCAGAAATTCTCTTTTGTCTCATCACCATAACTTACGATGATTAGGCATTGGAATGTCTGAAGTTAGCGTACGATGAAAGTTTTTACTTTTGACATAAGGTCCAAGTTGATTGTATATCGTTTTTTGATTTTAAACCGACCTTGCGACATTCCAATTTGGCCCACTTCCACTGTCCAAAACACTATACGGGAACGTATATAGAGCATCAGAACATGAAGGTATTGCTTTACAACTCTTTATTGCACCACAATATTTATTTGCTGGTTTGTGGAACATATAGCTAGATTTGTTCTGTAACCATTTAACTAATTTACCTTCACGATTATGTTGTTCAAAGATATCTACAGAGCAACCACATAGGTTAATTGCAATGAAATTAGTGATGACTCGCTTTTTGTGTCGTTACCAAATTGCGAATTACCAAAAGAATGTTATCAAATGAATCTTTACGCAATATATTTTAAGTTTTGAAAATGAGTAATGTGGTAAGCTTAGAGTGGTTGGTGAGGAGCGAGAAGATTCCGGAGTTTTGGGACGCCAAGAAGGTTGCGACGAGACTGCCAGTCGCTTGGCCGTCGATTTGCCACCGGAACCTGTAGACGGTGACTCCGGGAAGGTGGTCGTTTGGCCGGCGGCGTTCTAGGGTTTGAAGGGGTATGGCTGTCGCTGCACATGACTGGAGGAAGAAGAGAATGAATAGTGGGTATGGGGGGGTATTTAGCAGCAGGATGGGGTGTAGACAGCTGATGGGTCAGGTTTGGGTGTGCAGCAATTTGGGCTGGTGCGTTTAGAGGCCCACACCCTCTAAACGCACCGTTTAACTTAAAGGGAGTGGGCTGCGCAAACTGGGCTGCTTTTGGGCCACGCGTAAGGCCCAACTTCAGATCTGCTTTTCTTTTTAGTAAAACGACAGCGTTTGGATGATGATGACGTGGCGTGCTTTGGCTGCTTTCTTTGGCAATTTACACAATGCTCCCCTGATCTCTTATAATATTGTGATAACTTCATTCTTTCCTTCCAAATTTACACTTTTGCCCCCCTTTCACCAAAATTACTCCAATACCCTGAATTCTATAAATTCCTGAAAACACTTAATTTACACCATTAAATCACAGAATAATGCCCAAGAATCAAGCAAAAGGAGAAGGATATGAGGGCCAAAATCATACCAATTTTGGTTCGATCAAATACCCCCAAACCTATCTTTTGCTCGTCCTCGAGCAAAACAAATATAAGCACACAATGGACATGTGTATAAGAATTAAATAATCACATTAAAGTACCAACTCTTTGCAAAAGACTCAAAAGTCAATATTCGACTTGCAAAACCAATAAGTGAAGAGATTAAACCAACGTTGTGCTCATTAGGAAATAATGCATGTAAGATATGCTAAATAAAGATTAAAGCCATGCCACTCTAAGTACACATTGCACGCAACGCGATTCCACATTCAAGATGCTTAAGCTTCAAAACTAAAGTGCCATTAGGAAAAGAATGTAATTCGCCTCGACATCTAATCCTCACCGGATTCTCTCATTTTCACACGGATTCCTAGGCTTCACTCACAATCCATATGCAATATGAATTTATGTTCAAGATATCAAATATAATTGCACATGATCCTTTAAAAACACAATTTCTCAAAATTTGTCTCATGAAAGGAATTGAAAACCATGAACGGAAAGAACATGCATCAACCAAAATTTCCCAAAGTGGACATCCCTAAAGATCAAATAGGTCTTTTCATTTAGTTGTAATGGGGCCAAAGGTGAATGGTGAGTCAATAAATAGGAAGAATGGATTGCAAACACCAAAAGGTCACACTAAGGCATACATTCTAAATTAAGCACAACTTACTCATTACAACTTGCATATTCCACACTAGGTGTCTAGGCTTACAATTTACTTTGTGCATTTTTCTACTCTTAAATTTTCATTGAGTAGCTCATTTAATTCCACAAAATTGATCTAGGCATTTTGTGCCTCATTCATAATTTTTTTCTTTTTCTTTTTCTTTTCTTTTGCATGATTTTCTTTTCTTTTCTTTGCTTGTCTTTTCTTTTTCTTTTCAAGCATTGCATTTCATCTTTTTTTTATGTGTTTGCACATACAAATTTGCCTAAGTACACGCCTTACATTTTGATACTCCTCAAAGCTTACATTCAACCCCTAAGCCTTAGCAAACCATTTGGTACAAGGTAAGTCTAGTGTTTAGGCTATATGGTTTCATGTTGATGTGGTTCATGAATGAAAAGCTTAATTGTGTTTGGCTTCAAATGGGCTATGGAGCACACAAATTAGAGGGATAGGAAGTATTTAGGCCAATTTGGTGGTTTTTTTCACATGCATTGCCTAAAATCATTTCTAAAGGTTTGTCCACAAAGTCAATCAAGGCATCCACAAGCAGTCCATATGTTCTATGGCAAACAACATTTAAGTGCGAATGAGACATTTTAAAATATGCTTAACATGTGTTTGAATGAGTGTTTTAAAGAGTAAAAACTTTCCCTCAAAATACGCTTTTTAGGGCCGTGTTTGTGAACCTCACGGGAAGTCTCCACTATTAATTCCTAACCTTCAAGCAAAATTGAATATTCACTCTAACATCAAGAGAAAAGAACTAGCGTGCTTTGAGCAATGCAACCCTAAATGGCATGAAGTTAATCTAAAACTAAGCAAGGCAAAGATACACAATTCCTCACTTGCACACACAAGGGCACAATCTCAACAAGCAAAATATGCTCAAGCATGGCATTTTCACAAGATTTTCGAAAAATTTTGAAAAATTTAGCTCAAACTATTTGTTGCACACAATTTGCAAACAAGAGACGATATTGCGCACACACCCCCAAACCTAAATTAGACATTGTCCTCAATGTCTTTGGGGCATATACAAGTAAGTTCGGCGCAATACATCATCAATCAAAGAGTTTAACAACACATCAATGTCCATTTTAGAATTTATCCCAAAAATTAAATTAAGTGTTTCAATATCATCCTATATATTCATCAATCAACTCAAGAGATATAGCAATGTAAGTTCATCAAGAGTCATATCACAATCCATGTGGACAAAATATGTTATCATTCAAGCCTAAATCCACTATCAAAAACAATTCACACCCTTATTCTAAGCAAGAAAACTAAAAAGCAAGAAATAAAATAAAATAAAATAAACAAGAAAAGAAATTGTACCTTGGTGGGACCTCCCACCAAGCGCTTGGTTTTACGTCCCCGCTAGACGTGCTACTTGGATCGGTCAACCGAATTCCAAAGTTTCGAAGATGCGCCTATATGCGATTAGGTCTTGGAAGTATTTGATGCCCGCCGGCGTGTTCCTAATCACATAAAGCAAGGGCAAGTAAATGTTCACTTGAAAAAATGGCTTGATAAGTTTAGGAAACAATCTATACCAAATGCTTTTAAGTAGGAGGCTTTGATTCCTTCATTTCTTCATTCATCTCCTCTTCTCCTACTTCTTCACCTTCAACACTAGAAGACTTCATGGCACAATTATGAAAATAATTGTGTTCTACATTCTCACCCTTCCAATGGATGGTGGTAGCTTCTTCTAGCATATGTGGATTTGGGAACTCTTGGCTCTCTTGTGCTTGCATGGCTTCCATGATAGCTCCGATGTGCACTTTTATTCTTCTCAATGAAGTTTCTAATCCAGAAAACCTAAGTGCACTTGCCTCTAAACATCCATTCAAAGTATGCTCGAATGTCGTTTGTGATGCTCGGATGGTCTCTAGCATTTCTTCCTCAGGACTCCCATCCATCGGCCCCATATTGGAAGAATTTGAGTCATGAGCTCTTTCTTCCTTCGAGTGCCTTGAGGCAAATAACTCCATGTTGATGAGGTCGTTTGTGTACTCAACAAAATAGTAAAAATGATAGTTTTTGGTTGATTCTTGAAAACTCTTTTAAAGCCACTTAATCCTTTTAAAATGTGATTAGATAGCAAAATAGTGAGCAAGTTCGTTCCACAGGGAATGGAGTGTTAATTAGATAAATTGACTAATTTTAGAACAATAAAACAAATCATAGAGTTTGATAAATGTGTGGTTTCTAAAGCCACCAATGCTAAACTACTCAAATGAAAATACACAAAAATGTTATGAAAAATAGAATACTCAACACCTTGATAAGAATAGTGATAAAATCAATTAATGAGAGAACTAGGGAATAGATCGATTAACACTTGGATGTGGGTAAGCTACTAGCATCATTAATGTACCAATCTCATTATGTTAACCACTTAGAGGCTTAGATTAGTGGGGTTGATATACCCACCACTAATCTATCCTATCCAATGGGTTCTTAATCACACAAAGGTTGTCAATCCACATGTGAATATATAACAAATTATTCCAATCAAGATAGCAATCAACAAGTGATATACAAGTCAATTATAATGAATGAAATCTAATTAAATTGAATGAATAGAACACATAAGAGATTCATTACAAGCTAGACTAAACCCACAACCAATTGTTCCTCAAATCTATCCCCTAGATTAGGGGTTTAGTTACACATAATTGCAATAAATGAAAAGAAGTAAATGATAAGGAAATAACCCTTGGGTCACCTTCTTTAAGCTCAATCCTTCTTCTCCTCTATGCTCCTAGATGCAAGGAATGGAGGTTGAGGAAATGTCTTGGAATGTGGGTGTTTTGGTGGAAAGTTACTAAGGATTTTGGTGGAGAAAATGGTGGGATGAGGAATGATGTAGTGAAGTAATCAAGGTTTTGTGTTGAGGGTTGGATGGATTAGATGAGTTCAAGGAGAGAAATGGAGGATGATGAAAAATGTGCCATGGAAGTTGATCTAGATCTGAAATGAATTCTTACAATTTTCTCTCTGATTTTCGATGTTTTGAAAGTGAAGAGACGCTCATATATATACTCACTCATGGACATGTACTGGTAACGACTTGATTCGCTGATGTGGAGCCTTGGTCGCTATTTGGTCGCTCTGGCGACCATGGAGCGTAAAACGGTTAGATGAAAAGGTCGCTCTGAAAACCATCTTTCTCGCTCTTTGTCAAGTGGCGAACATGACCAAAATGTGTAGAGGTCGCTCTTTGTGCATCAAGGTCGCTCTGGCGACCATAAGTGGCGACCTTGGAAATGTGAAGAGGTCGCTCTTTGTGCATCAAGGTCGCTCTGGCGACCATAAGTGGCGACCTTGGAATTGTGAAGAGGTCGCCCTTTGTGCATCAAGGTCGCTCTGGCGACCATAAGTGGCGACCATGCCTTGAGTGCACTAGGTCGCCACTTGCAAGGGAGGTCGCCAGAGCGACCCCAAGTGGCGACCACACCTGATTGTTTTTGTGACCTTCTGTCGCCATGGCGCTCAAGTGGCGCCCAAGTGGCGACCTTTTGATGCCTTGGGGAACTCTTCTGTCGCCATGGCGCTCAAGTGGCGACCTCCATTGCCTATGTGGCGAAAATGCCCTGTTTCTTCTCATTTGTAAGACATTTTTGCACAAGTCCTCCACCTTTATCTCAATTGCTTCTGAAACCTAATAAAACCTGAAACACTCAATTTAACAACATTAAACACGGGGAAATGCCCGAGAATCAAGCAAAAAGAAACGGAAATGAGGGCCAAAATCATACCAATTTTGGCTTGATCAAATACCCCCAAACCAATCTTTTGCTAGTCCTCGAGCAAACATAATAACAAGCACACCCCCAAAAACATGCATAGAGATATTTCAAAGGTTTTTACTTCAAATGATCAATGTGCGAAGCCAAAATGAAGAGATTAAAACAGTTATGCCATTGTGAGGATTTAAACATGCAAGAGCGTGTATAGTTATGATCAAAAACGTGCCACCTTAGACATAATTGTACGCAATGCGATCTTACATTCAAAATGCCAAAGCTTCAAAGCAAAGGTGCTATTAGTTTAGAATGTAATTCGCTTTGATACTAAATCTCACCGGATTCTCTCTTCTTTTCTCCAAGACTCCTAGGTTCACTCAAATATGTGCATGTGCAATATGAGTTCATGTTATGGCAACAAATTGATTGCACATGCTAAACATTAAAACGCAATTTTCTGAAAAGTGATCTCATGAATGGAATTGCAAGCCATGAATTAGAAAGAACATGCATCAACCAAATTGTACAAAATGGACAATCCTAAAGATCATGAAGGTCTTTTCTTTGGTTGTAATGGGGCCTAAGGTCATGGTGAAACAAAGAATGGAAGAAATGGATATCAAGGGACCTAATGATTTCATTAAGGCATACATTCTAATTCTTTAAGTTCCACAAGATTCCCACATATGTTCACACTTCAAGGTGTCCAGGCTCACAATTACACATGTGTATGTTACTCCTATTTTCAACTTGAGTAGCTCAATTACTTCTCTTCCTTTTCTAGGCCCTTTGTGCCTAATTTCTTTATTCCTTTTTCTTTGCTTTTCTTTTCTTGCCAATTCTTTTCTTTTCATGCTCTTCATTTCTTTTCTTTCTTTTCTTTTCTTTTCTCATTCTTTACAAGCTTTTGTTTTCTTTTTCATTTTCAAACATTTCTTGCTTTGCAAGACTCCTACACACATTCACATGCCTTGGTACACACCTTATATTTATACATTCAAAATTTTACATTGAGTTCCTAAGCCTTAGCGAATCGTTTGGTCAAGGTAGGTCAAGTATTTTAAGGCTATAAGGTTCATGTAGATGTGGTTCATGAAAGAAATGCTTCAAATGTGTTTGGCTTCAAATGGGCTTGGGAGCATACATATTCAAGTGGTTGGAAGTGTTTAGGCCAAAGAGGTTTTCACATGCATCGCCTAAAATCATTTCTAAAGATTCGTCCATTAAGCAAAATAAGGCATCCACAAGCAGACCATAATATTCTATGGCAAACAACATTTAGTGCAAATGAGACCAAAACATGCTTGTATGAGTGTTTAGAGTGAGTGTTTAAAGAGTGAATGTTTACAACTCAACGTATGCTTTTTAAAGGCTGTGTTTGTGATCCTCACGGGAATCTCCACTATTAATTCTTAGCCTTCAAGCAAATTTGATCATTCACTCAACATTAAGAGAAAAAGATTAACGCATTTTGTTCAATGACACCCTAAGTGGCATGGTGTTAATCTAAACCAAACACTCACAAACATGCACAATTCCTCACTACATCATGTAAAGAACAATCTCCACAAGCAAAGCATGCTTAAATATGGCAATATCGCAAAAATTTTTGAAAATTTTGGCACACAATTCTTTCGAAAACCAAGCATCATGGTGTTGCGCAAAAGCACCCCCAAACCTAAATTTGACATTGTCCTCAATGTTCAAAGGTGGAAAATAAACAACAAGCGCAACCCACTAAGTTTCAAGCAATAACCCAACAAGCATGAGCAAAACAAAATATCCCATCATCCGGCATATTGCCCTCCAAATATTCATACACAAAATTCCAACAACACATATAGCAAAGAAGCACAAATGTCCTAAATCCACTACCAAAATCCAATTCACACCCTTATTCTATGCGGAAACAAAATAAAGGCAAAAATGAGAAATAAAGACTAAAGGAAAAGAAATGTGAATAAACATAAATCAACAAAAATATCCAACAAAATAATCCAAAAGTAAAAACATTAAACTAGCAATGTCCCAACAAAATGATAGAAAATGCAAATGATGAAAAGATAAAAACAAATCCTAGGAATGCTAGTAGGCCACTACTCTGAATCATCCTCCTCATCCTGCACTACTCTACCCTTCCCTTTCGGGTCCTTCCTTCTCTGCTCCCTAGCTAGTGCTGCTCTCCTAGACTGCTCCTCTCTCCATTTCCTCTGTGCTGCTGCCTCATCAATAGGAGGACCTCCCACATAACGGGGCCCCTGATCAGTCAAGGAACGGGCCATGGCCTCCTCCAACTGTGTTGCCTCCTCAACAGCAGACTGTGCAGTCTGAAATACAAAGTCAGGCTCCTCTGTGCCATGTCCTGAAGGTGCAGTGGGGGTAGGTGGAATCACTGTGGCAGGCTTCTTCGGTCTCCTGACATAAGGAGTGAGCCTAAGATCATGGCGGAGGTCTGTAAAGCCTGTGATCACTGTCTCACTCAAATCCTGAATAAGGCTTTCCAACCTCAACTGCCTGTCCTCCAAGGCCTTCTGCCTTCCCTCAATATCAAGTTTATCAGCATGAAGGATATCAAAATCACCAGTCTGAGTCCTCCTAATGCGCTGTACACCATCTAGAATCCGAAGACCCAACGGCTGCCCATGATCATCACAAATAGGAGTCTCCTCCTCCTCATCATCATCGTCCTCATCAGGGACTATTCTCTCAAATTCTTCCCTAACACTGGTTTCGGCCTCTGAACTCCGCACTCTCCTACGTTTTCCCCCAGTAGGCATCTCTCCACGCTTAATCATCAAACGTCTCCAGGTGGTCAAGTCCATATCTGATACGGGGGGCTTAAGTGTGTCCCCGGAGATATCCACACCCGCCAACTTGCAGGCTTCTGTGATCAAACAAGGGAAAGGGAGGATATCTGTCTCTGATTCATTCCTCCCAATCCGCTGAATCTCCATCTTTATGATAATCCCCACATCAATAGGCTGCCTCTCACTAATGCTATGTAGAATCCTGGCTGCCTCAAATGGAACAGTGGACCTGTGGGAAACCGGTCTCAAGGAAGAATGGAGGAAGATGTGCCAAAAGGCGTGCTCAATCTTCAAGTTTGACTGCCTGAGAGGGAACCGCTTCGCCATCCATATGGTCATAGGAGTGATGGTCATCGTATTTGCAAATTCCACCAAATTCTTTACGTACAAAGGATTCGTGGTGATCCCTTCCACCATCCTCTCACGTAACCCTTCAATTTCCAACAAAGTTGTCCCAAAATAGATGTTAATGTCCGGTGCGTTTAAGTACACGGGAACCCCTCTCACAAGAATGGGACCACCTCTCATATACTCTCCCGGATTCATCCCCGCGTAAAACTCTCTCACCAAACCTTCACTGTAATATGGCGGAGTAGCCGCTAATCCTCCCCATCCCAAGTCATTCACTGTTGTTGGGACAGGGGTATCCCTCAAGCTCTCCAAATCAATTCCCCTCTCAGGCCACATTTTCTTCTCAACAAAAGTTTCCATACGATCATCGAAATTTCTGTTCAGTGTGCAGTTGGGAATTACTCTCTTCCTAGGAGTGTTGATCTTGCTACCCTTGCCCCCCTTGTTCGGCAACTTCATCTTCGGAGCCATTTTTCACCCCCAAATTCGGACTAACTCTCTGACAGAAATCCGGCAGCACAACGGCACTATAATAACACTCCGGCACTCACCAATGTGCACCACAATCACCCAAATCCACTTCAATATTGTCACAATCACTTCTATATGAACAAATCACACAAAAATCCAATCCTAAGCACTAATCACTTCAAATCAAACTCAAAACCACCCTTAGTAATTCTAGATGCAATGTAGGACGGATTTGATCAAAAGAATTGAAGAACTAGAGTGAATTCTTACCAAGTTTGGAGATTACGTGCGTGCCACGGCTTTGGAATTGAGAGAATTTGAGAAGAGAGGATTGTTGTGTGTGCGGCGTTATGTTTGAGTTGCATCCCTTATAAGTGAACGCCCTATGTCGCCACTTGTGTCCTCGGTCGCTCTGGCGACCAAATGGCGACCAAGAAGAAATTTCTTGTTTGCATGTGGTCGCCATTTGCACAAGTGAGGTCGCTCTGGCGACCAAATGGCGACCATACCTGATAACAAAGGTCGCCATTTGCACAAGTAAGGTCGCTCTGGCGACCAAATGGCGACCATACCTGATAACAAAGGTCGCCATTTGCAACATGTGGGTCGCCCTGGCGACCATGTAAGTGGCGACCTCTGAATTCTTCATGTAAGTGAGGTCGCCATTTGTGTGCAAAGAGCGACCAAATGGCGAACCTGACTTAAAATCCTCTTCTAAGTGCATTTCATCACCTGCAAAGAACAAAATCCACAATAAGCTCATACTTCAACTTCTAACAAGGATGGAGGGACAATTATTCAGAAAAACAAAATGAACAAAAGAAAAACACACAACAAGCAAAAATTAAACACAAACATAATTATTCATGGCATGAAATGTAAAAACCGAATATAAATCCAACTACCGCATCATACTATGCGAAATGGAATCATGATGCTCATCATCCAAGTCAATCACGTTATAACTCAATTTTTTCTTGACTACCCAAATTGGACCTCTAGACTCATCTCGGACTTGATTGACCAAATCCTTCCTAACCCAAATTTGCTTAACACGGTTAGATCTCCTTAGAGGCCTACTTTTATCATTATTGGCATGCTTCAAAAATTCAAAACATTTAGACTTTACATGACCCTTTCTATGACAAAAATAACAAGTTAAAGGATATGAAGGAAATCTTCCCTTTTTCATTGGAGATTTAGGTCTTGAGGGACCGTTATTGGTGAGTTCCTTGATGGCTTGATCCATCCGATCTATCTCCACCAAAAAGTCGCACTCCTTTACCTTAGCAACTTTCAAGGACATCTCCTTCTTGCTCAATTCCTCCTTCAACTCCTCAAGTGCCTTGTTCTTGGCATCTACATTCATGAGGGCCTTCCTCATCTTTCTTAAAGATTCTTCCTCAAATTCTTCGGTGAGCCTAGCCAAATCTTCAAGTTCTTTCACTGTCACCTCATTCTCCATTGTGAGAGCCACGTTGACCTTCTTAAGCTTATGATTTTTCCTTGCTAAGTCATCAAGCTTCTTTTCCAAGGCATACCTCTCCGCCTTAAGAACCTCTACCTCAAGCATGAGCTCTTGGTTGGAATTCTTGAGCTCTTCAACTTCAGAGTCACCTATACTCTCCACTTCGTCCTCTTGGCTATTCTTTTCAAACAATTGCACCAAGTCACACACCTTTCCACCCGTTGACCTTGGTGAATGCAACTCAACCACATAGCAACTCTCAATGCTTTTTAGGTCATCATTGCATATGGTTATATCGATCTCAAGTTCTTTCTCAAATGCATGCATACAAACTTTCTTCTTGCAAACATCGATCTTCATTTGAGCGGTAGCCATGAATGGTCTACCAAGGAGAACTTGCCACTCCCTAACATCATTTGACTTGTCACCAATGTCTAGAACAACGAAATCGTTAGCACCATTACTCCTTCAATAACAATTGGGACATCCTTTAGTTCACCACATGATGAAAGTGAGGTTTGATCCGCTAGCATAAGCTTCTTCCCGGATGGCTTCAATCCTACCAAACCCAACTTTTCATAAGTAGAAAGGGGCATCATGCTCACACTTGCCCCTAAATCTAGTACTCCTTTAAGCACTCCACTATTTCCTATTGAAATGGGAATCACAAAGCTTCCCGGATCTCCCACTTTCTGCATGTATGCTTCTTCGAACAACAATGCCTCATCTCTAGTTCCATCCTTCTTGACAAAATTTCCTTCTTTGGCCTGCTCAGTGTGGCTTGGAAACTTCCCCTTTTCTTGCTTTTGAAGAGCCTCGGCGATTTGCCCCATTTGGGTCTCCAATTTCCCGAAGGATGCCTCTAGATTGCCAAACCTTTGGCCACTAGCTTGCATGAAGCTTGTCAAGGTGTTCTCAGCTCTTTGGAACCCTTGCATCATACCTCTCATCTCTTCATCAATATTTCGGCGAGGTTGGTACGAGCTTGGTTGAGCATTGTTGTTATTGTTCCATTGGTTTCCTCCCCATTGGTTTCCTCCTTGGGGAAACCCTCCTTGTGGGTATCCTCCTTGTGATTGGTTTTGCCGGTAGCCTCCTTGTGAGCTATTACCTTGATTGTTCATCCCTTGTTGTTGACTTGGACGATAACCCCCTTGTGAGCTACCTCCTTGATTGTACACCCCTTGTTGTTGATTTCCTTGTTGTTGGTTTCTTGGTGGTGGGTTTAGAATGTTGTTGTTGTTTGACCAAGAAAGATTTGGGTGGTTCCTCCATGGTTGAACATAGTTGTTTCCTTGTCCTTGGAATCCCATAGCTTGAACTTCCTCTTGCTCTTGACCTTGACCTTGAAAAGTGTCCTCAAACCCTTCATTTTCATTAAACTGCCCGCTAGAGCTTCCTTCTTGTCTTCCTAGCAACTTAACTCCCGCCTTTTGCAACCCCAAACTTTCAATATGAGAAGTTAAGGTTTCCACCCTTTTGTTTATCCTTGAGATTTCAATTGCGGTTTCCGTGCTAGCATTCACATCAAACTTCCCACCTCGAATACTGTTGGCATTCCTTTGTTGAGAGTTTTGTGCCAACATCTCATAGATGTCGTAGATCTCCGAAGCGGTCTTGGTATCATAAGAACCTCCACAAGCGTTATCCACCAACACTTGGGAGAACCGAGTTAGACCCCCTTGGAAACAAGACACCTTGTATTCCTCAGTGAACATGTGAGGAGGGCATTGGGCCACAAGGCGTTGATACCTCTCCCATGATTCATGAAATAGCTCCCCCTCACTCTCATAAAAATCGGCTATCTTCACCTTTAACTCCTTTGCTTTCCTAGCCGGAAAGAATCTGTTGAAAAACACCTTGCAAATCTGGCCCTAACTCGTCAACGATCCCGGCCTAAGCCCCATGAGCCATGTCATAGCCGCATCCTTCATGCAATACTGGAAGCAACGCATTTGCAATTGTTCGCGTGTGAGCCGCATGATGGGGAAGGTCTCTATAATAGCACTATACTCCTTCATGAACTGGAGGCAGTCTTCATTCAGCTTCCCATGAAATGACGGCAACAAGTTGACGTGCATCGTCTTCAACTCATAACCCCTAGCCACCGGGTCTAGCACTATCGGTGATGGTTGGTTCCCGATATCCGGCAAAGCATACTCACCCATGGTCATCCTTTGACCCCGGTTGGTTTGAGTTTCTTCCGTCATCTCCTCTCTCAAAGGAGCTTCGTCTTCCCTACCATGTTGTTGTCCTTCGGTACTCATATCTTGACTTGGAATTGGTTCAAACTCTCTCACACGGCTAGTGCCTTCTAGTGGGGGATGAACACCTCTACCTAGAGATCTCCTACCGTGCATAAAACTGAGCACCTGAAAGAGGAATAAATAAAGAGATACAAGGAAAGAAAAGAAAGTAAAAACAACACTATGAACAAATCAATAATCACAAAACAAAATTTTAAACTAACAATCTACAAAATACCAATAAAATGCGAAGAAAAGTCAATATATGTAATCAACGCTACCACTCCCCGGCAGCGGCGCCATTTTTGATGAGGTCGTTTGTGTACTCAACAAAATAGTAAAAATGATAGTTTTTGGTTGATTCTTGAAAACTCTTTTAAAGCCACTTAATCCTTTTAAAATGTGATTAGATAGCAAAATAGTGAGCAAGTTCGTTCCACAGGGAATGGAGTGTTAATTAGATAAATTGACTAATCTTAGAACAATAAAACAAATCATAGAGTTTGATAAATGTGTGGTTTCTAAAGCCACCAATGCTAAACTACTCAAATGAAAATACACAAAAATGTTATGAAAAATAGAATACTCAACACCTTGATAAGAATAGTGATAAAATCAATTAATGAGAGAACTAGGGAATAGATCGATTAACACTTGGATGTGGGTAAGCTACTAGCATCATTAATGTACCAATCTCATTATGTTAACCACTTAGAGGCTTAGATTAGTGGGGTTGATATACCCACCACTAATCTATCCTATCCAATGGGTTCTTAATCACACAAAGGTTGTCAATCCACATGTGAATATATAACAAATTATTCCACTCAAGATAGCAATCAACAAGTGATATACAAGTCAATTATAATGAATGAAATCTAATTAAATTGAATGAATAGAACACATAAGAGATTCATTACAAGCTAGACTAAACCCACAACCAATTGTTCCTCAAATCTATCCCCTAGATTAGGGGTTTAGTTACACATAATTGCAATAAATGAAAAGAAGTAAATGATAAGGAAATAACCCTTGGGTCACCTTCTTTAAGCTCAATCCTTCTTCTCCTCTATGCTCCTAGATGCAAGGAATGGAGGTTGAGGAAATGTCTTGGAATGTGGGTGTTTTGGTGGAAAGTTACTAAGGATTTTGGTGGAGAAAATGGTGGGATGAGGAATGATGTAGTGAAGTAATCAAGGTTTTGTGTTGAGGGTTGGATGGATTAGATGAGTTCAAGGAGAGAAATGGAGGATGATGAAAAATGTGCCATGGAAGTTGATCTAGATCTGAAATGAATTCTTACAATTTTCTCTCTGATTTTCGATGTTTTGAAAGTGAAGAGACGCTCATATATATACTCACTCATGGACATGTACTGGTAACGACTTGATTCGCTGATGTGGAGCCTTGGTCGCTATTTGGTCGCTCTGGCGACCATGGAGCGTAAAACGGTTAGATGAAAAGGTCGCTCTGAAAACCATCTTTCTCGCTCTTTGTCAAGTGGCGAACATGACCAAAATGTGTAGAGGTCGCTCTTTGTGCATCAAGGTCGCTCTGGCGACCATAAGTGGCGACCTTGGAAATGTGAAGAGGTCGCTCTTTGTGCATCAAGGTCGCTCTGGCGACCATAAGTGGCGACCTTGGAATTGTGAAGAGGTCGCCCTTTGTGCATCAAGGTCGCTCTGGCGACCATAAGTGGCGACCATGCCTTGAGTGCACTAGGTCGCCACTTGCAAGGGAGGTCGCCAGAGCGACCCCAAGTGGCGACCACACCTGATTGTTTTTGTGACCTTCTGTCGCCATGGCGCTCAAGTGGCGCCCAAGTGGCGACCTTTTGATGCCTTGGGGAACTCTTCTGTCGCCATGGCGCTCAAGTGGCGACCTCCATTGCCTATGTGGCGAAAATGCCCTGTTTCTTCTCATTTGTAAGACATTTTTGCACAAGTCCTCCACCTTTATCTCAATTGCTTCTGAAACCTAATAAAACCTGAAACACTCAATTTAACAACATTAAACACGGGGAAATGCCCGAGAATCAAGCAAAAAGAAACGGAAATGAGGGCCAAAATCATACCAATTTTGGCTTGATCACATGTCCCGGTTGAATATGGCCAAATGCAAGTCAAAAGGATCCATTGTTCCTGAAAAGAAAAATAGAAGAAAAATAAAAGAAAAACAAGAACAAGACTATAAAATCTAAAAATAACGAAAATGACAAATAACTAAAAAAAATATATAACTATATATATAAAAAAAATGAATAACAAAAGAAATATGAAAAATCTAAACTACAAAGAAAAACTAAATAATTCAACAATCGCTTTAATTCCCCGGTAGCGGCGCCAATTTGATGACTCACTTTTTGTGTCGTTACCAAATTGCGAATTACCAAAAGAATGTTATCAAATGAATCTTTACGCAATATATTTTAAGTTTTGAAAATGAGTAATGTGGTAAGCTTAGAGTGGTTGGTAAGGAGCGAGAAGATTCCGGCGTTTTGGGACGCCAAGAAGGTTGCGACGAGACTGCCGGTCGCTTGGCCGTCGATTTGCCACCGGAACCCGACGACGGTGACTCCGGGAAGGTGGTCGTTTGGCTGGCGGCGTTCTAGGGTTTGAAGGGGTATGGCTGTCGCTGCACATGACTGGAGGAAGAAGAGAATGAATAGTGGGTATGGGGGGTATTTAGCAGCAGGATGGGGTGTAGACAACTGATGGGTCAGGTTTGGGTGTGCAGCAATTTGGGCTGGTGCGTTTAGAGGCCCACACCCTCTAAACGCACCGTTTAACTTAAAAGGAGTGGGCTGCACAAACTGGGCTACTTTTGGGCCACGCGTAAGGCCCAACTTCAGATCTGCTTTTCTTTTTAGTAAAACGACAGCGTTTGGATGATGATGACGTGGCGTGCTTTGGCTGCTTTCTTTGGCAATTTACACAATGCTCCCCTGATCTCTTATAATATTGTGATAACTTCATTCTTTCCTTCCAAATTTACACTTTTGCCCCCCTTTCACCAAAATTACTCCAATACCTCTGAATTCTATAAATTCCTGAAAACACTTAATTTACACCATTAAATCACAGAATAATGCCCAAGAATCAAGCAAAAGGAGAAGGATATGAGGGCCAAAATCATACCAATTTTGGTTCGATCAATTAGCAGTTTTGAAATATTTTGTGTTAGATCGTTTTCCGTTATACAATTCATGTATGTAGTCAGTTCATTTAAATACATAGATTTATATAGAATTTTTCAAATGAGGACGTCCTCATACAATGGATATTAGGATAATCCTAATATGATGTAGGGAAAAATATCGTAGTACACGCAGCGGAAGCGAGACTAAAAATAGATTTAGTAGCTTTTAAAATTTTTCCTTTTATGAACCTTAACCCTTTAATTAATTAAACATATATATAATCAACAAAAGAAGAATACCTTTTGTCGCGTGATCCGATTGACTTACGTCGATGGTAATCCGCAAGATCTTCAATCCTAACACGAACGTGAATCACCTAGGAGCGTGGTCTCCCTTTTTCTTTGAATTGCAAACCTGAAAATGGACAAACAAACTTTTCTTTTCTTTTGTTAGTCACAAAACAACCAAAAGAAAACTAAGATTATTCCGGTCACTTTTGAGTTCTCAATCTAATGATCGAAACTCGCGTGAACCTAAATCGATGTTGTACACACAAGCTTATTGATGAACAAGCAATTAGTGTACCATCAAAAGAATAATCTATTCACTCTTTTTTGTTTTTAGTAGAATAAAAATTCCTTTCTATGAGTTGAGAAGAAGAAGAAGAAGAATTGTATCAAGCACCACACACACTAATTTTCTTGGTGGCCGAATTCTCTTCACTTTTCTTTTAAGGGTGGCCGAAATCCTTCTACAAAAAGCACTAGGGTTGCTGCAATTTTCACTCCAAAAATATAGGACTTTTAGTTGCACCCTAATTCACTTCTAGTTTTTAAGAGTTCAAACCCTAATCCAACTCATAGATATTTTTATTCTTTTATTTTGACTAAATAAAAAGACTTCTTATTTGATTAAATAAATAAAATTAATTATTTATTTTCTTGTCAAACAAGTCTTTTAATTTTAGTATACTACTACCAATAGTATAACTTTAGGAATCATATTTCCTAATCAGAAAAGATTTGTTTCTTAATTAAACAACTAATTAATAAATTAATTAATTCTTATTTAATTAAAACAATGAAACAAAATAATATATTAGGTTAAATATGACCTTGCCGCCCCACTCAAATAAAATGGGCCATATATTATTTTCTTATTTCATTTAATCCATTGGACTTTAAATAAAAAGCTCACATGTGAACCAGACCCATTCATACTAAAAGAAACAAGCCCACATGCCTTTCATTAATATATGAATATAATTGAGCAGCCCATTAAATAAATAATCTGCAAATTATATTCTTAATATATTAAATGCAATTCTAAATGGACCCATAAATTGGTCCGGTAGAATATGTCAAGTGATCCATGCAAGTCCGTGTGGATTGGGGATCTTGGCGGGCTATCTAAATTTAAGCTTCAATAGACATAACCTAATCATAATCAACAAATGATTCACTTAGGTCCGATCCATTAATTTTAACTCATTCCACTAAAGAGCTAAAATTGAACTCTTAAATAAAGACAGAAAAGGAAGATGTTCCTCATTCATACCCTAGACAATCATGTTGGAGATAATGTATCCTCGTGATTAATATCAGTAATCGCCAAGAGTTCATAGATCGCCTATAACTCTCCAAGTTACCATATTTACTCATATGACCACGTTTTGAACTTGGATATTTTGACTTGTCCAGAAGCCATGTTTTCAATAGACACTATTGAAAACTCAATGTTGAGATTTAATATCCAATTACCTCAAAACATCCATATGATGATATTATACTCTCATTTAATAAATGGAGCCACGATGTCCATATCTATAAATGAAGTCCTCTATCGATTAACAAATGAATATCACGAAACTATCGAGGATAGACTATGCGATATAATCGTACTCATTGATAACTCAAATGATATCACTTGCAACCATAAGTCCATCATTTATCTCAGGATTAAGATAAACTCTCCGATTGTCCTGATAATGAAAAGACTTTTATCTACTGACGGTTATAGATAAAGTATTTCATTGTGATCCAGTTCAATGCACCCAGTGCACTAGATTATTTTGCTCGAAGACACTCCGATGATTTTAGACTCATCATATCTCATTTGATCCCACTCAAATGCTAGCAAAAGAATTCTACAACTTTAACAAGATAAAGGTGTCCAACCTTTAACTTAAGTTGTGAACAATATTCAAGACTAACTAAAGAATTGTGTCTACCACATACATATCCAGATGTACGAACAATTCTTCTTTTCTCATAGTCTTTAGACCTTATGATTATTTACTTTGACAATTATAATATTAAACTATAAATGCTATAAGATTTGTTTAAACCAGAAATCACTTTATTCATATGAAAAAGATTGTTAATTACAATATTACACTCTTGCTATTGAGCATAATCCTAACATATGAGCCACTAGTTTTACATACTTTGACTCAATTATGTATGCACTTGTCAAACTGCGACACACATTCAATATCCTCTAGAAGTTATGTCACGACGTCCGCATGCATTTGAATATTTCTGTATATATATCTACATTTATATACATCTTGATATAATAAATTTCATTTCGTTTAACTAACACTAAAAGTGGAAGTGATCAACCGGTTGATTTTCTTTACAGTTATATTTGTCAAGTTATATAGTTGTGTTTTTTTTTATTTGGAACAAATAATCGATGAAGATTGTTATAGATTCACCTACTTTGTTACGTTAGCCGTTGAAGAGACACCTTCATGATGACAAGTATAAACAAAGTTTCTTGTGTTTAAACCGTTTATTCTACTATAAAATATGAAGATGTGGAAAATTTAAAGGTTGACGAACTCACGTTTTTGGTCATTAAGATACGTCAACTCATCCTACGAATCAACCTTTTGACATTCGGTGTTAAACACAACTGCAACATTGGGAAATAGTAAACCTATCGATTCTATATGATATTGACGTAGGGGTTTTAAATATATTTTTCTTTACAGTCCCAACTGGTCACATCAAGCCTTTAGGTTAACAGTGTGTCTCACTCTTCAGTGCATTTTGACGGTAAAGGTCCATATCCAGGATGTACTGCATAGGGTACCCAACCATTATTATTTTTTAATTTTTTATATAGAAAGCAGAAAATTAAACAAAACAACTACAGGAAATGAGTATTTATTTATTCGTGTATTAAACTGAATGTGCCTTTTCCATCTTATCGTGTATTAACTTCATTTTTGAATTTCATCTCGTATTCGTGTCTCACATTGAAGTTTCCTAGCTTCCTTTTCGTCTGATTGTCTAATAAGTAATAACTTCATGCTTGATACTTGATCAAACCAAAATTGGTATGATTTTATCCCTCATTTCCTTCTCCTTTTGTTTGATTCTTGGGCATTATTCTGTGATTTAATGGTGTAAATTAAGTATTTTCAGGAATTTATAGAGTTCAGGGGCATTGGAGTAATTTTGGTGAAATAGGGGCTGATGTGTAAAATCGTGTTATAAAAACCTAACTCGCAAGTGCGCGAATCGTGAGATAAGTACAGCGACAAGTAGGGATCGTTCCCACGAGGAAAAGTGATCTATCGACTAAAACCAATTCTAATTAAAGCTAAGCAATTAACAGTAACCAAGAGATTTCAGATTGATTTGATTGATTTGAGATTAAAACTAAATTAAACTAAGAAAACAATTAACAAGAATATGAGAATGTGATCAAAAGGTGAGAAGACTAGGTCATCAATGATCCCCAACTACGTTTACTCAATGCTTCGAATTGACTTTCACAAAGAATGTTAATCAAGTTAAGGGTTCATTCTTAAATTATGTATAATTAGTGCTATGCGGTCCTGGAATAAATCAAGTACTCTCTACTACAGTCATTAGCAAAACCTGCGTGTAAACTATAGCATAAAATACATCAACCATACACCAAGCATTCTCAGTTAAGTCATTAGCAAACCCTGTGTGTAGACTATAACCTAAAACCCACAAAGCACACAATCAAGTATTCTCAATCACAGTCATTAGCAAACCCTGCGTGTAGACTATGATTGAGAACCCATTAAGCACAAGAACAAGAGAACCAAAGATAACGTGCAATAACCTGCTACGATAAATTCATTCATTCAATTGATTATTGGTTAAGACTGGTGAAACCCACACATCTCTCAACCTTAACATATAAACCCTAGATTCAAGACTAGCACAAACCATGCATAGACAAGAAGAAATCCCAAATTGAATGAAACGAAACTTGAATTACTAAAACATAATCAATTCTAACAAAGAGTATTCATAGAGGTTCACATTGAATCCCTAGTATGGATTTAGTTACACATAGTTGAAATAAAAAGAAGAGAGAAGTAGTTGATAGAACCCATGGAAATTGTAGGCAATCTTCCAATCTCTGATGCAGCAAATCTTCTCCTTCGTCTTCAAATCTTCTGTATGTAAGATGAAAGAAAGTTTGTTGAGTGATTTAGGCTATGACTTATGGCTGACGAATTGTTTTCCGGACCAACCCCTTTGAAGAGGAAAACCCCTCTATTTATATCTGCTTGGGCTTCGGTGGAGAAACCTGATTAAAAACAACTTCTTTAGGCAGACCGCTGCCTGACCGCTGCCACTTTGGCAGCGGTGTGGCAGCGGTTTTGCACAATCTTGCAAACGCTGCCACTTTGGCAGCGGTGAGGGGGCAGTTTTCACAGCGACCTCCTCTGTCCAATAAACGCTACGACGCCTCTCTCAGAAAATAGCAGCGGTGTGAGAGCGATTTTTGCTCATCTTTAGAAAAGACCCTTGACTTCTTCAAAATAGCACTTTTTATCTGAATTTCTTCAAATATATCAATCTGATCCAATAACCTGAAAACACTCAAACACACCCATTAAAGCGCTAAAAGGCTCAAGTAGCAAGCAATTGATTGGCGGAATGGGGATCAAATATATATACAATAAATGACCGATCAGGGGCAAAGGTGTAAAATATGGAGGAAGAATTGAAGTTATTGAGATTATTGAAGAATACAGGGGGCTTTCTGCAATTCACCATGCAGATCAGGCAAGAAGGTGCCACGTCATCATCGCTACACGGTGTGTTTTGCCTAAGAGATGGGCCTCTAAGTGCAGCCCAATCGGTTACTAACTGCACCCACATAAGGAGAAGCCCATGCTCCTTTAGTGAAACGCTGCCGTTTTGAAGCAGGCCTAATGCGTGGCCCAAACGCAGCCCCAGCAACAAGCCCAACTCCTTTGTGTAAGTGAAACGGTGCGTTTCACCTGATGCGCAGGCCCTCACACGTGGGCCTAACAGCAAGCCTAAACACAAGCCCCTCATTTGCAGATCAGACCCATTTGCACCCCTGTCCATTGCTGAGTGCCCCCCCAAATACTATTCACCTCTCCTTCCTCTCGCGAGTGCAGACCACCATTGACGCCCTTAAACCCTAAGTGCCACCGGCGGCTGAAATGACCTCCCTTCCGACCTACCGTCGGCCAAATCGGGTGCCAAATGGACGGCCAACTGACCGGCAGCCCCGTCGCAACCTTCCCGACGTCCCAAATCACCAGAATCTTCAAGCTCCTCATCGTCCACTCTTGTCTCGCCACGTCACCCTTTTGGTCACCATTTGTCATTCCAGGTCGCCATGGTGACAGAGAGTTGATTCCCACACCTGATGAGGTCGCCATTTGCATCCCCAAGGTCGTCATTTGTGCCAAAACTGCGACCCATCTGCTGTGCTTCTCTGATTGGCCAAATTTGGGTGGAAAATTACAATAAGGCCCCCTAGAAATCCAAAATGGCAATTTGACAATTAGAGGGGGTGTTTTGGTAATTAGCCATCCTTGACCTATTTCAAAAATACTATAAATTCATCCCTCTTTTCAATTTGAATACCAAGCCTATTCTCTCCTACCAATCTCCTTTTCCTCCATTAATCATCTCCCAAACTCCTCCATTTCTATACTTTGACTTATCTTTTCCATCCAAAACCTCACACCAAATCTTGATTACTTCCCTAGACCATCCTTCCCTACCATTTTCTCCATCACAAATCCTTTGTCACTCACCATAAGCCATCCACCTATCTAGACACATCCTCCTCTTCCATTCTTTGCATCTAGGAGCATCAAAGGAGAACAAGGATCAAGCACTAAAGAAGGTGGCCTAAGGGTGATTTCCTTACCATTTACTTGTTTCTATTTGATTGCTACTATGTGTAATTAAACCCCTAATCTAGGGGATTGATTTGATAAACATTTGGTTGTGGGTTTTTGCTTAAGCTTTGTAATGAATCTCTATATGTGTTCTATTTATTAATTCATTAGATTCTATTCATTATGTGATTGACTTGTATACCCACTTGTTAATTACAATCTTGTTTAGTACATGTTATATAATCACTCTTGGATTGACACACTTGAGTGATTAAGAACCCAATAAATATGATGGATTAGTGGAGGGTATATCAACCACATTAATCTAAACCTAAATTGGTTAACATGTAGAGATTGGTCATTAAAGTGGCTTAAAAAGCAATACCCATACCTACTTGCTAATCAATCAATTCCCTAGCATCAACATTAATTGTTTATATCCATTTTTCTTATCAAGATTGTGAGTCTTCTATTTTTCATATCACCATATTTTTAGTTAGGTTAATTTTGTATGTATGTTTGATGGTTTGACAAACCATACACTCATTCATCATTTATGATTTATTTTATTGTTTTTAGATTAGCTAATTAAATCAACATATTTCTCTAATTCCCTGTGGAACGAATTCTAAGCTTACCATAATACTCATTTTCATAACTTAAAATATATTGCGTAAAGATTCATTTTATAAACATTCTTTTGGTAATTCGCAATTTGGTAACGACACAAAAAGCGAGTCATCAATACTTGATATCCATAATATACAGATGGATATTTATATTGAATTGGAACGGATGTATATTAATAATAAATAGTCAGTACCAGTGCTTTGCACGTGGACGAACATATTTAATAAAATAAATCAGTTTCAGTGATATCACCTATAAGCATTAAATTCATGAAAACATTACTAGGAACACTTAATATTATAATAACTTATATAAAAAAACAAATAAAAAATTGAAAACTCCCTTTGAAAGCAATGCCCGTCTTCAGAACTCTATATTTTTCAATAGATGTCCGCAGAAAATCAATTGCTTTTCCCTTATTCCAATTCATGTCAGAATAAAAATGGACTCTGAAACTTGAAATTTAAGCCCAATCACAAACAAAATTAAAACATAAAAAGTACATAATAAAGGGACTTTTTAAATTTAACCCCAACCTCAAAAGTAAGCATGGTTACACGCAACGCTTAACGTATCGTGTAAGGATGATCATTGTTTACCGTGTGTTCTTTTACATAGTTTCATCTAGACACGCTGAAAAGTATATAGCATTATAGATAACCCATTGAAATAATCAAAGGACACTTCCAAATAAAACTAAGGACTTTTAAACTTTCTAGATACATCCACACTGGACTTTAATCTCCCAAAATTCATAAATAAAATTCAACTTCACATGGTTCATGAATATTGGAATATGCAAAGTTGATTTTACCTTACCAACAAGTGAAAGTTTGTTTCACTGATAGGACAAGAGGGCGCTAGTCTAGATCAAGTGAAAAATATCTTCTTTCTAAAGTGATGGTGGGACCGTCTAACATATTCTTTTATACATAGATACACTGGGTTGTGGTGCTTGTTGTAGGCAAAGTAGTTGTTGTCAGAAATGAAGTAGTTGTTCATCTGAATTTCTTTTTTGCTTTTAATCTATTTTCACGTACTTGTTAGTTCCGTTTGGAAATCAAATTTCCAGACTTCAAATATGATGAGCCGTTGTGCACTCACAAAAATGATATAGTTTTTGTTTGATTCTTGAAAACTCTTTTAAGCCACTTAATCCTTTTAAAATGTGATTTGATAGTTGTTGATGGTGGATTTTGTCAATTGACCGGTCAACGTTGTTCTGGTTTGCAAATATAATTTAAATGTATGATAAAGTGCTTAGAGAAAGAAAACGAACAAATATTACGTGGTAAAACTCCGGTGATCGAAGAAACATCCACGGATGGTTGCCTAAGCAATTCAACCAAATTCACTATGATAATCTTGGTAATTTTTACACACTCTGCTCTCCTTTTTCTCTTTTTTCCCGTGTCCCCTACCTATATTTTGTAGGGGTATTTATACATGATTCCCCTAGGGTTTTTTGGGTCTTACTAGGGTTTTAGTGTCATGGCCTCAAGTTGATGAGTGTTGAGTTTACTTTGTGATTCTTTCCTTTTTCTGCGCTGATCTCTCCTTTATGGTTATGGATTCTGGATCCATTCCGGACTCCAGTGAGCTGTCGAGGAAATCTGTTTGTTTCCTTACAGAACTCTGCTTCTTAGTAGTAGATTTGTGGACTTGTGAACGATATATATCAATTATGTTGGTGCATAGGTGGCGAAGGGATTTCACTTGGCAATCCCTTCCTCCGTGCCAAACAAATGTAGTCGGGCACTTTCTATACTCGGGATACTCGGCATCATCTCGCCATTTATGGCTGTATCTCCTGACTCAACCTGAGTTACTTCCATCTTTCCCGATCAGTCTCCTTGCTCGCGGGTTGCTCTTACCCATGCTGTCTACTGACGTGTTATCTGTGGTGAATTCTACCCATAACAATACCCCCTTAAATATTTGAAGGCAAGTTCGTTGACTCGGCGAAGATATTTAATTCTCGCTTAGTCTTTCTTCTGATCTGGCAAGCTCTTTGTCGCTTTCCTCCTTAAATTGTCTTCCATTAATGTTTCGCTAATACTTATGATTAGGGTTTCTCATTAATCATTAATGACGTGTCTTAACTGAACCCACGCACATTCGATTTGTCTTCTGTCAAAAAATATGTTGACAGTGATGTTTAAGGTTTCTGACGGCCTCTGACGGCCTGAGCCTCTTCTGAAGTTGCCATATGTCTGATCGGGGTTTGGTGCATCAGACCACATTTATTTGATATGACCTTTTGCCAACCCAATGCTTCTTTTCGCACGTTTCCCGCCTTTTACCCCCCCCCCCCCCCCCCCCTTAGGGTTTCTCGTTCTATATATATCCCCTTCATTTTATTTCTCTGGTATTTTCTCTAGTTGCCATTGCGATTCTCTTCTTCTTCAGCCTAACATTCCCTTTTTCCTTCAATGTCTTCTAAGCTTTCGCCATTTTTTTTTGAAGGAGGAACCGTTTTCCTCTGCTTATCCCGTTTTGCTTACGGTTATCTGTGGTTTCCTTTTCTTTTGTGGGTTTTGTTGAGGTTAGTTTCTTCCTTTTATTTCATTTTCTTTTTCATAGATCCCTCACTTCGTCACCATTTTTTTGTTGCTTCCATGGTTGCCATCGAGCACCATGATGCTCGTTTGGTCGAAAGTCTTCAAAACCTGTTGAGCAGTAGACCACCCCCAGACCAACCTTATTTCCTAGATGTCAATGTCTCTGGGTTGGTTCGTGAAACCCCTCTTAGGGATGACTCTGCTAGGGTTCCCCAATCTGATCCTTGTTCTTCTTCTTGCAGTGACGCTCAACCTCCGATGATGAGATCCAAGAATTGCAGTCCACGCACAATACATAAGAATCTGAGCAGACTTCACACTGTTGGACCCCAACAAATAAATGAAGATGACTTGGAGTTGGAGCACCGGGCAGCTCGGATTCCGTTTTCACCTGAGCGAGTTTTTGCTTATGATATCGAACCGGATGTAGTCTACCGAAAGGAGACTCGTCAATACATGGGTCGGTTTGATTTGGATAGGGATTCTATTCGGCTCGAACCAGCTGGCAACAGGGCTGCATGGAACCCTCCACCCGGGATGGTGGTGGTTTATAGGGCCATGCTTAGCTGCGGCGTGACTCTCCCTCTCCAACCATTCATTACTTGGTTTCTGGCCGAGGCTCAGATTTCCCCTGCCTAGCTTGCTCCGAATAGTTACCGTATCCTAATGTGCTTATGGCATATGTGGTATCGTATGAAGCTACCACCTCCGACTCCCCGCGAGATCAGGCATTTCTATACGCTCAGACAATCGGGTCGGTCAGGGACGTACTTCCTTTTATCGAGCAAGCCCGACCATTGGATTCCAAAGGGCGTCGAGGTTGTTGGAAGGTTAATCCGACCAAAGAAGATAAAGCTAAGGGCTTTGTCTGGGGCTTCCCCTCCTCTAATAAATATTGGAAGAACAGTTGGTTCTTCGTCGGGGGTGACTGGGGCCAATCCATCGATTTCGATGTTGACAGTGTTCGGGTAATGCGGAGGGTCCCTCACTACTTCTGTTCTCCCGAGTGGTGGAACAATGTTGCCCTGATTCTCTCGGATGGGGAGTTGAAGAACTTGGCACGGGCAGCCGTTCATGCGTCGAAGAAAAGGGGAGGACCTTATCTCCTTGATGAGGAGAAGATGATCAAAGTTGGTCTTTTTCCTCGCTTATCTACGGCTCGCAAGAGATGTAATTTTTTATAGCCCCTTTCCATATCTTTTTAAGTTATTTTCTATAAGCAGTTGATTCTGACTTGACTCCTAGTGCCACTCTTTTATTTTGTACAGTGAACTATTCAGATGTTGTCTACGAGGCTTAGGCCCGCAGGTGGAAAGCAGTCTTGGAGACTAGCCGAAAGGAGGCTACCTTTTGAGAATTTGAACTGGAAGCTCCTGGTGGGTCGGGAGAGGAGACCCCAACCGAAAAAGATACGGAAGAGAATGTTAGGGGTGTTCCTGAGTATACTCCCCAAGATGTCCCTCACGTTTCTGAGGCTGGGACGAGTGAACGTGTGGACCAGTTTGATTCGGATGATCATACTTTTTACACTGGTGAGTGGGAGCATTCCCCGACCAATCGCCAGAAAGGTGCCACAGATGAGGCAACTGTCGGGGTAGATGAGTTGACCCGGGACTCTGACAATGCGATAGATGAAAGCAACTGACCTGCTCAAACTGGGGGAAAAGCGGTCATTGGGGTGCCCGAGTCGAGCCCTGGTCCCTCTAAGGGTAAACAGAAGGTTAGGGAGTTATCCGAAGCTAATGCTCTGCAGGAGCCCTCTGTTGCTACTCCGCCAACCGCCAGTGGTGGAATTGAGGCTAAAGACCTCTTTGAGGACCCCCATGCTAACCTTGATACCTGTGGGAGGCAGTCAAGAAAAAGGAGGGCCTTCTTTTCCCCCAGTCGGCCTGCTCCCAAAGTGCCCCGAGTGGTGATGTATTTTGATTCCTCTTCAGGTGACGAGGGTACGGGTACTGGGGTCGTCCAGGCGGAGCCTGTGATTCAAACTGTAAAATCGTTCGAGGTCTTACCCGGTGCTTCTGACAAAGGTGATCCTGCAAATGATACACGTGCTCCAGACCCACCCCTTTCACCTAGGGTGGATATTGGTGGTTCGGGGAGGCCTGGTCAGTCGGGAGATCTTACTCCTCAAGCAATGCTGAGGGCCATGTCTTCTGGCCGAGCATTTTTTGGTGAAGATACTTGGAGTCGCTTCCGGGTAGGCCCTCCTTCAAAACGGCTACATAATTTTTTCAATAGCGCTTCTTATATAAGTTACCTCTTTTTCTTTTCCTGCAATTTTTCTGTTCGCATATCTCTTACATGTTTCTGTGGCGCAGATGGTTGCTGAGATGTTGGAAGCATGCCTAGCTAGCCAAGCTCAGACTGATAGGATAAAGTGCCTGGAGGCCCAACTGAAAGAGAGTGAAGACGGTCGTGCCCGAGTCGAATTGGCTTGTCAAGAAAAAATCAGGTCACATCAGGAGTTTATGGACCGATGCTTGGCGAGTTAGTTGGATGCCAAGCAAAGGGCGTCTTCAGCCACTGACGAAGTGAAACGCCTTCAGGATCTATTGTCTTCCACTCAAGAGGCGATGCTTCAGGCGGAGCAAAAGGCTGAGGAAGCTAGGTCAAGCTACGAGCGTCAGATGGAAGACCTGAAGAACCAAGCGCTGACTATTAAATCTCTGTCTAAGGAGGCTCGGCTGGAACTGAAGATCCAGGGGGTTGACCGTTTTAAAAGATCTCCTGCTTACGATGCCTTACTCCTGCGGGAGTTTCACCGAGGGATGGTGTCGGCTCGGGAATTCTTCAAGGTCAAGAACAGAGCGACTGATCGGGCAAGGACCAACTAGGACTGCTCAATTGAAAACCATGTCGAAACGACTTTAGATTCTCTCTGTGCTCAAATGAAAGTGTGGCACGCCTACTGCCGTAGTAAAGGTAAAGCTCCACACCCTATGCATTTAGAGATGCCGACTGAAAGCGCCCTTTCTACCTTCCATGCCTGCTAAAAAGCTGGAATAGATGGCGAAGAGCCAGATGTCGGGCCTGTACCTGGCAGGGACTACAGCACTTGGATGGATGACATTGAAGACGTGATTGTCTAGCCTTTCGACGAGAGTCTCCTGAGCGAGTATGACATGGTTCCTGAGCCAAGCCTCATAAGCAGTACTTCTCGTCCTGGCAGTAGTTCTTGGCCTGATAGCGATCCTTCTGCTCCAACACCCACTTAGACACCCTTTGTTTTTTACCGTAACGATTTTTCATTTCTAATGTATATACATTTTTGTAATTATTTCTGATGTACGTATATATTCTTTGTTTATTAATCGATAGTTCTTTCATCATTTGTGCTCCATTCTTTCATGCCTTGATGAACATGATACCTAAAAGAAAAAGTAATATAACCAAAAACAAAAGAGTAATAAGCGTAAAACTGCGTAAGTTAACGTGATTGGACTGTCTTTGCTTAATTTCCTTGGGATCTTCCCTAAAGGGCTCGCATTCCTAGAAGCCGGGGCCTATTTCCTCAATCATAGTTTATAGGTGGTTGCTTTTGGAAGGTGTCGAGTATCTTAATTAACTGGCTCTCTGATTTGCCGAGTATCTTATTTAACTAGCTTTCTAATTATGCCGAGTGTCTTATTTAACTGGCTTTCTAGTTATGCTGAGTGTCTTATTTAACTGGCATTTTCCTCTTGGTTCTCATTTAAACTATGTGTTACGTCAAAGCTCACCCCGACCATACACATAGTTCCCTGCGCAAGTCACCTAGGACGTCTCCCGGTTTTGTCTGCAACAGGGTTTTGCCGAATTGTTAGGGTAGCGTATACCGGCCAACACAGCTGCGCTTCTCACCAGACCTATTTCGGCGGTGCCCCGAGCAATTTGCCAGGCATCCCTTGCTGGGAATTCTGGTGCCTTTAGTCTGCCTTTTCATTGGGTGGTACATTTGCATCATCACAACTAGGCGGGCATGCTATTTTAGCTTCTCCGCCCCTCGGGCACCGTTCATTCGCTCTTTGTGATTTCGTGACGCCCGAGCATTTGTGGAGGCTTGGCTCCACTCTCTATTTTTAGAGGACTACTTTATCCTCTTTCTGTTTCTTTATTTCATGAGTCTGTTCGCATTTCTACGGATTTATCCTTCTGCGAGATATTTGCTGATTCTGTGGAGTTTTATAAAAATAAAAGAGAAGAAATGGGTGGATTGCCCTTTTTATTATCAATCACATATCTGAAATTCTGAATCCAAAGCAGAAACTAAAATGAAAATCTGAGTTCTATTAGAATAATTTAAATGCTGAGAGGTCAAGGAGCCGAAAATCGGAGGAGCCTTTTTATGGATAAAACATCTTCAAGTATTGGGCATTGCATGGCCAGGGGACTAGTCCACCATCAGGTCGGGCAATAAGATAGGCTCCATGTCCAGCAACACCTTTAACAACGTACGGCCCTTCCCATTTGTCCGCAAGGGACCCTGCTGCCTTGTCTCTTGTGTTCAGGGATACTCTTCGTAACACTAAGTCCCCGACCTGGAATCTTCGTATTCGGATATGAGAATTGTAGTATCTTTCTGCTCTTTGCTGGTATGCCGTATTTCTTATCTGGGATCTGTCCCTGGCTTCTTCTAACCCATCTAGGTTCTGCATCAGCATATCAACATTTTGTTCCGGGTGGTATAGTTGTACTCTTAGGGAGATGAAGGATAATTCTGCTGGTATAACAGCTTCAGTCCCGAATGCTAATGAAAATGGAGTTTCCCTAGTGGAGGTTCTAGAAGTCGTTCTGTATGCCCAAAGCACTTCATGAAGCTTGTCTACCCAGTTCCCCTTCTTTGCATCCAGCTTTGCTTTCAAAGTATGCTTGATTACCTTGTTTACAGCTTCAGTTTGCCCATTGGTCTGAGGGTGAGCAGGGGTGGCATAGTAGTTCGTGATTTTATATTCCTCACACATACCCAGTTCCCCTTCTTTGCATCCAGCTTTGCTTTCAAAGTATGCTTGATTACCTTGTTTACAGCTTCAGTTTGCCCATTGGTCTGAGGGTGAGCAGGGGTGGCATAGTAGTTCGTGATTTTATATTCCTCACACATATCCTTGAATTTCCTGTTGTTAAACTGCATCCCATTGTTAGTAATGATAGTATTCAGGACTTCAAACCTGTAGAGGATGTTTTTCTTAACAAAATTGGTGGTGTTTGCCTTGTTAATATGTACGAGTGCTTCAACTTCTGCCCACTTTGTGAAGTAGTCTACTGCCACGATAGCATGTTTTGCTCCTCCCTTTACACCCGTGGGCATTGGTCCTATGAGATCGAGGCCCCACATGGCAAATGGCCAAGGGGACGTCAAACTTCTAAACAGTTCCGGTGGCTGCCGTATGTCATTGGCTATCCGCTGACAGGTTTCCCAACCTTCTACGAATCTCCGAGCCTCTGTAAATAGGGTCGGCCAGTAAAATCCCTGCCTTAGTATTTTGCACGCCAAGCTTTTTCCTCCAGTGTGGTTTCCACATATGCCGCTATGGATGTCTCTCAGGATTTTCTCAGCTTCTTCCCCTGTCACGCATCTTTGTAGTGCCTTTGAGAAACCTTTTCTATATAACTCACCGTTTATGATTGTGTATCGGGTCGATCTGTATTTGATACGCTTTACTTCCGAGGTATCTTCAGGTAGGATGTTTTCCTCCAAGTATCTCATGAGGTTGGTCATCCAGTTATCTTATTGCGGTCGGATCTCTGCTACTTCCAACTCTTCCGATTTTATTGTGCTAGGACTGGCAAGATGAGCGACCGGAACTGTCTTTGACCCGACACAATTTGTTGCTGAAGCTAGCTTGGATAGGGCGTCTGCTCTCTCGTTCTCTTCTCGGGGAATCTGGGTAATTTTATACCCTTTAAACTTTTTGAGCAATCTTCTTGCTATTTCTAAGTATGTCATCATACACCCGTCTCTTGCTTGGTACTAGTCTAGCACTTGGTTGACCACCACCTGTGAATCGCTGAAAATTTCTATTTCGTCTGCTCCTAGTGCCACGCATACCCTTAGGCCCGTAAGAAAAGCTTCATATTCGGCCTAATTATTAGTTGCTTTGAAATCAAATCTCATGGCACATTCTACAGCATCACCTTCCGGTGTCAATATCACTATTCCTGCCCCGCTGCCATGGGTATTAGATGACCCGTCCACATGCAACTTCCAGCGATAACTTTTTCTTTGCTCTTTCCCCATCATTCTACGCACCTCCTCGCTTGGTTCTGTGAATTCTGCCACAAAGTCTGCTGCCGCTTGACCTTTATGCGCTGACTTAGCCATATATAGGATGTCGAATTCACTCAGCTCTATGGCCCATTTGGTCAAGCACCCTGACAACTCTGGTCTCTAGAGGATTAGTTTGAGTGGGCAATCTGTGTATATCATGATTGTATGTGCTTGAAAGTATGGCCTTAACTTTCTTGCCGCTGTGACTAGTGCTAAAGCCATTTTCTCAGCTGGCGAGTATCTGGTTTCGGCTGGGAGCAGTACCTTGCTTGTGTAATATACCGGCTTTTGTATCCCCTTCTCCAACCGAATTAGCACTGAGCTGGTAGCTACATCAGTAAGGGATAGGTACATGTATAGGGTTTCCCCGACTGAAGGTTTAGAAAGTATCGGTGCTCGCCCCAGGTATTCTTTTATATTCTGAAAAGCTGTTTCACATTCTTCACTCCATTCAAGCCCTTTTCCCTTTTTTTATTGCTTTGAAGAATGGAGCGCACTTGTCTGTAGATTTTGCTATTAACTGATTGAGTGACGCGAGGCATCCTGTCAATTTCTGTACATCCTTCAGCATTTTCGGGGAAACCATATCTTCAAGTGCTTTAATCTTCTCGGGGTTTACCTCAATTCCTCTTTGGTGGACCTGAAAGCCTAAGAATCTTCCTGACGGTACACCGAGCACACATTTGTTTGGGTTAAGCTTCATTTGGTATTTCACCAATATATCGAATGTTTCCCTTAGATCTACTGTGTGCTCATCTACCGTGACACTCTTAGTCAGCATGTTGTCTACATAGACTTCCATATTTCTTTCAATCTGCCGAGCGAATATTCTGTTTACCAGTCTTTGATATGTTGTTCCCGCATTCTTTAGACCAAAAGGCATTACTGTGTAGCAATACAACCCTTGGTCTGTTGTGAAGGCCGTCCTTTCTTCGTCAGCTTTGTTCATTCGGATCTGGTTATATCCCGAGTAAGCATCCATGAAGCTTAGTATCTCATGTCCTGCGGTAGCATCTACCAACTGATCTATTCTTGGGAGCGGAAAGCTATCCTTCGGGCAGGCCTTGTTCAAATCTGTAAAGTTTACACACATTCTCCACTGATTGTTCTTCTTTTTCACTAATACCACATTAGCTACCCATTATGGGTACTGGACTTCTCTTATAGACCCTGCAGTAAAGAGCTTTTCTACTTCTTTCTTGAGGGCTGCACTTCTGTCCTGGTTAAACAGTCTTCTTTTCTGTATGACCGGTCGGGAATCAGGATTAACGGCCAAGTAATGGGATATTACTTTTGCATCTATTACCGGCATATCTTTGTGGCTCCAGGAGAATATATCTTTGTATTCTTTCAGCAGTCTGGTTATGCTTGCTTTGACGGCTTCTTGTAAGTTAGCGCCTATCTTGACGACCCTGGTTGGTTCGTTATCATCCAAGACTACATCTTCAGTTGGTTCATCCTTTTGATCTTCGGGCCTTTCCCTTGGGTCCAATTTGAACTCTTCTGGTGCTTCATCCTGGTCATTTGATTTTCTCACGTCTCGCCCACTCGGCAAGATTGTGCATACTTGGTGTCCCTCTTTACTTTCTCTGTCTCTGTAAACTGATAGGTTTGCTCTCTACGCCATCTCTTGCGAACCTTTCACCGAACCTACACCGAATTCTGTCGGGAATTTCATCATGAGGGCATAGGTAGCTGTTATTGCCTTGGCTTTATTCAAGAATGGTTGTCCTAGTAGTGCGTTGTAGGGCTAATTTTCCGTATCTACGACTAAAAAATCAAGTAGCACCGTTTTCTGACAAGGGACACTTCTAATTTTAACGGGCAATTTTACAGTACCTAGAGACCTCACTTCTACCCTGCCAAAACCTCAGAGTGGAGTATGAAAGGGCTGCAAATTTTTTCGGTCTAGTCTCAACTGGTCGTAAACTTCGGCGCTCAGTATGTCAGTCGAACTCCCATTATCAATTAGAATTCGATGGACTTCACTGTGACCAACCCTAGCGCTGATTACTAAAGCGTCGTTTGGTCTGACGTCTATGCCATGCGAGTCAGCTTCTGTAAAAATTATCGGATCCCAACCCTCCTTGATTCTCTTCTGGTCGGGCTCAATAGAATTGACATCCAAGTCCCTTCGCGCTTCCATTGCTTCATGAATTTCCAAGGTTCTTTCCCTGTTGCTTTTTCCGGTTGCTGGTCCTCCAAAGATGGTGTTTATCGCTCCCTCATCTTTGAGCCTCTTCGGACTTAATTTTCTCCGACTGTTTTGACGGCTGTCTTGTTGCCCGTCCACCCTCTCTGTCTTTTTCTGGACAACGTCTTTTAAGTGACCTTCCCGAATAAGGGTTTCGATATGATCCCTGAGCTGATAACACTTGGAAGTCTCATGCCCGTTCTCTTTGTGGAATCAGCAATATTTGGTCGTGTCCTTCCGAGCATAGAATGACTGCCTAGGTGGTTCCTTAGACATATTCTTTTCTTCCAGAATTGCGAGTACTTCTTCCTGAGTTTTCTTCAATGGGGTGTAGTTTGTATAGTCTTCTCGGGACCTTTGGTAGGGCTTGTCGACCTTCGAGTCGTTATGCTTGCGTCCATCCCGACCGTCCCAGACTCTGTTTTTCTACTTGTCACCCTTTTGGTTGGGATTTTTTGACGCGCCGTCCTTGGTTTTTGAAACCTCGGGCCGACCCCCATGTACGAAATAACCATCTATTGCAATTTCTTCCTCTTCAGCTAAAGCATAACCTCCGGCCATGTCCATCATATCCGCATAGCTGGTCAATCGTGCTCTTCTTAAATCGAAAGAGAGCTATCCATTCTACAAATTGTTAATAAACGCTGCCACTATGGCTTCATCATTAGCGCTCCCGATTTCTGATGCTACCTAACCAAACCTCCCCAAATATTTTTTGAGCGACTCATCTTTCCCTTGTTTAAGCTGGGATAGGTAAGCCACTGACTTCTTTCTGTGTACGTTTCCAAGGAACTGTCGAGAGAATGCTTTGCTCAGTTCGTTGAAATTGCTTATACTTGCTGCTGGTAATCTTCCGAACCATCTAGAACCCAAATCCCCGAGGGTTTGTGGGAAATTCAAACATAACAAGGCATCGTTGTTGGCTTACTGAGCCATGGCACTTTTGTACCTTCTGACATGTTCCTTTGGATCTGTATCTTTCTTGAACTGCTCCACGTGCGGCATTCTAAATCTCTCCGGGAACGGCATGCGAAGGACCCCATTGGTGACTGGACTGCCCAACTCATCATCCGATAGCTCATTCCTTCCATATCACTTTGTAGGGAAAAAAATACGTGCACGCAGTGGAAGCGAGACTAAAAAAGGTTTAGTATGTTTTAAAAAAAATTCCATATTGAACCTTAACCCTTTAATTAATTAATCATACATACGAAAAGATGAAATACCTTTGTCGCGTAATCCGATTGAATAACGTCGATGGTAATCTGGTAGATCTTCCAAAGCCGATTACAAACGTGAATCACCTAGGAGAATGGTCTCCCTTCTTTGAATTGTGAACCTGAGAATGGACGAACAAACACTTTTTCTGATTTTGTTAGTCACTATAAGCTCCAAAAGTTTGCTAAGAATGTTCCGGTCACTTTTGAATTCACAATCCTAGGATTGAAATTCGCGTGAACCTAATTCGAAAGTGTGTACAAGATCTCTTGATGTCAAGATCACTAGTACACTATCGAAGATAGAACAATTCTTCTCTCACAAAACACCTTAGCCGAATTCTCACTAATAAAAAGAGTAGGATTTTTATTTTTCCTTTTTGCCAAAGAAAATAAATTCTTCTAAAAAGAAAAACTAGGGTTGGTCGAAAATTCTCACTATATATTTATAGTGACTGAATTTTCTGCCCTAGATATTTTAGGGTGGCCGAAAATCCTCCCTAGTTTATTTAGGGTTTCTGAATTCTTACCTTGTCCAACAAGGTGATCACCAAAGTCCTTTTCCAAATAGGATACAAAGACTTCTTTAGAATTCTAACCCTAATCCAACTATTTAGTGTATTTGTGACTAAATAAAAGACTTCCTAATTTGACTAAACAAATAAAGTCTTTTATTTTTAATATACTACTAATAGTAGTATACAACTAGGAAACATATTTCCTAATCAGAAAAAGATTTGATTCTTAATTAAATAATTAATTAACATTATTAATTAATTTCCATTTAATTAAATAATAAAACAAAACAATATAATAGGCTTATTACTACCCATTGCCGCCTATGACAAGAGACTTGGGCCTACATATTGTTTTCTTATTTTATTTAATCCATTTGGACTTTAATAAAAAGCCCACATGTGAACTAGACCCATTCTTACTAAAAGAAACAAACCCACATGTCTTTCATTAATATATTAATATAATTAAACAGCCCATTAATTAAATAATGTGCAAATTATATTCTTAATATATTAAATACAATTCTAAATGGACCCACAAATAGTCCGGTAGAATATATCAAGTGATTCATGCAAATCCGTGCAAATTGGGGATCTTAGCGGGCCTATCTAAATTTAAGCTCCAATAGACATAACCCAATCACAATCAACAAATGTTTCACTTAGGTTCAATCTATTAATTTTAGTTCATTCCACTAAAGAACTAAAATTGCACTCTTAAATAAAGATGGAATAAGTTAACAATGCTCATTCATACCCTAGACAATCATATGGAAGATAGTGAATCCTCGTGAAGAATATCAGTAATCGCCAAGAGCTCATAGACCGCCTATAGCTCTCCAAGTTACCATATTTACTCATATGACCACACTTTGAACTTGGATATATATTATGACTTGTCCAGAAGTCATCTTTCAATAGACACTATTGAAAACTCAACGTTAAGATTTCATATCCAAAACCACAAAGCATCCATATGATGATATTCTACTCACATTTAATAAATGGAGCCACGATGTCCATATCTATAAATGAAGTCCTCTATCGATTAACAAATGAATACCACCAAACTATCGAGGATAGACTATGCTATATAATCGAACTCATTGATAGCTCAAATGATAACACTTGCAACCATAAGTCCATCATTTATCTCAGGATTAAGATAGACTCTCCGATTGTCCTGATAATGAAAAGACTTTTATCTATTGACGGTTCTAGAAAAAGTATTTCATTATGATCCGGTTCAATGCACCCAGTGCACTAGATTCTTTTACTCGAAGACCCTTCGACGATTTTAGACTCATCACAACACATTTGATCCCACTCAAATGCTAGTAAAAGAATTCTACAACTTTAACAAGATAAAGGTGCCCAACCTTTAACTTAAGTTGTGAACGTTATTCAAGACTAACTAAAAAATTGTGTCTACCTCATATATATCCAGATGTACGAACAATTCTTCTTTTCTCATAGTCTTTTGACCTTATGATTATTTACTTTGACAATTATAATAATAAATGCTATATAAGATTTTGTTAACTAACAGAAATCACTTTATTAATATGAAAAGATTGTCAAGTACAATATTACACTCTTGCTATTGAGCATAACCCAAACACGCCTGACTAGTGCATCCATTTGTCGACGGTTATTTTGGACTTCCCGGGTCAAACTATATATGAGTATGTCCCTGTCACCTTTTGACTCTCCCATGGCATCGAAACTCTGACTAACGACTAACCTTTGTCCTTGATCATCAAATTTTTGCTTCTGAGGCTTAAGGTTCAGGCCATGCAGCCGTATGATGCCCCTTTGACGCTTTTGATGAGCGTGCTGATCGCTGTCCCCAGAGGATGGGGATCGATCCCTTCGGCAGTCCTCTTGCCTAAATCGATCAGTATCTTGCTCAGCTCGCCTGGAATGATATTTCCTACGTGGGTACCTGTTTTCCCTATGCTCTCTGCCATCCTGGGCCTGTTCCTCTAATACCTCTGGTTGCTCCACTGAGGTTCGACTATTTTTCAAAGGTGCATATGGTGTTGGACGGACTACTACGGAACGTAACCTGCCCTGCTGTTGGTTCGAGGTATCCGTCTGATGTGGTGAAGTCAGTCCTTCCGTGGTGGAAAGGCTGATTCCATGCCTGGCTGCGTCGGATACGAGCTGTTGTAAAGATGCCCGAAAACGCTGTGCGATTTCATCGCTGGTTGGGGGAAAGCGTTGGATGCCCACGACGACTGCTGGTTGATTTTCTGCGATTAACGTGGCATCAAGGGAAGCATCCACTTCCAATCTATCATCTGGTAAATCTTGATTGTGCTTGGAATTGCTGCCATCTCCTTCTCCAGCCATTGTTTCACAAGGGATCTCAAGGTTTTTGTTATCACGTATGCTTCTCCTCCTTCTAGCGCCAATTGTTGATGGTGGATTTTGTCAATTGACCGGTCAACATTGTTCTTGTTTGCAAATATAATTTAAATGTATGATAAAGTGCTTAGAGAAAGAAAACGAACAAATATTATGTGGTAAAACTCCGGTGATCGGAGAAACATCCACGGATAGTTACCTAAGCAATTCAACCAAATTCACTATGATAATCTTGGTAATTTTTACACACTCTGCTCTCCTTTTTCTCTTTTTGCCGTGTCCCCTACCTATATTTTGTAGGGGTATTTATACATGATTCCCCAAGGGTTTTTTGGGTCCTACTAGGGTTTTAGTGCCGTGGCACTCAAGTTGATGAGTGTTGAGTTTACTTTGTGATTCTTTCCTTTTTCTACGCTGATCTCTCCTTTATGGTTATGGATTCTGGATCCGTTCCGAACTCTAGTGAGCTGTCGAGGAAATCTGTTTGTTTCCTTACAGAACTCTGCTTCTTAGTAGTAGATTTATGGACTTGTGAACGATATATATCAATTATGTTGGTGCATAGGTGGCGAAGGGATTTCACTTGGCAATCCCTTCCTCCGTGCCGAAAACATGTAGTCGGGCACTTTCTGTACTCGAGATACTTGGCATCATCTCGCCATTTAAGGCTATATCTCCTGACTCAACCTGAGTTACTTCTATCTTTCCCGATCAATCTCCTTGCTCACGGGTTACTCTTACCCATGCTGTCTGCTGACGTGTTATCTATGGCAAATTCTACCCATAACAATAGTAAAATGGTAAGCAAGTTCGTTCCACAAGGATATGGAGAGTTAATTAGATAGATTGACTAATCTTTGAACAATAAAATAAATCATAATGTTTGATAGATGTGTGGTTTCTAAAACCACCAATGCTAACTACTAAAATGAAAATACAAAATGTTATGAAAAATAGAATACTCAACACCTTGATAAGAGTAATGATAAAAACAATTAATAAGATAGTTAGGGAATAGATCGATTAACAATTGAATGTGGGTTGAAAGTTCACAAATTAACACGGTGTGTATACAATATCAATCTAGAGGGGGGGGGGGGGTGAATAGATTTTAACTAATTTTCACCCAATTTTCGTTTAAGGTCAATATTCCGAAAATGCCCCTAATAGTCAATAATAAAACAACAAGTGTAATATGGTGCGGAATGTAAATGACACTTGAAGTATACGTGGAAAACCCAACCACTGGGAAAAAACCACGGGCTGTTTAGTGCGCCACACTTGAACCTCGAAATCCACTAATTGAAATGAAGTTTACAACCTATGTAGACCTCGTCTAACACTCCGGTCTGTAACCCCCCACTTCTACCACGCGGGCCTTTAAAAGTGGCTCTAGTCCATCTTGCTTGTGGCCTAAGCAACCTTAGCCAACAAGACTTAATTTCTCAATGAAGAGATAAAACAACCTATGTGTGAATATATAAAAATACTCAATACATGCAATAAGAGCTAGGCAACCCTATATGCTTATCTAGGATGATTAGATGGCAACAAATGCAATCCTAGATATCAATGGCTAAATGACATGTCAAATAGCTTAGCTAACAATAGATTATAAAAACCTAGATAGCTATCACAATACAACACTCAATCATGTCATCACAAACAATCTCTATTTTGAATATAAGATATTAATCTAAGATCATTCAAATAATAAAAGAGATGCCTTGATAAATAAAACACTAAATATCAATGATAAAAGTGAAGAACATACCAAGGGAAGTGTGATGACCAAAACCCATGCAACTAAGCAAACTAACTATGCTAGAAAATGCTTAGATGATCTTTGATGCACATGTGTATGGTTTGAGTGTATAAAAATGAGTTCTTGATTTGATTTTCTCTCAAAAATCTCTCTTTCAAGTTTAGGGTTCTTTTAGAGTCAGAGAACTAAGTTAGAGAAATGAGAAAGTATGATATTTATAGGCATCAAGAACAGGGCAAGTGAAAAGACCAAAAAGCCCTTGAAATCACTGATCGGCGGTTTCATTCTGCGGTCGTGGCCGCAGAATGTAACCGCCGAATTGAACCCGAGAAGCAGGGGATCATTCGGAGACCAGATTCGGCGGTCAATCGAAACCGCCGATCAAAACCCAAAAAGAAACCGACCTAAAATATCTAATTCGGCGGCCAGGCCGCCGATTAAACCGCAGAATCAAACCCGAGAATAATAAATGCATCAGGTCAATTCGGTGGTTTCCATTCGGCGGCCTGACCGCCGATCTGAACCGCAGATTTAATCTAGAGCTTTCTTGAATCAAACGGCGGTTTCATTCGGCGGTCGTGGTCACCGATCAAACCGCCGTTTCACCAATGATGGTGAAACCAAAGGAGAAGCCAAGGGCATTCTCCGAAGGCGATCTTCGCGCAAGACCAAGCACATTATCGTGCGAGCGCGGACGTTTCCGAACATATTCGGGAAACGAATTACACGACACAAAACACACACCAAGATATGACAAACAATGTGCTAGTGTGAAAAGTGACATTTGAAGAGAATGCACACAAAAGTAAAGCATACATATGCAAACATTACAAGTGAGTGTGTGCAACTAAAACTCTTCAATAAGAAAGTAAGCACAAGATATACCTTTGAGTGCTTGTCCACCTTGAGGTCATGAGAAGGGTCATTGAGCATGAACACCTATCACTTAAGCTACCCTTTACAAACAACCCCAATATGTGGTTTGCACACGAAATAAGCCAATCAAAAACCGGGAATCCTTACAATCTCCCCCTTTGGCTATTTCGTGACAAAACCACCACTCACATTGATTCCTCACAACAAAAATAGAAACTTAGGGTCTACAATGATTTTCTACATTACAAAGAGATATAAAAAATAAAATCTTGAAGTCTTCAATCTCTTGTAGAACAATCAATCCCTGAAAACAAGGTTTCTATATTTTCCAATACACATACATGTGAGATTAATCATGTGAGATAAACCAAGCATTTGCATTTATGTAATTTAAGCACAACATCATGTAATGTATGTGAATGCAATGCTCCCCCTCAATGGGTTACTCCCCCTCAATATGTAATCTCCCCAACATGCACAAATTGCCACAACAATTTAGCAACTCCCCTTACCACATTCTACTCCCCCTTTTTGTCATGATATAGACAAAGGAGTAGTCCCCAACAAGGTCACTCATAGCAAAGAGAGATAGTAGCATACAAGATATTTGCATATTCATGTTAGTCACTTATGCTACTCAAATAATTGAAGAGAAACAAGGAGGGTTATTTTCATAAAATGTGTGAATCAAAAATGCTTTGCATACAAGACATGTAACATTCAAGTCCAAAATACAATGGTATTTGGCAAAGCAAATGACAAAGGTTTCTAATAAGAATTCAAACCAATTTTACCAATGTCATAAGAGAAGCAAAGATATAGAGAATTTATTGATTTTCAATTTTAATAAACACTATATCCAACTTTATAAGCGAAACATGGCATGAGCGACTTTGCACCCTATTTGATTTTTCCGGATATGAAACCCGTATGATAGTAGCCATGTTCAACAAATAAAGAAAGAGAGACATTTGGATTGTAAAATCCTTTGACCGGATACAAGATCCTTTAATCAATTTGAGTCTCATAAGCTTTTTCACACAAGTTTTGCATTTAAGCATTATGCAATCATCAATTCATGCTTTTTCATTTGAGCATGTCATTTGAATTTCATGCTTTTCATATGGCATTTAGCATGTTATAAAGAATCATCATGTCATGGAAATAACTATAGGTCATTCAAATCATACTTCCTATGTAAATTTCCTAGTCCAAAAATGCATGTTTGAACATAAATATGACATGGATTGAAAACAAAGCAAGGATCACACTTATTGAGATAAAAACATATATACATATGTGCAACCAAGCTTACTCAAGCAATCAACAAAGAAGCATAAGATCTTTAAAATATTTTGCACGCATCAAGTATGCAAAAAGCTCTCTTTGCTTAAGTTCCCCATATGGGGTCAACAACCACCCTTCAACAATGAAGGTCATTAGGTCCTATGGACCTTCCAAGTCCATTTGACTCGGTTGAACCTATATGAGACTTGTTAGTCTCGTAACAAGCGGGTTCATTATTTTTTCTTATCCACTTAGGTGATATAGATTTCTTCCTAGTGGACAAAGGTTCGAGAGCTTTAGAAGTTAAAGGATCATGCAAATGAGTTTCTTCCTTTATGTCAACATGCATTCTAGCTCTAGCCTTTCTCTTTTCTATCATGCTTTTAACTTTACACATTTGAATGTAATAAAAGCAACTTGGTCTTATGTGACCATCAATACCACAAAAATGACAAGTGGGAATAAAATTAGGAATCATACCATTCCCGTGTGCATGCTTTGGTGCATTCCCATGTCGTTGTGGTTGTCTTGGTTGTTGGATAGGATCTCTCCTTCTCTGTTGTTGACCAAGACAAGGTTGCTCGTTCACTTGAGCTTGCATGATAGGTGTCTTCCCTTTGTGGATCTTAGGTTGAGGGAAGTTAGCATGAGGAACTCTTTGAGCTTGAGGTTGTCTCCTTGAAGCTACCTTCACTTGTGCACTATGTGAACATTGTCCTAGATCAATCTTCTTCCTAGGAGTTTGCACCGGTGAAGTCTCTTTCTTGCCTAAGCTCTTGACAAATATGGTATTGTTAGGAGTGAGACTCTCCTTGTCTTCTTCAAAGCCAAGACCTCTTTTGTCACTAGGGCCTTTTCCAACACTCAACAAGTGGTTGAGTTTTTCCATGCTAGAGGTCAACTTAATGATCAATTCTCTAGCATTTCTAAGCTCTCTTTTCAACCCATCTTCATTCCTCTTAGACAAAGCTAGTTCATCTTTTAGCTTGTCTTCATCCTTCATGGATCTTACCACTTCACTACTCAAGTGGTCAACAAGTGTTGAAAGCCTAAGATTTTCTTCCTTTAAACTTTGAATCTCTTTTTCATTCTCTAACCTAGAGCTTTCAACATTGTCTTTAAGACCCATCATCTCCACTTGCTTGCTTAAGTGGTCATTATGTGATGAAAGTTCTAGATTTTCTTCCTCTAAAATCTTTATCTTTCTTTTATTCTTCATCATAGAACTTTCACACTTGACTATAAAGTCATGAACATCCATTTTCTCTACACTTCCTTTTGTAGAGATAGGTGACAAATTCACAACACTTGAGTCATCTTCAATGTTCTCCAACTCACCAATGGAGTCATCTTCTTCATCAAGACCATCAAATTTGTCTCTTGATGAAATCATGGACATATCCCAATGAGTAGCTACACCAACCACTTCTAGAGCTACTTCTTCATCTCTTTCTTTTATGGGATCACTTGTCACAATTTTCTTACCATCAACTCTATCTTCTTCAAAGGTGGCTCCAAAAGCCGTATAGTTAATGGTAAGCTCATCATCACTTGATGACTTATCTCCCTCTCCGGAGTTATCACTATCACTCCATGTGGCGGCCATAACTTTTCCCGTCTTGTTCTTCAAATTCCTACAATCGGGTGAGATGTGACCTATACCGCCACATTCATAGCATTGGATCCCTTTCCTTTCACTATTCTCTTGCCTAGGCTCAAATCTCTTGAAAGGGGCCTTTTTCTTCAAATCTTGGCCTTTGGATCCATAACCGTTCTTCTCGAACTTGACAAACTTCTTGAATCTTCTAAGCAATAAAGCCGTGTCTTCGTCCGAGTCATCTTTTTCCTCCTTCTCAACCTTGGAAGCTTTCAAAGCAATTCCTTTTTGCTTTTTAGGAGGTGAAGTGCTAGGACCTATCCTAGACTCATAGGCGAGGAGTCTTCCAATAACCTCGCTCGGCTTCATGTCCCTATATTCAGAATTTTCTTCTAAAGCCGTCACTTTTGATTCAAACCTAGCGGGGAGAGACCTCATAATTTTCTGCTTGACTCTCCTATCCGAGTATGGATCACCTAGTTGATAGCTTTGATTGACAATATCCATCAACTTGACCTCAAAGTCATTGAAGCACTCGTCCTCCTCCATCTTGAGCAACTCAAATTGCGTTTGAAGGACTTGTCGCTTGGAATCCTTGACAACATCGGTTCCTTCATGTGCAACCTCTAAGATATCCCATGCCTCCTTGGCTATCCTAGTGTTTTGAATCAGTTTGTAGTGATTTTCGTCCACTGCACATAGAAGGGCGTGCCATGCCTTCCTATTCCACTTCGAAGTCTCAAACTCTCCATTTGTCCAATCGGCCTTAGGTTTGAGAACTTGTTCTCCTCCACCAGTGGGAGTTATCATAGGAGGTGCATACCCATCCTTAATTGCCATCCATGCCCTATCATGGATTTGACACAAGTATGCCTCCATCTTGCCTTTCCATGAGGCATAATTCACGCCGGTGAGCAACGGTGGCCTCACACTCGACGCTCCCTCTTTGCTCATCCCAATATCACTCATAGTGTTTGGATGAATGCAAATGAGATGAATGCAAAATGTATGAAGAAATCAAACAATCACACACAATGCAATACACACCAAAAGTGAGCAAGGATCACCTAAGTATATCTAGGAACCCGCTCTGATACCAATTGAAAGTTCACAAATTAACACGGTGTGTATACAATATCAATCTAGAGGGGGGGTGAATAGATTTTAACTAATTTTCACCCAATTTTCGTTTAAGGTCAATATTCCGAAAATGCCCCTAATAGTCAATAATAAAACAACAAGTGTAATATGGTGCGGAATGTAAATGACACTTGAAGTATACGTGGAAAACCCAACCACTAGGAAAAAACCACGGGCTGTTTAGTGCGCCACACTTGAACCTCGAAATCCACTAATTGAAATGAAGTTTACAACCTATGTAGACCTCGTCTAACACTCCGGTCTGTAACCCCCCACTTCTACCACGCGGGCCTTTAAAAGTGGCTCTAGTCCATCTTGCTTATGGCCTAAGCAACCTTAGCCAACAAGACTTAATTTCTCAATGAAGAGATAAAACAACCTATGTGTGAATATATAAAAATACTCAATACATGCAATAAGAGCTAGGCAACCCTATATGCTTATCTAGGATGATTAGATGGCAACAAATGCAATCCTAGATATCAATGGCTAAATGACATGTCAAATAGCTTAGCTAACAATAGATTATAAAACCCTAGATAGCTATCACAATACAACACTCAATCATGTCATCACAAACAATCTCTATTTTGAATATAAGATATTAATCTAAGATCATTCAAATAATAAAAGAGATGCCTTGATAAATAAAACACTAAATATCAATGATAAAAGTGAAGAACATACCAAGGGAAGTGTGATGACCAAAACCCATGCAACTAAGCAAACTAACTATGCTAGAAAATGCTTAGATGATCTTTGATGCACATGTGTATGGTTTGAGTGTATAAAAATGAGTTTTTGATTTGATTTTCTCTCAAAAATCTCTCTTTCAAGTTTAGGGTTCTTTTAGAGTCAGAGAACTAAGTTAGAGAAATGAGAAAGTATGATATTTATAGGCATCAAGAACAGGGCAAGTGAAAAGACCAAAAAGCCCTTGAAATCACCGATCGGCGGTTTCATTCTGCGGTCGTGGCCGCAGAATGTAACCGCCGAATTGAACCCGAGAAGCAGGGGATCATTCGGAGACCAGATTCGGCGGTCAATCGAAACCGCCGATCAAAACCCAAAAAGAAACCGACCTAAAATATCTAATTCGGCGGCCAGGCCGCCGATTAAACCGCAGAATCAAACCCGAGAATAATAAATGCATCAGGTCAATTCGGCGGTTTCCATTCGGCGGCCTGACCACCGATCGGAACCGCAGATTTAATCCAAAGCTTTCTGGAATCAAACGGCGGTTTCATTCGGCGGTCGTGGCCGCCGATCAAACCGCCGTTTCACCAATGATGGTGAAACCAAAGGAGAAGCCAAGGGCATTCTCCGAATGCGATCTTCGCGCAAGACCAAGCACATTATCATGCGAGCGCGGACGTTTCCGAACATATTCGGGAAACGAATTACATGACACAAAACACACACCAAGATATGACAAACAATGTGCTAGTGTGAAAAGTGACATTTGAAGAGAATGCACACAAAAGTAAAGCATACATATGCAAACATTACAAGTGAGTGTGTGCAACTAAAACTCTTCAATAAGAAAGTAAGCACAAGATATACCTTTGAGTGCTTGTCCACCTTGAGGTCTTGAGAAGGGTCATTGAGCATGAACACCTATCACTTAAGCTACCCTTTACAAACAACCCCAATATGTGGTTTGCACACGAAATAAGCCAATCAAAAACCGGGAATCCTTACATGGGTTATGCCAAATAGCTACTTTAATGCACCAATCTCATTATGTTAACCACTAAAGGCTTAGATTAGTGGGGTTGATATACCCACCAATAATCTATCCTATTCAATGGGTTCTAAATCACACAAGGAGTGTCAATCCACATATGAATATATAACAAATTACTCCACTCAAGATTGCAATTAACAAGTGATATACAAGTTAATTACATAATGAATAGAATCTATTAATTTGAATGAATAGAACACATAAGAGATTCATTACAAGCTAAGCTAAAACCCACAACCAATTGGTTCTCAAATCTATCCCCTAGATTAGGGGTTTAGTTACACATATTTGCAATAAATGAAAAGAAGTAAATAGTAAGGAAATAACCCTTGGGTCACCTTCTTCTCCTCTATGCTCCTAGATGCAAAGAATGGAGGTATATGATATGTCTTGAAATGTGGGTGTTTTGGTGGAAAGTGACAAAGGAATTTGGGTGGAGAAATGGTGGGATGGGAATGATGTAGGGAAGGAATCAAGGCTTTGTGTTGAGGTTTGGATGGGATTAGATGAGTTCAAGGAGAGAAATGGAGGATGAGGAATGGTGTGCCATGGATGAGAAAGCTAGATCTCAAAGATGCAAATTCGTGCTCTCTTCTCTAAGGATCTGATTGTGTTGAAGATGGAAGGTCGTTCTATATATACACACTATTAGACATGTACTGATAACTGCTTGATTCGCTGATGTGGCACCAAGTTCGCTATTTGGTCGCTATGGCGACCCTTGGTGCGTAAAACGGTTAGATGCGAAGGTCGCCATGAAAACCATCTTTTTCGCCATCTAGCAAGTGGCGACCATGAGCAAATGGTGTGGAGGTCGCCACTTGCATATCAAGGTCGCCATGGCGACCATAAGTGGCAACCCACAAAATGTAAAGAGGTCGCTGAAACAAATTAAGGTGTGTTCAATGTTAATCTATTCACCCCTCCCCCCCCCCCCCCCCCCCCTCTCTAGATTAATATTGAACACACCTTAATTTGTTTCAATTGGTATTAGAGCGGGTTCCTACATATACTTAGGTGATCCTTACTCACTTTTGGTGTATTTTGCATTGTGTGTGATTTCTTGATTTATTCATACATTTTTGCTTTCATCTCATTTGCATTCATCCAAACACTATGAGTGATAATGGGATGAGCAAAGAAGGAGCGTCGAGTGTGAGGCCACCGTTGCTCACCGGCGTGAATTATGCCTCATGGAAAGGCAAGATGGAGGCATGCATGTGTCAAATCCATGATAGGGCATGGATGGCTATTGAGGATGGGTATGCACCTCCTATGATGACTCCCATAGGTGGAGGAGAAGATGTTCTCAAACCTAAGGTGCAATGGATTGCACAAGAGTTTGAGACTTCAAAGTGGAATAGGAAGGCATGGCACGCCCTTCTATGTGCAGTGGATGAAAATCAATGCAAACTGATTCAGAACACTAGGATAGCCAAGGAGGCATGTGATATCTTAGAGGTTGCACATAAAGGAACCGATGTTATCAAGGATTCCAAGCTACAAGTCCTTCAAACGCAATTCGAGTTGCTTAAGATGAAGGAGGATGAGTGCTTCAATGACTTTGAAGTCAAGTTGATGGATATTGTCAATCAAAGCTATCAACTAGGTGATCCATATTCGGATAGGAGAGTTAAGCAGAAAATCATGAGGTCTCTCCCTGCTAGGTTTGAATCGAAAGTTACGGCTTTAGAAGAAAATTTTGGTTATAAGGACATGAAGCCGAGCGAGGTAATTGGAAGACTCCTCGCCTATGAGTCTAGGAAGGGTCCTAGTACTTCACCTCCTAAAAAGCAAAAAGGGATTGCTTTGAAAGCCTCCAAGGTTCAGAAGGAGGAAAAGGAGGACTCGGATGAAGACACAGCTTTGTTACTTAGAAGATTCAAAAAGTTTGTCAAGTTCGAGAAGAATGGTTTTGGATCCAAAGGCCAAGATTTGAAGAAAAAGGCTCCTTTCAAGAGATTTGAGCCTAGGCAAGAGAATAGTGAAAGGAAAGGGATCCAATGCTATGAATGTGGCGGTATAGGACACATCTCTTCCGATTGTGGGAATTTGAAGAACAAGATGGGAAAAGTGATGGCCACCACATGGAGTGAAAGTGATGACTCCGGAGAGGGAGATAAGTCATCAAGTGATGATGAACTTACCATTAACTATACAGCATTTGGAGCCACGTATGTAGAAAATGAAGTTGTTGGTAAGGATGTTATGACTAGTGATCCCATAGAAGAAATAGATGAAGAAGTAGCTATTGAAGTGGTTGGTGTAGCTACTCATTGGGATATGTCCAATACTTCATCAAGAGACAAATTTGATGATCTTGATAAGGAAGATGACTTAAGTAGTGAGAATTTGTCACCTAACTCTACAAAAGGAAATGTAGAGAAAATGGATGTTCATGACTTTATAGTCAAGAGTGAAAGTTCTATGATGAAGGATAAAAGAAAGCTAAAGATTTTAGAGGAAGAAAATCTAGAACTTTCATCACACAATGACCACTTAAGTAAGCAAGTGGAGATGATGGGTCTTAAAGACAACGTTGAAGGATTTGAAAGCTCTAGGTTAGAGAATGAAAAAGAGATTCAAAGTTTAAAGGAAGAGAACCTTAGGCTTTCAACACATGTTGACCACTTGAGTAGTGAAGTGGTAAGATCCATGGAGGATGAAGACAAGCTAAGAGATGAGCTAGCTTTGTATAAGAGGAATGAAGAAGGGTTGAAAAGAGAGCTTAGAGATGCTAAAGACTTGATCGCTAAGTTGACCTCTAGCACGGAAAAACTCAACCACTTGTTGAGTGTTGGAAAAGGCCCTTGTGACAAAAGAGGTCTTGGCTTTGAAGATGACAAGGAGAGTCTCACTCCTAACAAGACCATATTTGTCAAGAGCTTAGGTAAGAAAGAGGCTTCACTGATGCAAACCCCTTGGAAGAAGATTGACCTAGGACAATGCTCTCAAAGGGTGCGTTTGGCACGAACATGGGACAGGACAAAGTGGGACGGGACGGGACAGGACGGGACAAGACAAGTTGTTATGTATTGTGTTTGGAAGGCCTGGGACAGAACTATAGACTGTACTATTATACGTTTGGTATGGCTAAGACAGGACAGGACAAGAAATTCAAATGACCAGAGTACCCCTCTTATATATATAACAACATATATTATAATATTATATATTAATAATATATATTAATATATAATAATATATTATATAATGTATATAATGTATGTAATAAATATATGTTACAATATATATATTAATAATATATATTATACTATATTATATATATGTATCCTATATATAATAATAATATAATATATATATGATATATTAAATATTATTATATATAAGATATATATATAATGGTAATAACTAATAATATTATTATATACATAATAATATTTAATATATTATATATTATTATATATAATAATATAATATAATATATATTTTATATTTATATTACATATATATTTTATATAATATATGTATTATTTATTATATTTATATTACATATATATTTTATATAATATATATATATCATATATATTATGTGTTAATATATATATATTATAATATTATATGATATATATATTATGTGTATATATTATAATATATACATATTATTATAATATATATATATTAACACATAATATAATATATATATATATATATATCATATATATTACGTGTGTATATATATATTATAATAATATGTTTATATTATATATATATGTCATATATATATAATATTATTATATTTAATAATATATAATATATTAAAGATTATAATATATATATATTATTAATATATATATATATAATATAATATATTAGACATGATTGTAATTGTTTGAAAATATAAAGGGTAAATTGGTCTTTTTGACTCTTGTCCCATGTCATGGGACAAGTTGTCCTAGGGTCTTGGGTGGGACAATTTTTTGTGATTTTTGTCCCACCTTGTCCCGTCCTGTCCCATGCTAAGGACGCGCCAAACGTGGGACAAGAACAAATTGTCCCACGTTGTCCTGTCCCGTCCCTCGTACTAAACGCACCCAAAGTGCACAAGTGAAGATAGATTCAAGAAGGCAACCTCAAGCTCAAAGAGTTCCTCATATTAACTTCCCTCAACCTAAGATCCACAAAGGGAAGGCACCGATCATGCAAGCTCAATCGAGCGAGCAACATTGTCTTGGTTATCAACAATGATAGAGAGATCCAATTCAACAACCAAGACAGCCACAACGACAATGGAATGCACCAAAGCATGCACACGGGAATGGTATGATTCCTAACTTTATTCCCACTTGTCACTTTTGTGGTATTGATGGTCACATAAGACCAAGTTGCTTTTATTACATTAATATGTGTAGAGTTAAAAGCATGATCGAAAAGAAAAAGGCTAGAGCTAGAATGCATGTTCATATAAAGGAAGAAACTCATTTGCATGATCCTTTATTTTCTAAAGCTCTAGAACCTTTGTCCACTAGGAAGAAAACTATATCACCTAAGTGGATGAGAAAAAATAATGAACCCGCTTGTTACGAGACTAACAAGTCTCATATTGGTTCAACCGAGTCCAATGGACTTGGTAGGTCCATAGGACCTCATGACCTTCATTGATGAAGGGTGGTTTTTGACCCCATATGGGGAACTCAAACAAAGAGAGCTATTTTGCATACTTGATGCATGCAAAATATTTTAAAGATCTTATGCTTCTTTTTTGATTGCTTGAGTAAGCTTGGTTGCGCATATGTATATATGTTTTCTATTCAATAAGTGTGAACCTTGCTTTGTTTTTAATCCATGTCATATTTTTGTTCAAACATGCATTTTTGGACTAGGAAATCTACATAGGAAATATGATTTGAATGACCTATAGTTATTTCCATGACATGATGATTCTTAATTGACATGCTAAATGCCATCTGAAAAGCATGAAATTCAAATGACATGCTCAAATGAAAAAGCATGAATTGATGATTACATAATTCTTAAATGCAAAACTTGTGTTAAAAAGCTTATGAGACTCAAATTGATTAAAGGATCTTGTATCCGGTCAAAGGATTTTACAATCCAAATGTCTCTCTTTCTTTATTTGTTGAGCATGGCTACCATCATACGGGTTTCATATCCGGAAAAATCAAATAGGGTGCAAAGTCGCTCATGCCATGTTTCGCTTATAAAATTGGATATAGTGTTTATTAAATTGAAAATCAATAAATTCTCTATATCTTTGCTTCTCTCATGACATTGGTGAAATTGGTTTGAATTCTTATTAGCAACCTTTGTCATTTGCTTTGCCAAATACCATTGTATTTTGGACTTGAATGCTACATGTCTTGTATGCAAAGCATTTTTATTTCACACATTTTATCAAAATAAATCTCCTTGTTTCTCTCCAATTGATTGAGTAGCATAAGTGACTTATATGAATATGCAAATATCTTGTATGCTACTATCTCTCTTTGCTATGAGTGACCTTGTTGGGGACTACTCATTTGCCTATATCATGACAAAAAGGGGGAGTAGAATGTGGTGAGGGGAGATGCTAAATTGTTGTGGCAATTTGTGCATATTGGAGAGATTACATATTGAGGGGGAGTAACCCATTAAGGGGGAGCATTGCATTCACATACATTACATGATGTTGTGCTTAACTTACGTAAATGCAAATGCTTGGTTTATCTCACATGATTAATCTCACATTTATGTGTATTGGAAAATATAGAAACCTTGTTTTCAAGGATTGATTGTTCTACAAGAGATTGAAGGCTTCAAGATTTTATTTATTATATCTCTCTGTAATGTAGAAAATCATTGTAGACCCGTAGTTTCTATTTTGTTGTGAGGAATCAATGTGAGTGGTGGTTTTGTCACGAAATAGCCAAAGGGGGAGATTGTAAGGATTCCCCATTTTTGATTGGCTTATTTCGTGGACAAACCACATTCGGGGTTGTTGTAAGGGTAGCTTAGGCTCTCAAGACCTCAAGAGGAGAAGCACCAGAGGTAAATTTCTTAGTGCTTGCTTTGCTTTGAAGAGATATAGTTGCACACACACACATTCCATGCATATCCATACCTTGTGTATATTGTGTGTTTTTATATGTGTGCATTCATGTTTTTTTTTTTAAACATCTCTTCTTGCATATTTTATTGATTGCATCTTAGGATTAAAATGCCATGACATGTTAGGCATTAGGATGCATTCACATCCCACACTTGCACTTCATGTTTGTTAGTCTTAAGTGTGGTGTAATTCGTTTCCGTTTGTGTGACTGGAAATGTCCGTGCTTGCACGATGGTGTGCTTATCTAAGCACAATGGTTGACCATTTGAGAAGGTCATATTCTTCTCTTGGATTAGTGTTAGATTTGGTTTGGGTTTTTGGAGTACTATGTCTAGTTTCAAAAGATTGAATTTCAATGATTTAAATGATTTTCAAAACTGACATTTGTATGGTCTTGTGACCATATCTTTTTATACAAAACTTTAAAATGAGTTTTGAAACTTTCTGTACAAACTAGACATCCATACCTTTGCAACGGTATATTATTCATAATATTTCATGACCGTTTGGATTGGTTTTGAAATCTCCAAAGTAACAACCAAAACAGGGCAACTCTATTGTTGTCTGTTTCTGACCTTTGGTCACTTCATTGACCATAAATTTTTCTAAAGACATTGAAATTTCATTCCATAAATTGGAGTAGAAATTAGACATCCATACCTTTCCAACGATATATCATACGAAAGGTTTCGATGTCGTTTGGTCATGTTTTGAGGCACTTGAATCTGAAGCTGATGCACGGTCGCGCCCAAACTGCTGTTCACTCGCCCTACGTAGAGCGGGCACCTGATTGATTTTTCAATCCGCCCTTTACTCACCCAAAATCCGCCCTACGTAGAGCGGTTTGGCCAGAACCTTTGTTTGGAAAATTTCCAAAACGACATAGCTTCAATTGGACATCCTATATATATGCCTCTTTCATTTTAGGTTGATTTTAAGAGTTCCAAATTTCATATTTTTCACTTAGAATATTTTTTCAAGAGAAAAATCATCAAGAACTCACCTTTAAACACTCAAACCATATTCATGTGCATCAAAGATCATCTAAGCATTTTCTAGCATAGTTAGTTTGCTTATTTGAATGGATTTTGGTCATCACACTTCCCTCGGTATGTTCTTCACTTTTATCCATTGATATTTAGTGTTTTATTTATCAAGGCATCTCTTTTATTATTTGAATGATCTTAGATTAATATCTTATATTCAAAATAGAGATTGTTTGTGATGACATGATTGAGTGTTGTATTGTGATAGTTATATAGGTTTTTATAATCTAATTTTAGTTAAGCTATTTGACATGTCATTTAGTTATTGATATCTAGGATTGTTTTTATTGACATATTATCATCCTAGATAAGCATATAGGGTTGCCTAGCTCTTATTGCTTTTATTGAGTATTTTTATATATTCACACATAGGTTGTATAATCTCTTCATTGAGAATTTAAGTCTTGTTGGCTAAGGTTGCTTAGGCCACAAGCAAAATGGACTAAAGCCACTTTTAAAGGCCTGCGTGGTAGAAGTGGGGGGTTATAGACCGGAGTGTTAGACGAGTCTACATAGGTTGTAAACTCCATTTCAATTAGTGGATTTCGAGGTTCGAGTGTGACACATTATACAGCCCGTGGTTTTTTCCCAGTGGTTGGGTTTTCCACGTATACATCAAGTGTTATTTAAATTCCACACCATATTACACTTGTTGTATTTATATTGACTATTAGGGGTATTTTCGTAATCTTGTCCTTAAACGAAAATTGGGTAAATTTAATTAAAATCTATTCACCCCCCCCCCCCCCCCCCCCCCCCTCCTCTTGGAAAGGTATGGATATCTACTTTCTACTCCAATTTATGGAATAACATTTCAATGTCTGTAGAAAAAGTTATGGTCAATGAAGTGACCAAAGGTCAGAAACGGACAACAACCGAGTTGCCCTGTTTTGATTGTTACTTTGGAGATTTCAAAACCAATCCAAACGGTCATGAAATATTATGAATAATATACCGTTGGAAAGGTATGGATGTCTAGTTTGTACAGAAATTTTCAAAACTCATTTTAAAGCTTTTTATAAAAAGATATGGTCATAAGACCATACAAATGTCAGTTTTGAAAATCATTTAAATCATTGAAATTCAATCTTTTGAAACTAGACATAGTACTCCAAACAACCAAACCAAATCTAACACTAATCCAAGAGAAGAATATGACCTTCTCAAATGGTCAACCATTGTGCTTAGATAAGCACACCATCGTGCAAGCACGGACATTTCCGGTCACACAAATGGAAACGAATTACACCACACTTAAGACTAGCAAACATGAAGTGCAAGTATGGGATGTGAATGCATCCTAATGCCTAACATGTCATGGCATTTTAATCCTAAGATGCAATCAATAAAATATGCAAGAAGAGATGTTTAAAAAAAAAAAAAAACATGAATGCACACATATAAAAACACACAATATACACAAGGTATGGATATGCATGGAATGTGTGTGTGTGCAACTATATCTCTTCAAAGCAAAGCAAGCACTAAGAAATTTACCTTTGGTGCTTCTCCTCTTGAGGTCTTGAGAGCCTAAGCTACCCTTACAACAACTCTGAATGTGGTTTGTCCACGAAATAAGCCAATCAAAAATGGGGAATCCTTACAGTTGCCACTTGCAACATCAAGGTCACCATGGCAACCATAAGTGGCGACCTTGCCTTGAAGAGTGAGGTCGCCATTTGTAGGGGGAGGTCGCCATGGCGACCCCCAAGTGGCGACCCACCTGATGCTTTTAGAGACTTTCTATCGCCATGGCGACCTTCTGATGTCTTGAAGAATCCTCTGTCGCCATGGCGCCCATGTAGCGACCTCCTCTTGTCTAAGTGGTGAAAATGCCCTGTTTCTTGCCATTTGTGAGCCATTTTGCACACAAGTCCTCCACTAAATCCCAATTGCTCTCGAAACCTGATAAAACCTGAAACACTCAATTTAACACCATTAAATACGGGGAAATGCCCGAGAATCAAGCAAAAAGAATCGAAAATGACGGCCAAAATCATACCAATTTTGGCTTGATCAAAATATGATTAAGCTTTCGCATGCTCCATCCGACGGCGTCTTGGTAATGAATTTTTTTTACTTCAATGAAAGTCTTTATTTTCCTAACAAAATTTATGTCGTTGTTAATAATTTCCTCTTTTTTTTTGGGTGAATAGGAGAGAAATCTCCGGCCAACTTACAAAGAACTCATCGGCACTAGTCGATTTGACCCTGATTGTTCTGTCCAATTATACGGAAGTTGTTGATACGTTTTTGGCAGAAAGGTTTAAGCGGCAGGTAATGCTCTTAAGTTGGCATTAGTGCACCCTATCGGACATGTGGCGGAAAAAAAATCTTGGACGGACATTGACGTTAATCTATCCAAAGGTCCCTAGTTTGTCCCCTTCGGTACGGCCTGCCCGACAACCATCTCCACCTATCGAAACAGATACACCTACGGAGTTACCCCCACATCCTTCAAACTTATATAGTTCATCATCTTTTCCAAGTGAAGAATGACGTCTAATTCATGATCCCTATTATCAACTTGCTGCCGTCTCTCATCTTCCCATCTTTGCCATCATTTTCATTATAGGCTTTTTAATTACTAGGTTTATATTCTTAAATGTATAGATTTTGAGGTACTTTGATGTAATGGAAGCACTGAGAAGATGATAATTATAACCCTGTTGGTATATACATGAAATGTGTTAGGATTATGCTCAATAGCAAGAGTGTAATATTGTAATTAACAATCTTTTTCATATTAATAAAGTGATTTCTGGTTTAAACAAATCTTATAGCATTTATAGTTTAATAATTGTCAAAGTAAATAATCATAAGGTCTAAAAACTATGAGAAAAGAAGAATTGTTCGTACATCTGGATATGTATGTGGTAGACACAATTCTTTAGTTAGTCTTGAATATTGTTCACAACTTAAGTTAAAGGTTGGGCACCTTTATCTTGTTAAAGTTGTAGAATTCTTTTGCTAACATTTGAGTGGGATCAAATGAGATATGATGAGTCTAAAATCATCGGAGTGTCTTCGAGCAAAAGAATCTAGTGCACTGGGTACATTGAACAGGATCACAATGAAATACTTTATCTATAACCGTCAGTAGATAAAAGTAATTTCATTATCAGGACAATCGGAGAGTCTATCTTAATCCTGAGATAAATGATGGACTTATGGTTGCAAGTGATATCATTTGAGTTATCAATGAGTACGATTATATCGCATAGTCTATCCTCGATAATTTGGTGATATTCATTTGTTAATCGATAGAGGACTTCATTTATAGATATGGACATCATGGCTCCATTTATCGAATGTGAGTATAATATCATCATATGGATGTTTTGAGGTAATTGGATATTAAATCTCAACGTTGAGTTTTCGATAGTGTCTATTGAAAACATGGCTTCTGGACAAGTCAAAATATCCAAGTTCAAAACGTGGTCATATGAGTAAATATGGTAACTTGGAGAGTTATAGGCGGTCTATGAACTCTTGGCGATTACTGATATTAATCACGAGGATACACTATCTCCAATATGATTGTCTAAGGTATGAATGAGGAAACATCTTCCTTTTCTGTCTTTATTTAAGAGTTCAATTTTAGCTCTTTAGTGGAATGAGTTAAAATTAATGGATCGGACCTAAGTGAATCATTTGTTGATTGTGCTTAGGTTATGTCTATTGAAGCTTAAATTTAGATAGCCCGCCAAGATCCCCAATCCACACGGACTTGCATGGATCACTTGATATATTCTACCGGACCAATTTAGGGTCCATCTAGAATTGCATTTAATATATTAAGAATATAATTTGCACATTATTTATGTAATGGGCTGCTCAATTATATTTATATATTAATTGATGACATGTGGGCTTGTTTCTTTTAGTAAGAATGGGTCTAGTTCACATGTGGGCTTTTTATTTAAAGTCCTATGGATTAAATGAAATAAGAAAATAATATTAGGCCCAATATCTTATATGGGGCGGCAAGGTGACTTAATAACCTTAAATATTATTTTGTTTTCATTGTTTAATTAAATAAGAATTAATTAATTTATTAATTAATTGTTTAATTAAGAAACAAATCTTTTCTGATTAGGAAATATGATTCCTATTGGTATACTAATGGTAGTAGTATACTTAAATTAAAAGACTTGTTTGATAAGGAAATAAATAATTAATTTTATTTATTTAATCAAATAAGAAGTCTTTTTATTTTAGTCAAATAAGGAATAAAAGATTTATGAGTTTGATTAGGGTTTGTAAGTCTTAAACAAAATAGGAATTAGGGTGCAATTCAAACTCCTTTTTGTTTGAGAATTGCGGCAACCCTAACCCCTAATTGACTAAAGATTTCGGCCACCCTAGTTAAAAAAGAGGAAAGAAATTTTGCCACATATATAAGGCCACTTATAATTTTCGGCCATAGCAAGGTTTTCATGTGCAGAATTTTATTTTTCTTCTTCTTCTAAAACTCATAGATAGAGAGCTTTATTCTACTAAAAACAAAAGGGAAACATAGATTATTCTTTGATGGTATTCTAGTTGCTTATTCTTCAACAAGCTTGTGAATACTGCATCGATCAAGGTTCACGCGAGTTTCGATCACAAGATTGAGAACTCAAAAGTGACCGGAATAATCTTAGGTTTCTCTTGATTGTTTTTGTGACTAACGAATAAGAGAAAAGTTTGTTCTATCCAATCACAGGCTTGCAATTCAAAGAAGAGGGAGACCACGCTCCTAGGTGATCCACGTTCGTGCTAGGATTGAAGATCTTGCGGATTACCATTGACGTAAGTCAATCGGATCACGCGACAAGAGGTATTCATCTTTTGTTATATATATTATATATCTTTAATTGATTAAAAGGGTTTAAGGTTCATAAAAGGAAAAATTTTAAAAGCTACTAAAACTATTTTTATTAGTCTCGCTTCCGCTGCGTGTACTTTTACGGTAACTTTTTCCCTACAAAATGTTTTTGGATTTAATCATTCCTTCCAAGTTAAGTGTTATTAGTTATTACTTATGAGTTACTTTGCTTGCTGTGCTAGAAGTTTTTTCCATCAGAGAAATATGATTACTATTTTAAAAACAAAAAATATATATATATAATAAAATATAAAGAATGAAATGTAAAAAACTCTAATAAATATATTTTTTCAAAAATCAAAATATAAGCAATCAAATGTGAATCGTGACCATTTTACTTCAAGGAATCACGGATGCTTCATTTGGTGGAGGAAACTCATATCAAACTCGTATCTAGTTATGAGTCTTTTCGGATACGCATCCGATATGCCAAATGGCGTATCCGTTGACTTTTTCACAAGTTTGACTGGAGGATACTTATAGGATACTTGAGGGATACTTGAGGGATACTTGGGGGATACATGGAGGATAATTACAATTTTGATGTTTTTTGTATATATTTCGATATCTGTTTTGGATACTGTGTGTTTGCATGAATGATCATTAAACAATACATGGCCGAAGCTTACACGATGAAAAGTAAGGATCCTTACAAGATAAAGTCAATATACCGTGTAAGGATGTGTACTTTTTATAGTGGAATCATTCTCATTGTTATCGTGTAAGGATTCTTACTTTCCATCGTGTAATCGTTTTACATTGTATCATCTGAGTCATGTTTTCAGCTTGTAATTATTCGACATTGTTTCTTATTGAATAAAGTTTTCCTTGCGTAATCTTAATGTTGAATGATTCAACATGCAACAGTTTGAATGCTTACACGATGGAAACAAAGCATTATTACACGCTAAATATTAAGGACCGTGTAATGATGATTACATTTCAGCGTGTAACCATTGACACTGTTGCTTGTTGAATGCTTGAAGATGCAACAAAGTCAAAGATTATACAATGGCTCGTTCTAGTATTGCCAGATATTGCCAACCTAGATCTAGATTGTGCAGAGAGTCGGATGGGAAACTTAAATATTTGTGTACTATTTCACTGTTTGATTGAGGGGACAAGAGGGAGGAAGTCTGGATATGATGTAGATTCTATAGAGATTCGGTTGTCAAACTTTTTATTTGGATAAGTGAAAGGTTGCTTCATTAATGGGACAAGAGAAGTTCTCCCTAACACGTTGCATGCACCCATTGGTTGGTTAGGGTGCATTGCACCGGTTGCATGCAAGATTTTCTCCATATATAGACTGGGTTGTGCTGCTTGTGGCAAACAAATTAAGAAATTCTCAAAAAATCATCTTCTTGTCCCTCTCTTTTTTCGCAGACAAATTAAGAAGTTCTCAAAAAAACTTCTTCCTGTCCTCTCATTTTTTTTATTCTTGTCCTTTTATACTTTTGTGACCGTTGTACTTGTTAGTTCTCTTTGGAAATCAAATGTGTCCATTTACTGTTGCAGTGAGTTGCAGGCAATTCGGTGGCCGTCTACAGCTAGTCCAGAAATGTTTTTTTTTTTTGTTCCTGTGTTGTTTTGTGAAGGTGTTAACAATCTTCATCTTTTCGGGGGTTACCAGGAGAAAAATCTCTATCCAACTACCGAAGAACTCATCAGCAGTAGTCGACTTGACCTTGATTGTTCTGTCCAATTAAAAGGAAATGTGTTGAGGAGGTGGTGGTGGTGGTGGTGGTTAATCGGACAGATCAGCCTTCTCCGTGGAAGCACTAAGAAGATGATTATATGCCCGGTAACATAAAAACTATATTACGTGGTTACCCATGGCTAAGCAACAAACACTCTCATTCAAGCATGGAAGCATGGAGTTAATCACTATACTAACGAATCAGAAAAATGGGAAGCCATATAATGATGAATCCCTTATCAGAGTGAGACTTGAGAGCACAAACAGCCTTCAAAGAGGCAATTTATCATCTTCCCAAACTTGCCATCATCTTAGCCTTGTAGTTACTAGGTTTATATATGGAAATGTACACATTTTGACTTACTTTTATGTCATGGAAGCAGTAAGAAGATGATTTTATGTCCCTGTTGGTATATACATGAAATGTTTTTGGATTTAATCAGTCCACCGACCACCATTGATGTTATTTCATGTGCTGGAAGTTCCTTTCATGTTAGAAATATACATTAACAAAAAGCATGAATATTTTACTTCTACATGAAAGGCTGCTTTCTTTTCATCAAATGTAAAATATTCATGCTTTTTGTTATATTATTTTTGAATTTTTTTTTATTTAAAAAGGATTATGTTTAGTATTCTAAACACAAATATAAATAAAATCATCAAAAGTTTGAAATAAAAATATAATCGTTTATCATAATAAAATACACCTTAACCAAAAATTTGTTCAATGTTCATCTTTATAAGACAAAATAATTTGAATCAATATAAATTACACATTATATTTTGATTCAAAAATATAAAAATAAATAAATACTAAACATAATCCTTTTTTAAATAAAAAAAATGTTTTAAATTCCAAAAATATGTAGCTTTTTACCATTATTCATATTTCATATTGGATTTGCATAATTTTAAATTATATTTTCTCAAAATAATGTTTTTTCTCAAAATTATATTGGAATTTAGATGGAGTATGCGGATTGGTATGCTCTATTTATGTGACATGTTAGAAAACTGCAAAGGTATTGTTGTAAAAAAAAGGAAAAAACCAAGTGTTATCGGAATCAAACGTTTGTTTTTGTAAACCACATGTTTGAATAATTATTACGTTTGTAGGGAATTTAAACGGTTGTGACCCTCAATAGGTGTTACTTAATGCGCCTTAAATGATTTGGGTATTTATACATTCACGAAGCCCAAAATACTCAATTGATAGACATGGCGGATAATGTGGGTATGGATGTTGAAAGAGAAGGAGATGCCAGTAGCACCACAACTAACGTAGATTGGTCATTGCAGTCGTCTCGTCGCGATTCTGAATTGTCAAAGATGGAGTCTGTGTTATGTGCGAGAGAGAACTCAATGAAGAATGAGATAGCCCACCTGAAGAACGATCGAAAGGTTCTGCTGAGTGAGGTCGCTATGTGGAGGAAGAAGTACATGGAGGTTGAGGGTCGGATATCCAAGTTGGAGGCGTTGGCCGTTAAGTTAACACAGGACAGACCGTCGTGCGGGGAGCCAACAGCATGCAACGGCCAGAGCTAAGGTGATACCTCACAAATTTTGTGAGATCGGTTTTATCAACTATTCTATATGTTATGTTGTTCGAATTGTGTTTAACTTGGGGTAGATAGAGGTCACATGTAACTGTCTTGGTATGATATGTCCTAAAGTTTTAAGTGTTGAATCTATGGCTGAAAGTGAAAACGTATTGTCTCTTTCATACTATCATGTGTTTGGAAATTGAATGTCATATTATAATTATGTATGGTTGCAATCATTTACACCGATCGACCTCCTGAAACCGATATATAATCAATGACGCAGTAGATACTGGGTATGATTTGAATTCGAAGTCCTTTTGCATCAAACCTTACTTGTAAAAGGGCTAATAATAAGGTTTTCACTTTTGGCAACAACTTACGTCAACTGACGTCAAAGGTAATCATAAAAACAAATATGATTACCTTGTTTACGGTCACAATGTAGCAGCTCACTTAAAAACAAGGGAGACAATGGGTTACCTAAGTTGTAGGAGAAAATCTTACCTGGGACGGTCCCAAACACAAGATTTTCTCCTTTAACAGAGGTAATATTGTTACCCGATGAGTACAAATTTGAAAGTCACGACCTGTCAAGTCAAATTTGAAATATTGTTGGAAATTTCAACAAACGAAATCACTATAAAATTGTTGAAAAAAATTGTGGATTGGAATAATATGTTATGTATTGTGAATATTGTGTGGATACACAACACCACCAATTTTATACACCACATAACACTTGATCCAACCTCTTTTCATACTTTAATACAACTACCTTCCACCTTCTCCTTTTCACAAGTAATTAGGCACACGTGGAAGCTTGAGTTTATTTTGCTGCATGCATAAGCTGATTAGGTGGTGGAATATTACAACATCCATCCCTCCCTTTGTTGCCTATATATATATGGATGGATTTAAATGTAAACATGATGTAATTTTAATAATCTGAAGCTGATGCTCTTTCCATTCAATATCAATATAAAAGAAAAACTCTCTCTTGTGTTCTCTCATCTCTCGTCTCTCTCTCTCTCTCTTGTTTCTCTTCTTCTATTTTATTTACTTTTGTTTATATATTCTTTAATTAATCCTTGTTCATCTATTGTTATTTAATTTTATTACAACGTTATGAAATATTTCAGATACAAGGTTGTAATGCTTTTTATGTCCCAACCTATTTGTACATATTGTTTAACCCACCAATGTTGAAAAGTTTTTTAAATGCATTAACGCTCCACTAAATTGCATTTCTAAACATCTTATTTGGGCTTATGAGATTTGGGTGACAAAACCCAATCTGCCTTCGAATAGAAGAGATAAGATACTTTACTTAGTTATGTCAGCAAATCCATAGGCCATCAAATCCAAGTAATGGCAAAGATTTTGTAAACTAATGACATGAAATGCATTGTAATGAATGAGATGATAGCGTGATGCCGGTTTCAAAATGAATCATTTAAATTTTATGATATCAGAACTATTTCATATTAATTTTGAAATCAAAGTTGTAATGGGTTTTGAAAGGATCAAAACCCATTATTTTTTTTTTATTTTTTTTTTAAATGTTATAAGCTACATTTGAAGTTGTTTTAGGTTGTTTGGCAAAACTAAAAATACCTTCTTTGTTTTAAATTGTCTCAATTACCCTTTAAAAAATCCATTTTTTGTCTGTTTGGAGAAGCCCAACAAGCTTTTTTTTGTTTTATCTTTTTTAATACATATGAATTGTCTCTAAAATAAGTTAACATTATAATTATAGTATAATTTTATTTAAAATTCTGCAAATTTGACCGAGTGAATGGAAACAAATCAAACAATACAGTACAATTTGGGGTATCTAATTAGGAAAAATAAACCCTAAATAATAATTTTATAGTATTTGTACATAAACAATCAATTAAAGAAGATTTAGAGAAATGATTAAACTTAATTACTCACCTATTGAGAATGGGACAGGTTTTGCTTCTGATTTTTTTTTTTTCGTTCGATTCTTTTGTTTGTTGTCTACTCTGTTTGTTTGATACTCTATTTTACTTCTTATATTGTTTTTAGTTGGGTTGGATTGGTAAATAAATTTGTATAGTATGGGCATTGTTGAAAGACTCTAATATAATGGCATAAATGTAAATATTTTATAACTTAGAATTTTTTAAAAAAAAAGCTAGCCCGGGCTACTTTGCACATACATCCACCCCTGAGTACAACCAAAGATGACAAACAAAACACACGTATGGAACAGAAGAAGTAATACTTGAAGTAACGAAGATGCATTCTATAGTAGTTCATTTAATCGGACAAAGGACCCACTACTTTTTCAGCCATATTCCGATCAACCTCTTCCCACTTGCCTTCTAGGAAAACTTTTTTGGCGTATTCCTTCATGAGGTTGAAGCCAACAGTATGACCGGCTTTAAATCCGAGCTCTACAGCTTTTAACTTGGCTTTTGAAGATCTTGCAACGTTATGTGTAAGAACCTGTCCTTTTTCCTCTAACTTCTGAATCCGTTCCTCTAGCAGTAGGATTTTCTCCAAAACTTTCTTGCTATCCTCATATGGTGAAGAGGAAGCGGTTTTCTTCTGTGATTTTCGACCTTCATCCATCTGTAATAGAGAGAAATTTATTAATTATTAACTTTTAAATGTTTATACAATTTTGCAAAGAGACAGAAAGAGAGACAGAGAGATAGCAACGATCATTATCATTTCAATCTCTAGAAGAAAATGACCATTTCTATTTCTTCAAAAACCATGACAGAGAAATCAAACAACTTGGTATAGGTGATTTGATAAATATAAAGCCTTTAAACTTACAACTGTTGGTGGTGGTGGCGGTGGTGGCGACGGTGGAGGGGGTGTGAAGAAAAACGTGAGAACTTTTAGAATACAGTATCGAGAACGATGGAACTCAATAGAGAGGTAAGAGACATATTATATATTAAAATAAGAGAACCGGTTCAACTGGCTTATTTACTACTATTACGTCTTTTTATATAATTAATGCAAATCCGTTGGATAAAGTTTATAATCATCCAACCGCATGTCACGCCTGTTCGAATGTCGATGCAGTGTTTTAAATCACTGCATACACATGTATCACACCCCTTGACTCCTTGAGCCTCGTCAAAACAATAGATAAAGAAATCCCTCGTCTTACAATATTAAATGATTTGGATATTTATTTTTTTTACAAGAGACCAATACTGGAGGAGGGGCCCACTATACATTGGAAAAACACTTGCATATAGTACTCCTTGCAATGCCTCCTAATAAATGGGTGCATTCCATATTTCCATGTGGTGTGGACAAATTTATCCCTTCTATTCTATGGACACATGTACTGTTTGTAGGCGGGAGTAATGCTAAAGTGAACTCTGTTGAGATGTGTCCATTTACTGTTGGTATAACTATCAAAATTTGACAACAGGTCCACAACATTTACATGATAGAATAGAAGAATGAAATGACTTAATCGGGTGGGGTAGTTTAGGTATAATATCTACCTATCTATCTATCTATCTATAAACAAATGAATAAATATTGTGAAGCAAAAACCATGGATGGAAAGTCCTGCCATATGTCTCATTAAGAAACTACCTAATTGATTCAAACATTTGCCATTTCTTATGTGGCACGGGTTTTGTATTAAGTATTATTATTTAAAAAAATAATAAATAAAACCCAAAAAAGAAATTAGCATTAATAACTCTTCTTCTCCCAAAGCATTGATATTCTCATTCTCTTAACAATTAAGCGTGTTGCTACTCATTTACCATTGTAATCACACATCAACCGAAGTTCTAATTCCAACCAAATGTCCATATTTAATAGGATAGTAAATATAAATATATATTAATTCATTCAATAACGAAGGATGCATGCATGGATGACTTAAATACTCTATGAAAAACTATTCAGAAAGTCAAAGAAGAAAACTCCTTGATCTTCTCAATATTAATTAATTGAGATATCACCTACTCATATTCTTAATTACCATTCTACCTATTTAACATATTCGAGGAGTTTCTATTACATGCTTACAATGTAGCAACATATTAAATTAAACTAATCATTCTCTTTCCTTATTATGTTTTTTACTTTTGTCAATATATAAAACTATTCATAGAGACTTCCTTATTCACACTGTTGCATGTTCAACCATTCAACATTAAGATTACATGATGGAAAGTAATCACCCTTACACGATACATTAATTGTAGAGTGTGACCATTCCTACTTTTCACCGTGTAAACATTGACCAGTTGCATGTTCAAATATCCATAATGCAATTACACTATGATACTTTTGATTCGTAATATTTTTATTTATTTTATGAAAAATATATTTATTTGAATTTCTTACATTTCATTCTTTATAATTGATTATTTTTTTATAAAAAAAAATACATTAATCATATTTATGTGATGGAAAAAACTTCTAGCACAGCAAGCAAAGTAACATCTAACATGGACTGAATGATTAATTTCATGTATATACCAACATGGACATAATATAATCTTCTCACTGCTTCCATTACATCAAAGTAACTCATAGGTAATAACATCTAACATGGAAGGAATGACTAAATCCAAAAACATTTCATGTGCCAACATGGACATAATATCATCTTCTCACTGCTTCTATTATATCAAAGTAACTGAGAATCTATACATTTCCGTATATAAAACTAGTAATTAAAATGCATATAATCAAGATGATGGCAAAGCTGGGAAGATGATGGACGGCAGAAAGTTGATAAAAAATGGGAGTATGAATTAGATGTCATTCTTTCACTTGGAAAAGATGATGAACTATGTTTGAAGGATGTAGGGGTGACTACGCAGGTGTATCTATTTCAGTAGGGTCTAATGGTTGTCGGGAACGCCGTGCGGACTAGGACAAACTAGGGACCTTTAGATATATCAACGTCAATGTCCGCCCAATAATCTTGTTCCGGCTCATGTCCCATGGGGTGCACTAATGCCAACTTAAGAGTATCACCCCGCCGCTTAAACCTCTCCTCCAAAAACGTATCAAGAACTTCTGTATAATTGGACAGTACAATCAAAGTCAAGTTGACTAATGCCGATGAGTTGTTCGTTAGTTGGCATGAGATTTCTCTCCTGTTCACTGAAAAAAAAAAAACAAAAGGGAATTGTTAACACTGTTAGAAAACAACACAGAAAATAAAGACTTTTATTCAATAAAAATCAAAATTGATTACCAAGACGCCTTCGAATGGAGCATGAGAATGCTTAGTCAAATTTGAAGTCTGGTAAATTTCCATAGAGAACTAACAACTACAAGAAAATAGATTAAAAAGCAAAGCAAAAGACATTTAGAGAAAGAAGTTTTTCATTTATGAGAACAACTACTTTTCAGAGGACAAGCACCACAACCCAGTGCATATAAGAATCCCTTGGACGGTCGCACCCTCACTTAAAAAACAATATATTTTCACTTAATCCAGATCGACGCCCTCTTGTCTCATCAATGAAACAGCCTTTCGACTTATTGTTGGAAAGATAAATCAACTTTGCATATTCCCAACGTTTGATTCCCATAACACTTGGTTTTTCCCTTTTTTTACAACAATAACCTTGCGGTTTTCTAACATGTCACATAAACATAGCATACCAATCCGCATACTCTATCTAAATTCCATTTATATCCTTTTCCCTTTCGCAACCTATTAAATTACTGAATAAAATTTCAATTATAAATTTGATTAACATAAAAATTATCTTGCTTCATATTTATGTCCATGTATCGGTGAAATGGTGAATGGGTGACGACTAGGGACGTTTTCAAGTCAGATCTGTCTTTTCTTTGTGTATTGTTTATTCTGCCAAGCAGAAATCGAATATTGGATAAAATTACAATGTCAATTGGCGAATGCAGTTCCTGACGTGGCAACACCCCATTGGAGGGGTCATTCCCTAGGATGTGACTGGTCACTACCCAAGTACAATGTCCTTTTTGATATTTGAAGACACTTATCTGAGTTGAACACGTGTTGGCGTTGTTGCGACTACAATTTGACAGCCCCTGAATACAACCGTTGGGACTCCAACGGCTATATTTCTGTCAATTTAAACCTACTGTTTGTAATTTGGATGTGCACGTTGATAGACATCTTCTATTCTGCTACTCTTCTCAATCGTACATTACATTGGTTCCCTATCTGTTTCCCATAATTAAACAATCACATACAATTCTCTTACAATCAACAGGCATGGAAGGTAGTTCAGGGTCAGCAAGCAACATTAATGGTGGCTTGGGAATATTCAGGAACAAATCATGTAGATGTGGGAAGAAGGCTGCTGTGAAAATATCTGAATCCAAAAAAAATCCTGGTAAGTTGTATTTTGTTTGTGCACAACAGCAATGCAAATATTTTAGTTGGTGGGAGGCCGATTCATCAATTTTACAGGGACGTTCCCTAACCACTGCTGAAGCCGGTAGAGATTCTACATCTATTGGTCGAGATCTATCCATCGACAAAGAAGTGGAAATCCTATAAGCAAAGATGCATTACCTCGAAACAAATTTAAATGGACGAATGCAGAATTTGGAAACTACTATAAGTAGAAAAAAGATGATGATGCTTGTTAATATGTTATGCTTTGGTTTCTCAATATGTGTGTTTTTTATTAGTTTGATGCAAATGTACATGAATATTTCACATAAAGCACTTTTAGCAATTTCCAGAAATTAAGTGGACCTTGCAGTATTTCAGAATTGAGGGTCAGCCATTGCTCTTAACAAGTATACCTCAGCATTTTAAACAGTGCAACGTTCATAATTCTTATACACTCCGATACAGGGCTCCAAACATAGCCAGTGCCACAAATTGGGTTAAATGTCCATAGACAACAATTCATGTGATTCAAACCATGCACGTCATAGGCTTTTTAATTGTTCAATTGTTTTCGATCAAAAAGTGGGATAGTAATACATCTAATGGGGGATGACCACCCCAAACTCTTCCCGTCCTAAGTATTTTGCTTTTATATTAGTTTGACAATTACAATGAATAATTTCCTTCGTATCTAGCACGAATTATTATAATGCAACTGCAACTTCGGGAAACGTGAAAAAATCCTCATTCGCTTTTTGATGCACCTTTTACATACTAGTCATTCTATGCCAACTGGTCACATCAACCCCCTTTTTAGGGTAATTAATTTTTAATGTCACCGCCCATATGCTTTGGATAATTTCGATATCTTGAACTGTGAATTGACTAATTTGACGGACGGTGACTATGCATTAAGTACTGTACAGGGAACCCAACCAATAAGTACTAGTGGCATTTGGTTAGTGGAATGGTAATGGGCATTTGAAATCATGGAATGGGAAGCCGATTCCTTTGTTTGGTTAGTATCTGAATCAGTATTATTTTGTTTGGTTAACTACCAAATGGAATGGAATTAATTATATTTTGACCAAATTACCCCTAATTACAAAACACTTATAATAACATAATATATTATGGATAATAATAATAAAATTTGAAAGTATATATATATTTAAAGTAATGTAAGTAATAATGAAATTTTTATTTTCAATTACAAAATTTTTGTATATATATTTCTCAAATATATAACATGTTATATATATATTATATATAATAACATAATACATCATAATATATACAAAATAATCCTAAAATAATATTTGTGACATAATAATATATAAAATATAAATTATATATTTTGGAAAATAATAGTTAAAATACAAAGGTATATTATATATATATATATATATAATATGTATCATGTAATAATCGATTTACTGTTTTATACATGGAACAAGCACTTTGAAAAGAGTGTGCGCGGTATGACATTGAAAGAGTAAAACCAACATTTTGGGTGACAACAACAGTCGGGCAACTGCTGGATGAACGAGTCTAATAGATAACATGTCACTGCTACCAAACGTTGTAATGCCAAGAAAATTCGAAGAACATAGCTTGTAATTCTGGGAAAAGCCCAAGGATACAAGGAATTATTCCTTGTAATAACATGGACGTAGATGATTGGGCTATAATTATCTATACCATGCAATGGTACTGCAACAACAAAAAAGGGAGAATGATATTTACCTCCTAATTCTGATGCAGCTGAATGATGGGCAGGGTGGGGGGAGGTTTTAGGAACGGGGGTGGGGGTGGGGGTGGGGGAACCATCCCCCCCCCCCCCCCTTTTGGGCCCCCATTCCCATAGGCAGTGCATTACTCTTTTCAAAATTATGTTATGCTAAAAAGCACTAATACCTTATTCGGACGAGAGAATCTTGGATGCACCCCATGCATTTCACCCCTCCAATGGGTGCATGCCATGTGGCAAGGACAATGAGTTATCTCTGCCACGTGGCATGCACCCATTGGTTAGAGTGCGATACATCGGGTGCATGAAAGATTCTCTCTGTTTGGACAACCACTTCAATTAAATAGTCAGAAAAACTCCAGATACAACTCAAACCCATTCTAGATATGGCAAAATGTTCCATGACGAAGTACTTAAGAACCATAACTCTATTGATTATCAACTTCATAGTCCTGTCTGCTGAGCCAAGCTGTCCTATGGTCCTCAGCAGGATTGATGAAGTTCCAAGGTGCCGGTCAGAAATATCTTTTTATGGAGATGCAATGGTTGTGAATGGTGGGTCTTCTGTTCAGCTCACGACATCGGATCGTTCAAGTGCTGGACGACTGTGTTGGTACCTGGGGTTACAGATTGCGCAGCGGAAAGGTTTTAAAATTTTTAAAAGCAATCATCAAATAAACCCATTTGTACAGTAATAATCGAAAACAATAAGAAGGGGATGAAAACTATTTCATACCTACGTAGGAGGCTCCTTCACTTTAATACGGTCTGCTCCTGATTTGAACCACTTGATCTTCCTCGCTATGACCCTGAATTGGTAATGGCGTGTGGGCGCGTCACGGTACTCAGGAACAAAAATGGAGGTAGAAGAGAAGAGCACACAAAAGACAACTCTTGTTCTTTTATTGGTGAAGTGCGGCAATAATAAGTCTAAAAGAAAAAAATAATTCTTTTATTTTGTCTCTAGCTGCACACATGTTTCTCTTTCTTCTCTCCTGTTTTATGCAACCTACTTGCTTTTAAAACTTCTTTTATTAAAAGACAAAAAACTGATGCCTTTTAAAACTTCTCTCATTAAAAGACAAAAAACTGATGCCTCTTAAATTTTTGTGTAAGTTGATCTCATATAATTCGGTTGTTATTTTTAAATTAAAAATATATCTCATATATCTTTAAAAACAAACCAAATCTATTTGATTTAAAAATAAATAAATAAATAAATAAATAAAAAATAAAAAAAAAATAAAAAAAATCTTTATAAAGATATCTCATATCTTTTTAAAAATAATTAAACATTTATTTTTGAATTTAAACATTTTAAATTCAATTTCAAATATTTAATTTAATAAAATAAAATAATCATATTATCTTATTTTATTCAAAATCAAATATCAACTAACACCCTCCATTTAGTGATTAACAACATAATTAAATAATCTTATTATTTAATTTATTTAATCACCATTATTCATTAATTAAATAATCTCATTATTCAATCAATTCCCGAATAGATACGTGTCACTTTCGTAACACAATTAATTGGACAATCCAATTAATTAACCGTGACCCTTGTTACCTAAATCGATCGGGCTAGCAAGGGGACCTAATGGACCTACAGTATTTTGAGCTCCAATAATCCTTAGAAATAAATAATTAAACTCTTTAATTAATATTTCATGATTATTAACTTCGATGTTATTCCACTAAGAACCCGAAGTTGCACTCTCTCAACTGTAGACGTTTTTACACAAACCAATAACTCTTGATGTCCATTGATATAGCTATTACATATGGTATAATCCTCCACAGGTAGTTCATAATTAGAGCTAGGTCATAATGTCCGTTATACCCCTCTAATTATATATTTCCATTAGGTACCATTGATTCTCTAATGAACAATAAATCCTACATTCCTTACGGAATTAGGAGAGCGCTCATATTGTTCAAGCCCCGAATCAACCCTTAAGGGAACTACTATCTACTTCTCACAAGAAAGAGTGGATTCCTCTATTGTGTGCAGACCTTCCCAGCCACAAGCCAAACCGCGATTCCAACATACGAAGTTATTGACCGGGAATGCAACTCCGATCTCACCCATGGTATATCAAAAACCACGATCTAACCTGAAGGAGTCGATAAGACACTCAGGATTAAGATCACCCATATATAGCCATCATTTGTTGATATATATGAATTTCATCTTTTAACGGATCTTGGTGAGAGATTCATATAGATCATGGCCCAGTCCTATATGATCAAATCATATAAGGTGCCTCCATTCTCATATCTCCATATGAATGATCTAGGATAAGATCACCGTACATTACGGAATGGACAGCAGCTGTAGATTGACCACAAATAAAGTACCCAGCTTTATTTGCTATCTACGGACTCTTTAGATTGCTCCTTTCAAACTGAATCCATATATATATGACATTCATATACTCAGTTTGAAATTACATCCGGCAATCTTGGATGTTAAGTACACATGTTATTATAAATGTATGAGACAATTTGAATGAATAAACTACTTCTTTTATTTCTTGTTCAATTCACATTTACAAACTACAAGCTTTAGGGCAAAAACCCCAACAGACTGATGTACAAAAAACCCAATAAGGTCGTGGAATGTAAGCCTCCGACATTTCCATCTTTTTCTACGTTTTTCTCGTTTGCGTTGTCCAACAAGAGTGGTGATGGTTTGGCTTTTTTTTTTGTAGTTTTGAAGGGTTATCGTTTTACTCATGTGGGTAAGAGGTCGTTTGGTCTATCTACAATGAGATTTAACAGAAGCAAGTGTAGGGTGGTGGTCGTTGAATTTGACACCTCTTTAGATCCCGAGTATGGTGATTTGAATGGAAATCACGTCAACATTGACGTTGACAGTCTGTTATCTGTTCAATTCTGCAATATTTCATCTCAGAATATTTCACTTAATATTGGTAAGAAATTGGATTCATGGATCGATTATGATGCTAGTGCAAAGAGATTAGAGGTAAGATTGAGTCATTCTGGTAATATAAAACCTGTGAATCCTCTCCTATCTTACTCAATTGACTTGTCGACAATATGGCATGACATCGACGTTTTTGTGGGATTGACCTCTTCAAATGGCAACACTACGTAAACGTGTTCTGTCTATTCATGGACCTTTAAGTCCTGGCTTTGGCCACAATGGATGCATTCACAGCCTCTGGATCCTAGTACATTTGCCACTGACAAGAATACCCCCCAGGTAATATATCCCAAGTAGACTGATAGCATGTGGCTAGGGCTTGACGCTCTCTTGGTAGGAACTGTCTGCGTAACCATTTTAATAACAGCCATTAGGTTGTATTTGTGGTCCACCTATAAGGAGATGCGAAACGTGGTCCAGTAAGAGGGGTTTGTCCATACAGTGGTTCGTCTGGACCACAAGTAGTTGAAGTTATATGTATTATATGGATTAGGTTTGTATGAGTTGATCCTTGTGCTTTCATGTTTTCTATTGTAATTAAGGGTGATGAAGGGTCTTTGTATAAGTAAGCGTAATGTGTTAATGTTCCGCTGTGTGTTTGCAAGGGATTGACTGCTATGAAAAGTCTATTTTTCTCTTAATTTCTGGTGTCACGGTGAATCCTATGCTCTAACTTATATTTAACTGTGCGTAAAACAAAAAATCTCCAACCCAGCTGCAACTCGGCTTCTCTAACTTATATATATATATATATTATATAACCTTTTCATTAAAACTAGAATTATTTGCATAATTGTAATCATTTAAATATTGTTATTTACATCAATCTGTTCATTGAAAACACAAAAGTTAAAGGGTAGTTTGTTAATTGAGCACCTTTAATTTTTAACATCTGTTAATATATTGCAATATTATGTATATAATGTGGTGAAATGTTAATTGTTCTCAGATATTTGCTAAATGGGAACACATATAATATTGTAAGGAATATCCAGTTATTGTATACGTAGGTTTTCATGGGTTGCATTCGGAAAATGGAAATAGTGTATCCTCATAGTTCCACACTTCCACCACTTTTGTGCAAAACTGCCACAAACCCTAAAGATTTAGGGTTGGAGTCTTGGAGATGGCCAATATACCACAACATTGCATTTTTGTTTAACAACTATACGTCATGCACCTAACCAGATAAAATCATCAACAACCGTACGGACGTCGAGATTCTAGCAAACCCATCCAGTCCCATATTGCAGACCATCATTGCTTGTACAATATTGAATAAAATAATAAAATGAAAATACTTCCACGTGTACACTTGTAAGCACCCTAACTAATGGGTGCATGCCACGTAGTGTCCATGCTACATGGCATGCACCAATTGGATGGGTGTAATGCACCGGGTGCATGCTATATTCTTTCTCCGATGAGGAATGAGATCGTGCGTTGACATTGAATCATTACCACTATTTGTATACCAATACTGACGGTAGCTGTACGTGGCCGGTCATAATCCAAATTTTAACATCAAACTTAATAGTGAAGAAACATCTAATCACCATGGGGAAGGTGAATGAATTATAATTAAAAACCATTGGATGATATGACCATGGACCCACCTCTGTTATATAGGTAGGGGGCTGAAGCCCACCCTACCCCTCGTTACAAAATAATACAAAGGTTAATCAGAAAAACCAGCCCACCCTAAATTTAATTAGAGGTGTGAATAATTAGGGTAATGCTACCCATCCCAATAAATCATCCCAAAAAAGTGTACAATCCCATTTGGCACACTCAACAACTGTGCTATGGCATTGCACATACTACAACATAGCACACTTTTTTAGTGTGCCACATGGGATTGTACACGTATTTGGGAAAAAAAATACGTACATTAACCATTTCCCGAATAATTAAGATCTTATGCAATGAAAAAATTCGAACACATTTTACATTGAATATTTTATCTAACACAAGAACATTTTTGTCTGATCAATCTCTAAACGTAGCTTAATCTTCAATTCGACATTTACACCATAATATTATATTATTATGCTGAGGTGATATGGTATGGCTTCAAATTAGTGGATTACACAAAGCCATTGTCACAATACCAAAACCACCGTATCCTCTGAAAGATTTTCCATTGAGTATACTTCACCCTTTTTGGTTTAAGCCCAGGAACTGGTTCTATTGATAGTGAACTATGATGGGGTGTGGGAAGATGTAGAGTTCAACCCAAAATCTGTTTTCTTTTTTGCTGTGACACCAACCGATACACTGAAAACGTTGGCGGATAAGATATGCAATCGGTTTGGGTTAAACTGTGATGCAGTCGATATGAAGTTCAGTACCTTACTTTCTGGCACCGTTGTTGAAATGAGTTTTGACACTGATTTTCAAATCTTCATTTCGCATAACAAACATAATCCTAAATGTTATGTTTTGATTTTGCACAAACATGTCCCAAGACTTCTCGCACAGGTTCTAAGCCAGAATGAAGAGTCAACGGTAAAATCGCCTGTGTATACAAATCAACCCAACGGTTCACCTATTCACATCACCACGCCATTTTCAACGGTGTATGAGTCAGTTACGTGACAGATAAAGAAGAAGGCAAAATATATAGTTACCCCAATTGGTTGTTCACCGGTAACAGTCATATCAGATTCTGCAAGCAAAAAAAAAATTCCAAATGGGTGTCCCGTTGATGAGTCCTTGTCTCATATAGCAATCAAGTGGCTTATTTTTGACGAAATACCACTGTTCATTGGTTCTAACACATTATCAAGCGTTACCCACCGAATGGGTGTTAATGATAGCGTACATCATTTAGAGTCTTGCGGAGGTCAACCTAAAAGTAATGCAAAGGTTGTTCAGTCCGATTCAAAGCATTCTACAAACTACAATATTCATTGTACAAATGTACACATTGGTGAAGATGATGCGATCGGTTGTGGAACACATTGCAATGCATCAACGGTTCCCAGTACTGAACAGGAAACACATTGACATCCTTTACAGCCTCATCAGATACATAGGGATACAGACAGAGAGGTCCATCCCATGGTCGTGCCTAACACGACTAACATTTATGTACCATGTATTACAAACAATCTACCAGATGCTGACCAGGATAACACGACTTACGTTCACACCCCTCCTGACCATAACCCCTCAAGGCATAAAGTGAAAGGGTTTGACCATGTATGTTTTGAAAATGTAAACGAATGCAGCGCATTCAGATCCGACCTGGGAAACACTTTCATTCATAAAGGCAAGATATTCAAACCTAAGGATCAAATAAAGAAGGAGTTGGGTATGTACGCAATGGAAAACCATTTCCGATACAGGGTTAAGCGGTCGACGACAACGCGGTATGAGGCATCGTGTACCGATTTAAATTGTCAATGGTTGGTACGTGCAGTGAAGAAGCACCATGGAACCTATTGGTACATCATTGTATATCGAGATACACACTTGTAAAGTCCAAAATTATGGTCTTCACTTTACCCAAGTGAGTACCTATATCGTTGGGGAACTCTATGCCCAAAAATTCGCTAATCTGGGATGCAAAATCCGAGCTAAAGATATCATATCGAAAATGAAGTCTCAACACGGGGTGCACCTGTTGTATAACAAAGCTAACCGGGCCAGACTCCATGCTCTGAAAATACAGTACGGGGATCCACTACAATCTTTTCAAACGTTGCCAGCGTACTTTTACATGCTAAAGCAATGCAATCCCGGGACTTTAACAAACATCGTCACAGACTCAAAAGACCGGTTCAAGTATGGCTTCATGGCACTCAGTGTTTGTCTCCAAGGTTTTAGCCGGGTTATCAGACTCGTCATTGCCATCGATGCAACCCACTTGACGGGATTTTTCAAAGGGATGCTACTTACAGCGTTAGCCAAAGACGGTAACGAACAAGCATACCCATTAGCATTTGGTTTCGCTCCCTCGGAATGTAAGGGATCCTGAACTTGGTTCCTTTCTGAATTGAAGAAGGGCATTGGTTCTCCTCAGGATTTGGTTATCGTTTCTGATCGTCACAGAGGTATTATATCAGCCATGAAAAAGGTTTTCCCAGATGCACATCACGCATTATGTGTGTTCCACATTGCACAAAAATTTAGACAGTCATCCAAGAATCGATGTATGGCAAGAGAATTGTTTTACCAAGCATGTTCCATATACCGTTGTGATGACTGTGATATTGACCTTCAACAGATGGCTGCTTGCAACCAGAGGTACTACAACGACGTCATGGAAATTGGGTTAGATAAGATCACACGAGCTTACTGCCCCAAAAATAGGTACCAGATGATGTCTACCCAATTAGCCGAGTGTATGAACTCAGTTCTTCTAGATCTCCGGAAAATGCCTATCGCAGCCCTTGCAGAGCAGATTAGGGATATGATGCAGAATTGGTTCCACAAGCATCGTACTATTGCAAATTGTCTTAGGTCTGATCTGACTCCGACAGCCGATAATCAGATACATAAAGGGGTTGAACCTTCTTATAAATGCATCATTCATCCTATTTCATACCACAGGTACAATGTCACGGAGAATCAAAATAATTTCATTGTCGATATTCAAGCAAAGACGTGTGCCTGTCGCGGGTGGGATCTTGAAAAGTTACCTTGTCACCATGCCCTTGCTTGTGCTAGGTATGCAATCGAAGTATACTGTCATAAGTTCGTCAGTTACCAAATCTATTTTCAATGTCTGACATCCAAGAATTAATATTATGAACATATACGCATCAATTCCTATTCCAAAAATGTGCTCCGAGTACTACAGCTCTGATACGCTACGAGAGGCATATCGGGGAGAAATCAACCCGCTTCCACATGCACAGAAGTGGGTCGTACCCGATCAAGTCCGGAATCTACTTGTTCTTCCTTGGAAGGTGCGTGTTTTGCCCGAAAGATCAAAAAAGTTAAGATACCGTTCTTGCGTCGAGAAGGCTAAGCAAAAGAACTGTTCTAAGTGCGGCCTAAAGGGACACAACAAAAGGAGTTACAGGAAACCAGCGTCTGATGGTGCTAACAAAACCAAGCATCCTTGCAGTTGCAGTGTTTGCCACAAACAAGGACACAACAGACAGACGTGCCTAGATATGCCATCCACTGACCTAACCTGTGAGGCTTCGGCTTACACCAACACCGGCACTGGCACCGACACTAACATCGACTCATAAAATTTCCCCAATGTCCAAAAACAGAGGTAAGGGGAATCTGCCAAAAAATCGTGTGTTAATGTAATGTTTGGTATCCATCTATATGTGTAATCATGTTTTCAGTCCAAGGTCGATTTCTCCCTGATTGTTTAATCGTTTAGACGTGGACCCTTCCTCCCTGAGGAGGATATTCCATCTACCCGTATGAAGTTGAAGGTCAGTTATTCATGTGTTGATTACCTTGTACAAAATCGTGTAATTATAAATGCAACGTGTCATGCGTTAGCACTACACCTAACAATTTAACAAGTACTGACACGTGGAAGTCTCATTACTTGCAAGTGTCTTCATAAAATATTACAAGTACAACAGTGTTGGCCATCAACATCATAATAAACCTGTTTTAGAGGCTTCACACGTGAAGATCCAACACCGTCTACGTATAGGATTTCGTACCCTAGAAATATGCACGAGTTTTTCATGTGATATGTACAACAAAATTAATCGGTATTCAAATATGACAAACACCGCAATATTTCATAACCAGGTCCACATCATATATCATAAGTCATAACCAGGTTAATGACATGAACATCAAACATTCTATTAATTAACATTCCTCAAGTAAGCTATTTGTAAAAAAGTTTATACGCGATTTCCTTCCTATGGCTCCGGATATCCGCTTCAACGAACTTCATGCTTTTCAAACCTCTCAACAGGGAACGTATCATTAACAGGACAAAGACTCCATTACTTTTCGGACCTATTTGTTTTGGAACTTTGTTTACATCCATCCGACGAGCCTTCATAGGAGCGAGATCACATCTACTCATTCCCGTTCTGTTAAAATAACCTGCCTGTAAGCAAATAACCGGGAACAGACATCGGAGTGGTAAAATCTACAGGACGATCAAATAAGCGCCTTTGGGTGTCCAGTGTGCATTGGGATCATATACCATGATCTCCCATTCCTGCAAATCAATGATGCAAACAACCCTGTGGCCATCTTCAACCTTACAAGGGACCACCACCTGTAAAGGAAAAGTTATATCAAATATTTATAACCAAATCAAGCTGGAACCCATGTCTGTGCACCAGAACGTTACTAACCTTATCACAGGAATCCCATGGACTGCCCCAGTCTGGTCGATCGCCGTGTACATATTGTTTCCATTCCGAACGAACGCGATAAGCAGAGGGGTAGAAGGGTCATACTACAAGCGCATGTAAATTTGGCTGCCAGCCTGTCCACGCCATTGCCAGTTCATCCTGCACAGGACATTTTCATTTTACCCAAATGCACAATTCCAGTATAAACATAGCCACAAAGTTACCGATGTACTTATAAAAAAGTTGCAATCAACGATCTCCATTCTGTCCTTCAACTTGTAAGGGCTATATTTGGTCCCTATCATCTTGTCTAACAAATTGAGATAGGCATCCATGTGTGTATCCAACAGAAGGCTGTTATTGTCCTCTAATGATATGAAAAATTTCTTTGTCTGCAGCACCTCCAGGCCAACGTTACGGCTGCACCCATTACATTACAAGAATGATATTATAACTAGTAATTGATTCTATATGGGCGATGGAATATAAAATGCATAGTTAGTAATCATCTTACTATAATACCGTCGAATCAATCTTGAACTACACATATATCTCCCGGCTGGGGCCAGTGGAAAGAATTCCTCTACTCAATAGGTTGCTATTGAGCATATTATGCTCAATAGCAAGAGTGTAATATTGTAATTAACAATCTTTTTCATATTAATAAAGTGATTTCTAGTTTAAACAAATCTTATAGCATTTATAGTTTAATATTATAATTGTCAAAGTAAATAATCATAAGGTCTAAAGACTATGAGAAAAGAAGAATTGTTCGTACATCTGGATATGTATGTGGTAGACACAATTCTTTAGTTAGTCTTGAATATTGTTCACAACTTAAGTTAAAGGTTGGGCACCTTTATCTTGTTAAAGTTGTAGAATTCTTTTGCTAGCATTTGAGTGGGATCAAATGAGATATGATGAGTCTAAAATCATCGGAGTGTCTTCGAGCAAAAAATATAGTGCACTGGGTGCATTGAACTGGATCATAATGAAATACTTTATCTATAACCGTCAGTAGATAAAAGTCTTTTCATTATCAGGACAATCGGAGAGTCTATCTTAATCCTGAGATAAATGATGGACTTATGGTTGCAAGTGATATCATTTGAGTTATCAATGAGTACGATTATATCGCATAGTCTATCCTCAATAGTTTGGTGATATTCATTTGTTAATCGATAGAGGACTTCATTTATAGATATGGACATCGTGGCTCCATTTATTAAATGAGAGTATAATATCATCATATGGATGTTTTGAGGTAATTGGATATTAAATCTCAACGTTGAGTTTTCGATAGTGTCTATTGAAAACATAGCTTCTGGACAAGTCAAAATATCCAAGTTCAAAACGTGGTCATATGAGTAAATATGGTAACTTGGAGAGTTATAGGCGGTCTATGAACTCTTGGCGATTACTGATATTAATCACAAGGATACACTATCTCCAACATGATTGTCTAGGGTATGAAAGAGGAACATCTTCCTTTTCTGTCTTTATTTAAGAGTTCAATTTTAGCTCTTTAGTGGAATGAGTTAAAATTAATGGATCAGACCTAAGTGAATCATTTGTTGATTGTGATTAGGTTATGTCTATTGAAGCTTGACTTGTATGGATCACTTGATATATTCTACCGGACCAATTTATGGGTCCATTTAGAATTGCATTTAATATATTAAGAATATAATTTGCACATTATTTATTTAATGGGCTGCTCAATTATATTAATATATTAATGAAAGGCATGTGGGCTTGTTTCTTTTAGTAAGAATGAGTCTGGTTCACATGTGGGTTTTTTATTTAAAGACCAATGGATTAAATGAAATAAGAAAATAATATATGGCCCATTTATAAGAGTGGGGCGGCAAGGTGTCTTTTTAACCTAATATATTATTTTGTTTCATTGTTTTAATTAAATAAGAATTAATTAATTTATTAATTAATTGTTTAATTAAGAAACAAATCTTTTCTGATTAGGAAATATGATTCCTAAAGTTATACTATTGGTAATAGTATACTTAAATTAAAATACTTGTTTGATAAGAAAATAAATAATTAATTTTATTTATTTAATCAAATAAGAAGTCTTTTTATTTAGTCAAAATAAAAGAATAAAACATCTATGAGTTGAATTAGGGTTTGAAGTCTTAAAACTAGAAGTGAATTAGGGTGCAACACAAACTCCTATTTTTGTAGTGTGATTTGCGGCAACCCTAGTCCTTTTAGGAAGAGGATTTTCGGCCACCCTAAAAAGAAAAAGAGGAAGAGAATTCGGCCAATGAATGGGTGTGTGGTGCCTGATTCAATTTTTCTTCTTCTTCTCAATTCATAGAAAGGATTTTATTTCTACTAAAAAAACAAAAAAGAGTGAATAGATTATTCTTTGATGGTACACTAATTGCTTGTTCATCAATAAGCTTGTGTGTACAACATCGATTTAGGTTCACGCGAGTTTCGATCATTAGATTGAGAACTCAAAAGTGACCGGAATAATCTTAGTCTTCTTTTGATTGTTTTATGACTAACAAAAGAAAAGAAAAGTTTGTTTGTCCATTCTCAAGTTTGCAATTCAAAGAAAAAGGGAGACCACACTCCTAGGTGATTCACGTTCGTGCTAGGATTGAAGATCTTGCGGATTACCATCGACGTAAGTCAATCGGATCACGCGACAAAAGGTATTCTTCTTTTGTTGATTATATATATGTTTAATTAATTAAAGGGTTAAGGTTCATCAAAAGGAAAAAATTTTAAAGTTACTAAATCTATTTTTAGTCTTGCTTCCGCTGCCTGTACTACGGTATTTTTCCCTACAGCTATAGGGACTGCGGAACCATAACTCCCGTTGACGTTGTCTTGCTAAAATGGTATCATCTAATACCTGCTGGCTCAAAGCACCCGTGTCATCGGTATGCGCATCAATTACAAGTGGTTCATAGTTTGGAACTGGTTCGGAGATTATCGCAGATAGTCTCCGTTTTCGTTGATTTGTGGGTGTACAAGTCAATTGCTCTCCCGAAGAACGTGGACCTGACATCGACACTCGTTCTGATATCAGTTCCTCAACAGGAAGGGTCGGAGATACTATCTGTGACACTCTCCTTAACCGATGCTATTTTTTACGCGGCGTATGTTTGCTTCTGTTATGTGGATGACCCATTGCCCGTGAAGGTGAACCTTCAGGAACTCCAAGATCTGGGTCTGACTTAATTAGCACACTAAGATGTGATTATGAATGTGATGGTGATAGTGGATGTGATGATGGACTTTGTACCACAGAAGATGATGCCAGTGAGGCTTCAGGTTTGTCCTCATCTACCCCATTGTTTTCCAAGTCCCCTTCATCCGAAACTGGACAAGACTCTGTTATTTGGGCTACCATCAACGTCGCACATGTTTAATCCTCAGACAGATCATCTGTACTAGATTCTGTGTCCGCTGCTGGACAAGGCGGATCATGCAACGAAGAATTTGGCCACAACACTAACGGAAGCAAGGAGGCATCTTCTTTGGGTATGCCCTCATCCTCGCCATTTATTTCCAAGTTCCCTTTATTAGAAACTGAACATGACTCTGTAATATTTGCTGCCACCAACATTGGACATGTTTGATCCTTAGACGGATCATCTGGGCCTGATTGTCTACCTTTTACTGTACAAGGACGATCGTGCAACGAAAGATCTTACCATAACACTAACAGAGCCAAGGATTCATCTTCTTTCGGTATCTCCTCCTCCTTGCCATAGGTATTTATCTTCCTTTCTTCAGAAACTGGACATGAATCTGTATTTAGTGGTGCAACCAATAGCAAACATGTTTCTCGCATGCTAAAAGGACTTGATGAAGCCAACGACCATTGAGTTACATCGGGGTCCTCTGCTCTAGGTACTCCTGGATGTACTAGAGCTGGTATACCAAACACAGACAATTTACCTGCTTCTCAGCGCCACAAGTATAACGGCATATGAGAAAATAATTTGTCAACTGGAGTAGGTGATCGCGAAGCCAATGAAGGGGCTATAGCCACCTCCAGTCCACCCGTCCGATCCAGGGACGATGAATCCTCACACAACACTAAAGGAAGGTTTGATTCATCAACGTCCGGGATGACATCACCAGGGACAAGTTTTTCATATTACTGTGGTTCATCATTGACCCTATCATAAACGCATCCCCTATCATCCAGCCAATCTTGGTCGTATTGCCTTTCATCATCGTTGCCCACATCATAACCACCTCCCTCATCATCAGTATCCTGATCACCACCCAATCCTTCTTCTTCCTACTCCACACTCTCCTCGTGTTGCGACTGATCTCCAGAATTACCGTCCCCTACATTTCCCTTGGGGATGAAAGTGTCACAGTGTTACTTCTATGAATACAAATTAAATCAAATAAAAAAGTTTACATAGGTGACAGGTGTGTATATACGTACTTGAAACCCCAGCATCCGTCGTAGCCCTTCGATCTCCCACCTCAAACCCTCATTGACGATATTACGTACGCGGTCCACCCCCATTTCCTCATGGATGATACTACATACACATTCCGGTATGGCATTCACTGCGTTCAGCACTCTTTCCAGTACTTCTGGTCCCACATACTATCGAGGTACCTCCAACTATTTATGTAAATGGTATACGTAAAACACTAAAACGTTAGGCACGGTGTGAAACAATAGAAACACAAACAAATTGGGCAACCAACATCATAGACGTATAAACCATTGATCCAATATTACTTCACCAGTTTACCTCATCGGTTGTGTGACCAAGCGAATGTCGCCCATCGTTTGAACTTGCCCTCTGATATAAGTCTTCTTGCATGGTATCATCAACCGGGGTTGCTGCACCTTGGGCAACTGAATTAACCGATTGGTCAGCCGGTGGAGGGAAAGATCCGTGTCCATCGCTGGATGGTTGTATGTCTGGAAGAACCGTATATGTGTGGTCTGTTGTATCTACACGGTCACATCCTCTCCGCCCACTGTTAGTTTTCTTACTTGGCCTGTGCTTCCTCTTGGTGGGTTCCTCAGCATCATTACTCCCATTCGGCTTCCACTGGGGTCCCTCAGATAGGTCCACATCAATATCCCTCCAGTAATGTTTCTACAACTCACGTTCAGTGGGTACAAGCTCCGGAAGCCTAGTAAGCTTAAACATTATGGAACTAAAATAACTGTCCACTGTCTACATAACCAAAAAGATACTAAATTATACCAAAATGAGATATTTGTAAATTACCATCCCACTTGTCTCCGCTTTGGTCCAGGCGTTGACCATGTCCGATCCTCTCTGTTTGAAACAGTACTTCCTATACCGTGGGGCTCCGTTGGGATCCCCTGTTAGCTTACCACATTTGTCGCGCATCACAAGTATAGCCTCCGCAGCCCAAAATTGTACCGCTTCAAACCGAGGAATCGGTTTTAGAGGGTGTAATTAGCATTACTAATCATGGAAAAACGAATAATCTAATTTACAAACATATGAAAAAAGGTCAAAAGGATTAATGATTATAAAAATAACCTATAATCCCCAAATGAATCTGTTAACCGCCAAAATTGGCGAGGGACCAAGGAAGAATTTTCCACCTTAACACAAGAAGCAGGTGCGGACACAATTCGATTACCTCGACAGAGTGGAACCCGACTGGCCCAAATATGAACCTCCTTCAGCGGGATCCACCCCGCCTGCATCTTAACCTGCAGCGAGGTCCAACCCCGTCATACTCTGGTCTCTCATAAACCCTGCAGCACCCCGACACGGAGTTCCATTGAGCATCCCACTATAATACTAGCCAGATATTCCCCAACTCCATCAGTTGGATGCCTACTGGCTCGCACTTTCTAGTATAACTAGCCCGACAAGCAGGTAGATACCGGGCAGCAAGATTCTCGTATCAGAAACTATAAAAGACTCATTAAAACGCTGTCGTATAGAGGAGAAGTACACTTTCCCGCCAGAGAGTCCTATTTTGATCAGGTCGATATACTAAGAATCCTACTAGGAAGGTAACAATTTGATCACGAAATTGACTCCTTCTAGGAAGGAAAGACTAGATTCTACAAGTAAAGCTCCGAGATTATCTCCTAGAAAGAAGACGATCCTGCATTGGCCAAACCCTAAACGGAGATTTTAGGAGTGCATGGCAAGCAAGACACATATATATACAAACAGTTTCTTCAGGAAAAGAGGAGGCGAGAGACCACTTATCGACAGGCACAGTTCTTCCACCATCACCATCTCCATCGCCAGGACTATGATCCGTACTCCATTGTAATCCAAATCAGAAATTAGTTCATGTTGTTAGGATTATGCTCAATAGCAAGAGTGTAATAGTGTAATTAACAATCTTATTCATATTAATAAAGTGATTTCTGGTTTAAACAAATCTTATAGCATTTATAGTTTAATAATTGTTAAAGTAAATAATCATAAGGTCTAAAGACTATGAGAAAAGAAGAATTGTTCATACATCTGGATATGTATGTGGTAGACACAATTCTTTAGTTAGTCTTGAATATGGTTCACAACTTAAGTTAAAGGTTGGGCACCTTTATCTTGTTAAAGTTGTAGACTTCTTTTGCTAGCATTTGAGTGGGATCAAATGAGATATGATGAGTCTAGAATCATCGGAGTGTCTTCGAGCAAAAGAGTCTAGTGCACTGGGTGCATTGAACAGGATCACAATGAAATACTTTATCTATAACCGTCAGTAGATAATAGTAATTTCATTATCAAGACAATCGGAGAGTCTATCTTAATCCTGAGATAAATGATGGACTTATGGTTGCAGGTGATATCATTTGAGCTATCAATGAGTACGATTATATCGCATAGTCTATCCTCGATAGTTTGGTGATATTCATTTGTTAATCGATAGAGGACTTCATTTATAGATATGGACATCGTGGCTCCATTTATTAAATGAGAGTATAATATCATCATATGGATGTTTTGAGGTAATTGGATATTAAATCTCAACGTTGAGTTTTCAATAGTGTCTATTGAAAACATGGCTTCTGGACAAGTCAAAATATCCAAGTTCAAAACGTGGTCATATGAGTAAATATGGTAACTTGGAGAGTTATAGGCGGTCTATGAACTCTTGGCGATTACTGATATTAATCACGAGGATACACTATCTCCAATAAGATTGTCTAGGGTATGAATGAGGAAGCATCTTCCTTTTCTGTCTTTATTTAAGAGTTCAATTTTAGCTCTTTAGTGGAATGAGCTAAAATTAATGGATCGGACCTAAGTGAATCATTTGTTGATTGTGATTAGGTTATGTCTATTGGAGCTTAAATTTAGATAGCCTGCCAAGATCCCCAATCCACACGGACTTGCATGGATCACTTGATATATTCTACCGGACCAATTTGGGGTCCATCTAGAATTGCAATTTAATATATTAAGAATATAATTTGCACATTATTTAGGTAATGGGCTGCACAATTATATTTATATATTAATGAATAACATGTGGGCTTGTTTCTTTTAGTAAGAATGGGTCTAGTTCACATGTGGGCTTTTTATTTAAAGTCCAAAGGATTAAATGAAATGAGAAAATAATATTTGGGCCCAATATATATATATGGGGCAGCAACAAGGTTATTAACCTAAAATATTATTTTGTTTTCATTATTTAATTAAATAAGAATTAATTAATTTATTAATTAATTGTTTAATTAAAGTAACAAATCTTTTCTAAATAGGAAATATGATTCCTATTTGTATACTATTGGTAATAGTATAATTAAATAGAAAGACTTGTTTGACAAGGAAATAAATAATTAATTTTATTTATTTAATCAAATAGGAAGTCTTTTTATTTTAGTCAAATAAGGAATAAAAGATTATTGAGTTTGATTAGGGTTTGGAAATCTTAAACAAAATAGGAATTAGGGTGCAACTAAATCTCCAATATTTTAGGAGTAATAATTGCGGCAACCCTAATTGGTTTTGTAGAAGGAATTCGGCCACCCTTAAAAGTGAAGAAGAGAATTTTCGGCAACTAAGCATTATTTGTGTAGAAAATTATTTTCTTCTTCTTCTTATAAACTCATAGCAAGAAATCTATTATTCTACTAAGAACAAAAAGAACATAGATTATTCTTTGATTGTATTCTAGTTGCTTATTCATCTATGAGCTTGTGAATACTATATCGATTAAGGTTCACGCGAGTTTCGATCATTAGATTGAGAACTCAAAAGTGACCGGAATAATCTTAGGTTCTTTTAGATTGTTTTTGGGACTAACGGATCAAGAAAAGTTTGTTGAATCCAATCAGAGGTTTGCAATTCAAAGAAAGGGAGACCACGCTCCTAGGTGATCCACGTTCGTGCTAGGATTGAAGATCTTGCGGATTACCATCGACGCAAGTCAATCGGATCACGCTACAAGAGGTATTAATATATTTTATTACTTTCTTATATATATATGTTTGATTAATCAAAAGGGTTTAAGGTTCATAATTGGAAAAATTTTAAAAGCTACCCAAACACTATTTTTTTTTTGTCTCGCTTCCGCTGCGGGTACGTATATTTTTTCCCTACAATTGGTATCAGAGCCTGGTTGAACCCTTTTAATTAATTAACGTATATATACGTGGATCGATTTCTGTTATTGTGATTATGCATGTTTTAGAAAGAGATGGCACTCTAGGTATTCGCATATATTATTACATGTGATGTATGGATTAATATATGTTTTTATGTGGATTGTTATTGCTCGATTTTGGCTCTAGATTTTCAATGTATTTTTGGTTTCGGAATTGTAACAAGAAGGGTGGTCTATCATCGCCATAATTCCTTCTTGGTAGTTGCTAGGATTTTTTTTTATGTATTAAAAAATTGCTGCAGTTTTTAATGTATTATTTATTATAATGTGCAGTATTTTTTTTTACTGTCATGTATAAAAAAAAAAAAAAAAAAAAAAAAAATTCTGCAGTAATTTTATTTGATTAAATTAAATTGTAACACGTTCTACATCGAAGTATCGAAGAAACGAAGCAACCGGAACCGAGAACGAGCACCGTGCGCACCCTAGGAGTGGATTGGGCTGCGCATGGCATGCCCGAAATACAGTGGGCTGCACACGGCAGCCTTGCCACCAAGAGGGCTGCGCACGGCAGCCATGCAAGGCCCATGGGCTGCGCATGGCAGCCCCTTACGTGGGGTTGTGGGCCGTGCAATCCCGTGGAGGGAGGCTGGAGGATGGGCTTATGGTGATGGGCCACTCGAAGATCTTGTATTCCTATATCAATGTAATTTATTTGTTTTTCTAGGATGGGCCAAAATTGTTGCTATTTAATTTATGGTTAAATATTACAATATTTGTTATTGTATGATAACATGTCATATAGAATAGGAGTGCCACTCATATATCTCTTTTGGTATGAACATGCATTGAATGATTTAGGTATCTAAATTGGCATCTAGATAACTTGGTAAATCATTCTATGGGATTTAATCACATGCCTTAAATAATTGAGTGGGAGAAGGTGTTTTTGTAACACCTATGGCTTCCAAGATTAGTTGAGCTTAATTATTTTATGGTAATTCCCCAAAGGGACATCCATGAATGGAATTAAGCAATATACTTCCTTACAAGGATAGACTAGACAATGGACTCAACGAGATCTACTCCCAAAGGAGGGATTTTCGTGAGAGAAAATTGAGGGTCGATATCTTGGTAACACACTCAATGTAATTTTATTGATATCCTCCAAAGAGTTCTTGTCAGTAAAATTGCAAGGCTAAAATTGAAAACGCTGGTTGTTATGTTAACAATTAGGTGGGACCTAGTCTAACTAGTAAATGGTGCGAACTCCCAAAGGAGGCGTAACATTTATGGGTGTTAGATCACCGTTGAATTTTTATGATTGAGTTATTCATTTAATTCAAGATAAATATTTAAAAGTGCTTTATAATGATTATTTACTTATATATAATTTTTGTTTAATTAAGAAATCATGACCCCATCACTTATGAACATCCTGAAAGATAACACTTTAACTGGAGATAATTATGTCACTTGGAAAAAGGAAAATTGGGTTGTTGCTGCAAAGTGAAAAACATAAGTTTGTTCTAACTACTCCTAAACCACCTGCTCCTAATAATGAATCTAGCATAATACAATGAGACGAGTATGAGCAGTGGAAGACCTCTAATGAGATGGCCAAATGGCTACTGTCTCTGACGTGTTGCAACAGCAGCATGAAGGAATGGGGTCTGCTGCTGATATGATGAGGTCTCTAGAAGAGATTCATATGGTTGGTAAAGTTGCTACTATTAAGACCCGTCAGAAGGTCAAGGAATAATAGAAGAAAAGCAACTTGGGCCTACCAAGATGGAGACCAAGAAAGTAATCAAGATCAAAAGGAAGTGCTTCTTTTGTGGTGAAAAGAGACATTGGAAAAGTAATTGTCCAAAGTCTCAGAATAAGAAGGAACAAGGTAATGTGAATTATCTTGAAACATGTTTTTCTGGTAGATTCTACAGATTCTTGGATCGTAGACTCTGGAGCCACTAATCATGTTTGTTATTCCTTATGGGGGTTTCTAGAAAGGAGAAGGTTGAATAAGAATGAAATCAACTTGCGTTTAGGCAACTGAGCGTTGGTGTCTACTAGTGCTGTGGGAGATATTAGAGTTAATCTAGATTCTAGTAGGCATTTAGATTTGGTAGACATTTATTATGTACCTCAATTCAAGAGAAATTTTAATTTCAGTTTCTTGTTTAAAATAAATTTGAATATTCAGTTACTTTTAATAAAATTTTATTATTAGTAAGGATGACAAATTTGTTTGCAAAGGTACATTAGAAAATGGTCTATTCTATTTGCATAGAAATATCTCTCACTCGTTAGACACAGAAATAACGGAACCTGATCATAAAAGAGTTAAATTATCAAAAGATGAAACCTACCTTTGGCATTTACGCTTAGGTCATATTAACCTTAATAGGATTAAAAGATTGGTAAGTGACGGACCTTTGAGTGACTTAAAGGTTGATGATCTACCAACTTGTGAATCTTGTTTGGAAGGTAAAATGACCAAAAGGACGTTCTCTGCCAAAGGTGCCAGAGCCACTGAATGTTTAGGATTGATACACACTGATGTATGTGGACCTATGAGCATTCAAGCTAGAGGTGGATATGAGTACTTCATCACTTTCACAGATGATTACTCAAGATTTGGATATGTGTATCTCATGCGACATAAGTCGGATGCTTTTGACATGTTCAAAACATTTAAAGCTGAAGTGGAAAATCAGCTTGAGAAACACATAAAAATCTTGAGATCTGATCGTGGTGGAGAATATCTATCTGGTGAGTTTCAGCAATATCTTATTGATAATGGGATAGTTTCTCAGTTTTCTGCACCTGGTACACCTCAACAAAATGGGGTAGCAGAAAGGAGATGTAGAACTCTTTTGGATATGGTTAGGTCGATGTTGAGTTATTCAACACTTCCTATTTCTTTCTGGGGATATGCTTTACAAACTGTGAAACAAATTATGGTGTGTTCAATATTAATCTAGAGGGGGGGTGAATAGATTTTACCCAATTTTACCAAATTTTCGTTAATGGTCAAGATTACGAAAATACCCTCCACTAGTCAAAATACAATAGCAAGTGTAATATGGTGCGGAAATTAAAAGACACTTGATATTTACGTGGAAACCCTCACGGGAAAAACCACGGGCTATGTAAGTGAGCCACACTTGAACCTCGAATCCACTAAATGTGTAAAACGATTACAACCTAATCCCGGAAGTAATCACACACCTACCTAATCCCGGTATAAGTGAACCTAGTCCCAATGCTTGTGATTTATGCAACCTAATCCCGGAAGCAACACAAGACTTAGTTCTCAATGAAGAGAAAACAACCTAAGTGAATATATGAAATACTCAAAATGCAACAAGAGCAAGGCAACTCTATATGCTTACCTAGAATGATGATATATCAATGAAATCAATCCTAGATATCAAAAGCTAAATGACATATCATAAAGCTTAGCTAGATGTTATCAATCACAAAACAATCCTAGCTATCAAACAATGTCAACATGTCCAAACATGTGAACTCAATTAGTTGTAGAGAATTTCTAACAACATAATTGTCAATTAAATCCACAAGAACATTCAATTAAGCTTGACTAGATAAATAAACATTAATCTATCAACCTAATCATCAACCAATTGTACAAGAATGTTCTAGGGTTAGCTATTTAGGGAAAATCATCCTAATCATGTAAGCTACCACAAACAAAACCCAATCATGTCATAACTTCACTAAATATGCAATAAGAGTGAAGATTTGCTAAACTAAGCAATAAAAGACATGTCTTGACTAAGATAGAACAATAAATGAAGATGTTGAGTTTGTTCTACTTACCAAGTCATAAATGAAGAAGACCCATGGATGATTGATGCATGAAACATGTTAGATGCACATGGGTTTTGGGTTTGGAGAGTTAAAGAAGCAAGATTGAAGCTTTCTCTCTCTAGGGTTTGAGTTTCTCACTCTAAGGTCTGATTTTGAGCTCTTAAAAACGAGCAAGGAAGAAGATGATACTTATATAGGACCCCTAGATGAAATGACGTCGTTTTGAAAAATTTGCAACAGATCGCCCGATTCTGCGCCCTTGTTCTGCGCCCTTGGCCGCAGAACAAGGGCGCAAAAATGCACCTGACAATTTTGCGGCCCCTAAACGCAAAAACCAAGGGCGCAGAAAAGAGGACAGAGAGTATGAATTCTGATCCTTGTTCTGCGCCCTTATTTCTGCGGCCTTGGCCGCAGAACAGGGCGCAAAAACGCACCTGATGGAGTTTCCTAAAAAGAAAAATATGATGTGTAATTCCAAGCAAGATGCACCCATATGGACAAGAATGAAGAGAGATTAAATGAGCAATTCATGCATACACACAATAAAGACACAACACATTCAAGAATAAGAATTATGCAAGTGTTGTGTGTGTGTGCATCTATTTCTCTTCATTACAAGAAACACTAAGAATTATACCTTTGGAGTGCTTCTTCCCTTGAGGTCTTGAAAAGGGCCTTTGAACATGATCTTCAATCACCTAACTACCCTTACAATTCAAACCCCCAATATGTGGTTTGTCTACGAAATAAGCCAATCAACAATGGGAATCCTTACAATCTCCCCCTTTGGCTATTTCGTGACAAAACCACCACTCACATTGATCCTCACAAGATAAATGAAACTTCGGGAAATTCTACATTACAAAGTACAAAGAGAAAAGAAAATAAAACTTCAAGTCTTCAATCTCTTGTAGAATAACCAAACCTTCAAAACAATTAGAATACACTTCCAAAGCAAGTGTATGTGAGATGATCAAGTGAAAGAAAAACAAGCATTTGCATAAGAATCTTTTAACCACAATATCATGCAATGTATGAGTATGCAATGCTCCCCCTCAAAGGTTACTCTCTCTCAAACTTCTCCCCAAAGCATACACAATATCATGCAATGTATGAGTATGCAATGCTCCCCCTCAAAGGTTACTCTCTCTCAAACTTCTCCCCAAAGCATACACAATGCTCCCCCTATATCTCTCAAGACTTCTCCCCCTTTTTGTCATGAGATAGGCAAAGGAGCTCCCCCTATTGGATTGCTTTAGCAAAGAGAGCTATTTGCACAAAAGGCATTTGCATAATCATATAAACGAACTTTATGCAATTCAAGAATTGAGAGAGATTCAAGGAGATTTTATTCACAGAAAAGTGTGTGTGTGTAAAAGTTGCTTAGCATGTAATACAAGCACTATTGAGCTCATGCATAAGAATCAATCAAAGCAACAATCAACAGGTTTTCCAAATGAAGTCAAACCAATTAGAGCCCTGTTGTTATGACAAGAAGATATATATCCAAGCATTTGTGTGCAGAGTGTACTAATCACATCAAAAAATATATCATCTTTTCTACATTGCAAGACACATCATCAATCAACAATTTTGAGGTCTTTATTAAGCAATGCTTCACACACATCATCAAACACATTTCAACTTTTCTGTTTTTCTCCTTTATCCTAGAAAGCATGTATTTCTGTTTATCATGCTAATGTAACTCTCTTGAAGGCTTTCACTCGGTTTCAAATGAGTAGCCATTTCCTACATTGGGCGGCTGCACGTCATATTGCCAGTAGCCCTTTTTCAAGAGAGAGCTTAAGAATGCATATCAAAGAATCATGAACATGGAGAATAATTTGAGGTCAATCACATGTACTAACAAGTAGAACATTCCTCAAATGGATAAGCACACTCAAGCAAAAATAGAAATCATGCAGTACATGCTAGGCAACCGTGCAAGGTGTTATTAAAAACATTATTAAAGCATTAATCAATGTTATTCACCAAGCATTCTCAAACAATCATAAAAGAGCATAAAATAAGTTAACTTTTTGCATATGACAATTCATGCAAGTTTGCTCTCTTTGCTTGAGCTCCCCTTATAGGGGTCAAATACTAGAACTCATCACTCCACAAGACATATTCCAATAGATCTACTAAGAGTTTTAAATCGAGTAGCATCTAGAGGTTTTGTAAACAAGTCGGCTAGTTGATCATTTGTACCTACATGCTCAAGTACAATGCATTTATTTTCAACTAGTTCTCTAATGAAATGATGACGGATGTCAATATGCTTAGTTCTAGAATGTTGAACCGGATTCTTGGAAATATTAATAGCACTCATGTTATCACAAAAGAGAGTGAGTGTACCTTGGTTGAATCCGTAGTCTACTAGCATTTGCTTCATCCATAGGAGTTGTGTGCATCCACTCCCCGCGGCTATGTACTCGGCCTCCGCCGTGGACAAGGAAATTGAGTTTTGCTTCTTGCAAAACCAAGAAACAAGATTGTTTCCAAGGAAAAAGCAACCGCCCGATGTACTTTTCCTATCATCACAATTTCCGGCCCAATCCGCGTCACTAAAGCCTACAAGACTAGCATTAGTGTCAAATGAGTACCAAATCCCATAGTTAGAAGTCCCATTCACAAATCGAATGATTCTCTTGACGCAAGAGAGATGGGACTCCTTGGGATCGGATTGGTACCTAGCACACACACCCACACTAAAGGATATGTCGGGCCTACTTGCGGTCAAATAAAGCAAGCTTCCTATCATACCCCTATAAAGTGTTTGTTCTACACTTTTACCACTAGCATCTTTGCTTAGTTTCAAAGTGGTGCTCATGGGTGTGTTACAATGTTTGGCTTTCTCAAGACCAAACTTCTTCACTAGGTTTTTGGCATATTTGGCTTGGGATATGAAGATCCCATCACTTAATTGCCTAATTTGCAAACCTAGGAAGTAACTAAGCTCACCAACAAGGCTCATCTCAAATTCATGAGACATAACATCAACAAATTGTTGGACTTTGGTGTTGTTGGTGGATCCAAACACTATATCATCAACATATATTTGAGCTATAAAAAGCTCATCATTGTCTTTCTTGATGAATAGTGTCTTGTCAACACTACCTCTTGTGTAGTCATTGTTGACAAGAAATTGAGTGAGGCGCTCATACCAAGCCCTCGGTGCTTGTTTCAACCCATAAAGAGCCTTCTTGAGGCGATAGACATGGTTGGGGTGGTGTGCATCCACAAACCCCTTGGGTTGCTCAACAAACACTTCCTCTTGCAAGAAGCCATTGAGGAAGGCACTCTTAACGTCCATTTGGTGCAATTTGAACTTGTGCACACAAGAGATGGACAAGAGAAGCCTAATGGACTCTAGGCGGGCAACGGGAGCAAAAGTCTCCTCAAAGTCGATACCCTCAATTTGAGAGTACCCTTGTGCAACAAGTCTAGCCTTGTTACGCACTACGTTGCCATCCTCATCGGATTTGTTCCTATATATCCATTTTGTGCCTATGACATTAGTGGTCTTAGGCCTAGGAACTAGAGTCCAAACCTCATTCCTTTCGAATTGGTTTAGCTCTTCTTGCATGGCAAGAACCCAAAACTCATCATTTAGAGCTTCATCAATCTTTTTGGGTTCTATTTGAGAGGTGTAGCATGTGAAGCTAATAAGATTAGCTATTTGCCTTCTAGTCCTAACACCCTCATTCACATCTCCAATAACATCCTCTTTGTTATGGAGTCTTCTAACCCATGGAGCGGGTTCATTAGAGTCCAAGTTAGGAACTCTATCAATAGGTTGTGTGTCATTTTCAACAACATTGGATGTCCCCACATTAGGAGTCACAACAACCTTCTCCAAAGGAGAATCATCACTAAGAATAACCTCATCCTCATGATTACTACACTTGAGCCTTTCATCATCAAATACAACATTAGATGATTCCATAACACTTAGAGTTTTCTTATTGAAAACTCTATAGGCTCTACTATTCAAGGCATAGCCAATAAAGATACCTTCATCACTCTTAGCATCAAATTTGCCAAGTTGATCTCGATCATTTAAAATGTAGCATTTGCTTCCAAATGTGTGGAAGTAGCTAACATTTGGCCTCTTGCCTTTCCATAACTCATAGGAGGTATTCCTAGTACCGGGCCTTAGGAAAACTCTATTTCCTATGTAGCAAGCCGTGTTGATGGCTTCGGCCCATAAATTCCTAGACACATTGTTGCTAAGCAACATCACACGGGCCATCTCTTGAAGGACCCTATTTTTCCTCTCAACAACTCCATTTTGTTGAGGTGTTCTAGGAGCCGAAAACTCATGGGAGATACCTATACTATCACAATAGGTTTCAAAAGAAGCATTCTCAAATTCCCTCCCATGGTCACTTCTAATCCGTTTTATGCTTTTAATGTTAGAATTCATTTCATTTTGAAGTTTAGTACAAAGCATTTTAAACTTATCAAAAGTTTCGGATTTTTCTCTAAGAAAATATGTCCATGTGAACCTAGAGAAATCATCTACACAAACAAAAATGTATCTCTTTCCACCCAAGCTTTCGGTTTGCATAGGACCCATAAGATCCATGTGGAGAAGCTCTAGGGGCTCCTTGGTGGAGAGATACTTGCCCTTTTTGTGCATGCTTTTAGTTTGTTTTCCTTGTTGACAAGGTCCACAAATACCATTGGCTTTCTTCCCTAGCTTAGGGAGGCCACGCACACATTCAAACTTTCCAAGGGTCCGTAGATCCCGAAAGTTCATGTGGCCAAGTCTTTCATGCCACAACTCAATTTGCTCATCCTTGGACACATTGTTTGAGACTATTCTAGCTTCAAGACAATAGCAATTGTCGCTAGATCTCATACCTTTCAATAAGGTTTGTCCATTGGGCTTTAGGATAGAGCAATTCTCTTTGTTAAACAAGACGGAATATCCTTCATCACTAAGATGAGAAATGCTAATCAAATTGGCTTTCAAGCCATCAACAAGTAAAGCATTGGATAAGGAGGGCAATCCGGGAACGGAGATGGTTCCTTTCCCTATGACATTCTTTTTGGATCCATCACCAAAGGTGACATTTCCTCCTTCCTCCATAACAAGAGTCTCGAAGAAACTCTTGTTTCCCGTCATGTGCCTAGAGCACCCACTATCAAGATACCAAAGATTAGAAGAATTTGCCTTCAAGGCAATTTGTGCAACATGGCAAACATTTTCATTCTTTCTAATCCATTTAAGAACAACATTTTCTTTCTTAATGGTCTTTGGTACATGGGCTCTAGATGTCCTAGGATCATGCAAATTAGTCATATCATTCCTAGGAACATGCATCTTGGCTCTAGTCTTTCTCTTCTCAATCATGCTTCTAGTTCTACACATTTTAATATATCGAAAGCAATTTGGTCTTATGTGACCATTAAAACCACAAAAGTGACAAATTGGAATGAATTGAGGAATCATACCTTGTCTTTGAGCTTGCATGGAAGTCTTCCTATGTCTTTGTGGTTGAGAGGGTTCAATCCATCTTCTTTGTTGAACCGGTCTATCTTGCTTCCCTTTTTGAGCCAATAGATGAGGAATGTTGGCTTGAGGTTGTCTCCTTGGTGCAACCTTCACTTGTGCACTTTTTGAGCTTTGTCCTAGATCTATTTTCTTCCTAGGAGTGTGCACCGGAGAAGCTTCTATGTTGCCCAAGCTCTTAACAAACACGGTCTTCTTAGAGGAGGTGGTCTCTTGACAATCTTCAAACCCAAGACCTCTCTTGTCACATGGACTCTTTCCAACACCAAGCATGTGATCTAATTTTTTGGTGCTAGAGTCCATCCTAGTAAGTGACTTCTTAGCTTCAACAAGCTCCCTCTTCAAACCTTCTTCATTCCTCCTAGATAAAGCTAACTCCTCTTTTAGCTTATCTTCTCTCTTCTTAAGTCTTTCCACTTCTTCACTTAGGAGATCATTGTGAGATGAAAGCTCAAGATTTTCTTCTCTCAACATCTTGATCTTCTTAGTGGTTTTCATCTCTAAGCTCCTAAACTCCTTAAGATATTCAACTAACACTTCTTTCTCCACATATCCATTAGTGGAGTTAGCATCGGAGTCATCTTCACTAGAGTCACTTTCCCTTTGACTCTCTTCCTCTTTTTCACTACCACTTTTGCTCTTGTGAGAAGAGGCAAAAGCTAGGAAGTTAGCCATGATGTCTTCATCATCCGAAGAATCATCTTCTTCATTGGAGTCATCACTACTTCCACTCCAAGTGGCGGCCATCACTTTTCCCTTCTTCTTTTCCTTGTGATTAGCACATTCGGGAGCAAAGTGACCAATCCCGCCACACTCAAAGCAACGGACCCCTTTCCTTTCGGTCCTCTCTTGCCTTGGTTCAAACTTCTTGAAGGGAACCTTTTTCTTGTCTTGGCCTCTAAAACCAAATCCCTTCTTTCCAAACTTCATAACCTTGTTGAATCTTTTCACAAACAAGGCCATGTCTTCATCCGAGTCATTCTTCACCTCCTTTTCATCCTTAGAAGCTTTCAAAGCAATACCCTTTTGCTTTTTAGGAGGAGTAGTGCTAGGACCCTTCCTAGACTCATAGGCTAGAAGTCTTCCAATGACTTCACTCGGCTTCATATCCTTATATCCACTATTTTCTTCTAAAGCCGTCACCTTTGACTCAAACCTATCCGGTAAGGATCTCATAATCTTTTGTTTAATCCTCCTATCCGAATAAGGATCACCAAGTTGATGACTTTGGTTGACTATGTCCATCAACTTGATCTCGAAGTCGTTGAAGCACTCATTCTCCTCCATCTTGAGCATCTCAAATTGAGTTTGGAGAACTTGAAGCTTGGAGTCCTTCACAACTTCGGTTCCCTCATGAGCAACTTCTAGGATTGTCCATGCCTCCTTAGCAACCCTAGTGTTTTGAATCAACTTGTATTGATTCTCATCCATGGCACATAGGATGGCATGCATAGCCTTCCTATTCCATTTTGACGCCTCAAATTCTTGTGCACTCCATTGTGCCTTAGGCTTCAAAACTTCTTCTCCTCCACCCGTAGGAGTCATCATGGGAAGATCATATCCATCTTCAACCGACATCCATGCTCGGTCATGAAGTTGACATATGTAGGATTCCATCTTCCCTTTCCATGAGGAGTAATTCAATCCGGTGAGAAGAGGAGGACGCGTGCTAGAAGCCCCCTCGTTGCTACCACCGTTTCCACTCATTGTGTTTATGAATGAAATGAAATGAATGCAAAATGTATGAATGAACAAAAATCACACAAATGCAAAACACACCAAAATGAGCAAGGATCACCTATGTATATCTAGGAACCCGCTCTGATACCAATTGAAACAAATTATGGTGTGTTCAATATTAATCTAGAGGGGGGGTGAATAGATTTTACCCAATTTTACCAAATTTTCGTTAATGGTCAAGATTACGAAAATACCCTCCACTAGTCAAAATACAATAGCAAGTGTAATATGGTGCGGAAATTAAAAGACACTTGATATTTACGTGGAAACCCTCACGGGAAAAACCACGGGCTATGTAAGTGAGCCACACTTGAACCTCGAATCCACTAAATGTGTAAAACGATTACAACCTAATCCCGGAAGTAATCACACACCTACCTAATCCCGGTATAAGTGAACCTAGTCCCAATGCTTGTGATTTATGCAACCTAATCCCGGAAGCAACACAAGACTTAGTTCTCAATGAAGAGAAAACAACCTAAGTGAATATATGAAATACTCAAAATGCAACAAGAGCAAGGCAACTCTATATGCTTACCTAGAATGATGATATATCAATGAAATCAATCCTAGATATCAAAAGCTAAATGACATATCATAAAGCTTAGCTAGATGTTATCAATCACAAAACAATCCTAGCTATCAAACAATGTCAACATGTCCAAACATGTGAACTCAATTAGTTGTAGAGAATTTCTAACAACATAATTGTCAATTAAATCCACAAGAACATTCAATTAAGCTTGACTAGATAAATAAACATTAATCTATCAACCTAATCATCAACCAATTGTACAAGAATGTTCTAGGGTTAGCTATTTAGGGAAAATCATCCTAATCATGTAAGCTACCACAAACAAAACCCAATCATGTCATAACTTCACTAAATATGCAATAAGAGTGAAGATTTGCTAAACTAAGCAATAAAAGACATGTCTTGACTAAGATAGAACAATAAATGAAGATGTTGAGTTTGTTCTACTTACCAAGTCATAAATGAAGAAGACCCATGGATGATTGATGCATGAAACATGTTAGATGCACATGGGTTTTGGGTTTGGAGAGTTAAAGAAGCAAGATTGAAGCTTTCTCTCTCTAGGGTTTGAGTTTCTCACTCTAAGGTCTGATTTTGAGCTCTTAAAAACGAGCAAGGAAGAAGATGATACTTATATAGGACCCCTAGATGAAATGACGTCGTTTTGAAAAATTTGCAACAGATCGCCCGATTCTGCGCCCTTGTTCTGCGCCCTTGGCCGCAGAACAAGGGCGCAAAAATGCACCTGACAATTTTGCGGCCCCTAAACGCAAAAACCAAGGGCGCAGAAAAGAGGACAGAGAGTATGAATTCTGATCCTTGTTCTGCGCCCTTATTTCTGCGGCCTTGGCCGCAGAACAGGGCGCAAAAACGCACCTGATGGAGTTTCCTAAAAAGAAAAATATGATGTGTAATTCCAAGCAAGATGCACCCATATGGACAAGAATGAAGAGAGATTAAATGAGCAATTCATGCATACACACAATAAAGACACAACACATTCAAGAATAAGAATTATGCAAGTGTTGTGTGTGTGTGCATCTATTTCTCTTCATTACAAGAAACACTAAGAATTATACCTTTGGAGTGCTTCTTCCCTTGAGGTCTTGAAAAGGGCCTTTGAACATGATCTTCAATCACCTAACTACCCTTACAATTCAAACCCCCAATATGTGGTTTGTCTACGAAATAAGCCAATCAACAATGGGAATCCTTACAATCTCCCCCTTTGGCTATTTCGTGACAAAACCACCACTCACATTGATCCTCACAAGATAAATGAAACTTCGGGAAATTCTACATTACAAAGTACAAAGAGAAAAGAAAATAAAACTTCAAGTCTTCAATCTCTTGTAGAATAACCAAACCTTCAAAACAATTAGAATACACTTCCAAAGCAAGTGTATGTGAGATGATCAAGTGAAAGAAAAACAAGCATTTGCATAAGAATCTTTTAACCACAATATCATGCAATGTATGAGTATGCAATGCTCCCCCTCAAAGGTTACTCTCTCTCAAACTTCTCCCCAAAGCATACACAATATCATGCAATGTATGAGTATGCAATGCTCCCCCTCAAAGGTTACTCTCTCTCAAACTTCTCCCCAAAGCATACACAATGCTCCCCCTATATCTCTCAAGACTTCTCCCCCTTTTTGTCATGAGATAGGCAAAGGAGCTCCCCCTATTGGATTGCTTTAGCAAAGAGAGCTATTTGCACAAAAGGCATTTGCATAATCATATAAACGAACTTTATGCAATTCAAGAATTGAGAGAGATTCAAGGAGATTTTATTCACAGAAAAGTGTGTGTGTGTAAAAGTTGCTTAGCATGTAATACAAGCACTATTGAGCTCATGCATAAGAATCAATCAAAGCAACAATCAACAGGTTTTCCAAATGAAGTCAAACCAATTAGAGCCCTGTTGTTATGACAAGAAGATATATATCCAAGCATTTGTGTGCAGAGTGTACTAATCACATCAAAAAATATATCATCTTTTCTACATTGCAAGACACATCATCAATCAACAATTTTGAGGTCTTTATTAAGCAATGCTTCACACACATCATCAAACACATTTCAACTTTTCTGTTTTTCTCCTTTATCCTAGAAAGCATGTATTTCTGTTTATCATGCTAATGTAACTCTCTTGAAGGCTTTCACTCGGTTTCAAATGAGTAGCCATTTCCTACATTGGGCGGCTGCACGTCATATTGCCAGTAGCCCTTTTTCAAGAGAGAGCTTAAGAATGCATATCAAAGAATCATGAACATGGAGAATAATTTGAGGTCAATCACATGTACTAACAAGTAGAACATTCCTCAAATGGATAAGCACACTCAAGCAAAAATAGAAATCATGCAGTACATGCTAGGCAACCGTGCAAGGTGTTATTAAAAACATTATTAAAGCATTAATCAATGTTATTCACCAAGCATTCTCAAACAATCATAAAAGAGCATAAAATAAGTTAACTTTTTGCATATGACAATTCATGCAAGTTTGCTCTCTTTGCTTGAGCTCCCCTTATAGGGGTCAAATACTAGAACTCATCACTCCACAAGACATATTCCAATAGATCTACTAAGAGTTTTAAATCGAGTAGCATCTAGAGGTTTTGTAAACAAGTCGGCTAGTTGATCATTTGTACCTACATGCTCAAGTACAATGCATTTATTTTCAACTAGTTCTCTAATGAAATGATGACGGATGTCAATATGCTTAGTTCTAGAATGTTGAACCGGATTCTTGGAAATATTAATAGCACTCATGTTATCACAAAAGAGAGTGAGTGTACCTTGGTTGAATCCGTAGTCTACTAGCATTTGCTTCATCCATAGGAGTTGTGTGCATCCACTCCCCGCGGCTATGTACTCGGCCTCCGCCGTGGACAAGGAAATTGAGTTTTGCTTCTTGCAAAACCAAGAAACAAGATTGTTTCCAAGGAAAAAGCAACCGCCCGATGTACTTTTCCTATCATCACAATTTCCGGCCCAATCCGCGTCACTAAAGCCTACAAGACTAGCATTAGTGTCAAATGAGTACCAAATCCCATAGTTAGAAGTCCCATTCACAAATCGAATGATTCTCTTGACGCAAGAGAGATGGGACTCCTTGGGATCGGATTGGTACCTAGCACACACACCCACACTAAAGGATATGTCGGGCCTACTTGCGGTCAAATAAAGCAAGCTTCCTATCATACCCCTATAAAGTGTTTGTTCTACACTTTTACCACTAGCATCTTTGCTTAGTTTCAAAGTGGTGCTCATGGGTGTGTTACAATGTTTGGCTTTCTCAAGACCAAACTTCTTCACTAGGTTTTTGGCATATTTGGCTTGGGATATGAAGATCCCATCACTTAATTGCCTAATTTGCAAACCTAGGAAGTAACTAAGCTCACCAACAAGGCTCATCTCAAATTCATGAGACATAACATCAACAAATTGTTGGACTTTGGTGTTGTTGGTGGATCCAAACACTATATCATCAACATATATTTGAGCTATAAAAAGCTCATCATTGTCTTTCTTGATGAATAGTGTCTTGTCAACACTACCTCTTGTGTAGTCATTGTTGACAAGAAATTGAGTGAGGCGCTCATACCAAGCCCTCGGTGCTTGTTTCAACCCATAAAGAGCCTTCTTGAGGCGATAGACATGGTTGGGGTGGTGTGCATCCACAAACCCCTTGGGTTGCTCAACAAACACTTCCTCTTGCAAGAAGCCATTGAGGAAGGCACTCTTAACGTCCATTTGGTGCAATTTGAACTTGTGCACACAAGAGATGGACAAGAGAAGCCTAATGGACTCTAGGCGGGCAACGGGAGCAAAAGTCTCCTCAAAGTCGATACCCTCAATTTGAGAGTACCCTTGTGCAACAAGTCTAGCCTTGTTACGCACTACGTTGCCATCCTCATCGGATTTGTTCCTATATATCCATTTTGTGCCTATGACATTAGTGGTCTTAGGCCTAGGAACTAGAGTCCAAACCTCATTCCTTTCGAATTGGTTTAGCTCTTCTTGCATGGCAAGAACCCAAAACTCATCATTTAGAGCTTCATCAATCTTTTTGGGTTCTATTTGAGAGGTGTAGCATGTGAAGCTAATAAGATTAGCTATTTGCCTTCTAGTCCTAACACCCTCATTCACATCTCCAATAACATCCTCTTTGTTATGGAGTCTTCTAACCCATGGAGCGGGTTCATTAGAGTCCAAGTTAGGAACTCTATCAATAGGTTGTGTGTCATTTTCAACAACATTGGATGTCCCCACATTAGGAGTCACAACAACCTTCTCCAAAGGAGAATCATCACTAAGAATAACCTCATCCTCATGATTACTACACTTGAGCCTTTCATCATCAAATACAACATTAGATGATTCCATAACACTTAGAGTTTTCTTATTGAAAACTCTATAGGCTCTACTATTCAAGGCATAGCCAATAAAGATACCTTCATCACTCTTAGCATCAAATTTGCCAAGTTGATCTCGATCATTTAAAATGTAGCATTTGCTTCCAAATGTGTGGAAGTAGCTAACATTTGGCCTCTTGCCTTTCCATAACTCATAGGAGGTATTCCTAGTACCGGGCCTTAGGAAAACTCTATTTCCTATGTAGCAAGCCGTGTTGATGGCTTCGGCCCATAAATTCCTAGACACATTGTTGCTAAGCAACATCACACGGGCCATCTCTTGAAGGACCCTATTTTTCCTCTCAACAACTCCATTTTGTTGAGGTGTTCTAGGAGCCGAAAACTCATGGGAGATACCTATACTATCACAATAGGTTTCAAAAGAAGCATTCTCAAATTCCCTCCCATGGTCACTTCTAATCCGTTTTATGCTTTTAATGTTAGAATTCATTTCATTTTGAAGTTTAGTACAAAGCATTTTAAACTTATCAAAAGTTTCGGATTTTTCTCTAAGAAAATATGTCCATGTGAACCTAGAGAAATCATCTACACAAACAAAAATGTATCTCTTTCCACCCAAGCTTTCGGTTTGCATAGGACCCATAAGATCCATGTGGAGAAGCTCTAGGGGCTCCTTGGTGGAGAGATACTTGCCCTTTTTGTGCATGCTTTTAGTTTGTTTTCCTTGTTGACAAGGTCCACAAATACCATTGGCTTTCTTCCCTAGCTTAGGGAGGCCACGCACACATTCAAACTTTCCAAGGGTCCGTAGATCCCGAAAGTTCATGTGGCCAAGTCTTTCATGCCACAACTCAATTTGCTCATCCTTGGACACATTGTTTGAGACTATTCTAGCTTCAAGACAATAGCAATTGTCGCTAGATCTCATACCTTTCAATAAGGTTTGTCCATTGGGCTTTAGGATAGAGCAATTCTCTTTGTTAAACAAGACGGAATATCCTTCATCACTAAGATGAGAAATGCTAATCAAATTGGCTTTCAAGCCATCAACAAGTAAAGCATTGGATAAGGAGGGCAATCCGGGAACGGAGATGGTTCCTTTCCCTATGACATTCTTTTTGGATCCATCACCAAAGGTGACATTTCCTCCTTCCTCCATAACAAGAGTCTCGAAGAAACTCTTGTTTCCCGTCATGTGCCTAGAGCACCCACTATCAAGATACCAAAGATTAGAAGAATTTGCCTTCAAGGCAATTTGTGCAACATGGCAAACATTTTCATTCTTTCTAATCCATTTAAGAACAACATTTTCTTTCTTAATGGTCTTTGGTACATGGGCTCTAGATGTCCTAGGATCATGCAAATTAGTCATATCATTCCTAGGAACATGCATCTTGGCTCTAGTCTTTCTCTTCTCAATCATGCTTCTAGTTCTACACATTTTAATATATCGAAAGCAATTTGGTCTTATGTGACCATTAAAACCACAAAAGTGACAAATTGGAATGAATTGAGGAATCATACCTTGTCTTTGAGCTTGCATGGAAGTCTTCCTATGTCTTTGTGGTTGAGAGGGTTCAATCCATCTTCTTTGTTGAACCGGTCTATCTTGCTTCCCTTTTTGAGCCAATAGATGAGGAATGTTGGCTTGAGGTTGTCTCCTTGGTGCAACCTTCACTTGTGCACTTTTTGAGCTTTGTCCTAGATCTATTTTCTTCCTAGGAGTGTGCACCGGAGAAGCTTCTATGTTGCCCAAGCTCTTAACAAACACGGTCTTCTTAGAGGAGGTGGTCTCTTGACAATCTTCAAACCCAAGACCTCTCTTGTCACATGGACTCTTTCCAACACCAAGCATGTGATCTAATTTTTTGGTGCTAGAGTCCATCCTAGTAAGTGACTTCTTAGCTTCAACAAGCTCCCTCTTCAAACCTTCTTCATTCCTCCTAGATAAAGCTAACTCCTCTTTTAGCTTATCTTCTCTCTTCTTAAGTCTTTCCACTTCTTCACTTAGGAGATCATTGTGAGATGAAAGCTCAAGATTTTCTTCTCTCAACATCTTGATCTTCTTAGTGGTTTTCATCTCTAAGCTCCTAAACTCCTTAAGATATTCAACTAACACTTCTTTCTCCACATATCCATTAGTGGAGTTAGCATCGGAGTCATCTTCACTAGAGTCACTTTCCCTTTGACTCTCTTCCTCTTTTTCACTACCACTTTTGCTCTTGTGAGAAGAGGCAAAAGCTAGGAAGTTAGCCATGATGTCTTCATCATCCGAAGAATCATCTTCTTCATTGGAGTCATCACTACTTCCACTCCAAGTGGCGGCCATCACTTTTCCCTTCTTCTTTTCCTTGTGATTAGCACATTCGGGAGCAAAGTGACCAATCCCGCCACACTCAAAGCAACGGACCCCTTTCCTTTCGGTCCTCTCTTGCCTTGGTTCAAACTTCTTGAAGGGAACCTTTTTCTTGTCTTGGCCTCTAAAACCAAATCCCTTCTTTCCAAACTTCATAACCTTGTTGAATCTTTTCACAAACAAGGCCATGTCTTCATCCGAGTCATTCTTCACCTCCTTTTCATCCTTAGAAGCTTTCAAAGCAATACCCTTTTGCTTTTTAGGAGGAGTAGTGCTAGGACCCTTCCTAGACTCATAGGCTAGAAGTCTTCCAATGACTTCACTCGGCTTCATATCCTTATATCCACTATTTTCTTCTAAAGCCGTCACCTTTGACTCAAACCTATCCGGTAAGGATCTCATAATCTTTTGTTTAATCCTCCTATCCGAATAAGGATCACCAAGTTGATGACTTTGGTTGACTATGTCCATCAACTTGATCTCGAAGTCGTTGAAGCACTCATTCTCCTCCATCTTGAGCATCTCAAATTGAGTTTGGAGAACTTGAAGCTTGGAGTCCTTCACAACTTCGGTTCCCTCATGAGCAACTTCTAGGATTGTCCATGCCTCCTTAGCAACCCTAGTGTTTTGAATCAACTTGTATTGATTCTCATCCATGGCACATAGGATGGCATGCATAGCCTTCCTATTCCATTTTGACGCCTCAAATTCTTGTGCACTCCATTGTGCCTTAGGCTTCAAAACTTCTTCTCCTCCACCCGTAGGAGTCATCATGGGAAGATCATATCCATCTTCAACCGACATCCATGCTCGGTCATGAAGTTGACATATGTAGGATTCCATCTTCCCTTTCCATGAGGAGTAATTCAATCCGGTGAGAAGAGGAGGACGCGTGCTAGAAGCCCCCTCGTTGCTACCACCGTTTCCACTCATTGTGTTTATGAATGAAATGAAATGAATGCAAAATGTATGAATGAACAAAAATCACACAAATGCAAAACACACCAAAATGAGCAAGGATCACCTATGTATATCTAGGAACCCGCTCTGATACCAATTGAAACAAATTATGGTGTGTTCAATATTAATCTAGAGGGGGGGTGAATAGATTTTACCCAATTTTACCAAATTTTCGTTAATGGTCAAGATTACGAAAATACCCTCCACTAGTCAAAATACAATAGCAAGTGTAATATGGTGCGGAAATTAAAAGACACTTGATATTTACGTGGAAACCCTCACGGGAAAAACCACGGGCTATGTAAGTGAGCCACACTTGAACCTCGAATCCACTAAATGTGTAAAACGATTACAACCTAATCCCGGAAGTAATCACACACCTACCTAATCCCGGTATAAGTGAACCTAGTCCCAATGCTTGTGATTTATGCAACCTAATCCCGGAAGCAACACAAGACTTAGTTCTCAATGAAGAGAAAACAACCTAAGTGAATATATGAAATACTCAAAATGCAACAAGAGCAAGGCAACTCTATATGCTTACCTAGAATGATGATATATCAATGAAATCAATCCTAGATATCAAAAGCTAAATGACATATCATAAAGCTTAGCTAGATGTTATCAATCACAAAACAATCCTAGCTATCAAACAATGTCAACATGTCCAAACATGTGAACTCAATTAGTTGTAGAGAATTTCTAACAACATAATTGTCAATTAAATCCACAAGAACATTCAATTAAGCTTGACTAGATAAATAAACATTAATCTATCAACCTAATCATCAACCAATTGTACAAGAATGTTCTAGGGTTAGCTATTTAGGGAAAATCATCCTAATCATGTAAGCTACCACAAACAAAACCCAATCATGTCATAACTTCACTAAATATGCAATAAGAGTGAAGATTTGCTAAACTAAGCAATAAAAGACATGTCTTGACTAAGATAGAACAATAAATGAAGATGTTGAGTTTGTTCTACTTACCAAGTCATAAATGAAGAAGACCCATGGATGATTGATGCATGAAACATGTTAGATGCACATGGGTTTTGGGTTTGGAGAGTTAAAGAAGCAAGATTGAAGCTTTCTCTCTCTAGGGTTTGAGTTTCTCACTCTAAGGTCTGATTTTGAGCTCTTAAAAACGAGCAAGGAAGAAGATGATACTTATATAGGACCCCTAGATGAAATGACGTCGTTTTGAAAAATTTGCAACAGATCGCCCGATTCTGCGCCCTTGTTCTGCGCCCTTGTTCTGCGCCCTTGGCCGCAGAACAAGGGCGCAAAAATGCACCTGACAATTTTGCGGCCCCTAAACGCAAAAACCAAGGGCGCAGAAAAGAGGACAGAGAGTATGAATTCTGATCCTTGTTCTGCGCCCTTATTTCTGCGGCCTTGGCCGCAGAACAGGGCGCAAAAACGCACCTGATGGAGTTTCCTAAAAAGAAAAATATGATGTGTAATTCCAAGCAAGATGCACCCATATGGACAAGAATGAAGAGAGATTAAATGAGCAATTCATGCATACACACAATAAAGACACAACACATTCAAGAATAAGAATTATGCAAGTGTTGTGTGTGTGTGCATCTATTTCTCTTCATTACAAGAAACACTAAGAATTATACCTTTGGAGTGCTTCTTCCCTTGAGGTCTTGAAAAGGGCCTTTGAACATGATCTTCAATCACCTAACTACCCTTACAATTCAAACCCCCAATATGTGGTTTGTCTACGAAATAAGCCAATCAACAATGGGAATCCTTACAAACTGCAATATACATTCTAAACCGTGTACCATCTAAGTCTGTTCCTAAAACACCGCATGAGTTGTGGACTGGGCGCAAGCCTAGTTTACAACACTTAAGGATATTTGGATGTCCTGCGCACGTGTTAAAAGGAAAGACAGAAAAGATGGAGTCTCGTTCAGAAACATGTATATTTGTAGGGTATCCGAAAGAAACTAAAGGATATTATTTTTATAGTCCTTCAGATCTTAAAGTATTTGTTTCGACAAATGCTAAATTTCTAGATAAGGACTATATGAATGATTTTGTGCCTAAAAGTAGAATTGTCCTGAATGAGATGTCAGGAGATACAATTCCACGAGAGGTTACACAACCTAACCCAATTGTAAGTTCCGATCCAACACAAGGTCAACAACCTACCATTCCTCGTCGTAGTGGGAGGGTTAGAACACAACCCGAAAGATACATCGGTCTGGGAGAATCTGTAGAGAATCTCCCGGACGACGATGATCCCTATACGTACAAGGAAGCTATGGAGGATGTTGATAGTCGCCATTGGCAAAAGACAATGCAATCTGAGATTGAATCTATGTTCAATAACAAAGTCTGGTCCCTTGTAGACTTGCCTAAAGGGATAAAACCCATTGGGTGCAAGTGGGTATACAAGAGGAAAAGAGGTATGGATGGAAAGGTGGAAACCTTTAAAGCTAGACTGGTAGCTAAAGGGTATACACAGAAAGAAGGTATCGATTACGAGGAAACCTTCTCTCCTGTGGCCATGCTTAAATCCACAAGGATACTCTTATCCATTGCAGCATCTTTAGATCTAGAGATTTGGCAAATGGACGTCAAGACAGCTTTCCTTAATGGAAGTCTTGACGAAAGCATCTACAAGATGCAACCAGAGGGATTCATTGAAAAGGGTCAAATGGAAAAGGTATGCAAGTTGCAGAAATCCATATATGGATTAAAGCAAGCATCCAGATCCTGGAACATAAGGTTCGATCAAGCAGTCAAAGGTTTTGGATTTATTCAGAATCTTGACGAACCTTGTGTATACAAGAGGATTAAGGGCGACAAGTTGGTTTTCCTGATTCTTTATGTTGATGATATACTACTCATCGGAAACGATGTAGGTGTATTGACATCAGTAAAAGAATGGTTAGCAAAACAATTTGATATGAAGGACTTAGGAGAAGCAAGTTTTATTCTAGGTATCCAAATTATAAGGGATAGAAAGAATAGAACGATTGCATTATCCCAAGCTTCATACATAGACAAAATCTTGTCTAGGTTTTCCATGCAGGATTCCAAGAAAGGTATGTTACCTTTCAGACATGGAATCAAGCTTTCTAAGGAACAAGTTCCTAAGAATGAGCATGAAGAGCAATTCATGAGCAGAGTTCCATATGCCTCGGCGGTTGGAAGTCTCATGTATACAATGCTCTGCACTAGACCAGATATTTGTTTTGCTGTTGGCATAGTTAGCAGGTTTCAATCGAAACCTGGTCCTGATCACTGGACGGCAGTCAAGCATATTTTCAAGTATCTTAAGAGAACGAGAGATAATATGCTTGTATACTCTGGAGGGGATTTGATTCCCGTTGGGTATACAGATTCTGATTTTCAATCAGATTCTGACTCCAGAAAATCCACATCAGGGGCTGTGTTTACTATTGGAGGAGGAGCAGTTATATGGAGGAGTATCAAGCAATCTTGTATTGCTGATTCCACCATGGAGGCTGAGTATGTTGCTGCATGCGAGGCTGCCAAAGAGGCTGTTTGGCTCCGCCAATTCTTGATTGACTTGGAAGTGGTTCCTAGTGCGAATAAGCAGATCACTATATACTGTGATAACAGTGGAGCAGTGGCTAATTCGAAAGAACCAAGAAGTCACAAGAGAGGTAAACACATTGAAAGGAAATATCATCTTTTAAGGGAGATTGTTCAAAGAGGTGACGTGACGATTATCAAAATCGCGTCAGCGGAAAATCTAGCAGATCCCTTCACAAAGGCTCTACCTCAGAAGAGTTTCGATGGGCACCTAGAGAATATGGCTTGAGAGATATGACACATTTGCTATAGCGCAAGTGGGAGATTGTTAGGATTATGCTCAATAGCAAGAGTGTAATAGTGTAATTAACAATCTTATTCATATTAATAAAGTGATTTCTGGTTTAAACAAATCTTATAGCATTTATAGTTTAATAATTGTTAAAGTAAATAATCATAAGGTCTAAAGACTATGAGAAAAGAAGAATTGTTCATACATCTGGATATGTATGTGGTTGACACAATTCTTTAGTTAGTCTTGAATATGGTTCACAACTTAAGTTAAAGGTTGGGCACCTTTATCTTGTTAAAGTTGTAGACTTCTTTTGCTAGCATTTGAGTGGGATCAAATGAGATATGATGAGTCTAGAATCATCGGAGTGTCTTCGAGCAAAAGAGTCTAGTGCACTGGGTGCATTGAACAGGATCACAATGAAATACTTTATCTATAACCGTCAGTAGATAATAGTAATTTCATTATCAGGACAATCGGAGAGTCTATCTTAATCCTGAGATAAATGATGGACTTATGGTTGCAGGTGATATCATTTGAGCTATCAATGAGTACGATTATATCGCATAGTCTATCCTCGATAGTTTGGTGATATTCATTTGTTAATCGATAGAGGACTTCATTTATAGATATGGACATCGTGGCTCCATTTATTAAATGAGAGTATAATATCATCATATGGATGTTTTGAGGTAATTGGATATTAAATCTCAACGTTGAGTTTTCAATAGTGTCTATTGAAAACATGGCTTCTGGACAAGTCAAAATATCCAAGTTCAAAACGTGGTCATATGAGTAAATATGGTAACTTGGAGAGTTATAGGCGGTCTATGAACTCTTGGCGATTACTGATATTAATCACGAGGATACACTATCTCCAATATGATTGTCTAGGGTATGAATGAGGAAGCATCTTCCTTTTCTGTCTTTATTTAAGAGTTCAATTTTAGCTCTTTAGTGGAATGAGCTAAAATTAATGGATCGGACCTAAGTGAATCATTTGTTGATTGTGATTAGGTTATGTCTATTGGAGCTTAAATTTAGATAGCCTGCCAAGATCCCCAATCCACACGGACTTGCATGGATCACTTGATATATTCTACCGGACCAATTTGGGGTCCATCTAGAATTGCAATTTAATATATTAAGAATATAATTTGCACATTATTTAGGTAATGGGCTGCACAATTATATTTATATATTAATGAATAACATGTGGGCTTGTTTCTTTTAGTAAGAATGGGTCTAGTTCACATGTGGGCTTTTTATTTAAAGTCCAAAGGATTAAATGAAATGAGAAAATAATATTTGGGCCCAATATATATATATGGGGCGGCAACAAGGTTATTAACCTAAAATATTATTTTGTTTTCATTATTTAATTAAATAAGAATTAATTAATTTATTAATTAATTGTTTAATTAAAGTAACAAATCTTTTCTAAATAGGAAATATGATTCCTATTTGTATACTATTGGTAATAGTATAATTAAATAGAAAGACTTGTTTGACAAGGAAATAAATAATTAATTTTATTTATTTAATCAAATAGGAAGTCTTTTTATTTTAGTCAAATAAGGAATAAAAGATTATTGAGTTTGATTAGGGTTTGGAAATCTTAAACAAAATAGGAATTAGGGTGCAACTAAATCTCCAATATTTTAGGAGTAATAATTGCGGCAACCCTAATTGGTTTTGTAGAAGGAATTCGGCCACCCTTAAAAGTGAAGAAGAGAATTTTCGGCAACTAAGCATTATTTGTGTAGAAAATTATTTTCTTCTTCTTCTTATAAACTCATAGCAAGAAATCTATTATTCTACTAAGAACAAAAAGAACATAGATTATTCTTTGATTGTATTCTAGTTGCTTATTCATCTATGAGCTTGTGAATACTATATCGATTAAGGTTCACGCGAGTTTCGATCATTAGATTGAGAACTCAAAAGTGACCGGAATAATCTTAGGTTCTTTTAGATTGTTTTTGGGACTAACGGATCAAGAAAAGTTTGTTGAATCCAATCACAGGTTTGCAATTCAAAGAAAGGGAGACCACGCTCCTAGGTGATCCACGTTCGTGCTAGGATTGAAGATCTTGCGGATTACCATCGACGCAAGTCAATCGGATCACGCTACAAGAGGTATTAATATATTTTATTACTTTCTTATATATATATGTTTGATTAATCAAAAGGGTTTAAGGTTCATAATTGGAAAAATTTTAAAAGCTACCCAAACACTATTTTTTTTTTGTCTCGCTTCCGCTGCGGGTACGTTATTTTTCCCTACACATGTATTGTAAGGAAGAGAGACTATCCAATAAAGCTTATTGATTGATCAGTCTGATATACATCATTATTTAGCTCCGGCTTTGATAGGGATTTAGTCGGTATCGAACTACTTGATACCTCTCCGACCAGGGTCAATCTTGATCTTGGTCCCTTTTAAGTTGTTATTTGGAATCCTATCTCGATAACGATTTTCAGGTAACAGAATCCGTATAGGTTGTATCTCCTAGTCTGCCCGAGAGGGTCTGCCGGTACCTTAAAACCTTGACGGATGTAGTGGAGGGTCATCTTCAAAACGTAGGGCAAAGTTGTTGAACGCTTGAACATCCTCCACTATCGAGAACGTTCAGTACGCCACCTGGCTCCAGTTGTCCTAACTGAAGAGGACCCTGTTGGCAAACAGAAGCAATGCCAACTTAAGTGCATCATTGGGCCGTTCGAAACCCTCCGCCATGAATGGAGCTTTCAATTCTGCAATCACAACTTTTTTCCTTCCTTAAAAGTACCTTGCGTGAATACCACCCGTGACAAACTCATAGTCTCTTGACGGTATGTCTGACAGGCGGCCAAATTTTAGGCAAGTGCACAGATATAACTCCCTCTTCCCAAATCTGACCTTAGTTTTTCCTAAGGCACACCATAACTCGTCCTCACTACCTCCAGGAATGCATATCTATCTCAGCAGCAAGCTGTGAATGAACTGTGCCTGAAAATAACCCCCTTTAGGGAAATCCAAGAAGTGGCCAAAACATCCTGACTCGAATTCTGCCCTTTCTCCGGCATGATCAAGAATCTTGTCTATATCGGAAATCAATTTGTGAAAACAATGTGTGTTGATGGTGATGTTATAATTCCAAGTGGCCCTCGAGTGTACCAACAAATGGTCCAAATTTTCCTCCTCAGCCATCTAGTCATAAAATATAAAATTGCAAGAGTAAACGAACTAAGTATTGAGGCAGCATCAACATATATCCACACTCAGTATTGAACAGAACAAAACCCATCCTTGAACTCTTTTCTGGCTGCGAGTATTTTAGTCAAACACTACATAAACATTTAATATATAATCTATCACAGTCGTTCCAGAGAGTAATTGAGATTTCATTTCAATCATCTGCCTGCTGTGAAAAATTACAGACTGAAACCCATCAACAACAAACAAATTGGGTAAACTTTATTCCTTGAATGTTCAACACGCCATACCCAGACTGAAACCCATTACCAATTTATACATATCCAGCCTTAATAATGAAATCGAAACAAACAAAAATATGATAACATAAAAAATTAAGATCACAATAGAGAACAACATACCGTCAACACGAATGGGTGCGCCGTCGATTAAAGAAGTTCTTCCAGGTGCCGGATTCTGAACAGTACCTCCTTTTGATGCTTACACGGTATAGGTTCTTGAGTAAGTAAGTATAAACGAATGGTCAAAGTCTATGATTTAGGGATTTATGACCAAATTGCAACTAACCTCCTTGAGGTTTGGTGATACACGAATAAATCGCAATTAAAGTGTACATGTAATGGATTAAAATACAGCTGACAAGTTTTGATAAAATTCCAATGAAAGATAACTATTTACAAATTGAAATAGACCATTTCGATTGCCTATAAAATATTCACAAATAATGATTTCATTATTATATGAAATTAAGCTATTCATTAATGCAGACGATTGATTTGATGTGTACAGTGACTACAGTCCACTAATAAAACTTATCTCGGAATTTGAACTTATTTATTATTTTTGGTATGTAAAATTGTTTAGTTTTGAAATTTTCATTTTCTTATAAATTTTAAAAATTCTAATTCAAAAACCATTTTCGATGTCCGCGTTTCAAAATTCCAATAACCGTAAATTGTTTATGGTATGCTATTTTGTTGAGGTGGTCGTGGACTGTGGAGTATTGAAAAACCATTGCAGTTTTTTGCACCCATATAAAAAGGTTATGGCAACCCTAATTTTATTTACACCCCAAATTCATTTTATAAAAAGTGATGTACAAAAATTAATATGTTATTGTTAACAGTAATTTACAAAACCTGTAACTTTTATCGTTTATCGTAAAACTAATATAATAATCTTATCACTGAATACTAATATATAATCTTCGTTTAATGAATCGCCGATACCAAGTGTAACCCCTTCGTCCCATAAAATTCGTATATACTGGGAATACAATACCAGAAAATCCCAGTGAGTAATAAATTAAAACAAATTCGAATATATTGCGAATGCGATACACGGAATATACAGTAGACAAAATTTTTAGTCGGTCAAATAATTAACCATGTGATACAATGGATTGGTATGTGTTGCAGGTTATCTTAACACAAAATGGGTTGTTGGGACTTGGGAGCTTTTCTTTGGTAGAAGAATGCAGTTTTAACATTTGGTATGCTGTATTATATTGTATTGGATTGTATTGGATTGTATTGAGTTGGATTGTATTGTATTGGACTATATTATTCTTATACAATCTTGTGTTTGGTGTTATTTTGTATTAGATTGTAGGGAGAATCGCAAATACCCCCCCGACTTTTAAGCTAATGGCAAATCAAACCCTCTGGTTTGAACAATCAGCAAACAACCCCCTACAAATTTGAACAATCAGCAAATAACCCCCTACAAATCAGCAAATAACCCCCTACATGCAGCAAAAAATGCAAGGGTTCTTAACGGTAGGGGGTTGTTTGCTGATTGTTCAAACCAGAGGGTTTGATTTGCCATTTGGTTAAAAGTCGGGGGGGTATTTGCGATTCTCCCTAGATTGTATTATGTTGTATTAACTAATATAACCTCTCTACTCTGTATTAGCTAATACGATATCCACCGTATTAGACCAATTAAAATGTATTAGCTAATACAATACAGTGAACAGTGCAAAACAAACCAAACATTGTATTATATTATTCTAATACATTTTAAATGACTAATATAATACAATACATGCTACCAAACATGGCCGTGCTTGATAGTAAATGGAAGCGTGAAGAAACTTGAAACGCATGCGTCGTGTGATTTGGTTTGTCTTCCTCATGTAATCGTAAACTCATACAAGAACTTGACTATGGATGCAAACATTTGTGTATGACATTTCATTATAAACCACTGCACATAATTCAAAGAGCAAAACATAGAAAACACAAGGTCTTAGATTTTTGTTTACATATTCGAAACTTATAAATGTCGCATCCAAACTTCCAACGTAATATACAGTAGCTCAACCCAGAAGTCAAAATTTCCATACGTAACAATTGAAAAGGTAAAGACAAACAGCCTACATGTGTTAGTTTACAATAAATGTACATGACCTAATGGGAAGGATGAGACGGTACTGAGTTTATAGGACGACCCATCTCCCTCTCAAAGTCTGCGATCAGTCTCTGTGTGTCATCAATTACCTAGATGAACTTTGTCCATAACAAAACCACATCTGTGTTGAAATGCCATGAAAATTGAGTTCGCACGTCCTCCAATTCACTGAATACTTGTAAAATGGCATCAAGAAAAGAGTATATTCGATCTCCGCTGACCACTGGTTCACCTTGGGAATTCCTATCCATTCTGAAAAACGATGGCGTTAAACAACCGTGTGGTTAGTGTTTTGACCGTATTTGAAGTTTTGAACTAAGTTGAGTTAGAATTTATAATGTCAATCTAATATTACGATAGAAAATACTTTTAGGCAATGAATATATAGAGCATCGGCAATGGGCAAATATGGCTTTTCGAGTTTGTAAATAATGCCACATCAGTGTTTCTATTGATTATGGGCCCATTTTTTAACAAAATTTGAATAAATGCATATTCACATCTCCAAATGCAATTATCTAAAGTAAAATATCCATGTGGCACACTGGCACTCCAATTTCTCCAAATGCATAATCCAATTGTTTAGATTAATGAAATTGATTAATGTTTTGAAATCCTCATACTTGTTATTTGTAATTAACGTTTATCATCATAATGGAGTTGATAATTAAATTGTTTTTTATTATTTAAATTAACATGTCCTATACGAGAAGATCTTGCCTGGGACGGTCCAATACTATAAAAACTTGATGGCCGTAACATCAAGTTATCGGACAATTAAATGTTATGTGTAAATTAATGAACAGTTTGGGGATGGATGAACTGTACAAGTGTACCGGAGATAATTATTACAAGATATTGCATTGGGAGCTTAAGGATTTGGCGATGCAATTTATATTGTGTAACACGGATTCAACCATCCATTCCTATTTTGCAACGCTACACGAAGAGGTAATAAGTATACTTGTAGGTCGGCATTGCATATCCCTATAATAGAGTGCCAATTGGATTTGGGTTGTCAAAATCACATTGGCCCATCACATTAAACGTCATTATGGTCAACAAGTAGGCAAAAAGAATTCTGTCAGCAGCAATTTAGATTTTCGGTACTTTAACCCCTATCCAGAAGACACGAACATAGAAAGATCAAAACAAAGCATTGATATTGAACCAAATAAAATGAGTGATGTCGAACATGAAACTGGATTCATGTTTTAAATATTAAGTTGGATAAATATGGTAAGAGAACCTCATAAAGAATGTGATTCTGACAATTGTTTGAAATGAATTTCATAAGCTAACCTCTTAATGACTGTGCTGGAATTGGAATGCCACATGTTCAATGATATAACGTGGTATGGTAGTTTTTTTAATGGGCCACAATGTGTATTCAATTCGGAAAATAGATGAATTCATTTAATATATAATACCATTCCGAAGATAATCCTTACACAATCAATACATTACTGTCATTAAACGTTATGTTAGTAATAAGTCCAAGAACTGATGGTTGTGATAAACTGATGATGGTAATTTTGACAGTTAGCAGTTGTTTCCTCTGTTAGTAATTTTCATCTTCAATTGATTTCGACATTTGCAATTTCTTATCTACCCATGGGTTAAGAAATATGATTTGTTTTAAAAAAAAAATATGAACAATTAAATAGTCAATTAGCATGAATATGCTCGTCTTCTCCCAAAGCATAGATATTCTCATTCTATTAAAGGGTGTGGCTACTCATTTCTGATTGATCATATTATTATTAATTAGTTTTTATTAATTAATTTCAGCGGGAGTTGTGTCAGGTATAAATGTGTGTTTTGTGAATCGAAAAGGTTTGGATCATTAATTAGTTTTTTTTTTTTTAATCCATTTTAATTGTACTTACCTTAATCAATTGTTTGGGTTACCAATAGATAAATAGAGTGGTGTGTATCTCTTCGAAAACATTGCTGTGAAGAGTTGTTGGTATTCTTCATCTTTAATATATAATTAAATTAATAAATACAAAAAAGTCAGTAGGTATTATATAATTAAATTAGTAAATATTGTTAACCATCAAAATTGGCGAAGGACCAAAGAAGAATTTTCCACCTCGATACGAGGAAGACACGGGAATCTAGACACCATCTGGCTACCCCGAAAAAGGAGGGATCCCGACTGATCCGAGTACATACCCCCTCCAGCGGGATCCTACCCAGCCATTCACCATCTTTTCATGGACCCCGTAGCACCTCGACACGGAGTTCCACTAAGCATCCCACTGTTGTACCATCAAGACATCTCTCTACTTCATCAGCAGGATACCCCGCTACTGACTCGGTTGGTATCTCGATCCTCAAGTAGCAGCAGGGTACTTAGTGGCTCACACCTCCTAGTATAATCAACCCGCCAAGCGGGAAAATACCAAGTAACAGAACTCTCACACCAAGGTTAAAAGCTCCATAAAGAATTTTTGAAACGCCACCGTACAGCCAAAACATAAGAAATATACTCCTTCTTGCCAACTGAGAATCCTATTTCAACAAAGTCAACTCTAGAAGACTCCTCATAGGAAGGAAAGAGTTACCCACGAGATTGTCTCCTCCTAGGAAGGAAAGACTTGATTTTGGCACGTAAAGCTTAGAGATTATCTCGTGAAGGTCCTACCGTTGCCAAACCCTAGACCGAAATTGTAGGAGTGCATGGCAAGGAATAGGACCTATATAAACAACATGCTAGACACCAGAAAGAGGATCGGATAATCTCTAACAGAAAACCCTACGCTCAGTTCTACTTATCAACATGTATGAATTCGCCACCACCATCTTCATTGCTCACTGAATCTCCAAACTTTACAGTTAACTTTAAAAAAATACCTCATGCGATTGTAATGCAAAGTGACGATCAATAAAGAGCCTATGTTGTTTATTTTATTGTGATCCGAATCGTATGTATATTATTGAGGACACCGTCGGTATCGAACTACGTGATACCCCTCCGACCGGGATCAATCTTGATCTCGGTCCCCTTAAAATCGTTATTTGGAATTTCACCTTAGTGACGATTTTCTGATAACACTTTTGGCATCGTCTGTGGGAAGTTACATCCCAACCAACACTAAGACAGCCTAGTTCTGCCCAGAGATCTGTAAAATGAGACTCCGATCCTCCCTGGGTCATCCCGATCCATCAGGACCCCAGTCCCTCGCTTCCACTGAAAGAGCTCAAAGGCGAGGTAAAAGCACCAGGAATGAGAATCTACCACTAGTGCCTCCACCAGCTGCAGGCCCTTTGCCTCAAGACCTCGCCAAGCAGGAAGTCAATTAAGGTGTCCTAGAACAGCATGCTGCAGCATACGTAGAAGCCATCCGACTTTGGATGATAGCCCAGAGAATCCTCTTCGAAGTAGACGGGGTACCAGGAGACGCTGGCCTAAGTACCCAGGTACCAGTGTTTGACCGGTTAGGGCTGCTTCACCCAGTCCGACAGGCGAATCTCAGACTAGACTGGTAAAGTCCGCAATTAAGATTGCCCTTAGGAGAGCCCAGTCTCAACTAAAACCAAGGGCAAGGGAAAAGAATCCACATCCTGATTCCGAAGGAAGCACCAGATCCTGAAAAAGCCCCAAAAAGAGACATCATAGAGTTATGTGAAAAGAGGTGGTCGTTGATTCAGAGACTTCAGATGAAGAGGGCTTAGAAGCCCGATCTGAACAAAGAAATTCCAACACCTAGAGGACTAGATGGCCAAGATGGCATAGGAGTTAGAGGAATTGAAGAAGGGAAAGCACCACGGAATCCGAAAAAATCCCTTGGGTGAGATGAATGCACCTTTCTCCAAGAGAGTCAAGGAGGCGGGGTTACCTCCCGAATTCAGGATGCCTTCTAAGAAGTACTCCGGGACAGAGGACCCCGTCAGCCACCTAGAAAGCTTTGTCCACCAGATAGGAGTCCAAAGCGCAAGCCGGCTAGCCATGTGCAGAATGTTTCCTTCAACCTTGACCGACTTTGCCAAAACATGGTTCAGAAAGTTACCACCAGGTAGTGTTGATTCCTTTTCTAAGCTTACCACAACTTTTTGTGCGTATTTTCAGGGGATCAAGCCTCGTCTCAAGGATCCTATATTGCTTCAGGAGCAGGGTGAAACTCTGAGATCCTATGTGGAAATTTTCCATAAAGAAGTCGTCCAGATGGGAGTATTCGACGAGAAGGAAACCTTAGCCAACTTCTAGAGAAACCTATGGGCTGGCAGACTATTTCGCTCATTTGCTAAGCATCCTTCAGAGACGTACCAAGAAGCCTACAACCGAGCTCTGGAACAAGTGGATATAGAAGAATAACTCTGGATTAAGATTGAGCACGATGAAGCCCGATTAGCGCCATGTCATAAGAAGGAGGCTCTGAAGCCCGTACCAGCTAAGAAATTCTAGAATCAGCCTCTAAACCGGTCTACCTACCGGCCACCTCCTATTCCCTCATACTAGGAAAGATATCCAGCCAGAAGGTCACCCATCAGGGAGATCCCTCTGAAGGAAGTAGCCAGAGTGGCAAGAGAGGAAGATGGGTACAATCACTACACCCTACTCAATGCCTCGTGAGAAACCATCTACCTCGCCATTCAGGATAAGGGCCTACTAAGAAAGCCAAGTCCTATGAAAGTCCCAGCTGATTGTAGGAATCAGTACAAGTATTGCAATTTCCACGAGTACATAGGGCACAACACTTCGGAGTGCTACAACCTCCATAACCAAATTGAAGGACTGATAAGGGGAGGCCTTTTAACTGAATTTTTACAGCAGGTGCGGGATGGCATCAAGGAAGGGAAACAGGTACAGAGCGGGATGCAGGAAGCAACGGAGAGAAGGAGAGATGGTGAGAAGGACTTGATGCAACAGATCCAGGTGATCCACACCATCAGCAGAGGCCCCACTTTAGTTGGAACCTCCAATAATTCAAGGAAGAACCATGTAAGGAAGATTCCTAGGTTCAATACCGATCATGGGGTACTCAAAGTCAGTATTGGGTCCCGAGATCTACCCCGCTCTACCAAAATCATCTTCCCAGAGGAGGATGTCTACAATACAATTTAGCCACATGATGATCCCATGGTAATCACAGTATAGATCACCAACTACCTGGTACACCGCGTCCTGATTGGTACAGGAAGCAGTGTTGATATTCTGCTCAAGGGAGCTCATGAGCAACTTAATCTGAAGAACTCTTGTTACAACAGTTGCACCTCCCTTTTGTATAGGTTCATAGGGGACTCTGTATCATTATTCAAACATTTAGTATAACACTTTCACACATATTAAGTATGCTCATGCATTTATCTCATTGTTGACAATCTTGTAGATTTGCATGTTTTTCTCACTATCGTTTAGATATAGCATGCTTGTGTTGCATAGTATTTATTTGTTTGTGTTTAATGTGTTTTGGACTTAAGCATGATCTTATTTGATTCCTTATTGAGTTCTGATCGTTTCGGTTACTCATTCATTAAGTTTCGAGTTCGAACGATGTAGCTATGCTACTTTTCGTTCTCATTCATTGAGTTGTGTTCGTCGTCGTTTTCCAAGATGAATTCTTAACCTTTTGACAAAGTTTCATAGTCTTTGTTGTGCATGATGGAGTCACGATTCATAATCCAAAAACGGATTCAAAATCAGAGTTCGGAGGCCCGGATACGGCCGAAGAACGTGGGAGGTGCGTGAGAGAAGCGAGCATGGCCACCCCGTGTGGAAGCCATGTGTCACACGGGCTGACCAGCCCTCTGGTCCTGTGTGGCCCACGCACCTCACATGGCCAGGAGGCTGATGTGGCCTCTTTTGATTGGCCCAAATACAATTTTCCTTCCCTCCAAAACATTATCTTGGAAAAATTAAAAAGAAAAGAAGAGTGTGCAGAATTTTCTCCAAGTTTTTGATATCTTGATTCAACCATATCTTTCTCATTTCAACTCCGAATCTCTTGATTCAAAAGCTAAAATTGTTGGTCTTGATGAGAGCTACAAACCAAGCATTTCCATAACTATTTGAATTCGTGATTTTCTACTATGTATCAATCTCAGCCCGAGATTTGAGTTTGTAAGTGATTCATCTTCATCTTACTTTCATTGTTGATCATCTCTTTAATCTTCTTATTTGATTGATGAAAAGTTATATGAATGATGTTAATTTACATACTAGGGTTATATGATTGATTAAAGTTTTTGAGTTTATCTTTTGTGATTTCATATAAACATACTTTTGATAAACTTGATTAACATGAACCTGATTCTAGAAATACATTGTGATCTTGTGCTTGATTGTTGATTTCTAGGTTTAGTTACATGTTCTAAGAGCTAGAATATTTTGATTGTGATATTTTATAATCTAGTTCTTGGTTGATTCACATGCTTTGATTTCTAGATAGATTTTGTGATTGTGTGTTGATAGCATATTCTAGAATCTCTCTAAGTATGTTCATAGAGCTTGATTGATCATCTAGCTTTATTTGTTTGTGATTTGCATCATTTGCATCACCTAGATTATTGCCTTTGTAATAGGTTGAAGTCTCTTGCAAAGTGAGTGAAGCTTTGTATTGAGCAAGGAGTCTTGGCTAGGAATGAGTTCCGGATAGCCAAGCAAAAGTCTTAGCAAGGAGTTATGTACTCCGGATAGTTGAGCTTGGGTAGCTTGACTAGGATCCTAGTGATCTAGATTGCTAAGCGAGAAAATCTTCCTAGAGGCTTGAGAGCCTTGGATAGGGAGTTGCTCTCTAGAGGTGTAGGACACATCTTGGATAGAGAGTAGGCTTTGTAAATCTCTAGCCCGAGGGTTGATTAGTATTTGATAGCTTGAAGTGGATATCATAGTGTTGATAGCTTTGAGTGTGTAAGTCCTTTTCGTATAGTGGATTTGCTTTGCCGGTGGTTGTGTTATCAACCCGTGGATGTTTCCTCTTTGAGGTTTTACCACGTAAAAAACTTTGTGTCTCATTTTCGCTTTTAGTTTTTGTTATCTTCCATATTCTACTTGTATTGATTCTCTTGTATATTGATGTTTCACATGTATTGATTCTTTCTATACAATTGCTATATCATTTCAAGTATTCATTTCTCTCTTATATTCCGCATTTTTTGAATATTGGAAGAATTTTGAACTATACCTATTCACCCCCCCCCCCCCCCCCCTCTCTCTAAGTATAAAACAATATTGCTTTAAAGGGAATTTCAGGTAGTCAACGCATTCCAGGGAATGTTTGTGCAATTATGGCAAACATTGTTACTGCGTGAAATATTCCTTAAACTCAGGGGAAGTTTGTGCAATTTATAAGTTCCTCAAGTTTTGATTGGCTTATTTCGTGGACAAACCATAATTTGGGCTTATATTATAAGGGTAACTTAGGCACATCATTGTTGGTGATCAAGAACAACAAAGGCCCTCTCAAGACCTCAAGATGATAAGCATTCCAAAGGTAAAATACTTGTGCTTACTTGCTTTAAAGAAATCTTAGTTGCACACATACACTACTCATGCTTATCTATACTACCTTATATGTTGTGCGTTTTATGTATATGCATTCATGATTATTGAACTCTCTTCATGCATGTTTTATTTGAGTGCATCTTGTTTGATAATTGCCTTGTTATTTTAGGCATTAGGATGCATTCACTTCACACTTCACACTTGCACATCTTTGATGGTTTGTGTTGTGTAGTTAGTGTGTCATATAATTCGTTTCTTGAAGTTTGTTCGGAAACATCTACACATGCACATTGGTGTTTGGTTTAGCGCAATGATCGCCATTGGAGAAACACTTGTCTTCTCCTTGATTTCATCACTTTTGGTGAAACGGCGGTTATGATCGTAGGCTAGACCGCCAATTGAAACTGTTGTTTGATACCTGATTGATATTTATGTCTCAGGTCCATATCGGCAGTCATGGAACTACCAAATGAAAGAGCCGTGTGAAACCATCGTTCTCGGGTTTAAATTCGACGGTTTAAATCGGCGGCCATTCGGCACGTAACTAGGGTAAACTTGTCTTTTCACCTAGCTCGTTTTTGGTCTCTATAAATGCACTTTTATCTCTTATTCTGAATAAAAGTTCTTTGACATCAAGAACCCTAAAGAGATATTAAGAGAGACTTGAGAGAAAAATCATAAAGATTGCATCTTTAATTCTCTAAACTCATTTCCTTATGCATAAATCATCATCTAAGCATCATCTAGGATCATCTAGCATGTGCTAATGCATGGGTCTTCTTCAACACACATGTTATGGTAAGTTGAACACTAATTTCATCTAATCGTAGTGTTTTTACTTAGCAATTTATTTAATTTATAACTTGTATACTTTTAGATTAATTCCTACTTACAAGATTGAGATTATGTGTTAATGGATTGAGTTGTTTTGTGATAGCTAGGATTTCATGTTTATATAAATCTAGCTAATTTATCTCATTAAAATGATTGAGATTGTTTGTGATAGCTATTGTATCTAGGATTGGTTATCCTTCACATAGCTAAGTTGTATGTCATGACATATAGCAAACTTTAATATATAGGATTTATTTTATTGTCATCATTTAATCCTAGATAAACATTTAGTGTAACCTAGCATTAATTGCATATTGGATATCATTGCATATTCACATAGGTTTTTATTGATCTCTTCATTGAGAAGTAAGTCTTGTGTGGCTAAGGTTGCTTAATGTGGCTAAGGTTGCTTAGTGCATAAGCAATTGGTCAAGTTTCACCGTAAAAGGCCTGCGGGTAGATTAGAGGGTACTCACGCCAAGAGTAGTGATCAGGGGATATCACTAGGATTGAACCAAGAGTGGCGAGTGGTAGTTCCATAGTCTGAGGTTGTCTAGGGTGAGAGTCTGAGTATCACTTAAGGGTGTAACCGTCTTTTCTTATAGTGGATTTCGGTGAACGTGTGTGGCTAGCATAATAGCTCGTGGTTTTTCCCTATTGAGAGTTTCCACTTAAAAATCAAGTGTTCTTTAATTTCCGTTTTTTATACTTGATTTTGTTGTTTGATGAATTGGGGTTATTTTTGTAATATTGACTAATCTGAAAAATTTAGTAATTACAGATTAACAACCCATTCACCCCCCTCTAGGTTGTATTAATTAGACACGCAAACTATATTATTATTTTCACAATTTACCCTTAAATTTATAAAAAAAAATAATAAAACAATTAAATTAATAAATAAAAGGTTTATTGGCACATTTGCCCATAAATTATACATGAGTTTGCATTTTACCCCTATACTTTTTTTTTAGGCGTTAAACCCCCGGAACTCACATAAATTGGAAACTTGTGATAGAATGGGGATGTAACCATGATTCCGTTTGGTTTCTCATCACT